>OY744606.1:14539075-15136575 GCA_963556255.1 Allolobophora icterica
TTCTTGCAAGATTTTTCACCACCATGCGAATAAATGACAAGACGACAGAAGTCGATCGATCTGTCAATCAAAGCAATTGACAGATGAATTATAATGCTGGGCAGATGTCATCTCGATAACAACCTGTTCCACATGCGGCTAATCACAGTTCGCGCGATTGAAGTCGAGCGGCGTACGAGCTAATCTTACAGGTGGGTGGTGTCGCCTTTATTCCGTTGGCGTGCCGACCTGCCGTGTATATCGTTGGGACCGGGCGTCGTAAAATCCACCAACCTGTTAAGTTCCTCTCGATTGATATCATGACAAATCTTACACGCTCTGTATGAGCTCGCGCATGCGCTCTGATTGAACGACACGCTTCCTGAACGTGGAGAAGCGGGCGTGGACTTCTGTGTAATTGCAATGAACGCAAACAACTCTGCACGAACTAGCGTTCGTCTAGTCTTTTAAAAAGTTATTTCTGGGACAGCAGTTTGCCAGTAACTATATATACACATAATTATCTGGATATAAATCTGCTGCATTTCGCCTAAAGCCAGGAATTACTGTGGTGCTTCGTAAAGCATATAAACAGACATAGATGAAGTTAATTTCTCCTGAACCACTAAAAACCCATGTTTTGTTATGTTTTGCTGTGTGTTGTTTTGTTATGTTATGGTTTGCTATGTCATGTTTTGCTATGTCATGTTTTGCTATGTTATGTTTTGCTGTGTTTTGCTATGTTATGTTTTGCTGTGTTATGTTTTTTGTTATGTTTTGATGCTATGTTTTGCTGTGTTATGTCGTGTTTTGCTAATTATGTTTTGCTGTGTTATGTCGTGTTTTGCTAATTATGTTTTGCTGTGTTATGCTATGTTTTGTTATGTTATGTTTTGTTTTGTTGTGTCATGTTGTGTTTTGCTATGTTATGTTTTGCTGTGTTTTGCTATGTTATGTTTTGCTGTGTTATGTTTTTTGTTATGTTTTGATGCTATGTTTTGCTGTGTTATGTCGTGTTTTGCTAATTATGTTTTGCTGTGTTATGTCGTGTTTTGCTAATTATGTTTTGCTGTGTTATGCTATGTTTTGTTATGTTATGTTTTGTTTTGTTGTGTCATGTTGTGTTTTGCTATGTTATGTTTTGCTGTGTTTTGCTATGTTATGTTTTGCTGTGTTATGTTTTTTGTTATGTTTTGATGCTATGTTTTGCTGTGTTATGTCGTGTTTTGCTAATTATGTTTTGCTGTGTTATGTCGTGTTTTGCTAATTATGTTTTGCTGTGTTATGCTATGTTTTGTTATGTTTTGTTTTGTTGTGTCATGTTGTGTTTTGCTATGTTATGTTTTGCTGTGTTTTGCTATGTTATGTTTTGCTGTGTTATGTTTTTTGTTATGTTTTGATGCTATGTTTTGCTGTGTTATGTCGTGTTTTGCTAATTATGTTTTGCTGTGTTATGTCGTGTTTTGCTAATTATGTTTTGCTGTGTTATGCTATGTTTTGTTATGTTTTGTTTTGTTGTGTCATGTTGTGTTTTGCTATGTTATGTTTTGCTGTGTTTTGCTATGTTATGTTTTGCTGTGTTATGTTTTTTGTTATGTTTTGATGCTATGTTTTGCTGTGTTATGTCGTGTTTTGCTAATTATGTTTTGCTGTGTTATGTCGTGTTTTGCTAATTATGTTTTGCTGTGTTATGCTATGTTTTGTTATGCTATGTTTTGTTATGTTATGTTTTGTTGTGTCATGTTGTGTTTTGCAATGTTATGTTTGCGATATTATGTTAACCAAAAATTCTGGTGGTATGCTACAGCAAATGGACTTTGCCACTAGGCAGTTCTATGTTCTATGACCGGTCGAGCAGTCTACTACAAACTGACTGGATTACTTCAAACAATGTATATGCTATTCATATGTCATATGTACCGTTCGGCCTATATGCATTTACATCATGGAGTTAATTAGATAGAAAGGCGATAAGACATTCTTTAGGCTTGACGTTGATTCGCACAACTGTGCGTTCGATGGAACAAGTTGACAAAGGAAAACAGCTGAGCAAGGCAAAATAATCAAATTGAAAGAAGTTGAGTTAATAGAAGAACACAACGAGCCTATCTTAGGCTTTAAAATTTCTAAAGTGCAGGGCTCCAGCTTATTCACGAGGGCTGCATTTGAGTTTTAGTGGCCTAAATGTTGTCCAGAGATGTTTTAAGTAGAGTTTAAAACGAGGCAGAAGTTCGAGGATTAGGATAACCTTGAAGCCAGCATTAGATCAGAGTCTAATTGGACGAAGGGTTGTTTGATGAATAGACAGAAGGGAACAAAAGTAGAGTGTCTGTCTCCTGATCAGATTTTCTTAAATATATGAGGCCAAGTAATATACGAGGCCAAGTAATATATGAGGCCAAGTCGCGCGTCCACTAATAATTGATGAATTAATTTGATCGGAGCGATCGGCTGTCGATGTTGCTGGTCAAATTAGCAACGATCACTGAGCCGTGGCTGGTTGGGAGGTCGTGAGGTGAGGTTGGGGGCGGTGACTGGGCGACAGGTACGGACACCGTTAATTGGCCGTCATTCCCCTTCGCAGACTTTCCCTGCACGCACACGTACTGAGGCACGCCACGGTGCATGATATGTGTATGACAGGCTTCGTTGGCCATGAAAGACTAGCGAGATCAACACCAAAGGATCATTAATAACAACAAATTATGTTTCAATGGAATCAAAGTAGGAACAGTGAAAACCACAATCACAAGAAAACTCAACGTAGTATTCTGTGAATAAAACCGTTTTCTTAATCCGCAATAAATGCTTTAGTTTTAAACTTTTATCGATTATTCGTTTTGATTTCTACAAATAAGCAGTCACAATTTGGAACATTAGAATTTGAAAAATTCGGCTGTAGATCTTTAAGTTTTTTATCTATGATTTTTAACTTCTTAAATTTCAGTATGTGAACACGTCCTTTTTCAAGATCTTCAATCGCAAACTATTGCACCATATATAAAAAGTAATCAGCCGACGGACGGCTAGCTGACTGACTGACTGACTGACTGACTGACTGACTGACTGACTGACTGACTGACTGACTGACTGACTGACTGACTGACTGACTGACTGACTGACTGACTGACCGACTGACTGACTGACTGACTGACTGACTGACTGACTGACTGACTGACTGATTCACTGACTGGCTGATGACTGATTCACTGACTGGCTGACTGACTAACTGACTGGCTGACTGGCTGACTGGCTGGCTGGCTGACTGCTGACTGAATAGCTGATTGACTGACTGACTGTAAGTGACTGATTAACTGACTGCCAGCTGACTATCTGACTGCCCTACTGCTAGTTGACTGATTAACCAACTGACAGCCGGTAGACTGACTGACTGACTGACTGGCTGTGTATCTATGTCCGATGCACTTAGACGCAATGAGAGAGACTCGAAGAAAGGCGACAACTTGGAGCACTTACTCACTCACTCACTCACTCGTGTGATATTGTTTCATCAAATATGTATGGAACTTTACAATGGCCATATCGCATCTTGGAACGCAGTCAGCGCAGATAATTGCTTCTCTCGGCTGCTGCTGCTGATGCTGCGGTGGCTGCTGCTGCTGGCTGTGTTGATGCTCTCCTTCCTCCATCGTCCTCTTTGTAATCGACGCAGCAGTTGATGTACACTCGCGATGATGATGAGACGATGACTCTGTCCCTGTCTTTCTCCATCCTCCTCCTCCTCCTCCTCCATCTGCCTCCGTGTGCCCCTCTCTGCCTCCGCACTTTTACACAAGCATCCACCTGCTTCCTTCCGTCTCTCACCCTTGGCTTTCCTCTTTCTTACGTATACGTCCGGTTTATTCCTCGACTTCCGGTAGCCGTTCTCTCGCGCAATCTTCGATTCCTAGGGAAAGCAATGGCCACAAACAACGGATTTTTCTTCAATTTTTAAAGCTGAGTCTATATATTAATTCGTTCTTCTTTTTGGCCAGTCACCCAGTTTCTAGCGGAGCTACCGAATTGCGACTTGGTTTCCATAGGATTTCGATTTTTGGCAACGCTTTTGTATAATATAAATTACACAATACACATATCAGTGTATAAAACAGCAGTAGCCATTATTTAGGGTGTGGTGAAAACAGTTGTACAATTAATTAGAATGAAACAGTTTGACATGCAAAGATATACAAAATAACAATAGTAGGCCTAATATGATAAACTTCTAGCGGTGGTGCCTCATTAAGATACATCTCGTTCCCTCCCTATACAGCACATGCCACCAATACGGAAATGTACCGTCGCCCAGTGTCGGAGATGATTCCAGCAAGGAAGCTCCGGCTGTTTGAACACGTCCTGCGTTGCGAGGGTGATCAAGACCATACCAGGGTCTTGCGAGCAGTAATTTCCGGCCATCCCAGAAGTTGGAAGAGGCCTGTTGGACGCCCTCGCCACACATGGATAAGAACGGTGGAAGCTGACCAGCGCCTAATGAACTTTGGTCTGCAAACGTCCTGGAGACGAGTTCAGAAAGGAGGCTGCGTTCGTGGAAACGGTGACGGTCCAGAGAGGAGCAAGCTCAGTCATAATAATCAATCTATGTGTTACTGTGTTGAGCTACTTTGTAAAGTTATTAAGTAATCAGGAATTGTATGGAGAAGCATTTTAAAAGGCAGCTGCTTCTTCTGGTGGCGAACTCAGCTGAGCGAAGCCGTGCCAACGATGCAACGCCAAGCAGTTTCTGGCCTTTGCTTTCCTCCATGTTGTATACGAAAGCCGAATTTCAGGGTTGCTTTAAGTTTCAAGAAATTGCGATACGAAATAGTTCTCCCTTTTCTGTAGGTCGAATACACTTCACTTCTGTGGAAGAAGTAATTAGGAGAGGCATTGATGAACCAGGCGATGCGATGACAGAACGTGAATAACATCAGACATCATGGGCGTGCGGAGGGGCAATTGCCCCCTGGATTTTGCAAATTTTCAATGCGAGAAACACTTGATTATTTTACGTACGTCTTTGACCAGTATTTATGTTTAAAGTTGTCACGTGTCATTTTGCTCCCCCCTAAAAAATTTTTTGACCCTCCTAGACAGATTTATGCGGACGCCCATACCATACATCTGTATTAAATGAGGTTGTGGTGAGAATTGGATTCGACGTCTTAAAAAGGAACTGTAACACTACGATGCATCTTTTCCACATTCACTTCTCCGCAGCTGCTGCTGCGAGATCTATACCGTCTGCTGTTGCTCTTGGACATTCCGCTGTTAGAGTAATTAGACGGACGCGTATAATCAAGCTTATTTATTATTAATAACCTCAAATGCACGGCGGTTCAATATCCTGGCGATATAGAACAAATATTCTGCCGACGCACAGCGGATCAGAAGCAGTCTTCTGAAACAGTTCAAAGCAACAATTATGTCATAATAGTTGAAGTTATGCTGCTAGGACAGCGTTGCGTTAGTTATGCTATGTTGTGTTTCGTCATGTCGTATTATGTTCTGTTATAGCATGTTTTTTCTGTTATTAATACACGTTATTTTCTGTTATGACATGTTATGGCATGTTATTTTCTGTTATGGCATTTTATTGCATGTTATGGCATGTTATTTTCTGCTATGGCATGTCGTTTTCTGTTATGGCATGTTATGGCATGTTATTTTCTGTTATTGCACGCTATTTTCTGTTATGACATGTTATGGCATGTTATTTTCTGTTATGGCATGTTATTTTCTGCTATTGCGTGTTATGGCATGTTATTTTCTGTTACGGCATGTCATTTTCTGTTTATGGCATGTTATGGCATGTTATTTTCTGTTATGGCATGTTATTTCTGATACGACATGTTATTTTCTGTTATTGCATGCTATGGCATGTTATGTTAGGTTGCGTTATGTTCTCTTATGTTATATTATGTCATGCCATGTTCTGCGATGTCATGACATGCTTATGCTGGTTATGATACGTTATGTCATGCATTTTATGTTATATTATGTCATGTTATTCTTGTTTAAATCCTGTTAAGAACGAAAGCCACTTTTCAACGGTAGCTTCGTTCTTCTGAGTCGGGGCCGCTGCTGTTGAGCTAAATTGTCCGTCAACTTTACATTACATTACACGGACCTAGTATTAGCCAGCGCATCCTATTACACTTTGGTGTGCCAAGTTTCATGTACGTTCAATGCTAACGGATTTAGTTAAAGTCCGTTGTGAATTTTACTGCCATTCTTTGGTCCTTGACTTTCGATAACGTAGAGTCTCTGAGGGAGATTACAATGATGGAATCTATCCCGCGTAGTGGCATTGTTCTAATCAAGTTGTTCTGTATTTAAATTCAGGGAAGAATTCCAGATCTATCGTCTGCAGATCGCTTTCCGATGCAGTTACACCATGTATGTAAATCCATTGCTAATATTCTGCGACAGATGGACAGACCGACAGACAAACAGACAGACACACACACACAGACATACAGACAGACACACAGACAGACACACACACAGACACACACAGACAGGCACACAGACAGATACACGGGTGAATGCATTCATGCAAACAAGTAAGCATTGATACATCCATGTGGACAATCACCTCTTTATATTCACATCATCAAGTGTGGTCGTTATCGTTAAATGAAATTAACATCGTGTCCTAAGCACAATGGAAGACCTTTTTCCAGCTCCGAAGAGAGTATTACTAATCTTTCAAGTCTGCGAACAGGGTTGGAATCCCGTTCGAACTGCATCACGTCATAATTAAAGATATGATGTAGATATTATTCTCTGGTCATCTTTCGTAATCTTTTGTCATCTATGGCCATCTCTGGTCATCTATGGTCATCTCTCGTATGGAGTAGCAATTCTGCTGATGAGTGTTTCGTGTCTTAAGATTCTTCGCTGCTTTCTCTTCTTTCAGGGGAATTTGTTCGGAAGCCTAGACGACGGTCTCTACGGCCATCCAGACGGTCTCCAGGGAACGGCCGACATCTCCAAGGCAACGCCTCCATCGACCCTCATCAAACACGACGCCCTTGGTTACGGTCCTTACGGCGGGGACATGTCCGTTGCCCCTGGTCACCACGGGTCGATGGGCCCGCGAGGGGCGCAGATGACACCCCTGCACGCATTCGGAGAATCAATGCTCGACCAGTTGTCTGCGGCCAGCATAAACATGTCGTCCGTTGACCATTCCGGATTATCTGTCAACGGCGGCGGTGGAGGTGGCGGCGTTGGCATTCCCTCCCAGCAGATGTATCAATCGGCCTACTCGTCAGGCCACCAGCGACTGAACGGACCCGTTCCCGGGCACCCAGGCCACCCCGGCCAGTCGGCCGCCGGTCTGCACTGTCTCCAGCAGGGCCTGCACCACGCCGGTCTTCACCCGATGCACTCGGCGGAGATGGGCGACTGCGACACCCGGGAACTGGAGGCGTTCGCCGAGCACTTTAAACAGCGCCGGATCAAGATCGGAGTGACCCAGGCGGACGTCGGCTCTGCCCTCGGGAAGCTCAAGATCCCCGGCGTCGGATCCCTCAGTCAGAGCACGATCTGTCGGTTTGAATCTCTGACTCTCAGTCATAACAATATGGTGGCGCTGAAGCCCGTCCTCCAGGCGTGGCTCGAGGAAGCGGAGAAGGCGGCCAGGGAGAATCGGATGCGTAACGACCTGTTCAACGGCGCTGCCGACAAGAAGCGCAAGAGGACTTCGATCGCTGCCCCTGAGAAGCGCTCCCTCGAGGCCTACTTCGCCATCCAGCCGCGACCGTCGGGCGAGAAGATCGCTCAGATCGCCGATAAACTCGACCTCAAGAAGAACGTCGTTCGAGTCTGGTTCTGCAACCAGCGACAGAAACAAAAGAGAATGAAATTCTCGGCAGCGACTTTACAAGGACCGCACTAACCACTGACTGAGGACGGCTGTGTTCCATTGATGGGACGAAACTGGAAGGGTAATTAGGTGCTCGCTTTGGTAAAACAACGGGACTGGTGGACCTATGAATGGTCGTCAGATTGTTTAGGGAGCAAAGCATACAAGGGATGGAGGACAGCAGTACAGGTATTAGTCTTGGGAAGGAATAATGGTTACTGTCGAGTATTCTAGCAGTGGGCTTTCGCATTTACGAAATGGATCAACTGTCCATAAGTATGCAGTGGATATGTGGCGAAACTGGGTCTCCAGATAATTATTAGGTCATAAAGACTTCGCATTGGAAATTGTACAAAATATGCGTTGCCTGTATTCAACGGTAGATCATCTGATATATGAAAGATGTTGAATTGATGGCGCAATCTAAATTAACGTCGTGTAAATAGATGTGCGGCTCAGCCATGAATTTGGATGTATCTGTGACAGATGATGTTTCGTCTGAACTGGAATGACCTCCTATAAGGATGAATTCTTCATCATGAACTGTATATTATTATGTATAAGTCCACTTGTCTAACACTAAGCTGTCGCGATATATGAATCTAAAGTGTGTGGATCAGAGGCAGCGTAGGAATTTATTCCAGTGTAAATGCTTCATATGTACACAACGATCGTATCTATTATTAATAATTTGGAAAATAATCGGATGAAGAACTGCCTCTTTATAATTTTATAGTCTTACTAGCTGTAACCCGTGAAAAATCACGGTATATAAAACAATTATTATTGCAGTGATAACAATTAAGCTTACTTCCCCGTTATATTATGACGTCATCGGCCTTTAGCCGTCGTCAAGACAGCCGTCGCCAAGGCGGCAGTATAGTGACGTCACAATAGTGTTTGTTACGGGACGGACAGACAGACAGACAGACAGACAGACGTACAACGGTTATTATATTGTTTAATATGACTCTTATCATTCGTGTAGTGTTGCAATTGCCCTGTTGTGTTCTTCATCACCTCATTGCTGTTAGTGATGCGTACAGCTGCTCACCTTGTCCTTCAGCTTCCAGTTACAGACTTAATGTCTTCAAAATTACACTGGTTAATTTTCCAAACAGAATCCAGAGCAAATTGTTGTCCTTTTATACAGAGCACTTCATGGTCCAGCTCCGACATACATTGCTGGCTTTTGCATTCCACTCACGCTTAATACCACCTTTTCGCAATCCACTCACGCTTAATGTCATCTTTTTTACAATCCACTCACTCTTAATTAAGTCTGGTGACAACAGCGAACATGATGTCCAGTGCCGAATAGCTAGTGACCATACGAAAAGGTCTTTACCGGGGAAGACTAAGCACAAATATTCTGCTGCACAACAAAAATCTGCCTGTTTGCATCTAATAGTATGCTATCAGTGCTCCCTTGTGCAGCTGAAACCAGGAGTAGAAGCTGGATTTCTTCCAACAGTGGTGCCTATATAAGGAGAATCCTGCCACTTGCCGTTTTCCTACTACGCACATCCCAGCTGCAGAACTTTTCAGGCGCACAGTAGAGATCCAAATCTCGGAGATTATCAAAACTAGAAGGTTCCAGGTGTTTGGGCACTTCTCACGGCGCGGTGGTAGGACCACGCTAGAGCGCTCCGAGTCTCGCTGTCCGCATCCACAAGAAGTTAACATGAACCCGAACGCGAATCTATACCCACTGAACTTCGGGTTGCACGTAGCCTGGAGACGAACCCAAGACCGAAACAGAAGATAACCTGCATCTGTTCCAATTTACCAAAACAAGACCTCGTTTCCGTGTCTTTTTTGTTCGCTGGCCCTCACCTATGGAATTCACTACAACCAGCTCTGCGGGACTGTTTCTGCGCACCATTCTGATGTCACTGCATGCGCAATTGATTGAAAACTTGTCTTTTCCAGCTACCCGCTCTTTGAGGTGAATTCATAAATTAGCACGATATAAATTTCGTGAGTAATTAAAACAACAACAAATATGCTGCTGCTAGTGCTGATGATAATAATACTAATAAAATAATAGTACTACTGCTAATAATTGTAATAATACTAATTGTGATTCGCTGCATAAATGCTGGCAAATAAAGTTAGGTGATTAAGAAGTTGTGGTAATTAGGTAAGTATGTATGTATACGGACATGGACGTCGTAATTACATGTATTTAAGAAAGTAAATAAGCAAGATTGAATGTTTATATTCGAATTCAATTAAATTTGTAATTGGATTCCGCGTTACTTACATGAATGTCAGCGCATACAATTAAACGTGTCTTATGATGTGGCATAGGTCGTGTTCAAATCGTTATAGGCTATGGTAAATATACTAAGACTTCAGGAAATTTACTGTCATCAAGAAGTTTACTTAATAAACCCCATCCTTTTAAATCAAATATAGGGCTAATATGGCAGACGTTAAACCCTCTGCGATATGATACATTATTTAAAAGAATCCGTGCATACATACATACATACATACATACATACATACATGCATGCATGCATGCATGCATACATACATACATACATACATGCATGCATGCATGCATGCATACATACATACATACATACATACATACATACATACATACATACATACATACATACATACATACATACATACATACATACATACATACATACATACATACACACATGTTCAGAAGACATGAAATCTGTTATAATACGAAGGAGTCGTTAAACGAACACATTATTCGGAACACAGTATACTTAGTGCATCATCGTCTTGCACCACAGTGCTATCATGGAGGGCAATATGTTTGGAGCTGGATGTAAGGTTCGGATGACAGGGTTTGATGCTGTACACAGAACGAGGAAACACAGGGTTTCCTATAGCGCAAGAAATTAAACAGTTAACTACTACTTCACGTTATAGGGAGCCACAGGAATCAGCCAACACATGCATACATACATACATACATACATACATACATACATACATACATACATACATACATACATACATACATACATACATACATACATACATACATACATACATACATACATACATACATACATACATACATACATACATACATACATACATACATACATACATACATACATACATACATACATACATACATACATAAATACATACATACATACATACATATATACATAGTACATACATACATACATACATACATACATGCGTACATACATACATACATGCGCACCTACAATGTCATACATACATGAATACATACATACATACATCCATACATATATACATACATACATACATACATGCGTACATACATACATACATGCGTACATACAATGTCATACATACATGCATACATACATTCACATACATACATAGTTACATACATACATACATACATACATACATACATACATACATACATACATACATACATACATACATACATACATACATACATACATACATACATACATACATACATACATACATACATACATACATACATACATACATACATACTGGCGTTACGTGTGTATGAAATTCGTATATTAACTGTCGTAATTGGCAAAATTTCGCGTACCATGCCTTCTTTAGCAAAAGCGAAAATGACACAGTATGTCACATAGGCCTACTTGGTTACGTCTAAACGTATAGGCCTATAAACCTATATTTGACTTGCAATGTGTGAGCGGTTTCCCTCCTGGTGTATGTTGCGAATGGGCGTTAGTTCATGCCCGATTGACGCCTAATTGAGTGTAACTGTGCTGGCGCTACAGAAGTTATAATTTCGCCTGTTGTGTACTTAGAATTGCATATCTTTGCACGCATTTTCCGTATAATTCGCAACATCGAAAATTAGTTTACACCTAAATCGACCGAATGTTTTTTGTATATATATCAACACAAAAATAATGGTATAAGCCCATAACATATATATATATATACATATATATATATAATAGATATAATATTGTCCATAGGCGTAGACTCTGGGGGCACCCGTGGCACGTGCCCCTCCAATAATTGAGATGGCGGCATTGCCCCTAACCCCACAAAAGCGAGAGGAGAAATTCTTGAAATATTAATATATTATGTTTCAATATAGACAAATTTCTTGAAAAACAGAAGAACAAAGACAAAGCAATGAAACACTATCAGAAATTCATAGTGAAGATAGGAGCTGCGCACTGTGCCCAGTCAATTTCCGATGAACAGGGTGGCTCAATAAAAAAATGTCCCACTGGATAAAATGCCATTTCGCGACAACCGATAGAGATATTGTCTGGGATGAAATGTGGTCTTCCCTTACCGCCGCAATAGCCTACATGCCAGCAGAAACCACGACGTGCAATTAAAGGGGATGTTTTTTACAATGAAACTCACAGGGGACTTCCATTTTTCTGCGTAATTTTGATAATACGAAATAGAATATTTAAACAGCTGTAATTTTTGAAGCAGAGATACTTTTCCAGTTAACTTTTTAAGGGTTGTTGGAAAAACTTTCCCTTTCAAATCCTGAAAGTTTGGTTTAAAAATCTCTATCAGTTGTCGAGAAATTGCATTTGGTAGAGTGGGATATTTTTTATTGAGCCACCCTGTACATATTTTGTCCAGAACTCCAATGATTGGATTGCAGGGACGGCAATCCCGGGAGTCGAGGAGGACAAGTCTCCCACCTGTAACAGTGAGGTGTACTCAGTACACAGTTGTCTCCCCAATTTTGAAGAAATTTTTTTTTGATATTTTTGTTAAATAATTGCCAAGTGGAAACTTGACCACCGTGACCAGGGAACTGACACGCTGCCACCAAGAACTTACAAAAAAATTAATGAGTTTTGTTTATTATTATTATTATTATTATTATTATTATTATTATTATTATTATTATTATTATTATTCTGTTTATACTGTTTCACACTATGTTACCAACTAATAAAAATCAATTAACTTTAGATTTGAATTAGTTTGCATGTGATTAAGAAACTTATACAATTTGATGCAAATATATCTACATGCCGTTACAAAGTGTCTTTCCCTTGCGGAAAAAGGTGAAAAAAATGTTTTCGCGCTTGAGCGCGACAATTTCTTTGGGTGTTCAAAAGTGTCCCCCACCATCTCATAATAGGCTATCTGTGCCTTCTGTACACCCACTGCAACAAATGTAGAATGAATAACTAAATGCCCCCTCAATATTTTGGACAAGTTTGCGCCAGTAATATTATTCCAATTCATTTGAGTTCACACCACGCCTACGTGCTATGCATCTAAGTATATTGCTGTGTAAAGACTACATTAGACTTAAGCTACACTTTTCAGTGTAATGTCTGGAAGTAGAACACATGATTGTGGGAATTTGTGGCCAGTAGGCTCATCGACGTGAGATATGTTGCCACAAATCAGAACCCACTTCATGAGCTGTAGGCGTGAAATAGACCTCGAACAACGAATAATCTTTGACTCCGCCATCAAACATCAAACAGTTTTTCTTGTAAAACAATCTGCCCACACTAATGTCTACATCTTCAGACATTGCTTCTAAGAGTGTCGACTGTGTGTGTGTTCCTATTTATTTCCGGCCTGAAAGCAGAGCAAGGGTCAACAAAGGGAAAACCACGGCCGTCTTTTCTCTGCTTCCACCGGTCACAGCACAAGGAAAATAAACGTTGAAGATAAAAGGAAAAGAGGAAGATGTCTCTCTCTCTCTCTCTCTCTCTCTCTCTCTCTCTCTCTCTCTCTCTCTCTCTCTCTCTCTCTCTCTCTCTCTCTCTCTCTCTCTATCTCTCTCTCTCTCTCTCTCTCTCTCTCTCTCTCTCTCTCTCTCTCTCTCTCTCTTTCTCTCTCTCTCTCTCTCTCTTCATATTCCTTCTGTGGCTTCAGATTCTTTAAGTCCAGAAATAAATAACCCACAGAACGACGACTGTCCTCGCGACACCTGACCTGCCAAGAGCATAACATTTATCTATTTCTCTCTCTGTCTCTATGTTTGCCTGTATCGTTCTCTGTCTCTGTCTATGAGTCTGTGTGTGTCTAAGTCTACTTCTCAGTCTACCTTCCTCTCCCACGGTTTCCCTCTTTACGACTGTTCTATTTGTCTGTATGTCTGTCTGTCTGTCTCTCTACATATCTCTGAGTTCCTTGCACTATTTCAAACTGAAACGCGAGCACCTGCGTCGACACTTGGCGCTCTGGATAACAGGAAATGATCTCATCCGCTTCTGCGCTTCACAGAAAAACACTGAACGAAGCGGAGGCGACGAAAAGCACATGCGCCACCAATGACCGACCAACAGGCTGCATGTGCACCATGCACAAGAACGCAGTCATGTCATATATATATACACACATATATATATGTACAATAATACATATATCTGTGTGTATATATATATGTATGTATATGCGCTCTATGGCATATGCAGCTGTGCTCCGTCATATAACACATCTGTATACTATAGCCACTATATGGGTCCACACGCACACATATGCATAGCATAATACAACACAACATAACAAATAACAAAATAGCATAACATAGCTTAACATAAAGTAACACGACACTCCAACTGTTGTAATGGGTTGTCTAGCATCCTACGACTTCAGCTCCTTTGCCTTTCTTTATCTCCTTTCATCCTCTATTCCGCAAGCGTTTGATAATTAACCATTGTTTCGTTCGATCCGGGATTTCTGTCGTTAGTTCGAGAGCATCTCTGATGAATCTCTCTTGATTTATGATCGAACATACAATTACAACATAAAATAATACCACATGGGTTTTAAATGCTGCAGAAGACATTTAATCGGTGTTAGAATCACTGCAATCACATAAGCAAAAGTGCGCTTGTGTAAGTGAGTCCATGTAAAAGCAACAGTAGCTACACGCACTTGTGCGGCATCAGTACTGCTCACCAACTGTACATAATACCAATATAATTACAGGCCTAAAGGTTTGCTGTGGCCTGTGGTCCACATGGAACTGTCACTTTTAATTGATTTACAAAGTAGCTTTACTGGAAAACCCTTGAGCCTTCAATCCGTCTAAGGCTGAAAACCAGCTTCTTCACTATTGTATTGTAGTGTATTGTATATGGGCATTATAAAGCGCCTCTCGCGGTATAGACTATTCGCTAGCTTATTTATGTTTATGGGTTGGGTGACTGAACAGTTAATTCAGAAAGCGGCGCTATACAAATTTTCGTTTCATTTACATCAGGTACATTGGTGCTAGTTAGGTCTTCTGCCAGAGAATACTGACTTTCTTTTTGCAACGCAGATTTCTCTACAATTAGAACAAAGCTGGATATCTTGAAGTGGCTGTTCATTAAGTATTTATCACGTTGAATTACATGTAAAATTATTTGGCGTATAACTTTACATGCGTCACATACTTACATACATCTATAGATCCAACGAATTATGTACCTAGTAAATTGATCTACACATGTGGACCCTTAAAACGCAGCACATTAGGACGAAGGCCTACGTTTCGAGTGGATCACAGAGGGCTTTTCATCTTCAGTTATGAGATTGCACAGCAAATACATTGCTGTACGTTCTCAAAATGTTAGCTTAACCTGTTGCATAGCTCTCTGCATTCTATAGCGTAGTATGTACATATATATATATATATATATATATATATATATATATATTAGACTGATTCACCATTGTTAAGGAAAAAAATAATTTTTCATTTGATATTGGGCTACCCTCTAGTTTGGTGCCATTTGGGATCAGGAACATTTGTGTAAAATTATAGGCTTATACATTGAGTTTTAGTGACAGCTCAAGACATGCAAAGTTTTGTAGCATGACGGAAACAGCACTTTTTATTGTCAAATAACATTTAATTTTAATTGTAATTGAAATGGTCAAAATATTTGAGTACAGTAGTTTGTAGCTTATGTCACACTATTCAGTGTTCACAGTAATATGGATAAGGATCATAAGGTTCAGAATGTGTCTAGTCAGCTCTATAGTTTTTCTTCAACAATCTGAAAAACAAGCTGCTGCTGAGCGTCGTCATGCGTAAGAGCACTACTGAACTCTGTTGCAAGCTTGCCAGCACGTTCCACACAGTCATTGATGACCTTTATGCTCATTGCTCACTACCTTCTGCTTGACTTCAACATAGGCAGGACAGGAAGGCCATTGTAGCTGGATCATCAGTAAGAAAATTTGGATCAGTTTTAAGTGCAGTGAACAGATTCATAGATCTTTCAGTTACAAAATCAGATATAAAAGTCTTTGCTTGAAATTCCTATATTGACTTTGGAATAGATCAGTTTCATTGATGGTCTCTTCAGAGCAGCTAACATCTCCTCTTTCTCACTATTCCAGACACAATCAGAAAACAATGCAAGATGCCCTCTTATTTTCTTCAGTGCGATATCTGCTACTTCATTATCAACGCTGCCAAATGACTCCAAAGTTTGGAGGAGGCAGATGTCATTATACGGAGCACTGAACTGTTTGGAGCAGTGAACTAGGCCTTCACATAGATAGTTACGGTGAACAGACAGATGCACTGAAGACTGAATAGCCTTCAATTCTTGTGCTGTAAGTTTGAACTGTTCATGAAACAAGTAAAGTTTCAGACAATAAATTCTTTTTGTCATCTTTCTGGCACGGTGATAGGCTCCTGGAGGGCTGAAATGTACAATGACCATCACTCACAACAGTTACATTTACACCCAGTATAATTAGTGCCAATCTGATGAACTCGAGGTAATCCTGACGTGCTCAAGTAGCTCGACTGAGTTGATTCCTCCCTCTTCTGGTCAAGCCAACCATACTCACCACTTGGTGAGATCAGATTTGGCTCCAATGGCTGGAGCATTAATTGTTCTGTATTTTTTAGTGTCAATGAAATTCTACTGTTCTTTGAATCGACTATATATTGCAGCCTGCGGTCCCAAAGACTTGAAATAATTATTGGTCGAATACTGCAGCTGAGATAAGTTCAAAGATATGATGTCGGCAGGCTAAAAACAGTAGACGTTTGTCAAATGCCTGCTAAATGACCGTAATGGCACCGATGTGAACACCAGTGTTTGAACTAGTTGTGCCAAAACAGAGACCTGCAAGCCAGTTTTGTACATCTTTCCTGTCTTGTAATGTCTGGACGACACTGTTTCTCATAAGTTCACCGGTACTCATTGGGAGTTTAGGAATGGCCAATAATTTCTCAACATTAACTCCTGATGCAACAATTGGCATCCAGTGGACCAGGTCCCCATCAGTGTCTGATAGTAATTTTCTGTCAAAATTAGCAATTAGCGGTGTATTTGGCAAGAAATAATGTTCTCTGTTGGTTTGCACCATGGATTTCCTAACTGTTGACCGTGCTCTGTAGATAGAACTTGTAGATAGAACTTGTTGGTAGTGTCATGTCCACAATGTCAATGCCAACAGCTTTTAGGACTGGAGCAACAATGTGCATTGCTTCTCGAGGTGTAGTTTTTGTGCGATCAGGGCTTGCCACAAACAATGGAGCATCAATGAGGCGTCGTCTTTTCGGGTAGTGTTATATTTCACTCATGAAAATGCATGAAAATGCAATTAATTGAAATTAAGTAAAAATTAAATAAATGCAATATAATATACATTACACAGTAGTAATAAATAATATAAAATGAATATTAAACATTGAATATTCCTTACATTACAATGTTATTGCTGCAGTTGTTGCTCTTAAGTTACTAAAACTCAGAATGTCGTTCCCTCACCATTTTTCAGTGTCACTCCATTACTGATTATCATTCCGACTCAAGACATTCAGCAATAATATTAAAACTGAATTATATATTCTTTGAACCACAGTGTGCATCTTAAATGCAAGCAAGTAAAGAAAAAGAAGTATTGAGGGTAGACACTGTACGCAAATAATTTATTGTTATGTACGAAAATTATAGATAAATTCACGAAAACTGATTTCAGAACCCTGTTGAGCTGTCACTAAACAATGGAATAATCTCATGAAAATTTTAGGAGTTATTTACTACACCAAATGACATCATTTAAGCACCTAGCCACTTGAGTTTTCAAAAATAATTTTTTTTGAAACACTCTAATATATATATATATATATATATATATATATATATATATTGGGCTTTGAAAGAAGAGAAGCAACAGGTCAGTTATTATATATATATATATATATATATATATATATATATATATATATATGCAGCGTCTGGATTATTTGTGCCACTGGGATCAATTTTTCAGCGTAATTAATTTCCAATTCCTCTCGGCCGTGATTAGATTTTGGAATTATCCACTTGCAGCGCACATGCCACCGCCTTAAACGTCCCTCAGTCCCCCCGCCCCCCATCACCCACACTCACGCACGAACACACATACATTCGCACACATGAAGCCTTCTGGTGATGCAGCAACTTCTGCCACTGCAACTATTGCTGGGACAACTGTTGCCATTGCTATACTGTTAGTCGGATACTTCAACAACCACACATTACCACTAGCGCCATTCAGTACTACACCACGCACAACCACCACCTCCACCACCACCACCACACCACCCCTCCACTACTAGCACTACCTACAACCACCATCTCCACTTCCATTTCCACTACCACCACCACCAGCAGCACAAGCGCCTTAATCTACAGAGAGTCGACCTAAGGAGCTCTGAGAATTCTTGCCAAGATCGCGATATCCATTTTGCGATATTAATTAAGACTAAATTACGGCCCGCAAGACTACATCGCGTGTCCCGACCGGCGCCACAGTCCGTCTGTTCGTACGTCTGTCTGTCCGTTCTTCTATCCGTCCTTCCGTCCGTCCGTCCGTCTGTCCTACGATCCGTTGGTTGTTCTGTGCGTTGGTGCGTGTTCGATGGTTGATTGGCTTTGGGGCGCGAGGTGGCGCTGCTTGCTCGACTAATGCAGTCGATGGAATTATTGGAAGACAGACTCGACCGCTGCTGATTTATGTCACTTGAGGGGCTGAATCCACGCGGCCGCCTCCGCTTCCTCTTCTCCCGCCGTCGTCGTCATCTCCACACCACGACACCGTTGCTGGCTGCTAAGACCCCCGTATTTACCATATACGGGGCCTTAGACCCATGCTAGGAGATTCATCATTGTCAGTAAATCGGGCCTCTGTCACTACCTGCAAACACCCAAATCTTTCTATCTATCCATCCATCCATCCATCCATCCATCCATCCATCCATCCATCCATCCATCCATCCATCCATCCATCCATCCATCCAACCATCCATCCATTCAACCATCCAACCATCCATCCATCCATCCATCCATCCATCCATCCATCCAACCATCCATCCATTCAACCATCCAACCATCCATCCATCCATCCATCCATCCATCCAACCATCCAACCATCCAGCCAACCAGCCATTTAACCATCCATCCATTCATCCATTCACTTATCCATCTATCCATATAACTTGTGTTGTTTCTATATCTAATTATTTTACCTTCTTATACATCTTTCTCTACTAGCGCCGGAAATTCTATCTGCTTCCCTGCCCGACTGTCAATGTCTCAGTTTGTTTGTCTTTTATCCTTGCCACTGCCAATACCACAACCGCGCTGTCAGCTGTCTGTCAGTTTGTCTGTTTTTACCTCTTCTTTTCTTACTCTCTTCTGACTCTTACAGTCTTACTTAATGCGTTTGGAAGATCTTTGAAGAAACCATTTTCCCTCTATGCATGCGTTCCTTTTTATGAGATACATGAATAGAACTGAACAGCAGCACACACTTTGATGGAACTACGATGAACGCTATTCGTAATCACAAGAGAGATGCAACGTATCACCGGACAGTTCTTTCGTCTTAACGTCAATACCCAACAGTCAGTCCGCTGAACCAGAGAGGCAGGCAGCCTATGGTGGATAAGCCAATTGAAAACGATGAGTCTGAAGCTGAGATCGAAATTACCCAAGAGACCTAACAGACGGAACAGAATGATACAGAAAGAGAGTTCCAACATTTAGGTTCAGCAAACGAGAAAGCTCTTCTGCCGAGATCAGTTCTCGTCTTAGACGCATCCGGAAAAGACAGAAGATTTCTGAACTATGATATCGGCTTTACATTGTAGGATGGCAGCGGTTCTGTAGCAGATTTCATATCGATAAACAAGTAGTTTCATATTCATATCGATAAACAAGTACTTTAATATTCATATCAATAAACAAGTAGTTTCATATTCATATCGATAAACAAGTAGTTTCATATTCATATCGATAAACAAGTAGTTTCATATTCATATCAATAAACAAGTAGTTTCATATTCATATCGATAAACAAGCAGTTTCATATTCACATCGATAAACAAGCAGTTTCATATTCATATCGATAAACAAACAGTTTCATATTCATATCGATAAACAAGCAGTTTCATGTTCATATCGATAAACAAGAAGCATCTAAACAAACACTTAGGAAAACAAATGCAAGTAACAATGAGCTTCCTTCTCTTTTTTTCCTTTATACTGCTTGAATGGCTGTGCTTTTAAGCGATTCTCACCTAGACTAGATTGTTTTGTGTATATGTGTGTTTGTCTGTTTGTTTGTTTGTGAGAGTATGTGTATGTGTGTTTCTATAGCTACGTCATTACAGCGACATTTCACTCTTGCACTACTGCAGATGCTCATAATTATGTCACTACTGATTGGAAGACTCATATGCTGGCTGATAATTTGATTGACCAAGATAGACAGTCAGTGTGTTAATCTGTTAGTAAGTTAGTCATTTCGTCAGTCAGTCAGTCAATCAATCTTTCATTTTTTCAGTCAGTCAGTCAGTCAGTCAGTCAGTCAGTCAGTCAGTCAGTCAGTCAGTCAGTCAGTCAGTCAGTCAGTCAGTCAATCAGTCATTCAGTCAGTCAGTTGGTCCGCCAGCCAGCAAGTCAATCTGTCGGTAAATCAGTTAGTCAATAAGTCAGTCAGTAAGTCAATAAGTCAGTCAGTAAGTCAATAAGTCAGTCGGTCAGTCATCAGTCATTGTCTGTCGTTCATCTCGCCTGAGTCTTCTGTCGCCCCATTTATTTTCAAGAGGTGAGTGTAAATTTTCTTCGAAGAAAACAACTCCCAACAGACGATGGACGAAAACTGTGCTCCAGTCAGTCTACAGACACACCACCATCACCAGCAGCAGCAGCCACATCGTCATCGCTACAAGAGCTGCATCATTGCAGCTAGCACTAGCAGAAGCATCCCGTCTACTGCGACGCGACGCTTCTTCTCGGCCGAGGGAATGCATTGTCGTCACACGAACGGATGGACGGACGGATGAAAAGACTGATGACATGGCCGGACAACTGAATGGACGAAAGGATGGAAGGAGAGAGAGACAGACGGACGAATTGAAGGACGAACTGATTGAGGAACGGAAGCACTGATGAGGAAGGAAGAACGAAAAAGACAGGACGAAGGGACGAAAGAAAGAACGGACTGAAGGACGATGAAGTATGGGATGAACGTACAGAAGGACAAAAGGACGTACGGATGAAATGACTCAAGGACAGAAGGACGGATGGATCATGGAAGGATGGGTGTATGGAATGATGGACCAACAGAAGCACAAAAGAACGGAAAGATGGAAGGACGGAAGAGCGAAAGGCCGGACAAACAGAAGGACAAAAGGTGGAAGAAGGAACGGAATAAAGGACGGATGGAGAGATGAACGAACGGACGGACGGGTGGGTTTGACGGGCGGACGGGTGGTCGTATGTGCGACTATATCGGAGAGATGATGAGGACGAAGCCGTTTTGCGGACGGTGTTAACTGTGACGCGGACGTTGTGCGGCCGAAGACGACGGCCAATCATTCACAATCAGACGACGCACTTCACAGCAAGTTTGACTTTAACGAACTGAGAATGTGCAGAAGTGAGTTATGGCATACGCCGACAGACGGCGCTAATATTCCGTAATGAACAGTACAGATCACTTCGTTATCACCTTGGGACAAACGCGCCACGCACTGTTGTCCCGCGAGCGCCTCCTCCCATCCATCATTCCGGGCCGCCACCGCACCAGATCCCAGGCGCCCAGGGACCGACCCCCACCAGACCAACTCACCGACGGACGCAGCAGCAGCAGGAGGCAGAGGAGGAGGAGAAAGAGAAGATGCCGGGTAAGGAGCCGGAACTGCAACTGTGGAAAGGCACCAGCTGCGATGGCGAGAGGAAGAAATCTCCGAGCTCCATCAGCAGTCACACTATCCATCCTCCTTCCTCCTTCGTCCGTCTGTGGCCGATCCTCAGTCTCCCGTCCGTCTCCCGTTTCCTCCTCCTCCTCCTCCTCTTCCCTGTAGGCAACAGCTCATACGACAGCTTAGAATCTAATAAATTAGGTGCTTTTGAACGACATAATTACATGTGAAAGAAGAAGAAATCTCCAGAAAAAGACAGAAATTCATAACGCATGACTTTCAGTCGATGCTTTAGACGCACACTCACTCTCACATCCACGCACACACACACACACACACACACACACACACACACACACACACACACACACACACACACACACACACACACACACACACACACACACACACACACACACACACACACACACTCACACACACACACACACACACACATACACACACTCACTCACATACACACACTCACTCACATACACACACTCACTCACATACACATATATGTATATGCATGTATACATGCACGCATACATACATGCTAACGGATCTGTGAGAAGTAGGCACTATAATGACTATATTATTGTATAAGTGCGCCTCTGAGTATAGGTACCTTGAGAGGGCCCTATATTAAGTTTCGGATTGAATGAATAAGTACTGCGTTGTTCAAAGTACCAAGCCAACAGGAATTAAGTAAAAGTAAAAGTGAACTTAAGTACTTAAGTAAACCATCTATAATCGGCGCGCCAATTAGTCAGTACCACTCTTGCTTTAACAATGCTATCCACTTTGGTTGTTACTTGTCCTTCATGCTCCGTGTTCGGGTAATCAATCGCCACATCCAAAGGCATCAAAATTTACGAGTCTTATTGCAGGTTTTTTCGATAGTAATAACTACCTCAGCAAAGTTCATTGGTGATCTCAACACTGTCAAATTATACGTATTACGTATTGTATAATTATGTAGGCCTATTGGACCACCTTCGTGGAGCAGTCTTCCATTGCATTTACGTTATGTTGCACTTGGCCAGGTGCAGCAAACATTCTCAAACTGTCTTAAAATGCACTTGTTTATAATTATCAGTCGGCGCTTTTGTGACGTAAAAAGTATTTTGATACCTACAAACATAAGTGTGTTCATGCCGCCATCTTGAATCATATCAAGATGGCGGCATGAACGAGTAACATTTAGGCTAATGCGTCATTTTTAACTGAGCAAAAGTAATGAAAACTTTGTAAACTTATAAGGCCTACTTGGTTACAAATAAAAATATTTCTTGTTTTAGTACTTCTTTAAAGCAAAAAAACTAAAACTTTTACTAACGTTCAATAACGCGTTACTTCAACTCAGTCTTGTTGTCCTCGAGTTCTTGGTCTTGGTCTTGAAGTTCAAAGTCTTGGTATTAGTCTTGCAAGACCAAGACCAAGGCTCGACTGTTAATATGAACAGTCATTTAACAAAATGCAAGAATTTTAACAATTTATCAAATAATTACTAACACAATTGCTTAATTGCTTTAGTATTTGCACGGTGTGAATGAGGTTTTACCGTTGTTTTGGACATTTATGCTGTATCTGGAAGCCCTGCCGAGACATGTTTCAGAAGCAATATATACAAGCAAAAATATACCACACGTAAGTGAACCACAGACGTTGTCCTCACGCGACGCGGCTACCACAAACAGCAAAACTCTCGAAGAGCTCACGAATAAGCTGGTGCCCCGCGCTTAGCTTTAGACTATAGCGCTTTAGTAATCTGGAGTTTGAGATTACGAGGAACACGTGACTGGTTAAGAAACTAACACAAGTCATCCTCAAGCGGAGACCAAACTGCGACTATCGGAGAGACTGGCAAGAACAAAAGACGTCACAGGATCAAATACCAACATTCCGTCTGGCTTAAGATCTAACACGGAGCCTTTATTTATTGTTTACACTTCCAGCCAATCACTAGAGTGTGACTATAGACGGCGTACAATTTATACAAAACACAGCACTCAGAACAAATTACATGCCACATAACCAATATATACATGTGTTCATAGGATACATACATAAAGTTATAGGTCTACTGCTTTGGTTTTGTATGCATCCAGTAGGCCAAACCATTTGCTTTTGGCCAGCCGCAGGGCCACCGACAGAAATTCCGGGCCCCTAGGCAGAGCAGTCACGGGCCCATAAAGTCCTAAAATATCATGAGGCTTAATGAGAAAAGTTGATTGCGGGCCCGGCCAGGGCCCCTAAAAATCGCTGGGCCCCTGGGCATTTGTCCCCCTCCCCCTCTCGGCGGGCCTGGCCAGCCTTCTGCCTGATTCGGTGGCTAGAAATTGAATTTCTGTTGAGCTTGCGAACCATGGCATAGTTGGCTCTTTTACTTAGCTAAATTAGCTAAATTAGCAAAAATTTAACAAACATTACATGAGAGACAACAACGACAGTCGTCATCTTCATCGTCATCTTCGTCGTCATCTTCGTCGTCATCGTCATTCTTCCACGAAGAAGTCGTCTTCGTCATTATCTCCACCACCATCGCCATAAATATCGTCATAGTCATACCATCATTATTCGTCGTCGTTATCATTGCCATCATCATTTTAAAACACATTGGGGTCGTCGTGCAGAGTATGCTTTGAAGTCTAAGCTCAAATTGGCCGACGAGTAACAGCATTCACGAGTGCTGCGTTCGAAACTGAACGCACCACGCCGTTAATTACAACGAAAACCGGTTTCAGTACGGACTGAAATTAACGACAGCGCATGTCTTTAAATATTAATAAAGATGAATGCACGGGGGCGCAGAGTGCTTTAATTACGTCAAATTTTTGCCGATAGTCAGTTTCTGTCTCTGTCTGTGTCTTTCTCTTTCTGTCTGTCTGTCTCTGTCTCTGTCTGTCTGTCTCTCTTTCTGTCTCCCTCTTTCTTCTCTCAGCCCCTGTCTGTCTGTCTGTCTGTTTGTCTGTCTGTCTGTTGATTGTAGTCGTCACTGATACCGGCAAAGACATGCTAAATTAAAGTAGACCTATATATATATATATATATATATATATATATACAACGTTTTTTATACATATATGCATATATATAAATAATATATAGGGCCTACATCTATAGACCTATGCATATCTGCATATAATGAAAATCACGCCAAAAATTCGAAAAATTTGCAAATTTCTTTAGCGCCACTCTAATGTTATGCAAGGCATCACTGCCAAATCAGTAGATGATGTGTATGTGTTTATGAGCGCGCATTTATTGTATGCATGCATATATGTGTGTGTATTACATGTATTTTGTATATATATATATGTATTTATATGTATGTCTATGTGTGTATATATATATATATATTTATTTATGCATGCGTATATATGTGTGTATATATACATGTACGTTGTTAGAAAATGACCTACCATCCCATCACCATCCCTGGCATCCAATTACCATCCCATCACCATCACATCATTTTCACTCGCGCACCTATTGTGTATTAGTTAAGACGCACGTCGTTTAGTTGATAACGCGTATAAATAGAGGCTCTTTAATGGAGAGACCAGACGGGAGTTTGCTTTTGGGTAACTTCGTGGTCACATTTTTCTTGCATATTCCGGATCTCATTTTAGTCTCCCATTACATGGATGACGATTGTATTAATTTTCGCCGACGTCTTTCTAGAGTCTGGCTTGTGTTTGAAGCGTTTGTGTTCCTGTTCTGGAGAATGAGTATCTTTCCAATTTGTACATAGTGTGAATAATAAATTTTATCATTTTTTTCCTGGAAGTCTCATTTCTCCCTATACTAACGAACTAATAATATATGTATGTATGCATGCAGTTACGTAGAGACTAAGAGCTTCCCGCGCATGGCTATTTAGATCATAAAAGTCGTTGATATTCCTCTCTCCTGCGTTCAGCCAGTTAGTTATCAGCCCTGCTATACAGCAAATATAATTATCTGCCATGTAGTTGCTGCTATCGGAGGCTGCGCAGTTGGCGTGGCTTGAAAAGTGTTGGCGACGCTCCTATTTTACCTTCACAAATCCTCCTATTTATGCACCTGTTTCATAATGTTCTTAAACTTGTCTCAGAAGCCAAATCCACGCATGTTCTGTTATTTTTATACAAAAAATTAAGGCGCGCAAAGTTACGTAGAAAAACGAACCTGAGGCACGGATATAACTATAGCCAGTCTCCAGGTGAAGAACAATTAGTCCTAGATATCGAAAGGCTTGAAATACAGTGGGAAACAGTGAGTTTTTGCGCATTTCTTGGATGAAAAAGTGCAAGCTTCTCCCTCTTTGGACCGTCTTTGTCGAGCAGTCTTTCCATTGAATTTGCTACAATATATTATATTTTCGTATCGTAGGCCTATCGTATTTGGATATTTGTATAGCGCCGCTCACAGCTGAGGCTCACAACTCAGCAGCGCTCCCATTGCAAAGGTCCCGAGAGAAGAAAAAGATTTTAAGCACGGAAAGGGATGTAGGAAGAGATCCAGAAAGTAAGGTTACCCGTAGAGAGGAAGGAAGGGCATTCCACAAGAGGGCCCTATTTTGGCAAAAGATCTACTTTGAGCAAGAGTGGCCCTGGCACGCGGAACAAAGAGGACATGCCGGTCGCGATAGCGGAGAGGTCGGTGAGACGCTGCAGAAAGAGAAGGGCAGATGAAGTCCCTCAGATATTTGGGATTAGTACCCAGTTTAGACTTAAGGACAAGAACAAGAACTTTACATCGAATGCGGGCTAGGAGAGGGAGCCAGTAAAGTTGATTGATTGACCATAGACGAAGAGATATGGGAAAATTTAGAAAGACCAGCAATCAGTAATATAGTATAGTATAGTATACTATAGTGTAGTATACTATAGTGTAATGTAGTATAGTGTAATGTAGCATAGTATAGTATAGTATAGGCTAGTTTAGTATAGTATAGTATAGCATAGTATAGTACAGTATAGTATAGCATAGTATAGCATATTATAGCATTATATAGCATAGCATAGTATAGTATAGCATATAATATAACAAGGTGTTTAAGTGTTAAAACCACTGCAAGTAATTAGGAGTGATAAGCAACCACTGTAATGCCAAACTCCCGTAGCTTACTCTTAAAAGCTGAGTGTCCACTGTTATGCTTAATATGTATGCTTTCCTCCATTAGTTCTGGGGCATCGAGATGGAAGCGTCTCTGAAGAGTTCGCCTTGAAGTGGCGCTTTATAAGTTTCCAATTACAATTATAATTAATATGGATGGCATTAAACGTTAATTTTTCTCAAATTTTTAGACGTCACATCCTTTCCCACCTACGGATACCCACGTACATAATATAGCGACGATGTGGGTTCTTCATACTGGCCCAGTTAGCTACATCGGTAAGAGCGTTGGCTGCGCGTCTCATGCGACTCTGTGTCAGAGCGCATGCGGACCGCGGTTCGCTTCCCGAAGGTGGCTTGTTTCAGAGATTTAAATCTCGGGCTAGCACGGTCCCAACACTGGGACCTTAAATGGCGTGGCACCCATTCAAACGGGTAAGCGGTGGTGAAGGATCTCACCCGATCAATTCATTGAAAAATGAGCAGGGTCGAGGCCATATACGGTCGCTATAGAAAATCGCGAACATTTACATTTACATTTTCATAGGCGCGATGCAGTTGTCCTGTTAAAAAGGCACGTATATTTTCAACTACAGTTACAAAGGTCAGTAAAAAGGGGAAGCAAATGGGTTTAGATGGGTGATCAAGTGAAAAGTCACATAATTCCCCGAACAAATTGAAAAATATATGCACACGAAAGCCAGTGAGGTAGGTTCACATTACCATCAACCGCCATTGCTTCGGATTTCTTTCTGACGTTCGTGTCGACCATTGAAGGTGTACACTTGTTGCAAACCCTCTCACTTGTTCCCGAAAGCGCAATACAATTTAGACTCACTCACTTACTTATCAGAGCGTAATCACGAAGCGGAAGTGAGTGGACGGGGCTCGGTCTGTCTGCTTCTTTTATGTCTGTGTTCTGCGGCCACGGCGGCCATTTTGCAGTCGACGTCTCAACTTCAATTAGGGACAGATTACCTGGAAGCGTTTCTGGTCTCGTCTAATGGTTTACTCTGACAATGCGCCAACTAAATACGTCCAAGTAGATTAGTCGGCCGACAAACGACGACGGTTTAGACTGCCGTGCTGACTTAATGTTGCCCGGCGCAACGGATGGCGTCGCCCGCCGAGACGGTCTTCTCCGGGGACGGGTAGAAAGCCTTTTCGGGCCGTCCGATTTGACCGACGCCGGTTCGGCCGCCGCCCGGCTGGCTCGGCCGCCCGGCTGGTCGCTCTGCATGCTGCCGTGTCCGACTTGAGACCACACGTTGTTTTGTCGTGTCCAGCTTTTAAGAACTCGGTCGAGCGAAGATAATAAGAGCGCCGAATGACGGATCTGTGTGGCGTTGCGGCCACGATCGTCCATGTCCCATCGCTCCCTGGGGATCACTCCCGGCAGCTAATTTATGAAGCGCAAACCGCGCTGAGACGAACGGATCCTGACGAGATCAAGTAGAATGAATGTAGATCCTCATCTGTTGCGGCCTCTCTGTCGTTCTGATCGTCTTGGATTTATCTCAACATCCCTGGCCTCACATGCGCCCCGTCTACTGCTGGGCTGTAGCTCGTCTGCGCAAAATTTATCTGGCGCTATGTTTCGACGTCTAACTTAGCCAGCAAAAAACAGGTTTTGAATTTCGACGTTTTCTTTGGATATCGGTGATCAAATGCACCAGTCATCAGCTGATGGGGTAGTATCATATAAGAAGAGACCTTGCCCCTTGCTGTTCTTGCTTCTGCTTTTCCTTAGAGCAGATATCGTCCAGCTCGTAAAGCGCTGACTAGGCCTAAGCGTTCAAGCGCTTGTTACGAAATGCAAAACTTGTGATGAAGCGTTCTTCGTTTTACAGCGTTGGCTTTAAAGGTCTTAAAGAGAGGATTATCTTTCTCAATCTCAGCCCAGGTGTTTCACGATTAATAGATACATCTTTGTACGCGGTGGCTATGGGGCCTATCATAGGAATTTCTGCAACGGAAAAGACGTTTTTTCAGGAAGAGTTAGGGGTGAATTTAACCATCTGCCATCACAGTCCAAATTTTTTGCCGCCCCTAATATTTGGCTTCCAAAGTTTTATCTTTTTTTACTTTTGTTTAAAAAAAACACCAGCAGTTAACAAGTCGCGAGCGATCCATGAGATACCAATAAGAACAATACAATTTTTAAGTGTTTAAACATTAGGCCGCTTCCTATACCAGCAGACACAGTTCATTTGGCTTGGTGGACACGCTCAGCTAGCTAAGATCGATACCTTATCTTACGCCAGAGGTTTTCGGAATTCTTTTCTCTTCCACAGTCCGTGAGCTTGAAATTGTCGTAGACCGAGATCTCTGTTTGACTAATCATGTTAGCGGTACTTGCATGCCGCTTGTGCTTTTACCACCTCCGTCAGCTCCGTACCAATCGCCGCTGCCTCTCCTTTCACGCTGTTACTGCTCTAATTCACGCCCTTATCTGCACCAGGATGGACTTTGGTAACGCTATCTTTGCACGACGTTCAATAGCTAATAATTTGAGGCTACAGTATGTTTTTAATGCCGCTGCCCGTCTTATTGATGGTGTCCCTAGGTTTGGCCACATAATTTCCTTTATGCGGGATATTTTGCACTGGCTCCCCAGCCAGCAGCATATTCAGTTTAAGATCCTGAATCTAATGCGCAATTGTCTTTTTGAAATTTTTGCTCGGCTCCATCATACCTTAGGAATTTCTGCATTTCAGTCTCCTCTGTCCCAGGTCGTGGCACCCTTCGGTCAGCTGCTCATGGACTCCTGACTGTCCCTCGTATACGTACTGCCAGTCTTGTTGTCAAGACCTTAAACCTCAAGACCAAGACCAAGACCTTGAACCTCAAGACCAAGACCAAGACCTTGAACCTCAAGACCAAGACCAAGACCAAGACCTTGAACCTCAAGACCAAGACCAAGACCAAGACTTTGAAACTCACGACCAAAACCGAGAATACCCAAAAATCACAACCATATCCAGATTTCTATTCCTTACTAAAAAAATTGTCAAGTCAGACTACTCGCTATTTTAATTAAAACACGAATCTTTTATTTTATTCAAACAAACAAAATCTAAATGCAGACTGCAGAGAATTCCGAATTCGTAGGCCTATTTACAAAAGTACTTCGTGCGAAATCTTATTCCATATGCCTGTTGCATTTTAAAAAATCAATTCGCTCAAAATTTTCTGACCAAGACGTGACCCTTGGGGCCTCATAAAAATTCTGCCATGTGAAAATACGTCCTACAGTGCTGAATTCACTGGCACACAGAGCAGTTTTTCAAGTACCGGATGTAAATGTACAAATTGTGAGTCTGTTTTGAAAATAATCATTCCATGGTAAATAACCGGAAGTCAAAATAAATGTCAAAAGCAACAGTAAAGCCTCACTCACAACGTGTAAATACTAAAGCAATTGTATTAGTAATTATTGGATAAATTATTAAAATCCTTGAGTTTTGTTAAATGACTATTCATGTTGACAGCCGGTCTTGGTCTTGGTCTGGAAAACCAAGACCAAGACTTTGAACCTCAAGACCAAGACCAAGACCTTGAACCTCAAGACCAAGACCAAGACCAAGACCTTGAACCTCAAGACCAAGACCAAGACTTTTAAAAACGAACTCGAGTGCACTCGAGACCAAGACCTTGGTCTCGAGGACAACAAGACTGCGTATACTGCTACAGACCAGTCCAGAAACTTTATCTATGCTGGACCCACCAGCTGGAATCGCCTTTCTCGTGAGCTGCGGCTACAGTTCCTCAGTTTGTCCTTTCCACAGTTTCGCCAGCGCCTGAAGTCTGTATTATTACTTGACAGCGATTTCACTGGTTCGGATTGGGAACGCCACTGATGAGTTTATTCTTGAAGTGTCGGTTTATAAATAGCAGATTACAATTGAAGGGCTTACCTCAATAACTAGGTAGGCCTACCGACATACCTGCTTTATGCTTGAAATATTGTATTCTATATACCCTGCAAATTTGGTGCAAATCTGTTTATTTTTGGATTGGCTTTTGGATAAAACAATTTGTCAACATATGGTATTGTGCAGCCGGCAGCATTACTCCAGTGCAATATCCCGGTATGACAACAAACATTGTCGTTTTCTCTTCTAATTTTTTTAATAAAGCCGGTGCAACAATCAGGTTATTTGACATACCTGTTGATTTTGCATTATTCTTTTTTACTGTAATGTAGCTAAGATGACTTACCTTCTTATTGCACGATTAATTTGTAGGCCTACTGTGTACTAGTCACCATTTGGTGCAAGAATAAGGTATGTCGACTAGCACCTTTTTTGCTACACACCTGGTTACTGAGTGTCAATAGCCAGGTATGAAGCAAAATGTGAAAAAACATTAAAGTTATCTTTTGCATTGCGTTATGTAACAATTTCGTGAAAGACAATAATAGGCTAACTCACACGGTGCTTCAAACAGCTTGTTGATATGTCGTAAAATGGCTAACATGCAACAGTTTGAAGTGTCAAATCTTTGAAGCCATGTCCCAAAACTCAAAAAATCCGACATACCTGGTTATTACGGCAAGCCCTTCAATTGCAAATTACACCCATACATTGTCATACATTGTCCTTACTATCACATCATTATAATTATATTTGTTTATTGTCGTATCGCTCTCAGTTTTAAATTAAATGTGACTTTCAAATTTTTTTTATTTTCAAGTGTTTCCACTCTCTGGAATGGCATCACTTGTTCCTTTAGTGCATCCTCCTCTTGGAAGATTTTATCGCACAGAAACTGATACATCGTTGGACGGTTGGAAGGTACGGTCCTTTCGCACACCCATCAAGGTGCATGATGTGCATGAGTGTGGACCAAGGATAATTCCCGCTACACAGAAGGGAACTAAATATTGCACATTTTGACCCAGAAGCTATGAAGCAGAAGTCTCAATTCTCAATCAACAGAACAGTCTACAAACAGTGTGACGAACTGTGTTAATCTAGGAATGTTCTGCTGATTTTTTAAATATTTACCCAACGAACGCGAGCATTGTGAAATACTGACGATGCAAGCGAGCGCCATTATTCTAAAGGTCATTAACAGTATCATCCATTACGCACAGTGAATGGATGCCTCGCGTTAACCTCCGTCCAGACATCAATCAGAGGCCACCGCTGCAGCATCAGCAGCCAAAGCATCTTTGGACGGTCTCTGTAACTCTTATTGGCCATGGTTTAGCCGCTGGCCGCTGGAATTCCTTTCTTTCCGGTTGTCTCCAAGAGATCAGCAGCGCCACCTGTCACCCATTCGCTGCTAACACCAGTTGGAGTCCCTCCGCAGCCATGCAACTATGTAATATATATATATATATATATATATATATATATATATATATATATATATATATATATATATGCATATATGACTGTATGTATGCATATATTTATATAACGCTTTCATGAGGCATATGAAAGGTGTTATAAGTAAACCCAGATGGAATTTATATAGCCCTATACTGTAGACGGATGTGCCAGTATACTCAGTAAATTCATGCGTGTATATATATATATATATATATATATATTTGTTTTGTTTATTTGTTATATATAACACTGTACTCAACGTATATATGCACCATGGGCGGCGATCCCGGGGGGGTCGAGGGGGACAAGACCCCCCTCCCCACCTTTAAGAGTGGGGGGACACGCCATGCATCGGACCCCCCAAATTTTGAAGAAACCCCAAAAAAAGGTCATCAACTTTTTCGCGCTCAGAGTATAAAATTTTTTCGCGCGTGAGCGCGAGAAATTTTTTGACCTCTTTTTTTTACCAGATCAGTTCAAAACACTTTTTTTTACCATATCACTTCAAAAATGTCCCCCCACCTGTCAAACAAGATCGCCGCCACTGATATGCACAATGTGTCCAGTTGTCAGCGAATGGATGATTTGAAATGGTTAGAATAAAATTATTTGCACTGAAGACGTTGATGCATCTTGCAGCGCTCACGTTTGCACAAGCGTTTAAGAGTTTAGACGTGTTCGTATGTGACCTGGCAGTGGCGCCGTTTGGCGACTAATATGAGAATATCCGGTAGTTATTTTCATGTTCCCTAGCCAACGAGAGAGAAGGAGTGGAGGGACATGACAGGGCAGTGGACTAGGCATGGCACGAAGGCAGAGGAACGAGGAGGAAGAGAGAAGGAGATGGAACGGAATGGAAGGAGAGCAGTAATAATAATACTAATATTATTATTACTTCTGCTACCACTAGGCTAGGCCTACTTATGCTACTACTTTTACTACTACTACATTGCTACTTCAGAAGAACTTTTCCGGGTGGTTTTGGGGTCTAGGCGTGATCTTCCACAAATAGCCTATAATAATAAGTATAGACATAATGAGAATATTGAAGAATGGAGAGGGAAAAACAAGGGGAAGACCTCGACTGATGTTATTAGACTGTGACGATTTCGCGGGTACCGTGTTAGATTTAGAAAGTGAGTTTAAGAATCGGTTGTTGAGTGAGTATTGGTCGTGCAGAGCGATAACCCCTTCACAAGATGTTTACTGCAGAGTGTATAATAGGGTGTTTTTCTACAAAACGGTGAGTGGGGGACAATCGTACCACTCCATGTATCTGAAGGAGCTGTTGTCGCTACCTCCCATCTTCTCAGCAGCCCTCTCAAGAGCCGCCCTCTATCCAATTACCGGCCGATCGCATCGTGTGTATAGCGCACCGCAAGTCGAACTGACCTGAGGGTCCATTTTAACTCGTCGTCCGTCATTACGACCATCTGCAAGATCCATGGACCTTCACCTCTCCCCCGCCACCACACCCACTCCTTCCTTCCGCCCGCCCACCTACCCGTGGACACTCGACTCTGTCGCCGGTCGCGCACTGCCCTCTGGGACCATGCGACGTATAATTGCCGGTGTTGTATCGTATTTCCGGCTGCGTCGTATATACTTCCGGTTGAGTAGGGCGAAAGCACTCGATAGATGGCGGTAGGAATTGTTGAGGCGTTCGCTAGATGTCTCTCCAGGCAGCCATAATCTGAACCGAGTCGTCGACCGCTTTAAAGGAATCGTGCGACGGATTAATGGCGGAATTATCCACGCTCTCCACTCATCGCTTCCGCCTCACTCCATCTCGACATCGCATAATGTTGTCAATAATAATATCACTATCGAGAATATTATTATAATTAATAATAATAATAATAATAATAATAATAATAATAATAATAATAGCAGCAGCAGTAGCAGTAGCAGTAGCAGTAGCAGTAGCAGCAGCAGCAGCAGCAGTAGTGGTAGTGGTAGTGGTAGTGGTAGTGGTAGTGGTAGTGGTAGTGGTAGTAGTAGTAGTAGTAGTAGTAGTAGTAGTAGTAGTAGTAGTAGTAGTAGTAGTAGTAGTAGTAGTAGTAGTAGTAGTAGTAGTAGTAGTGGCAGTAGTAGCAGTAGTAGTTGTAGTAGTAGTAGTAGTAGTAGTAGTAGTAGTAGTAGTAGTAGTAGTAGTAGTAGTAGTAGTAGTAGTAGTAGTAGTAGTAGTGGTAGTGGTAGTAGTAGTAGTAGTAGTAGTAGTAGTAGTAGTAGTAGTAGTAGTAGTAGCAGTAGTAGTAGTAGCAGCAGCAGCAGTAGTGGTAGTAGTAGTAGTAGAGGACCTAATAATAATTACAAAAACAATAACGACAACATAAACGATGCAACAACATATACAACAGCGGTATATAATTTAATCTAATGACTTCTATTGCGCCGTTATCACAATGTCCTAGGCATCAACCAATGGTCGTTTCAAGTGAACTCGCATTCAAAATCCTAATCTGTTAGAGACTGAAATCATAGGCCTATATAATTATAGTCTAGATCAGATCTCGACTTTCTCTGTCGTTGGTCAGAAGCTAAGCAATTCGATGATCGGTTCAGTCTCTGCTGTCAGTAATCTTTTGTGTCATTCATCTTTGACACGTCTCGTTCAACTAGCTTACCCACCATAGACTGGTTTCTGCCACTTTCTGGTTTGTCTGATCGAGTGCGGGCCACATCAAGATTCACAGTAACGAGAGGCATCTACTCCATAGAAACCTTGGAGACACTGGCTTAAACTTGTCCAAAATATTGAGGGGGGAGCATTTGGTTATTCTACACTTATTGCATTAAATGTACAGTCCATCTCAATTATTGGTGGGCAGTGGGGCAAGTGCCCCGGCTGCCCCCAGAGTCTACGCCTATGCTTGGAGCAAATGCTCCATCCAAAAAATATGGGGGGATCTGACAGTGTATATGCCATCTTTATTAGGGAGGAAGAGGGAAGAGGAGGGAGAGGAGGTGAAGTTGCTCCAATGACTTCGGTGGGTGGGGGGTAGACGCCTCTGACAGTAACAATTGATCGAGTACAGTATGCATTTTTGAATTTTCTCTCTTTAAAAACATACAGATAAATATAATATTCAACTCCACATGGATCAAACTCATCAAAGTCTTTTTCCTACAAATCTCACACTGATTACATTGCAATAAAGAGACGCAATAAGTAGGCCTACGTACGAGAACTATCAAATAGAATTGTTAGGCATCGTCAGCGTACACGTGGCAGTCAAGAAAGCTAGCCTATCGGTTAAGTAGTAGTCCCGGAAACACCGCCATCGCCGCCATTAATCCCTCAAGTTGAAACCGGTCGCTAAGCTATCGACTGCTATAGCGACTTCATTCACGTTAATAATTTGCTTACTGTTATAATCGCGGTCTCCGAGTTTCGATTTGACGAAGGGGACATCAGTAGCAGGACGGAAGCAACACTTGCTTATAAGGTACGAATCACAGTGCAACAGACTAACGGTCTAACACAGGGGTGGGCAAACTTTTTGTACAGCGGGCCACATTGATCGCCAAGAAAATTCGGAGGGCCGGGTAACAAATTTGTAACTTTGAATGACGAATAACATGAAAAAGTTTACTTATTTATAATATAGGCTAACAAGTTTCCCATAATCTGGAGTGATTGCACTGGCTGCAATTCGCAGTTTTAGTTCAAGTTTAGACCAGTTAACTGAGGCCTTTACTAGGATTTGTTTATCTTTATACATGTAGTTGAAAATCTTAGTTGACAGATGTAGGCTAACTAGGTGCGAATAACACAAACATTTCTAAAGCAAAAGTTTGCATATTTGAGAATTGTTCCTTTCTCAGTGAAGAAAATAATGTCGTCTGATCCTTTGAGCTGCTCTATAAGAACAATGTCAGTTTGTGTGTCGGTTAACTCCAGCTGAAGTTTTGTAGGAGCTAATAAGCTAGTTCACCTTTATTTTTTCGCCCAAGGCATGACGGGAACGACGTTCATCAACAAAATAAAACATGGCGGATCGCTTAGAATCGTTGAATGACTTCAATCGATGGAAGGTGGACGATTTAAAGAAAATATAAAAGAAAGAGGACACAGCTTATAATCTCGGCTCACGCAATTAACAATCGCACAAGTGCGCATTTTATTGTTACACTATGATCGACTAGTGAGTCAAATATTTTTTAATATCTGTGTCAAACAGTCAAACTAGATCATAGCAATATCGGCAACGGCATGCTTCAGTTTGTTGATGAACGGCCGGAAGTGAAAGCATAATGGCTGCGCATGCGCATTGCTAATGCTGAACTGGCTTTTGTCAATGTCAGATGTGAGCCAAGCAAAGTAAATTCAGTCTTGATTTAAAATCCGCAAATCGTCTGGAGTACTCTTCTTTCAAATTGACAACTGAAGGCTATATTTTTCTGCAGACTATGCTGTGACAGTTTGCAACTGGAGGGTAGGAAATTGTCAGTAGCTTTGTAATTTCATCTACTTTGAAAGCAACATTAGCTTTACTTGAAATAAAAGGATTTTACTTCTGCGTACAGATCATGTGCATAAACCTCTGCGGGGAAGTGGGGCAGATCGGAGAGTTAATACATAGAGTCATTATAAAGACGAGACCGGAATCGTAGCCTACGTAAGAGAGCAGCGCCACGTGAGTAAAACGAAGAAAACTTCTCGCAGTCTGAATTTTAAAAATATTCTGGAGAATTGTGGGGCCGGATAAAATGTGTTGGCGGGCCGGATCCGGCCCGCGGGCCGTAGTTTGCCCACCTCTGGTCTAACAATCAGTCGATGTCAGATCACCATTTCTTTATTTACTAAATTAATGTAAGAGATCTCGATACAAACGTAGCGTTCAAAATACATTGGTTTCAACGTCTACGCGGCTAGTCGACTAAGTCGCTAACTCACAAGTCAGGTGGTAAGTTCTTAGCCACTGACTGTGTGGACTATTAAGCAATGAACTGAGTAGAGTTGCATTATGAGGGCCTAACTGTAGGCCTATACTATAAATTAATTGTAAATTACATTATTAATATAATTTATGTGAACAGGACAGGGCTCGGGACACAACCTTGTGGTAGGCTAGGCTACACTGAAATTCAAGAGAGTGGGCGCAGACGTGATGAAATATATAAATACATGTCGCGCCAAATTTGCTATGGTGGCAGACAGTGGATAAAGTGGTTTGGGTGAGCAGTGGGAACGTCAAAGAAGTCTTAGAGCTTCATTGGAACGCATGCGTGAGCAGTGGGAACGCAAGCAAAGAATTTCGAGAGCAGTGGGAACACCGTTCCCACGCGTTCCAACCCACTTTAACCTTTGGTGGCAGATTTACAAGCTAAGAAAAGATGGCTATATAGTTTTCTTCCGCAACTGCAGAGTTTTTCGAATTGTCTGAAGTGCAGAAGAAGTCATATTTTCTCAAAGTTCGCCAGATGCCGCCACATTGTGCACAACGTGTGGCAGTAGACTCATCGAGAACGTGGTTGTAGAATCAGGTGTTTACTAATTATTTCTGGCGGCGAAATGAAAACATTAGATTGCTGTAAATAAAGATGTGTTGTTAAACGACTTAACATTGAAGTCTGTTATATACAGCTGACATTCATGTTAGTACAAATGCTAGGTTGTAGTGCAGAGAACTTTGTACCAATTAGGGCAGGCATTCACTTACCACGAATTTTGCTATGTATATGAAGTAGTCGACTATAGACCCCAAACACACGAGCCTCGTGAAGGCCTGTTCGACGACGTGAAGCAAATGCGTACAGAGCAGGCGGAGTTAAGGTGTCACAGGGTTTGTTTACAGAATAAAAATGGAAAATAGCAGTAGTTTGAGTTAACTGATACAATTTTATATAAAAGCGCTTGGTATACAGTTTGACTAGGTTGCCAGTTTAGAAACAGAATATGAAATATATTTGCTACTTCAGGAACAGTTTTCACGTTGGTTATGAACTGAACCTCGGCGGTCATATGCAGAGTAAGGTTCAATTTAAAATCAGTGGAAATTGTCCCAGCTTAAACAGTGCACACAGTCTAAGTACTTTCTGTGATCACTCTTGTTCCAGTCTGAATGCTGCATGCTTTGAGCATACTTGGAGAAGTAGTGTAACGGGCCCAATGGCCAATAGCAAGGACCATTAAAACACAGGAATGGAAAGTCCGTATTTAACACGGAGAGTGTACTAAGAGTGACTGCAGCTCATCGTTAAAATGTTTACATCGTGTGATGAGCCGGAGCGCAGCCCGCTGGTGGGCAGGTGGTATCGCATCTTGTTTACATAACTTCATTTTAGTTTATTTTATTTATGAAGAAATATCAACAAATAATTATATCTGTAGAGTAAAAATTCTGTGGAGAGTAAACATATTTAATATCTTGTGTAAAAATTGAGGTGTGGCAATGCCTGTGGGTATGGATGTACACTGGATATACGATTATTCTGCATGAGTTTCCAGTCCTGTATATCTAGATTCTTTGGGCCAATTAGCGATGAAGCAAACTGAAAGTAGATTCCTGAAATATTAACAGTGCGTTTATAAAATGGCTTGTGATTGTGGGTTCACTGGATACGGGCAGGAATCTCCCTCTGGTTTTACCTTAAATGTTTTGCTAAAAACATTTAAACTATCTCAGGTAATAAACATACACCTCTAAACTTGGTAGATTTGATCTATTTCTTTAATGTTTGTTTTATTGCTAATTTTTTTCCACAACAGATCATGACATCTATAATTAGTTTGTAGCTGACTATCATGAACACTAAATGGTTGATCACTTTGGCAAATTAACTGTAAACTAACTTGTTTGATGATGGAGTGGTGCTGTTGGGTCAAGAACACCGATGAGGCATTTCCTTAAGTGGTGCTATATGATTGACCTGTTTCATTACGTTATGTTCATTCATTCATTTATTACGGAGATTTATATAGCACCCTTTCAAGGCAACTTAGAATTGTTCCCGACTCCCATTGAGGCTGAAGACAGTGAAGAGAGCAGTCTTAAGATGAGAATAGAATGTGTCTGGGGAGCAGATGCAGTGCCAGAGGAGGCCATTCCAAACTGAGGGGCAAAGAAGTGTTGCAGACATATTGTTCATTATGTTGATTAGATGAATCGACCAGTGCCAATTTGTGTTTTCAGGATCTGATCTTTTGTCCCTCGACTTTGATCATCAGTTTGCCAGCAGTCTTTGGCAGATAATGAAAAGTGGTCGCTTTACTTCACTGATCAACGAAGAACAGCTTAAAGGCAAGTATCTTGAACTCCATCATATCAGTAAATAAGTAAGTAAGTAGGCCTGTATTTGCATCTGACATGGATACGTGCTTTTGAATGTAATGTTTTATTGTCCCGCTTTTCTTATTTTCTCTTTTTGTGTGATGCATGCTTTCAGAACTTGAACCTCGAAGTTCACAATGGGTTTCGGATCTTCTGAACATTTCTTCCCATCGTCATGAAAGTCTTGTACCAAAATGTGAGTTCAATCCAAGACGTCACAATAGCAACCTGTCTTGTAACACAGATAAAGAAGTCTAATATATGAGTTCTTAGATGACTTGAAACCCAAAAGCAAAGTGAAAGTGTAGGGCTGGTATCCTACTTTGGGTCCAGATTACTGTGGCTATCAAATGCAATGGCAGCACATCTCTTAATGTGATCTTTTGGCCTACCCACTTTGACAAATAATCGTTGAGAAATTTGACTCGTGGTTTTTCTTCCACTGAGGAGGAAGTTTATGTAAGACTCAAATGATATGTATTACCTAGGTTATATATTTCTATAATGGCATACATGTACATGAAGTTACAATAACATGATAGTCAAAGGATATGTGATACATCTTGCCATATTGGCAACTACAGGAAAGGAGAAAGTAATGCCTGTACAGTATATCCCTTTGTTAAACAAGTCCATGCCATTATCTATGCAAATGAGTCGGCTTATGTGTGTTGTTAGTCTATGTACTATGCATTAATGAGTTTCATGTGTTAATTTGGTGTTAGAAGGCATGACGTTGCTGCACGTTAACAGAATAAGTGCATTAATGGAACATGTGATACCAGACTTACTTTACTGGTAATAAATTATTTCCATGCCTACTTTATGTGCAACAACTTATTTTATCCATCTACTTTTGTAGGTAATTCATCAACAAATGCTGTTGCAGGAAAGTGTTTGCTAGAAATGACATTATCCACAACAGGCTCTGCCACATATTCACGGCACAAGTACAATATTTATTTCTCTGTGACAGAAAGTTGTTTATCATTTACAGTTTTGAAATTGAAACGTTTAATCTGCATCATAACATTAAAGTTATAACTATTACCCTTTTCTGATGCCAATGTTCGTCTATAGCGTGTCCTGTGTGGCCTCTTGGATCTTGACAGTTTGTCAATGCGATTGTGATTATGGAATAGAGTTTTCTTAGAAATGAAGCCTTATGGGTTAGGATAAAGATATTATAGATCTTATTCAATAAGATTGCATGTGTTTGTTTCTTTTCATGATTCTTTACAACGTAAGTCTTGAGGTCAGAGATGAAAGACCAACAGATGAAGTCATAAACTGGTGAATGAGTGAAATATTCAGAAAATCATATCCTATTCCCTGTAAACCAATTACTCCATATTTATGTATGGAAATATTTCTGTAGTGTCTTTTAAGATATCTGTTTTAGTTTATATGTATGTGGATACTTACTATAGCACCTTTTATTTCCTCACAAAAGCGCTGCCTATGTCAAACTGAATTATGTTAAAGAATCAAAAGTTAATCTATAGGCAAACAGTGCTCAGGTAACTAGAGGAGTTGCCGCAAATGAGCTCCCACAGACTGGAAGAGCCCAACCTAAAGATTCCAATCCAGAGTTAAGGAGTAAGGAGTGGCACCTTTAATTCATGACAAGGAATTGTTGGTTGCTGATCCAGTCCCTAGTTTAAGCAAGTTTCTCAGCCTTTGCTTTTACAAAAGCAGAAATGTTTTCCCAGTTGGTGCACCTCTGACAAGGGGTTTTATTGTCAACTTTTAGGTGTAGTAAATTTCCATTTACACTGTCTCATTGTTACTTCACCTGTCGACACAGTGTTCTATCCCAGTTTTCATTCAAGAGAGTCCTGTTGCTGTTTGATCGTAAAAGGAAGCATTTAAGTGCATTATGTTTTTTCTTTGGTTTAGTGGGTTGGCTGAAGATAACCAGAGAATTGCTCATCTCTTAGGAGTTGATTTAAATGAGAGCAGTACGTCTTGGACCAGTTCCTTTGCCACTCCTGTCGTCAATGCCTCCGTTGTCACTCCCCTACATTGCTCCACATCGGGGTCACTTAAAAAGGATCCAACAGATGGATCTTGCTTCCTTCTACCAAGTAAGATCACCTGTTACTGATCACTTATTAGTTTACATGTACAAAAGTGTTTCTGTTCCTGGGTTGTAGTTGTAACTGAAAATATACCTGTAATCAGAAACTGACATAGCACTGTTTCAAGAGAATCTTGTTGCTTTTCTGCAGCCTTTGAATTGAAAGATCCTACAATGCATGTAATATATGATGACTAACACCGCACACTATCTTATCTGAGTACACTTTAACTTAAGAGGAGTTTCTAAGTCAAGGGGATGTTTGCACATTGTAGCGAAAATCTGTTGTTAAAAATTGCATTCGATGTCTTTCAGGCATATGTAATGGGATGTTGGGTTCTTTCCAGAGGCATGCTGCATAGGCATCAGGCATCAAGGGTAGATGCAGTGCTCCACTGAGTCATGACACAGTTTATCTATAAACATCCGGAATGTATGAAGTCACTTTCTAGAATGGTTGTTTGGCTTATTTATAGTTTCGTATTACATGGGAATCGTATACACACCAAGCAAGAACTTTCACCATGAGCTGTCTAGGCCACTTGTAAAGGCATCTGCTTTGTTGAAATTTAGTATTTTTGTGCTTCCATCCCATGTAGAATTGTAGGTATTGTAGGCTTTCACGAAATCTGGGCAAGACACTTTTGAAATTGTTGAATCCTGGCAGATTCAGAGGCGTGCGCTGCTAAAACATCAATACAATGATGGCCTGTATAATGGCCTCTGGGTTGATAGTCAGGCTGGTATACCAGACTTTTGGGTATATACATCTCTCCTGCAGGCCGGTTTTCTGACCTGTTATGTTCTATGGGTTAAGGCTTTTCATGATGGACATTGCTTAGCCGTAGGCTGGTTGTGATGGGCAGTGCTTTTCTTAAGGCTTGCATGAAGTTACTTCACAACCACTCAACAGCTGACTGGCCCAGATTTATGCTGCTGTGCATGTTAAACATACAGGTTTGATCTTTGTAACTGCTTTAAGGTTTGACGCCACGGGCTCCTCTGTCAAACAAACAGGAAAGCCGAACTATGCAGGGAACTTCTAGCAGGCGGATTCAGGTACATTGAGTCCTGTTGCTTGTGACAGAAGTAATTGTTTAAAAATTGCATTGAATTAAATTTGAATTGAATTTTAGAAATAGTAATAGAGAAATAAAATAGTGATTTAGGAAAAAATGAAACAGTTATAAGGCTTAATATTTAGTAGATTTGTGAGCTGATTTAGTGTGCAGTTAGAGTTAAAGATGGTACTAATGAAAGAGTTAGGTTAAAGATATTGTGTTGAGTAGTGAAGAGCTTGAAAAGAATAAATTGCAGGATATAGAACTTAGTTTTACAGTCACTTTGATTTTTCAATAAAATGTAATGTAAAATTTGTACTTTCTGCTTTACCTCTACTTATATGTATGCTTAAATTTTCGTTTCTTTTTTTTATTGTAGAACGATTATGATCTATTTTAGTTCTGGTTTTACTAGCATATTAAAGTTTCCTGCCTTGCAGGAGTGTAGATTATTATCATCCTAAATCTTGAGATATGCTAAGGTTTTCTGTTATTAGTGTGACCTGATTGTTTTCTGCTCAGGTTTACCCAAGAACACTGTTTTCTGCATCAGCATCTAACCTGTTAGAGAAATCAGACACCAACTTATCACTGGATGTGGGCAAAACCGTGATTTCCTCAGCAACACCATCAGCTGATGGGAATGACTTGGTGTCTGATGCAGAATTAGTAGCTTTATCTTTTGAAGATGCACCACCGTCTGAAGGGCTCAAAAAAGAATCCCAAGGAATCGTTAACAGTACAAATCTTGATGAAAGGCAGCCAGTCACCATGTCTGATGTGAAAGTTAACGAAAAGAGTTCAGTGATTGGAAATCCTTCAGACGATGCACTGTCCCTGTTTTTTCAGAGTCCTGAGGTCGGGGCTCAGAGAAAGCTGAGGCGGGCACCAAAGCAAAGAGCAAAACGAAAGTATGCCCCAGATCTTACCCCAGGTCTAGAGTTTTCACCCAATGTTAGCCAATTAATTGTGTCTGATTCAGAGCATTGTTCGTATAACGATGAAAAGCCTTTGGCCTATGGCCAAGAAGACATCAGTTTGTGTAATCAGTCAGCCTCTTTTTTTCAAATCGATAATTCTTTCCAAAGATCAAAACTGGTGACGGCTACTGATGCTGCCTCTTGTACGAGCTTAATTCATCTGCCAGATGATGTGCCAAGTAACACAGACGTGGCATTCAGTCAGGAAATCTGTGTTAAAACTTCTGGTGATACAATAAAGCCACAGACTTCTTCAGTAACAGACGTGATACTTAAAAATGTGGAAGCTGCTATGGAAGACGCTATCCTTTCCGAAAATGATCGTGTATCCACAGCTTCATCAATTTTTAGTAAAACGGTCATTGAAACTATGAATACTGTTTTGAAACCTAGCAGTCAAACTCATGATTTTGCAGTCTCTGATGTGACAACTAGGCTTGTTTCAACTGTGAGACCAATTTTTTCTCGGAATCGTTCCAAGCTCCAGTCTCCTGTTACTTTTCAGCCACGATGTGTCAATCAGTCATTCCCTGACGTGGCTTTATCACCATTTACTATTTTACCAGAATGTACGTCGACACCAATTCGTGTGCTGGCAAAACTTAAGGAACAGCAAGATAAAAACTTGTCTTCAGCTGATGTGGAAATTGTGCATAATCAGCACAATTCAGGTTCTGGTCAAATGAATCAAGCAAGTGGTTCATTTGGGCCAAACCCTGGTTTTTCTGGTATGACTGTGGACTGCGCTCATAATGCATCAGTGTCCAAACATAACTCGGAGACGAGCTCTCAAAGTCTCTTGCAAACCTTAAAGAAACCTAAGAAGTTTGTTTATCCAACTGCAGCACAGATTGCAAGGACGTGCCCCAAGAAGATTTTTAGTTTTCTGTCCAAGCCAGCAAATTCTTGCGGAAATTCTCAGAATGTAGTTGTGGAAAACAAAAAGCCTGTTGTTTCCTTTCATTCTCTGAAACACCGCATTTTGCCAGCTGCCTCTGATTCTTCTGCAGCTGAGGAGTATATTTCTCAACATATTACCTCGGATGCACATTTGAACCCCATTTCTGAAGGTAAAAGCAAGTTTCTATCTACCAATTTAAGTGTAATAATAAGTGTAACTTAAGCATAAGGTATTGCATTAAAGAATTTCTTGCAAAATGTTTAAGTTTTGAACAACAGTAGCTAACATTACCTTTTGGATTGGTAGCAGTTAGAGTCTTTAATCAAGAAGTGTCATGATGAAATGTCTGTTTGATTTTAAACTAAAAAAACTAAATATTTTTCCGTAACATAACTGAAATTTAAAAAAAAATTAATTGTAAAAAGTACAAGTCAAATGAAATTATTTGGCTGTCATTGCAGGTAAACAGATGTCGAGTCGTGTAGGCTCACTGCTGGGCAATACCTGTACAGATGACAATGTGTTGCTGAAGCTCGGCAATGAATCTGGCAAAACCTCAATAACTTGCCCTCAAAGTTTGTTGCCTTCAAAGAATTTTTCATCAAGTCAAAGGTTTGCTTCTGTGGTGCAGCAGAATTCGTACACAACAAAGTCATGCGCAACTGGAACCAATCAGGTGCCTCTGACTCTCTCTACCTCAAAGAATTTGATGCCTATTACAAACACCAGATACACTGAACATGAAAATCGCAATGAAGATTCAGCTTTGTCTCTGCATGCCACTGCTCTGACAGACATCTGCACTACGTCACTGGAAGCTGTGGGAAGTGAAAGCAGACATAATTCTTATTTCCAAGAACCTGTTGGATTTAGAATGGCCAGTGGAAAACAAGTGACTGTATCAGAAACTGCAATGGCTAGGGTTGAAGACTTACTAAACGATGTGATCTTTGACACTGGCTTGTCCTCATTTAACATACAACCTTCCCAAAAGGCAGGTAGATCTTACCTAGAAGGTGCAAGCCGAGTGCCCATGGTGGGAGGGTTTGCGGAAGATGGTGATAGTTCTAGAGCAAAGGCATGCCATTCCAGCAAATACGTGGAACCATATACTGTTGCCACTGAAGCGTCTTTTAATTCTGTAACCACACATGGCATGGCTGGTGGTTCTTGTAAAAATGACACAGTTGTTGACATACTAAACATGGCACACCAAAAAACCTCTGCTGTTGTTAGTGTTGAATTCAAGTCGGCTGGTGGGAAAAGTCTTTCAGTGTCATCTGCCGCAGAAGCAAGGGCAAAGAAGATTATGGAAACTGCTCTGGAGGACCCGCTTGATGAAGGTAGTTTACTTGGTGATGCTTCACTAGCAACTGGTGGATGTGACATTGATGTTGGAGTTGAATTTAAATCAGCTGGTAAGAATAAAATTTCTTTGTCGCAAACAAACTTCCCTGACTCGTCTACCCTGGCAGCTGGTAATGCCTGTAATTCAACCATATTTGACACAAGTCATTCTGCCTTTCTGCATATAGATGGCATCAGAGATCGGCATAGCAACAGATTGAAACCGGACACTCTTCCAAAAGGTTTTCGACCATTTAAAACTCCACGGGCTTTAGTAAAGAAGCACAATGAACAAAGTCAAAACCAAGGTTACCCTGAGGGTGGAAAGTTAACGGAAAAAGAACCTGATGAGAGTAGCATTAGGAATGAGGGCAGATCAGATTCTACTCTGATCCACAAGTTTCCTAATGAAATCTGTAGTACTCTGACTAACACTCAGTTAGCAGAAGTAGCCGATGTTTCGTGGCTCCTCCAGCACCAGGTGGATCTCCTGTCAACGCAATCTTTTAGTTCTGTGACTCTGAGCAGACAGAATTATGAAGAAGCAAGTGAAGGTTCCATGAGAATCATTCCTGATGAGTCAAAAAACAAAGGCATCAGTACTATCTGTGGAGCTGGTGAATTCTCTGATGCAAAGACATCTGTGAAGGATTGTAGTTGTGATGACAGCATGGATATGGGCTGTGCGATGGCTTTGGATGTGATCGCTGGCACTAGTGATCAGTTTAGAAATAAACAAGAAGTACTGGACAGTGAAATGTCTGTTGTTCCTGACTGTGGAACAGATGAAGTGAAACAGATTTTATTTCATTTGGCAAACACTGCTTTTGATAGTTCTATGGAATGCTGTTCTACATCTGATCAATACGATACTGAATCCAAGTTCCAATTTCCAGTTGACTTTCAAACTGGCAATGGGAATTCAGTTAAAATTGGTTCTGCAGCTTTAGAAAAGGCTAAAAGTTTTCTGGCTGATACTTCATGTGATGTCACCCCGACTGAATTCAAGTCAAATTTTCCAACTGGCTTTCAAACTGCCAAAGGAAATCCAGTTAAAATTAGTTCTGCAGCTTTGGAAAAGGCTAAATGTTTTCTGGCTGATACTTCATGTGATGTTAGTCCTGGTGAACCTAAGTCAAATTTTCCAATTGGCTTTCAAAGTGCCAAAGGAAATCCAGTTAAAATTAGTTCTGCAGCTTTGGAGAAAGCTAAATGTATTCTGGCTGATACTTCGTGTGATGTCTCTCCTACTGAATCCAAGTCAAATTTTCCAATTGGTTTTCAAACTGCCAAAGGGGATTCGGTTAAAATTAGTTCTGCAGCTTTGGAAAAGGCAAAATGTTTTGTGTCTGATACTTCATGTGATATCATTCCTACTGAATCGAAGTCAAATTTTCCAACTGGCTTTCAAACTGCCAAAGGAAATCCAGTTAAAATTAGTTCTGCAGCTTTGGAAAAGGCTAAATGTTTTCTGGCTGATACTTCATGTGATGTTAGTCCTGGTGAACCTAAGTCAAATTTTCCAATTGGCTTTCAAAGTGCCAAAGGAAATCCAGTTAAAATTAGTTCTGCAGCTTTGGAGAAAGCTAAATGTATTCTGGCTGATACTTCGTGTGATGTCTCTCCTACTGAATCCAAGTCAAATTTTCCAATTGGTTTTCAAACTGCCAAAGGGGATTCGGTTAAAATTAGTTCTGCAGCTTTGGAAAAGGCAAAATGTTTTGTGTCTGATACTTCATGTGATATCATTCCTACTGAATCGAAGTCAAATTTTCCAACTGGCTTTCAAACTGCCAAAGGAAATCCAGTTAAAATTAGTTCTGCAGCTTTGGAAAAGGCTAAATGTTTTCTGGCTGATACTTCATGTGATGTTAGTCCTGGTGAACCTAAGTCAAATTTTCCAATTGGCTTTCAAAGTGCCAAAGGAAATCCAGTTAAAATTAGTTCTGCAGCTTTGGAGAAAGCTAAATGTATTCTGGCTGATACTTCGTGTGATGTCTCTCCTACTGAATCCAAGTCAAATTTTCCAATTGGCTTTCAAACTGCCAAAGGAAATCCAGTTGAAATTAGCTCTGCAGCTTTGGAAAAAGCTAAATGTATTCTGGCTGATACTTATTATGATGTCAGTCCTACTGAACCTAAATCAAATTTTCCAATTGGCTTTCAAACTGCCAAAGGAAATCCAGTTAAAATTAGTTCTGCAGCTTTGGAGAAAGCTAAATGTATTCTGGATGATACTTCATGTGATGTCTCTCCTACTGAATCCAAGTCAAATTTTCAAGTTGGCTTTCAAACTGCCAAAGGAAATCCAGTTGAAATTAGCTCTGCAGCTTTGGAAAAAGCTAAATGTATTCTGGCTGATACTTATTATGATGTCAGTCCTACTGAACCTAAATCAAATTTTCCAATTGGCTTTCAAACTGCCAAAGGAAATCCAGTTAAAATTAGTTCTGCAGCTTTGGAAAAGGCTAAAAGTTTTCTGGCTGATACTTCTTATGATGTCAGTCCTACTGAACCTAAATCAAATTTTCAAGTTGGCTTTCAAACTGCCAAAGGAAATCCAGTTAAAATTAGTTCTGCAGCTTTGGAGAAAGCTAAATGTATTCTGGCTGATACTTCATGTGATGTCAGTCCTACTGAACATAAGTCAAATTTTCCAATTGGCTTTCAAACTGCCAAAGGAAATCCAGTTAAAATTAGTTCTGCAGCTCTGGAAAAAGCTAAATGTATTCTGGCAGATACTTCATGTGATGTCAGTCCTACTGAACCTAAGTCAAATTTTCCAATTGGCTTTCAAACTGCCAAAGGGGATTCAGTTAAAATTAGTTCTGCAGCTTTGGAAAAAGCTAAAAATTTATTGTCTGAGACTGAGTGTGATGGAAAATCTTTTTCTAGTCATGTAAACCAGAAAGGTGAAGACTTGTTAACTGGTAGTGATTGTTTGAAAAATTCCAAAGTAAGAATGTGTGAGGAAGATGGAAGCCTCACCCCAGTGAGAAGCGAAATGCATGTTGCAGTTTTTCATAATGTAAATGATTGGACTGAATCTACAGATGAGGATTTACTAGCAGCAGAAGTTTGGCCTTCAGCTTTTGTTTCATCAGACTTGTTGAGTCCTGGTTTGATATTTGATCCTGCTGTTGGAAGAGAGGACAAAAGCGGAGAGGAAGAACAATCAAGGGAGCATCTTTCACACTCGCATTCAGGTGAATGTGGATTCATAACTCATGTTAGAAAAATATATTTATTGATTTGCTTCATTTATTTTGTAGTCTTGGCTCTTCTGTATGCAAATCAGTTATAGACTGGGCAAAATTGATTTTAATTTAAATGTTTGTCTAGTATCAAGGGGTTAGGCCTATAAACTCACATTTCATTGGCACAATAAAAATTGTCAAAATTCACTAAATATGCATGCAGTTTTGCAAAAAATTCAGTTTACTGACTTGTCAGAGACAGTTTTTAAAATATGGATAGATATTGTGCAGTTGCTATTTCTGCAGTATGTCCAACAGTTTATAATTGTCTCAGACTTGAAATATTTGCAAAAGAATTAAAATTTATTTATTCACTGTTTGACAAGCAGTAATGTAGTGTCTTTGTGTGCACTGTCAGTCAGAGGTTCTTCAGTAGATATAAATGAGCTTTAGGTCAACTTTAACTGCAATTGTAGTTGGATGGGATTGGCTTGTTTTACTTCACTTGTGGCAGTCTTGCGTTTAAATAATTGATTGTTTTCCCACTGACTGCTTGAGTAAGTAATTAGGTGTCTGAATTTATGTGTGAAGGTTTGTTGGAGAATTCTGACAGGAGTTATGGTCATCAACAATTTTCCTCTTATACGACACTTCCAGAGAGTAAGGTTTATGCGAGTTATGTCTAAAAATGTGTGTTCGTTGTAATATATTAAATAACAGAATCATAGCTTTGGGTTTAACAATGTTCATGTAATTGAATTGGCTATGCACAACGACTGCATTTAAGCACAGAGAGATTGATATATACTTTATTGACCAACAAAGTTTAAGTATTCATCATTGACAGATGGATACATATCTAAATTATATGCCAGTATGGTATGTAATGTACTGGTATTTTTTATGTAGAAATTGTAGATGTAAAGGTTGTAAAAGGGTATAATGGTTGTAAAAGGATTGATAAGATGGGTCTTTGTATCGTCCAGTAGGATTGATTAAATGAGTGAGTTGAAAATAGTTTTATCGAATTCCAGCATATCCTTGTCAGAGCATTATGCTACTGTTTAACGCTTTAGCGACGGGAGCGTACTACAAGTGACTGGGAAACCAATGCAGCTCATCGTTAAAGTGTTAACTGTGTCTAATTGTAACTTTGAAAAATGTGCCAATAAATTATTTGATTAATTAATTTTATCATATAGTATATAACTGTAAAAATTGTTGATAAACATGGAATAGGTAATGGATATAGTATAAACTTTAGCTTCTCTCTAGCTCCCTTTGCACTGTGTTATAATCAAATCGTGCAACCCATAAGCTCTGTTTGGCCACCCCCTGCACTAGACTAATTGGCATTTGTGATAAATGTTGTAAATAAAGAGAAGGAAATACATTTTGGGAGTCGTTGGTTAGTAATGCAAGCCATCTGTTGTGTAATTTTTTCAGTTAGGCAGTCGGTTAAATACTTTAATTAAGAAACTATACTTTTTTGCTGGATAGGTTTCAAAGGTGACAGACAAGGAGCAGTGAGGTCCTTTGGTGACACTCCAATACAAGACAAGACACCAGGAGCTTCATCACGACACTTTAGGTGACTATATCACACCTACTGTAAATACTTGCTTGTAAGTGGAATTTTTTGGAAATGTTGAAAGTCCAAAGTTGAGGGGATTGCCTTATACATGGGTCAAGCCAAAGTCTCAAGATATATCCACTGGATATCGAATGAAACGTCTAACAGAGGATAACAACAGTTTGAGATGACATGACTCAATAGTGGGACATCACATGACACAACGATGAAGAAGGGAATTTTTTAATACTATAAAAATAATATATTGTAAGCAAATTGAAATAAATATTTACTTAAAATACTGACAAGTTATCTAGTAGAAAAAAACTAGAATAGCTTTGTATCTTAGGTTACTGTATAACCTTGGGCTACAAATGTCCAGTTTTACCAGGTATTTGTAAAAACTCTAACAAACTGATAATTTTAAATCTAATATAAGATAATTTGTTTGATGACTGGCAGATAAATTTCTTAGATAACACTATTTTGAGCAAAGCTCTTCTTCATCCAACACATTTTCTCAGCGTAGGGTCCAACTTGGTGCCTTTGGTTGGTGTTTGAAAGGGCTATAAAATGTCCAGATTTACCCAGTTTACATAAAACACACATCGACTTATATGCGGGTCACAGACTTTTCTCTAAGGTCAAAAATGTAGGGGTCAACTTATTCGTGTCGTTGACTTATAGGCGAGTATGTTCAATATAGCTTTTTGGTTTTCTGAATAGATTTCTGAATTTATTTAATTGATTTATGATTGCTATTTAAATATATTTCTTGATATTTAACTGTAACATAAAGGTCATATTTGCTTGTTGTAGGTTGTTGACTGCGTTGTGGACTTCTCCTGATTCTGATGTGTCTAGATCTAGTACCACAGTTTCCAATGACCCTGGTTACCCTGTGTCTTCAGGTGTCAGTTCTGCTGTTGCGGCTGTGCAGTCTGTTACGGCATCCATGCCAAATGCTAAGTTCTTCACACCTTACAAAAAACTTCCACCTTGCAACTTGGACAAAACTGCAGGAAAAGGTGCCTCTGCCATTGCTGTACTTGATATGTCAGCGCCTTTGAATGATCAGAGATATAGAAAACTTGGTCAGCAGTGTTCAGTAGCTGCAAAATTTGATCTAACGATACCAAAGGAACGAGGTTCTGATGTTACCAATACCGTAGGGAAGTTGCCTGTATGCTCAAATTCCAGTGGTGCTGGTACGTGTGCAGATGCTGACAAGAAAAGACTCGACAGAACAGTGGTTGATGATGGAGCTTTGCACAGTGACATTTCTGGCAGTCAGCAGAAGTTGGTTTCTGTCTGCGAAAAGATCGGAGAGTTACGGAATTTGGCCAGAGAGGAACAGCTGGCAAGAGTCGCTTCAAAGAATCGTAATCAGAATGTGCGTCCTTGTCCTGGGCAGTTGTGGTTGGCTCGAAGGAAAGGTTCGAATGTTACAAGGATACCTATTGGAAGTGCTGTATCGGGAAAGAGACCTGCCTCGTACTCCAAGCAGCAGGTAAGGAGATTGAACAAATTGCAATTTTTAACGCTCTGCATTGAAAGGCGTTGATAACAAGTTTGCTAAATGGGAAAAGAAGATGTGATTTGTCTTGGTTGAATTACTATCTTATATGTAATTAAATAAAATAATTGGCTTTTACCTTATTTTGACAAGTATGTAAAAACTATGTATTTGCTTTAGATTCTTTTTTCATAAGTAGAAGACAAACAATTGTTATTGTACAGTTTGTTGATGACTGTAAAAACCCTTATTCCCCTTTGGACAAGTTGCTCAAATATTAACCCTCTTTATTTGTAACAAACAGATGTAATGTTTCACTTAAATTCTGTAGTTAAGAATGATTAAGTTTCCTGGTTTTGCCAACCGTAGGGATACATTGATTGATTTTAATTTTCATTGTTGGATTATATTTTGAAATGACCTTTGGAGGGAGTTGTTTTGTTCAGGATGATGTTCTAACTGTAATGCACAGTGGTTTAGTAGTTGATCTGTTAATTCTTGTAGCTGTATTCCTGTGGTGTTCTCAGTCAGACAATGAACATTACAGTGAAAAATGCAGAGAATTTCTCCTTTGACATTTCTGAAACCTTTTCGGCAGAAACCGCTATGTCCTCTGTTGGATGTCATGGAGCTGATGGAGCATATCTGGTCTTTACTGAAAATGGACAGCTTGGAAAGGAAGAGTTCTGCAAGTAAGAAGACCGAGCATGTAGCTAATTAATTTTATTTTAAAGTTTGACATTGGTGCTTTTTACTTTTAAGTTTGGGAGCATTAGTAATAAGTGTTACATACTGCTCTTTCCTTTGTAGCTCTCTGATGTTGTTCAGGTTTGCATGATGATGACTGATGTTATTTATTGAGATTCACTTGCTGTTGGAAGCCTAATTAAACCCTAATTAAACAGTTTGTGCTGATGGCACATCTTGGTTCCATTTTTTTTATCTAGTTCTAGCTTTATAAAGAACTACGATTCCTGTGGTTGAACAATTACTTCTAACTGCTTCAAACATGTTGTACAACTGTTGTTCTGAAGTGAATACATTAGTAGGATAATTATTTTCACAATAGGTGCATTCACCTGATCAGCATGATAGAAGTTTGTTTCTACACTCAAGTTGGTTGGTTTGTTGGCTGGGCATTTACAAATAAAGACAGAGTTGCGTTGCATGTAGACCACATCAGAGGTCTCAGTGATCAAAGTGAAGAATGTAAAGACAGTAAATATAGGAATGCTTCAAAGCCTGGTTTGAGAAGTGTGAATTGATAAGGGGCTTGAATGCATTCAGTAATGTGCAATTTTACTCACAGTATGTGTTTTTTTTGCAGTGCCCTAATGGATATGCCTGGAGTTGCTCCATACCTTATCAGTGGCAACTGGGTTTATAATCATTTCCGGTGGATTGTATGGAAGCTGGCAGCTATGGAAGTGGCATTTCCTGAAGAGTTTGGAGGAAGGTGATTATACTTGGCATTCCTACTCTTTTTATTGAACAAAATGCTCTGCTTTTTCACTGTTAAGAAGTTCACCAAGTCTAAGAAGGTGGGCTGTTAATCATCTACATCACCAGCATGCCTCTCAGAGTATTGATAAATGCTGTCAAATTTTATACATAACCCAGTCTGCAGTATTACAGTTGCATGTTTTGTGCTTTTTTGGAATATTCTTTGATTATAGTATTTTATAGGAAATTGATTGTGCAATTTTAGAATATTCTGTGATTGTTTCAGTGATCATTTTCTTGTAGGACTTCAGTTTTTGATTGCAGAGGTTCTCATAAAAGTAGGTACACAGTTAACTTGGCAAATAATAAATATATCCTGACATCTAAATAATACTAGTGTTAGATACATGGTCCACGGTCCATTTAGCGCATTCAGAAGAGGCAACATATAATGCTGGTGCCATAGTGCCAAACATGTGTGAAAAACGTTGTAGCTAATGAGGAGCAAAAGGTTCCTTGAAGAGACCATTTGCCGAACTGGCGTGCCATTGCTCTGCACGGAGTAGGCTAGTATTTTTATATTGTTGCCACTGCACAATTGTTTGTTTGATTGAGATTTATGGTTGACTTAGATGCCTGACACCCAATAATGTCATGATGCAGCTGAAGTACAGATACGATCGGGAAGTTGATAACAGTCAAAGGTAATGAGCCATGAAGTAAAGAACTGTCATATGAAAGCCTTAGTCAAAACATGATGAAGGTGAAGGTTAATCATAAAATTTTCAAAAACACTGTTTATATGAATTCCCTAGATTTTATGGCTAGGATATATTTATTATTAATGTACTGGTACTGGTATGCAAGACGGCAACGGAGACTGTGTGGCATGACGATCGCTAGGGCTCCTAGAGCCGACGGCACAAAGAGAAAGAGACTGGTATGTAGATGTAAAGGTTGTAATGGTTGTAAACAGATCGATAAGATGAGTTTTTGTATCGTCCCGTAGGATTGATTAAATGAGTGAGTTGAAAATGTTTAATCAAATTCCAGCATATCCTTGTCAGAGCATTATGCTACTGTTTAACACTTTAACAACGAGAGTGTACTAAAAGTGACTGGAGTAGCTACTCTTTGGAGTAGCTATTTGTAGTCTTAAGAGAGTCTGATTGGACTGACGTTCTGGGTGTAGGCCTGACTGTGTTTGGTTTTGGTGCATTATTGGTTGATGCCTTGTGCATTGGACACCAGCTGTATATAATTTGCTAATTGATAATAATTATAATAATTCATGAGTGGTTGCTGGAGTCCTCTGGAGCTTCTTGATCAGCCATTTATTAGGGCAGTTCTTTGTGGTCATACATTTTATTATGTAGCCAAATAGTGGAATTCTGTATATTGTTTCAGCTGACTTTGTGTTGGGTTTCTCTCTAAGGTTTTGTGTCTAATTTTATGGATCAGTTTATCTTTTTCTCTGTCTTTTTGTTTAAGTTTGGCTGTGCTGATTCCTGGGAACTGTAGTTTCAGTCAGCAGATTTGTTGCTGGTTAAAAACTTTACGATTGACACACAGGCAGTGAAACTTTGAGGTGGAGAGACCACCAGTAAGGCAATTTTCACCTGAAAAGAGACAGAAATTAGGAATGTGGAAAGATTTGTGGAGCAGAGAGAGCAAGGTGGAAATAGTAAAGGAAAGGACTCTGAATTGAGTTTTGTATCTGAAATAAGTGTATGGCAATTCTGTCAAATTCTTTTGTGTGTGATTCTGTGGTAGGAGTGCAATAAAGAAAATATTTGAAAAAGATGACACATCTAAGAAGACTCTGGTTTTGTGTGTCAGCTCTATTTTCAGTTCTGTTAGTATTTGACACCTCATTTTACTTCTTCCCATTTGTGTGAATGAGTTACCGTAATTTCCAGACTTCAGTTCACAATTTTATCTAATGTTCAGTGATGTGAACATGGCAATATCATGTGAAGTGAAACATAAGTCACGTTGGTGTTCAAGTTGATTTCTGATGTGCCAATGATGGGTCGGAACATTAACAACTGTATTTGGTGAACAGGTCTATAGAGTTTTTGCATACACTGTTACGTGGTGAACTTCTGTTGAAAAAAATTTCTTGCACATAATCGTGAACTCCAAATTTCTAAAGTGTTGCTTTAAAGCTCCCAGGGCAGCTGTCATGCTTAAAACTGTAATATTGAACCAGACATATTCAGGTCAGTCATTCTCAGCCTCGAGAATACTTATTGTCTTTTCTTTTGTTTCTTTTCAACACTGCAGATTTCAAGTGTAGCATGTTGCCGTCGTCGCTCTGCGATGGTAGGCTACAGGAATGGGTCAACATTGTCCAGCGTTTTCTATCTCGTATTGCCACCATTAGGCTGGTCCCAGATAGTCTAGTCCATTCTATTATGTTGTCAATCCATGATATCCTTGGTCTACCGCGGTTGCGAACACCTTCTACAAGGCCTGTCATCAGGCTGCCTTCGATATTGTAGCAGTCCAAGTCTATTTTTCCAGTACATCTTAGCAGCATTTATGTACAGCTGAGCTCAACGTTCTTTCTTTACTTTAATGGAAGTAATTCTGTATCTCAGAAGTGCTTAATATGGAAGTTATTGACTTTTCCTGACTGACAGTGTAAAACTGTCTCTGAAAGTGTAAACAGCAGAGGAATAGTCCAGTATTGTATTATCATAGATATTTGCTTTTATATCGTTCAGAACTCGCTGGAGTTAACAGATGGCTGGTACAGCATAAAGGCAGTGTTAGATGGGCCATTGTCACGCCTGGTTGATTGCAACAAGATTCGAGTGGGTGATAAACTTTGCGTCTTTGGTTCCGATTTGGTTGGATTGAATGATGCAGCAACACCTCTTGAGGTATTCTTAAGAGTTCTTATGATGTCATTCTCTTTACCTGTAATTTTGAATTTTCTACGGGCTTCAGGGTTTGTTTTTGGTTTAAAATGATCCGATATTGTTTGAACAGAAGTAATCTCTTATAGCTAAGTGAAATATAGGGAATACTGTACATTTATTTTTTAATCACTTTGGTTTTTAAGTCAGCAGGGGCAAATCCCACAGTTCTGAACTCTTGAGCAGCACATTGCACAACAAATGGTGAATAGCTGCATAATAATTTTATGTTTGAATATCGATGCATTTATTGACTGTACCTGGTCACAAAGGCTCTGGGTCGGTGGCCAGTTATTACAGCTAGTAGTTTTGACATCTGTGCTGAAAGCTCCCCCCATCCTGTGATGTTCTTTATGGGAATTGTGGTTTAACCTCTTGGTTTGTGTAACATACAATTTCCATGCATGTCCCAGATTTTAAATAAATTATTTTGGAATGAAACATGATATGAATGTTTATCAGTAATGATGCAATGTTTACCTTTCAATAATTATTATTATTACAAACATTTTTAACGCACGCAAGGTCACACTGAAATGCAAATCTGAGGCAGTTAGTGAGTCACCAGGTGAACAGCTGTTAGTTATCCAAGTGTTTGAAAGCCAATGAGAAATAGTGAGTTTTGAGGGATTTCTTAAAGGAAGAGAACGAGTTTGAGACATCAGACAAACATTGGTAAACATTTTCAGATCTAATTATGCTTGTTTGACAATTTTTAGGCACCAGATGATGTTGCACTCAAGATCTGTGCCAATTCAACACGTCTTGCCAAATGGGACGCTCGTCTTGGATTCCTTCACATGCGCTGCCCTCCAAAGTTTCCCATTGTTTCACTTTACCCTGATGGAGGAATGGTTGGCTGTTTGGATGTGGTTCTTACCAGAATTTATCCTATCCAGGTTTGTATTTCTGTTCCATTTCTGTGTGTGAGGAGAAACCACAAGACTCCCTTTTTTCTAGATCTTGTGTTTGAGTGTGATATTTTACTACTAGTGTCCTTTTGCAAAGGCTATGTTAAAGCTCTAAATTAAGTTGGTCAGTATTTGATTATTTATTGTAGTACTTAGAGAAATTGCCAGATGGCAGCAGTGTCATGCGTACATCTTCAACTGAACAGAAAATTGTTCAAGAACATGAAAAAAGAAGAGAGAAATGCATGGAAAGGCTGTCCAGCAGATTTCAGCAGAAATTTGAAAAAGAATGGGAAAGTGCTGGCAAGTTTAGTTCTTACTCTTAAGATTCTTTTTGGTAACTTTGGAGAATCTGTAACTGAAAGGACGTTTTATTTCAGCTTTAAATGTTAGTCATAATTTCTTTTAGGGAAGAGCTGTTATAGTTAATAGTTTAGGAGTTAAAGTGTATGGTGTTTGCTAGCCACTGAAAGACACTAAGTGTTTTAGTAGATTTTTCCAACTGATATTTCTTCTAAATGTCTACATTCCAGGTGCACTGTATTGTGATGTGTATGTATTTTGTCATTTATGCAGCACCTTTGAAATTGTCTATATAGCATTGAAGCATGACTGTCTAAGAGAAAAATGCAATTTTATTAAGGGCTATTCAATTTTTAGTGATCACTGGAGAACCAGGCAAAGGTTGTTGTAAAAGTCAGTCACTATGGTTTATATGGCTAGATTGACTGCTTTGTTTTTAGGTTCCTCTTCCAGTTCTAGATCCACAAGACATTTGAAGCCATCAGAAATTCAGTCTGCTGTTGAACTTTATGAATCATATCGACAGGCATCAGATTCTGCAGCATTTGAGGTATTCTGCTTTATATTTACCTTCAAGTGGTCAGTGATATGTTAACATTTATAATTACTAAGCTTGGTGGTTGTGAGGAAACATGGTACAACCTTTCAACACTACATCTTGGGTTCAGGTCCTAGCCCTAATTTATGATTACCTTGACCTACCTTATCATGTGGTGCTTCTAGATGTTTTTTTTTACTTAGATCGGAAGTTCTTTTTTGGCATTTTATTGTTCATGTTTTATGTTGCTAATGAAAATACAGAATAAGGCAATAAAATGATGCAGTGAAGTTGTTTGCTATCCTAAATCTTTGAAAAGAAAATTGGAATTGGGAATTCTTTGTAAATTTTGTGTAAGATCTTTAGTGCCAGGTAAAATGTTGTTTATCTATACCAACCGTATAGTCAAAATCGTCCGAATTAAACATCAACTACCAGAAACAGTCCAAGTCTAGATGATACTCCAGCGGCTAATAACGCTAATTAATTATCGTAAAAGAGTAGACCACCCCAGATACAAATTTTATGCTAATTCTAAGACATTCTTTATATTTGGCATCTCATTTGTTGTTGATTAATTGAATTATGAGATTTGGTTTATTTTCAGTCGTGTCTCACGACAGAACAACTGGGACTTTTAAGAAAACATATCGATCAGGAGCAGCAGTTGCGACAGACGAAGCTACAGGAGTGCATGCAGTCGATGATGTCAGAAGCAGAGGACCTAGTAAGCCTTCTGTTTAATTAATGTTCAAGATCAGAGCAACTGTTGTCCATGCAGGACAACTCCTATAGACTTAAGGAACTTTTCAAGATCGGGGCAACTGTTGTCCTTGGATGCAGAAAATTAACTTAAGGAACTATTCAGGAACATGGCAACTTATTTTCTATGCAGAAAATTAACTTTTGGTAAGGAACTTTTCAAGAATATTGGAACTGTTGTCCGTTCAGAAAACGATCTGAGGAACTTTTTGTGGATTGTTAGATCTCTGTCACTGATATTTAAAATGTGATGTGTTAGGCGTATACATACTTATTTTATATTTATGTTTTGCTGGGGATCAATCCACTTTTGTTTGAGATTCAGTCTACTTGTATTGCACATGTAACATATATATAGTTTAACACTTTAATGATGAGCTGCATTGTTTTCCCAGTTGCTTTTAGTGCATGCTTGTCTTTTAAGTGTTAAATGATACAGTTGGAATAAATCATATATTGCATTTCTTAGTGTGTGACCTTTGATTTTAGGAAATTTTTTAAGTTTCATGTTACCAGATATGTAGGTTCTTCTGTCACGTAATATGTAACAAAGTGTAACAGAGGAATTTCAACAGAACCACTTTCAGATGGTGCAATTCAATGAATTTATACATGTATGTATTATGGTGTATTAGATCCCTGCAAGAAATGTGACTCCATTACTGAAAATTCAGATTGCTGGATGCTCTTGGCAGGATTTAGACACAAAATGTCGTAAGTTGTTGTCTTGAAGTTAACTTATTTTGTGTGCATTAGGTTTAATAAAGTTTTTTGAGCAGAAACTGATTACAATTAAATTTTTCAGTCATTCAGTTGTATCAAGCCAAAGTGCTTACAGTTGACAGGACGGCATTTGGCATAGAAGATTAGAGGTTGCTGTGTTTTTTTTTCTTTCTGGTGTTGTTCGTTGTTTCAAAGTTTCTTTTAACTCTTTCAACTCTTTATTGCACTTGTTCTTTGGAATTTTCTTTCTTTTCTTCCTTTCTTCTCTTTTATCCCTCCTCATTGGTCTCTTGTTCCTTAAAGGCATCTCTGTTTCCTCAGGGCTTTCGTGCTGAGAGCACCTCTGAATTGTTATTCTGTGAGAGGGATTTTATAACTTCTTAGATAAGATCCAAATGTGCTGCTCCTGTAGACTAGGCCAAGGTTCTGGAGATGGATGGACATGAGAAGTTACTTAACACAAATGTAGGTGACAATTTAAGTGACCAGTACTAAACTGTTGATATAATAATAATAATAATAATAATAATATTTATTCTTTAATTAAGCGCCTGCAAACGCACTGCGCTGTACATGTACATGTTATGCGATAAATCTTAACTAGTTAACTACTAACAGAACAGACAGCCTGCAATACACGGCGCAAATTGCAGCCTACAAAGCATGTCCGCCTATGGGACTCGATCCTTGTACCTCTCGCACTCTACGCCAGATGTTTTCCAATGCGCTATCGGGACCTAGCTATTGATATTTGACTGTTTAGAAGCATTTTTTACCATCTGGAGACCTTCAGGAGAAGTGGTTGAAATGCTGAAGGAGGGAAGTAGATTTCTCATATTCAACATATCAGCAGGAGTCAACCGGTAAAAACCCACAGCTGTGATCTTTTAATATATACTAATATCAATGAATTAAACTTTCTCTCAATTACTGACTTTGTTTTGGTTTATTGGGCACTGCTTTTGAGGAGCGCTGTGTGTGACAGCGATCAGTCTCATTCATGGAGCTTGTATATTTTCTCCATTTTTACTTAATACGCTTATGACTTATGTTGCTCCTGAGGAAGGTCTGCACTGGCAAGCACATACAGACACAAAGACACTGACTGATGTCGTATTGTAATTGTATTCAGTGGATTTCTTCAGCGCCAGTGAAGCCTCATGCCATGTACTGACTCCCTGGTCTAAACTAGGTGGGGTAACAGCTTTGAGAAGCTTGTGGAACTGTGCAATAGCTAGGAATCTAAGGTGCCTTTTTTGGTGTTCATGTAAAATAACGATCACAGATCATGGAGTTTCAACTGTGATGTAAACAAGCATTTATACAGTTAACAGGTGATTGAAAGAGTTTAACAGTTTTAACACTTATGCTCCATGATTAAATTTAGTCAAGTAGAGTGGGTGTTTATAGTCTGTTTTTTTTGTCAAACTTTCAGAGTCCGAAACTGTCAGTGTAATGTCAGTTTCACTTCAGTGAAATCTACCAAGTATAAGAAGTTCTCTTCAGTCAATAAGAACTTTCTGGATTTGCTTTATGAACCAAGAAGGGTGAGTTTTGATTCAGTAATTCTTATGCTTTTTTCAGACCATGTTTTACTTCAGAATCTTTTCCATTATTTTTTTCTATTTAAGAACTTAAATGCTCAGTTGCTTTTATCTTTGAATTATGGCTTTCTTTCCTAACTACGAACTAATGCCCTTCAAGCGTATTTGACATAAATCACAATGGTATTCATCTTTAGCGGTGTGCTGTGATGCTTGTTTCAGAACAAACATTTGGTTGCATTGATATAGCACCTTTAAGAACCTTTCAAAGGATGTGTGACGAGGCTATCTAAATAGGTGCTGTCAAGGCATTTCAATTTATTCTGTATTGAGCCCTGGTGTCATCCTTTCAAATGTCAGAACCCATTAGTTTGTCTCCTATCTCCTTGAACAGCTTCAAATCTAGCACAGTGGTTGACTTTATTGTTACTGCAATGCACATGTGGCAGTGGTGTAAAAGAAATACAAGAATTTATATACTTAAGCTTTATTTCATGTTTTCAGGCTGTGAGCTTTGAGGAGCTGAGGAGCAGAAACTTTAGTGCCAAGCATGGTGAAGTCGATGTCGCTGGAATAGTCATTCATGTGACTTCACCGTCTTCAGATCAGCAGAATAAGTATGCACTTTATAAAGTTTATGTTTTTCATGAAAATTTTATTTTTGACAAATCTAATTACTCTTTGTAGTGTCTGCTGTGCTACGCATTTCCAATGTTTTGTGCCTTCTGTTTCGTCGTTTTATCTCTTCTAGGCAAATGAATATTTTGTGATGTTGTTTCGCTCAACATTGTAATTTTTACTCTGAACTCACTGTAATCTATGCTTGTTATTCCAATATTTATGAACAATTTTGCAGTGTGTGTGCTTGACAGTGTTTTTGTAACACTGTTGTCAATTTTTTTCTTTTTTCTCTGGTCATAATAAAATGCTCAACTGAGAAACCATCAATGGTGTTTCAAGTACACAGAGACAGAATGTGACAGAAACAATGAGGCCCATAAATTGTAAGATTCATTCAACTGATCAAGCCTAGAGTCTTGTGCTTTGGTGTTTCACTTAAGAAGCTTGTGGAAGAATTTTGAGAATGAAGAATTGTTTTGGGAAACTTAAGGAGTATTTGTCATATTCTTCTAGCAATAAAGGTGGCAACCAACAGACTGTCTATTTGGTGGATGATAGTGAAGCTTTTCTTGGTATCAAATTTTGGGGAGGACTGGCTGTAAGTATTGAGTTATTTTTACCAGATAACCTAGCTAGATCAGAGATTCTAATGCAACAGATCATGCTTGTATTCTATTTTTCTCCAGTGTTGCTGTGATTCCTATAACTTTCGAGTATAATTGAACGTAACCACAAAATGGCACATTTTCAGAGTTTGTGGCATTTGCTTGCTGAACTGTGAATTATTATATGAACTTCAATTTCAGTAGTTAGGCCTACATTGGGATGCTATTCTATTAACACTATATTTAGTTAGGCATGTTGAATTTAGCGGAACGTTATTGTGTTCGTGAATTTATTCTAAATTTGTTTTTAGATAGAACTTCCTTAGACATTGTAAGGGTGTGTCAGTTCGTTCAGAATAATAGCATTAGACTTGTTTCTTTTTTGTTATTAGTTACTTGATGTGCAAGATTCACTAACAGTTGGCCAAGTGGTGTCGTTTACAAGTCTTCGGTCACAGGGTTGCTGTGGTAGTGTACCAAGTGCCTACTATTCCGACCTGTCAGCATTTTCTGTGAAATATCATCAAAAGCACATGCGAGTCGCAACAGATAGCTTAGCCTCTTGTGTTAAGGTATTTTTCAATCAATTATACTTAGTTTTAAAGTAAATTCTAATGCCTATTTATATAGCACCTCTTCAAGAAAACTCACAAGTGATGCTCCCAACCTGATTACACAAGAATACGATTACACAGAATGTTCCAACTGCTTGCGATATAGAGGCATGGAAAGTAGAAGCTCATGTCTCAGGTTGCGTGGAAGCCTGTTCTAGAACTGGATTTTTTATTTACTACCTGCCTTTCTGTCACCTGTACTAATTTTTTCTGGTTTAGATTACCTGTATTTTTATTGTGTATTGGTCATCACTTGTTGAGCCTGTGTATCTTGCTTTTAAGCTTGCTGAGTCAGTCACTGAAAAATAGACACTTCAAATATTTCTGTGTTGGTTATTGTAGACAAAGGCAAACTTTCTCTCAGTTATGAGGGAAAAACTGACTAGTCTGATTACGCGTAAAAGTGCTGCAGATGAGCTACTGAAGGAGGATTCAAAAACTCCTCTGATTCCTTCTATCGCTAAGAATTCCTCAATTAACAAGAAAGTTCATTTTAGTGGACTTCGTCAAGTGACTTCTCGATCAATGCAGAGTTCCAATCAGAAACCACCCGTTGCTTGTACGTTTGGTGATAACTTTGATGGATGTGCTCAGGGAAATACCATGCCACCTCTGGAATGCAAAGCATCTGAAGATAACTGTGATAATCTGCTGTTGAACTGTAGCATACAAGCTGCTACTCACAGTGTTCCCACTGATGAGAAGCTGTCGTCAAATTTATCGGGAATTGAGACAATTGATTGGTGTGATGATTCGGCAGAGGACGCTTTGCTCCAAGCAACATCTTTAGCGAATACCGACATGAACAGTGAAAATCTTTTGCCTGCTGACACTCAGTCGTTCAAGCGGACCAGGAAACGAGTAAGAACAGAAACTGAGCCAATGCCGCAAAGAAAATCATCACGTCTAAAATGAATTGCAGGGTCAATTAACCTCATTCTAAATTCTTTAACAATAATTGTTAATATTGGATTGTTTTCAAGAAAATGGACTGTGGGTGTCCTTATAATATCATTCTGAATTCTAGTATGGCCTTTGTGTTGTTATGCTGAAATACTTGTATGTGAATTGTGGTTTGTTTCAGCACTTGTCGAGTTTTGGGATTCTTAGAAGTTTTTCTATCAACCTCCAAACATCCTCAACAGAATACGATCACTAGCAACTTTAACAGTTCAGGAAACATTTTCTGCTCAACTTAACACACATTTGTTTGGTGATTCCTAGGCAACCATGCCGGAGCGCCCTTGTGAGTTACTTGAAGGGTGCTATACAAGTGTTCTGATACAAGTGTATACATATGCACATACAACACCATTATCATTAGCACCTGTCTCGGTTGCCTGACTTTCTGGTATTGACATGACTACATCTTGGTTATATGCAGGGACGTCATTTGGGGGGGGCATTTCCCCCCTGATTTTTGGAAAAGGAAAAAAGATGTAAAAAAGAAAAGAAGAAAGGAGTAAACAAGGAAAAAGAGACTCATTTGCAGCACTGGCTTACAGTTTTGCACATGTAGACTAAATAGAAACATAGGCAGCAATCCCAAGTGGGACAAAATGTGTACGTACGCAAAATAAATTTCTAATTATGACGTCTACAATGCAGACAGAGGCGTCTAACCCCCCTTAAGTCATTGGCAACTTCCCCTTCCCCTCTTCTAGCCCATCCGCCTTCCTTCCCCTCCCCCCCCCAGTTAATGGTGGCACCGTGGCACACACACTGACAGATCTCTCCCTATTTCTTGGATGGATCATTTGCTCCAAGGTTTCTATGGTGTAGCCTAGACGCTCCTGCCTAGGCCTACAGAACGTAGCCTACTTTGACATATTTTACAAATCTGATTACATTACACTACATTACAACATAGTAGCCTAGGCCTAAGACTTCGTAAGAGCAGAATGGAGTTTCAGATTTTCAGTTGCTGAAGTTCGTTTTCACTCTCCTAACACGCAGCCAGTTGTCAGGTAGGGCTATTCAAATATTAGCCTATTGCTTTCATAGTAAAATGCTATATGTAGAATGCTCTATTCATATTGACTTTCTTCTCGACATTATCTGCAGACTGCATGCGCAATAGGCTAACTATAACTAATGAAAGGACGTGCTATTTCACATTGTCAAACGATTCCAGCTAGGCCTTGCGAAGTCCCCAAAAGAGCCATTAATGAAGTAAGGAATCGTGTTACTACTGGGATGCAGGCCCTAATCTACTTCTGTTGCCACAGCCTTGGGCTACTACCAGCCGGCAGCGATTATAAAACAGCGGACGACTTAAGTAAACACGTAGGGCCTATGCCTTAAGTATTTTTCTATGATGCTATAGTGAATATTGAAACACAATGTGATGCTGACGAACTCTAATCTTATTGTCGGTGGTTGATTTCCCTGTTGAGGTGATGGGTCTCCTTTTTAGGTGGCGGATCCAGGGACGTATCTAGCGTTGGGCTTGGGGGGCTTAAGACCCCAAACGAAGTTGAAGCCCCCCAAAACAAGTCAAGCCGTTGTATGCTTACGGCTAAAATTCGTATGAACACTAAATGTTGCCATGTTCAAGGCTTAAGCGGTTAAGCCCCCCCACCAAACGAAAAATCCTAGTTACGTGCCTGGGCGGATCTCATAATTCGGGTGGCGGATCTCACGATGCAGGTGCCGGGTGTGAAATCGGAGGTGCGGGATATGTGATTCGGCGGGATACGGCTGAATTTAACTAGGCCTACTGCTTAGGTTTATAAAAAATGAGAAATTGCAATGCAAAAGATTTTTTGCTGAAAGTCATCTCACTACTGCTCAGTAAGCTGCGTTTTGGTAAACTGGTAAGTTCATAAAATTGTTTTTGAGAATTTTCAATGCTGCGTTAGTAAAATATTCCAGGGATATTATCTTACTTATTGTCTCGAGAAATATCATTGCACTATAAAATACATCGCGTTATGCAAGACGAGAGTTTTAGTTCCGTTTGCGGTTCATCGATTTCCGTTTTAGCGTTAAGAGAAAACGTGTTTAGTAAGCCCACGTATTTGTAGATAGAAATTTTTAACTAAAAGCAGGTATGTTTTAAAAATTAACTTATTTTTTAAAGAAGTTCTGGCGATCATGTACAATCGGGGTGCCTAACCCTAGCCCTGAATTTTAAAATCCAGCTTCCACTCGCAGGTATAGCTTTTTTAGTCGCACAAATACGTAGGCTACACTGACCCTAAGCCCTAACCGACCCTCACGACGCTTACCCTGACCCTAACCGACCCTCACGATGCAAAGACACTCAGCCAGATAGTACATAGGCACCCCGATTGTACATGTTCGCCCAAGTTTTACACATTTTACTTTCTCTGTACTCTCATTGGTTTCTCTGTGTGTCCAATGTGTACTCAAATATGTTCAACGCGTGGTCAGCGCTCGTGAATAGGCTGGTGCCATGTGCTTGGCCTTCGACTCTTGGAGTGGCGCTTTAGTCAGGGTTAGTTTGGAGATTACGATTACGAATCGTAATATCCAAGCTTCTAAAGCGCCACTCGAAAGCCAAGCGCAGGGCACCAGCTTATTCAGAAGTGCTGCGTCAAGTCAGAGGGTGTTTTCCAAAGGGTAGTCAAAAGGAAGCCAGAGTTCAGTTGCCAGAAGATCAGACGAGGTAGAGTAGCTGTTCGAGAATTGGAAGGCTAAGGATCAGGTGAGTAGGGGTATGAATTCATGAAGAGGCGAGACTTCAGTTTTGAGTGGAAAGCCTGAGAGGTGATATAGGAGCGTGAGGCAGATGATGGTGGGTGATTGGCGCTGATGGAGGAACTGAAAATTTGCGGAATTTAGATGGAAGATCGTTCCAGAGATGTGGTGCAGTGTGTGGTATAGCTCAGTTGGAGAATTTGAGATGAACAAACACTCTCTGTACATTTACTGTTGACAATCCATTAGCACTTGTTCGGATTTATATGTAAGAATTTAGTATATTAAATAGGTGACTTAATTTTTGGTCTTGGATTTATGATTACAGCTGAAAACATGCACGCTGTTACAAGTGTTGCTTGGATTCAGAGAGGCGTGGCAAAAAGCCGTCCTACAAAGGCTGAAATCAACGAAGAAGAACTGAAGAAATTTGCACAGGAATGCAATGGTATACCACTTGTTTTTTCTTGTCATGACTGTTTTTAACTGTAATCACAAGCAGATACTGAGTCAGAGAGAAAATGAGCATAAGCAATATTAATGTCTGTGAAAAAAACAGTCACAATGGTACTTTCAGATATTTTCAGTATTTTCAACTTGTAAAATGAATATAAGACACATGTCCACTGATTTATTGTTACTGGTCAAAACTCTAAATGCACTGATATGGGAATGTACCAAGTTTTCATTTCGTACTAAACAATATTTCGTCCTACCCATTTTCGTCTTGTGTTTTTTATTATTTTGTTTTTAAACATTTATAAAGAGCCTCCATTAGGGTGAACCATTCAGATTTGAATATATCAAGTCTAGGACTTAAGATCGTATTTTTACTATAAAATTGTTTTAATTTTTTATACTGAGCCTATTTATCCAAAATGGAATTATGTTTACAGAAATATCACTCAGTCTTAATTTTCATCATCCTGCAGAGCATCAAAATACTGATTTTAACAATTTGTACTCAGAAAAGCCTACACAAACTTGCAATTAACACAGAAAAAATCTATACCATTACTGTGACCTTGCAAGCTGCTTGTCCTTGGGCAAGATGGATTGCATTTACTTGAACATAGAAAATCTGATTAGGTCGGGGAGATGGTTGAAGGGTAACATGCTGGCACGAAGTTCAGAAGGACGCAGTTTCGATACCCGCTAGCCCCATAAAGGTTGACTCGTCCTTTTTCACTCCCTACACTCCCCAGGGGCGACTGCAAAATGAGCAGTTGCACAGATGGGCGCCTTGCAGGTTGCCATAGTTAAATTCGACTTCTGTTAAACTTGTTATCATCTCTTACTACTATATCAGATAATCTTACTGTGTACTTGTCAGTTTGAATTTAATAAAAGAGTATTATTATTTATATTATTATTATTATTCTGGTGTTACATTACAGATGTTGAACTGAACGAAGAAAGGAATGAGGAGAGTGACAGCGAAGATGATGACTGTTCCGGAGGAATGGCTGCATTATCATTCTACACAAGCAACGCTGATGATCCTTATCTCTCCAAAGACAATCCAGATTCTGATGAGGACGAAGCTGATATCGATGCACAGGATAACGTGATTGCTGTGTCTCGAGTCAAAGATGAAGAATTTTGCCTTGAAGCTTGGATTTATAACGAGACACAGAAATATATCTACTGTCACCACGATTATATTCTGTCAAGTTGTCCTATTGTTGTTGAATGGGTTGGCTTTGGTCAGGGTGAAAATTCTGCTGGAAATTTGGTGGCTGTCGGAACTATGAATCCAAACATTGAGATCTGGAATTTTGATGTTATGAACACCATCGATCCTGTTATGACGCTTACCGGAAGCAAGTCGGGCAAAAAGGGCCCAGAGAAAAAAAAGCGAAAGGTGGCTGCTGATGGACATACAGATGCGGTTCTTGGTCTGTCGTGGAACCGGCTGCAGCAACAGGTGTTAGCAAGTGCTTCCGCTGATTCGTGTGTTGGCGTCTGGGACTTGGAGCAGAGCTCTTGCGTTTTGATTAAATCTCTGCATTCGGATAAAGTGCAAGCGGTGCAGTGGCATCCATATGAAAGCCAGATGTTGCTCTCTGGATCGTATGACCATTATGCCAAGGTGGTTGACTGCAGAAGTCCAGAAGGGAGTCAGAAGTCATGGAAATTGGTCGGTGAAGTCGAGAAAGTCGTCTGGAACAGCCACAACGCAAGTAGTTTCTATGCCAGCACTGATACAGGACATGTCTACTGCTACGACATCAGAGCCGAGGAGCCTGTGTTCGAGTTTAAAGCTCATCCGTCTGCTGTGACCTCTCTAACACTGAGTCCAACAATCGAAGGGTGCCTTGTAACATCGTCAGAAGATCAGTCGATTAAAGTCTGGGATGTGCGGTCGAATAGTCCAAAATTAGTGGACCAGAAAAAATGTAAAATCGGTGCCCTCTTCTGTTCTGCGGCTTGCTCCGACTCGTCGCTTCTGTTATGCGTAGGCGGCGAACGAGAGTTGAGAGTGATAGATATGAAGACGAATGAGAAAGTTGTTGCCTGTTTCAATGCACAGAATGATGGACAGCAGGAAACTGTTGATGTCGATAGTGCAGAACAGCAGGAAGCAAGTGACAACACTGCTGACAAGCCAACATCGTCTCACCAAGCAAGTGCTTCAGCAGACCGCTCTAGTAAAAAATTAGCTAACAAATCCAGTCGCGTGCAGAAGAAAAAGAAGAAGCTTCACAAGCCAAAGAAACCATAAACAACTGCATTGTATTAAAAAAAATATAAATTTCATATAATCTTTGTTTTTGTAGTATATGTATTAAATATGAATATAGTCCACTGCCTTTTGATACAAATTAAGAAAATAACATACATGTACTTTATTGCCAACAGTAATTCTAATATACAGATTACACAATTTGTAGAACAGAATTACTATGCATGCAGCAAATAGGAAATTTTACCTGAGCTAACAGACTTGATAAACATTGAAACGGCTATTTAAACAGTCAAGTAATTACAATTTGTAGATTCAGGTCATGATGGGGAGAAGTAGTGTACAGTTTCATCACAGCATACATTTCTAACTACACAAAAGCCTAAATCTTTTCAGAATACCCAGGGAAAAAGTGATTTCCTCGTCATTGGTAGCAAGAACAAGCTTTACAGTCATCGCAAGTAATTTTTAAAAGGACGAAAATGCAAATTCTTGGTAACATTTCACTTCTGTTGAAGCTGTTAAAGAATTAACTTGTTTACTAGTGCTCAAATAACCTCAAGTACATGTAATTAAGCATAACTGGGTCAGTTTAGAAGTTGAATCGTTGTCCAGACACACTGGACATTGCTGGAGTTGAATGGATTTACATAATTCTTTGTTATTTTAAAACATAAATTTTCATATAGTACATTAAAACAATATAATGTCTATATACATGTATAGGTTTACAGATGTCTTAATTATTTATACATGTCCATGTATAACCTATTATTATTATTATTAATTTGTTACGTGCACACAGTCACACCGAACTGTGAATCGGAGGCGTGGATAATCCATCACCATGAGAAGATGCGGTTAGGGGTCATCCATAAAGGATGTCCGCACGGAGGGTCATCCATAAAGGATGGGGGGGGGTTATGACCAGTGCGGACGTCCACATCAAAAATTTTCAAATTTGTTAGTTTTTTAAACACCACCTTGTTTCAACCTTCCCCGAAAGACGAAAAGGTCAGTGAGGTGGGTTTAAACTTTAAAGAGGCTTTTATTACAACACATCCTGATATGAAACCTGAAACGTGCACAGGAACTGTGGGATAATTGTAAAAAGAATATTAAAAATTTGCTTTCGTGTGCCGACATCGACGAAGGAGGAGGGAGAGAGGTAATGTCAAATGCGGAAGGGGAGGAAGGGGTCCAAAGTAGGCCATAGTTTGTGGACGTCCTTTATGGGTGACCCCTTAGATATCAAAGTGCTTGAAAGCCAAGGAAAATGCCAAGTTAAACAAGCATTTGTCATCCATCACAAGCCATGGTCTAGATGACGAAAACAATCAGCTCCATGGAATTTCTCGTTTTGTACTCGCCACAGTATGGAAAGTTTTATTCCAGTTGCCATGGTAATGGAGTATTGTTCACACACAAAAGTCAGCATTTTACACCAATAGCAAATATTGCAGGCATGTAGCAAATTTTCCATGCTGCTATCTTTAAACTAGGTCCTGCAGCATTGCAGCCATGTCATAATAGTATTTATTAGTGGGATTCATGGTTAGTCAGACAATATTTCTTTTCTGTTGAGATGAAGTTAAATGTTAACTGACAATGTGGAAATCCGCTCTTCTATAGAAAATACATCAAAAGCTGGTGTGGACAGCAGCTCCTCTCAACATCACACCAGAGGCACATTATGAATACACTTCAAGTGTAAAATTTAATACTGGTGAAACAATCTGCTACTTCATATGCTTGCTGTTGTTGCATAATTCCACGTTTCTAGTATTAAACCTCGAGCTCCACCAATAGCCACGAATGAAGCACTTTTGAGAGGCTAAAAAAGATGCTACATAAATGCCCTGATATCTACATACAAGCACAAATCTTTATTAGTTTATCTTCACACACTAATAATCTTGATAGTCTGGATCTCATTATCACACAAAACACCTAAAGAAAACACATTAAAAGAAAGACTAAGCTCTTTAGCCAAGGCGGGAAGTATAAAACAAGTACGGTAAAAATCCTGCTGTTAAACAACATTTAGTTTGTGCCACTGCTTAATCTCTGCAATTTCTATAATACACGTAGTTTAACAGTGATCAAATATGCCACAATTCAAGTTGCATGAGACAATTTCAAATTATATAACTCACATCTATAGGTAAATAAAAACAAACATCTCATAAGATACAGATTATCCAAGACTGACATCATCAAATTCGTCCATCACTGCTGCACTTCTAACGCGTAGGACTTTGGAGCTAGTTAACCAGACTGATTTTTGTAAGTCATGATCATAAGATTCTGCAGATGACCGATCCTCAATCCCATCACGATAGAATTTTCCTGTTTCTCCTGTAAACCAAAAAGCACCAAATGCAGTCCCATCACGATAGAATTTTCCCGTTTCTCCTGTAAACCAAAAAGCACCAAATGCAGTCCCATCACGATAGAATTTTCCCGTTTCTCCTGTAAACCAAAAAGCACCAAATGCAGTCCCATCACGATAGAATTTTCCCGTTTCTCCTGTAAACCAAAAAGCACCAAATGCAGTCCCATCACGATAGAATTTTCCCGTTTCTCCTGTAAACCAAAAAGCACCAAATGCAGTCCCATCACGATAGAATTTTCCCGTTTCTCCTGTAAACCAAAAAGCACCATCACGATAGAATTTTCCTGTAAACCAAGAAGCACCAAATGCAGTAGTACTCTTTATCTGCTAACTGTGCCAACTTCTGACAACTGCACTTTTGCTTGAACACTGAAAATCCATGAACGATGTTTGCAAACGTAAATCTGAAATTTCTCAGTGTCACATAAAATAATTCACAGGAGGAGTGCTTTTTTCAGCCGGAAAGGCATTCCGGCACTTTTTTCAGCAAGTAAAAAGTAATTTATTTATTTTAATAATAATAAAAATAATTTAGTTAATTTAATTTCAGTGCTGTGAACTGTTTTCAGTGTTTATTGAGACAACTCCCAATCCCGTTTTTCTCAGGATTTTAGCCCTTCCATAATTGTTCAGTTCCGGAACCTATTGTTCAGTTCTGGAACCTTTTTTCTAGAAACAAGCACTGCACAGGAGTTATATAAAAATCAAGTCTGTAAGAGCCAAATTCTTTACATAAACTGAAGCAAAATTAATACACAAATAAGCAAAACACGAACCTTCATATTTTTCACTAGTTGCCAGATTTACAATCTGCAGAGCAGCCTCCCGAACTGTCCTTGTAATTTTACAACATCGCAACAAATTATGAAGGCAACAGACGGATAGACACTGCTGTAGTTTGGAAGAATGGCGCTGCAGCTGTGTCACAGGAACATACCCTGATGTCAACAGAAAACAGAAATCAAATAGTCACATATATAAGAATCAACAACCTTCCACAAATTCAGCAGCATCATCCGATGTAGCAGTAATATCAAATACAACAGAGCAAGATCTACACACAATATGCAACACAGGAAGATGGATCCAAAATTCACTTTCACGTTAGAATGTGAACGCATTACAACAGCTTTATTACTACACGGTATCTCATACGTCGAACAAATGTACGGTTGTAAAGAGGGTGTAGTCAGTAGTATGATTAAAATATCTGGAGTACTTCCGAATGTAACTTTATTCCAGTGTTCAGTCATGTCAGAATAGTCAAATGTCTGTGGATGTTTATGCTTGTGTGGCAAGTCGGCATGACTAGCTGATGACATCTGTTAACACTTTAACAATGAGAGTGTACTAAAAACGACTGGGAAACCGATGCAGTTCATCGTTAAAGTATTAAATGTTCCATTTAGGTCTTGAGTTTTGACAGTAATGCACAACAAAGGCTGAGAAGTTGAACCAAATGGGTATCAAACCAATAGTAACATTACATATTTTACATTTTTAATACACTGAATTTATCTTACATTCATAGAAATAAACTCTGCATATTTGTGCAACTTCGTTCTTTTTTGCCAATCTCGTACCAGTCCTATGCCCTTGACCCATACCTGTTCTATCATGCATAGATTATCACAATTCTATATCCTTGATTCCAACAAGGTCTCCAGTCAGAGTTAATGTCTTCAAAGTTACACTGGTAATCCGTTCTAGCATGCGTTCATCTTAATATTTAATTTAATAGTAATTTAATTGTAACCATACATCTCAAGAAAGACTAATCAGTGCTATGGTAAATTTTGCTAAGTTCGTTAAGAACAAATGGTTCATTCGTAAACAAGCAGTGCTCGGATAACCAGAAAAACTTAATCTCTGAACTATAACTCATATATATATAGAACTATAAGAAAACGTGAACCAACAACTTTGTAGATTGCAACTCACCTGGATCAACTGCATTCACAAACACGTGCTGGCCTCGCATCTTTTCTGCCAGGTAGTAAGTAAAGAGCAAATTACAGAGCTTGGAGTTTTTGTATGCTTGTAGACCATTATAAGTTCCAGGTTTCTGTAGCTGAAAATTGCCAACATCCAGGTACTCCAAGTCTAACATTGAAAAAAACAACAACCAGAAAGTCATGTAGACCTGCTGAAATTTTGTCTATTTGGACATTTTCCTCACAGACTTTGCAATTAGTCAATTGGTCTAGAATTAAGGCACTTGTTTGCCTTATGTGCAACATACCCACCCAAGATACAGTAATTAACAAACGATATACGCAAGATACCAGGAGATTCCTGAAACACTGAGAAAGATCCAGACAACTTTGTTTGAAAATGTTGACTTTAGAGTCTGATTTTGAAACTTTGTGGCTTTGTTTTATGGAAATTTGGAAAATATAATCAGTATTTTTTAAACGTTACTCAGAATTTGCACTATTACAGACAATAAATATGCTTTACTTCACTTAACACTATTCAAAATATTAATTATAATATTGCTTTGCGATATATGTTTCCAAATTTATCTGACTGTAAAATTGTGTTACAGCTGACACAAGACATACCCACCAAGACCTTATGCTCTCTAAACCAAAGAAGTAGTTGACTTCTACTATTACTCTCAACAACAACACTGTGAATTTAGGTTTGTACTAGATTTTTTAAGCATGTACAATTGTACATGTAGTACTAACAGAACTGCTTCACACCCGCTCTTGTGTATGTCAACCCAGTATTCATTGTTCAACAACTTCATATGGCTACAAAGCTATCATCCTCATCATTTGTGGCATGCTCCGCTCTGAAGCGTTGTTGTTTCCATTCCATGCAGCCAGCCATCTCTATCATGGTCCCTTCTTCAGGCTGTGTGCAGCCCAAGATTAAGTGAGCACAAGTCCACTTCCACAAATGCCATGGACCTAACCTTATTTAACATTTAGCATTTGGACCAATTGTCAAAAAGGTAATAAAACAGGTTTAGATGAGGTGATACTTACTTCTTGTGGACCAGTTATTTTCGTGATCGTGTACAGCACAGGTAACGTTAACGATGCGACTATCGCCCAGAACTGAACTAGTCTGAACCAAGTAGTCGAGCAACAGATTTGTGAGAAGAAATGGCCCTAGATGATATAGAACGACAAAGCACATGTTAACAAGGAAATCTAAAATATCACAATAACAATTATAGAACTTAAAAACCACAGATATTTGGTCAGAAGACAAATGCAAAGTTAGCGAAAATAAAGAGTTACTAACAGAGTCAAAACAGATACAAAGAAAAGCTCATTTCTCTTTTCTAGGATCTGATAAGACTTGAACTAGCACTGGTGTAAGGAAGAAAGGGACCACGAGGCTCAATACACATCATTTAGACATCAGAGAAAACCTCAAAGCCCTTGTTGTGATGACAACACATAACAATGCAAGTTTTGTAGTCTTCATATAACATGGTGATAAGGGAAGATCACTGGTTTCAAGAACATAGCTATTAAATAGGGACCTGCGAAGCTTCGATATTCAATTCGAAAACGAATCGGACGGCGGTATTCGATTCGATTCGAAAATGATGTCACGATTCGAAAAATTTCGAATCGTTTCCCGGAAAAATTATTAGCCCTTGACGCACTTTGTTGTAAACTAATTGGTTTAATTGTTTACTGCGCGTGAATTGGTTGTTGAATTTCTGCGTGAAACGCGGCACGCAACGATAGCAAACCCTCTGAAAATGGTTTATAATTAGAATGCTATACTAAGAACTTCTCATTTGAAAATAGTAGGCGGTTTGAAAATCGATCGCGCTGGATTGAGTAAGTAAGCGATGCGCGGTCGACCTCTATAATAGAGCTTTTGTGTACAGCATATATTTTGAATAGCTGCATATAATTAGTGACTTTACGAATGAAGTCACGCGGCGTAAGTTGTCGACCCTGTTGTTATAGCCAATCATATTGTACGAACTAAGAGCGATCACCCAGCAGTCATTAGGTCACGGCACGCATTCACCACTGGCGCAAGTAAGTAAATTAATGTAATGTAAAGTAGATAAAAAAAATAATGGTCTGGCTCCAGTTCCGTCTATCGTCTTGGAGTCTAACTTTAGCTCATCGAGCGATGACCGTCCGTGCGACGCCTTCGGCTAGGCGAGCGATTAACCGTTCGCCCGTACCTTTGCTATAGACGAGCGACCAAGGAGAGCGATCGATCATTCGCCTCAAAGGCTCAAATGAGCAGCTCTGTAATATACTCCGCTTAGATGTATGTACACCAAAATGCGGTTATGCAATTGGTACAAAGAATATACTTACTTAATTAATTACTTGTGTTATTTTTAATTTTGTTAATTAACTTAATGTTTACTTTAATTGATTTTAAACTGCAGAAAAGTTATTGATACTGTGGTACGCCTGTGCAATCAAACTTCATTAATGTGAAACTGGTAGCCGCTGATTCGATTCGAGATTCGATTCGAATTCGAATCTTTTCCCCGATTCGATTCGAGATTCGATTCGACTGAAAATTTGTGATTCGCAGGTCCCTACTATTAAATAACCTGCTCATTTATTCAGTGCTTCAACGACACTAGTTCTTAGACATAACTAGATTTCTCGAACACAGTGTATCAGACCTAGATGATTTGTAGCCATGGTTAATTCAAAGCCATCATTTGTTGTTCGTGGTGTAAGGTCTTTCGGATTAAGAGCTACAGCTGCGTTGTTAATCAGAACGCTCAGTTTCTTCTTTTTCCTTGTGAATTCCTGTACAAAATTTCTTACTGACGTTGTAGATGAGAGATCGAGCTGTCAAAACATAAGTAAACATCACAAATTATTACAAAGCACAAATGAACGGGACCCTTACAAATTAGTGGCTAAATTAATAAATACTCAACGAGATTAAGAAATGGATCAATTGATGATAAAGTAATCCAATAACTGATAAATGGACAACATCATTGTAATTCTGTTGTCACAGATTTATATAGCACCACTTCACAAGAAACTCATCAGAGGCACTCCCAGCCTAGAACACAAACCCACAATGCAAAACTTGTAAAACTACTGTATTTACTTAATCGTTTAACGTCGAGAGGGATTAGTTTTCCATGCATTTTAGTACATGCTCATCGTTAAACGGTTAAGCCTACATACAGTTACATATTATGGGGCGTGGTGGCTCAGTGGTAAGTTCGGCGCCTTGTGACCGGAGGGTTGCAGGTTCGAATCCCACTCTAGCCGCTGCGTACGGACCTTGGGCAAGTACTTCACTCGCGATTGCTCGTGCCGCTTCGGCATTGAAACTCCGACACAGTATCAATGCTGTAGTCGGGAGCACCTCTGAGTAGTAGTAGACCTGAGGAGGCGTTATAGAAATATCTTAAATAAATTTTTTTAAATAAATTTGTAAAAATATACGGGTAATACATGACTACATATGGAAAGCATAGTCAATTATATAAGTATTATTAAAAACATAGGCATCACTTTTTGTCAAAGTAAACATAACTTACCCGTAAGTATCACAACCCTCAACCCACAAAAGTTCTCAAAGGGTAAGTTACACTGAAACTTCTATATAATGCAATCTTTGTTAACAAAAGTGCATTGTAATGTAAAGTGGAATTAAATCTGAGATCTGTATTTCTGACCACTTTATTGTAATCACACATTCATACAGCAAAACAAACTGGTCAGATGTGCTCATATCAGAATTCGCAATATAATGATGCAAGCTATGCAGTGCTTAAATTAAATAGCCTTGTTGTTACTTGGCTGAAAGGAATATATTTCATTACACTGGGTAATCTAAAATCAAGATAAACTTCAGACATAATGGTAAAGATTTTACAATTATATTAAGTTAATTCATAATCAATAAACAGTTACAATACCAAACTTATCTACTTAAAAGCGGCATAGATAAACAAATTGCATTACTTTTTTTAAATCTTATTTGGCCTTTAAGTGGACCATCACGACAGAATATTGTCCCATATTTGAAGTAAATCATAGCAGTCAGATTTTCCTTGAAATATCTTTCTCTAGCAGTTCACATGTCTTTCTCAGGTCGATAGCAAGTTATCCTTTTGACGTGGAATACAAATCGATAGTAGACTTACGTCGGATCATGCATTAACGGAATGAAATAAATCCATTTTGACTGCTTGAACAATTGCTGTATGTAGGCACTAGTTCAATTGTGGACAATTCCAAAGCATGTCCAATTTGTGTAAACCAATGCAGAGGCTTATCCACAAAACGGAAATCACCTTCACTGGTCTGACCAGCCAACAGAATTTGTGCAATTTGTCTCGTTGTCAATTTTACTCATTTTGCTTACGAAACTCACAAAGTGATTTTAAAATCTCAGGATTTATTAGAAACTATCCATGTTTCCTGCATCTAATAATATCTTAACCCCATAACCAACCGTTCCTTGTCAACTCTCAAACTAATTTTCAGAGATGGCATTCCAAGCGATTTCATTGGCTGGCATCACAAATTACCATGGTAAACAGTTCACTTATTTCCGATTTCATAATTAGCCAGTTACCAGTTACCTGCCATTTGGTCTCCTTTCAATTATTATATCTCAAATTATAGTCTTTTATAAATTTATAAATTATAGTCATTAAACCAACGCCATTTGCAACTAACTAGCTTATAATATATATTAAATTAATTAAGATAAACAAGACAAGACATGGGGGGTCCGTAGAGTAATGGATAACACACTGGCGTGAAGAGCTGAAGGTACCAAGATCGAACCCCGTAGACCTCTGTAAGGTTTTTTCAGCCTTCCACTCGCTAGGTGGCGGTGGTTAAATGAATAGTAGGCCATGTTGGCGCCATGTGGCTGCCACTTAAATACAGCTATATTCGACTCCTGTAAAACTGTTATCATGTGCTTCTACTGTATACATGTACGTAAGGCGTCCTGCGTGGCTGCCGTTTCTACTATATGTATGTCTACTGTACAGCACAGTGCGTTTGCAGGCACTTAATAAAAGAACAGATTATTATTATTATTATTATTATTATTATTATTTGAAACCATAGCATTGCTACAAGGTATAAGAAAATTCAGTACAATTACTCAAGATAAAGTAAAAAGACAAAGTACCTGCATATATTGAACTAAAGAGTTTGGGAACAACTGTTTGATTCGTGTGACTGCCTCGTCACCATCTTCACTGTTACGGCAAGCCAAGATGACATCGTTGCCTCCCTCTGCCAGATATTTAGCTACTTCATAGCCAAGCCCAGAACTGGCTCCAGTCACAATCATAACTCGACCCGTCATAGTTCTTTCCTAAAAATAAGATACAGTCGCAAATGAACATTTTAGAGCAGTGTTAGTGTTTCATAAGATCTGCAACTAATGCAAGCTGGCATCACCAAAGGCACTTGGGGAGAAAAGTTGGAAAACATTCCCCAGAAGGCCTACTGCCGCAGCAGGAAATTCATGTACCTCTAAGCCTCTGCCAAATACATTGGTAGCAACCAAATTTTAACCAAAATTAAAATAGAAAACCAAGCCCCCCTAGAGCCTGCATAGGGATTGTGGGGATCAACCCGAATCCCCGAAACCCTGTTCCCCGAAAACACTGAAAATACACAAAAGCCCAATTTCCTGAAAACAGTTTTATAGAAAGCGGCAGAACTCCCCAAAACTATTCAAGGTTAAATTGTAAACTCTTAAACGTGACATAGACCTAGCGTGGCCTTGATGTATCTCGATATACTGCCTATTCACATGTTTATTTGTAGTTTTAATCTAAAACTGATTTCGGGGATCAGGCCGAAATTCGTTTCGGAGATTCGGGGATTCGGGCCGCACCCAGGATTGTGCATAAATAATAATAGCAATAAATAATAATATCAGGCTACATAAATAATAATAGCAATTTTATTTAATTAATATAAAAATCAAATAATAGTTTTATGTTTAAGTTGTTCAGATTGATTTAGTTTGTTTCTAATCGGGTTTCGGGTTGACCCCTAACATATGAATGTGCACTTCAACTTGACGCACATAACAAGGAAGTCATATGACACGTCTCGGAGACCTACTGCTAAAATAAGAGAGAATAAATGAGCGATTACCTTACTTTATCTTATATACATGAAAGATTTTTCGGGTAAGCTCCGATCGCCACTTTCACTTGTATTGTGATACCCGATTGAAAAAAGCACTGTGATATAAGAACAAGTCAGACTTTGCCAATTAAAATCGGAAATAGTTACTTACAGTTGTACACTATTAGAATTAACTAATTTGGAATGTTTAGCTTTAAATGGGTTTCAAGGCACGATAATTACAACTTTTAAACTATAAAATCGATTCTAAACAGGGAGCGATAATACAGGATTTAGATCTATACATATTCAAACAGAAAAGTGCGTTCCGTGTATGTCGGAAAATATAATTATGAGTGTAATCGATAAGTAGTGGGGTAGGGAAATTGGTTTCAACTTTCAGGTCAAGATAGAAAGGGGTCAAGCAGGCAGTCATACGGCTAAATGTGGATGGTGTTTAGAATAAGCGGGTTCGACATCTCAGTGACCTATTTAGGTCACCTCGACCTACATAGGTCATTACTACCGGAAGTATTGGTCTTGCTGTGGTAAATATGGATAGGATTAATGATTTAGATGGTTTCAAACATTGGAATTTGGAATATTTATGTATTAAGAAAATTTTCGGGAATCTAGGATTAACAATTATTCAATGTAGTAAGAAACAACAGTTGGTGGCTTTGTCGTATGCCGCATTTAGCCAAAACTACATTCGGCAGCGCAACAATAAATAAATTCTAGAGATTAGAGTGCCGTATATTCGTAGACAGTCGATAAGATCGAAGCAACGATTCAGAAGCACTTGGGTCGCTACGCAGTGGCTTGAGGTGGATTCGAACCTGCAACCCTCCGGTTACAAGGCACCGACTTACACCACTACACCACCGCGTCCCCCTTGCCAATACCGGTATGACCGATCAGCTGATGTCCGATCAGCTGATGTCAGTCTTGAACAGAGGAATACGAGTCGACACCCAGGCCTGGTACCCAAGTAGGAGACAGGGAGAGGGTTGAAACACTGCTGAAGAAAATGCGACGTTCTGGCCTACTTTCCCCATCCATTCAAATCGCTTCTGAATTGACAAAACAGACAGATAAACGCCTCCTTAAGACAGCCATTACAGACCACGGCCATGTTCAGCGACCATATTTTCCACCTGTTCGCAATATCCCTCATAATTTCCGGCCACGGGCTCATAATTTCACATTAGGCCTACCTGATAAAAACGACAAAAACTTTTATCTCCCTTAAGCTCTAAAAAAACACTTATTAACAATTAACTATTTTAGCAATATACTGCTTTTATTTTATATGTATAGGCTACTTTACTTTAAAATCCATTAATCTCTTCAGTCTCTTTCATTAACTGTTTTCTGATTTCAATGCATATTTTAATGAATTTTGACTAGTGGGACAGTCAGCCACGACTAGGGTGTCCGGGCCGGGGAACGGACATTATTCCCCCGGACATTATCCCCCGGACATTATCCCCCCCGGACAGAATCCCCCGATTTTAGCTAGGACATTATCCCCCCAGGACAAAATCCCCCTCTGTGTAACAAGCCTATTTCGGACAACGCATTTTACAGCATTGGCTGCCAAATGGAGCCCATTTTAGCCACTTTATTTTACCAAATTTCCTTTCTATTATTATACATATCCTGATTAAAGTCATGCATAGAAGTTTGAAAATATGACATAATTAGTTCAACCCAGGGCTGTAGTGGTAAAATTAGAGGTGAGTATACGCTACCGGTTAGTTTTCCTAAACAAATTAGAGGTGAGTATACGCTACAGTATTTTGTGAGTATACACTACAGTATTTAATATAAATAAATATAAATATTTTGAGGTGAGTATACGGTCTGTAGAGGTGAGTATACGCTGTATACCCGCGTATACCTCGACTACAGCCCTGGTTCAACCATACTACCAAAATAATTGATAAAAGTAAGTCAGTGACAGGCTGAGAGACTGTGACCCAGTGGATGAGCTGCAGGTACAACAAACAATGATAGCTTTGACTTCGGCAACCACGATCAACTTTATTTTCCAATTTGGTTAAGCAAAGAAAACAAGTAACAGTCGGTGGCTCGTTCTCAGATTGTCATAGTGAGAGAGAGATCACTCGTTTTAATATTGTAATATTACATTAAAAGTACAGAGACAAATCACCCAAACTATACTGGGACAAATCCTAAAACTACTGGGACTTTTGTCCCCCTAGTTATAGTTAAAATATGCACTGTATGATTTATTTTCACTTGCAATTATTGTCTTTGTAACACTGTGAAATCCCATCACGTGTCGACAGAAATCTTTCAATAAACAAATATTTAATTGATTGATTGACATCACACATCATACATTATGCTAAACGTTTTTATTGTGCTACTGATTTTGTTCTGCCTGTATACTTTGAGTTTGAACTTAAGCAGATTGAAGAAAACACGTGGTCAGAGTAAAAGTTCACTTTGGTTTGTTTTGCACATGAAGTTTTTACACGAGCCAAAAAATTATTTCTGATAAAGTGTGTGATGCCACTTCTGTTATCAAGTTGATAATGGAGGGCAAAAATGTTACTGCTGATCTCTGAGATGTGGCCGTGAAAGGAAAGTGGAAGAAGTTGAAACATATATGTGGTTCAAAACTTGGATCATGAAAACTTAGCAGTTCCAACAGGAAGAAACGTTCAGTTTTGTGTGCTTCATCAGATAGAATTGTCACTTAACAGATGCTGTGGCGAGGGATTGCTTGAGGTTAAGTGTCCATTAGTTTATCAGACATAGATCTGCTGAAACCACCTGTGCCATATCTTGTGACTGCTGATGGTCATGTCATGTTAAGTCGCACTCATCAGCATTAAAAGTAACACATTCAAATGCAGATAGCAGTTCGGTAATAGGCAGTGGTGTGATTTTTCAGTAAGTGTGGCTCCTTTTTTGAAAGAAAATTGTTTAACAAATCATTCTGGGATGTTTGCCAATCAATGCTAGAGACCTGTTTTAATACTTTCGTTTTCCTAGCATGGTGGCATCTGTTGCAGCATCTGAGAGCAATGCACAAACTTAACCAGGAAATATTAAAAGTATTAATTAATTAAATTAAACTTCAGTATATTTAATCTTATTACATAGAATTAACACCTGTAACCATTTCATACTCTGTTGCAATGACTGGTAGTGAATGTTTCATTAAATGTAAATGTATGCGATTTTCTATAGCGACCGTATAATGGCCTCGACCCTGCTCATATTTCAATGAATTGATCGGTTGAGATCCTTCACCACCGCTGCCTGGTTGAATTGGTGCCACGTGGCCCACGCCATTTAAGGACCCCGTGTTGGGACCGTGCTAGCCCGAGATTTAAATCTCTGAAATAAGCCACCTTCGGGAAGCGAACCGCGGTCCGAAAAATGATGTTTAAAGATGTTTAATTGAGACATCTTAACATTGCCCGCATGCATTCACTAAGTAAGAGTACTCGAGTTGAAATTATGCTAAACACAGATCACAGATTCGTTGATCCAGACGAATGGATTTTCATATTTTTGAAGCAATGCTGCAAGGCTTAAACATTAAATGCAATCGACCTATAACGACTTGCGTGGTTTGTTGACAAAGTTGGTAGTAATGACCTCTTGGACAATTAAGTGGGTCGGGTGACTGCGCATGCGCACTCGACATATCGATAGGGCTTATTGAAACGCTGAGGGAGGTAAGAGGAAGAGAAGGAATCAGAATAGGATTTGTGAAAGAGCAGCACGTGTTTTCAGTTTTGTGGAGAGATAGGAAAAGGTGAAGTTTTGGTAAGCCCGTATAGGATGGATTTGGCGTAATTCTGGCGAGACTTTGTTCCAGAGAGGCGGAACAGCTATTGATATATGAAGCGATTAGCAAAATTTTTTAATGATTGAGGCTAGGGCGCCTCAGGGCGGAAGAGCAGCGGGTTGAGCGTGGTGTTTGGACCGTGAACAACTAGAGATGGGAAGATTGAGAGGATTGAAGTGTGTTGTAAATCGACTTTATATTGGGTTCTTTGAGATTTTTTAAGCCCGTGGACTGAGTGGAGTGGTTTGACGACAGGACTGATGTAATGATCGATGAAGCCACGTAGCCTAGGCTACTATAAATTAAGTCGTGTCGAAATTTTACATTCTAGCCTAAAGTCGAACAAATTAAAGTCCTACGTACAAGTTTAGTATAGTCACATTATCAAAATTTATTGGCATAATAAATTAACTATTTGTTCGTAGATTCTAATGCAACTCAGCTTAGAAAAATGAAATCAGTTTAGATTACGATTCCTGTTGGTTTTGACTATATGCCATCCTGTTGGTTTTGACTTCTTGGCAGAATAATTAATCTACATCGCTAAAGTGCAGATTTTAGTACTTCTCAATGCAATGCAACTAGGCCTATAGATATCTCGTCTATTGCCGCCTAATTGACCACAACAGCAGCTGTCCATATTCTTCAAAAATAGGTCACAATTAGTATAATAATTATAAAACTGTCAACATTAGGCCTACGTACGGTACTTAAAATTGTTATTTGCCAGCTTAATTTCTTAGCCAGTCGAGCTTACTCGTTTCCCCCAACTAGGCCTACTTGTTGTGTGATCAGCCATTGCATACTAAACTTTTAGAGAATTAAACGGGTTATTAATTATAAGGAAACATTTATGCTCAAATAGTAAAAGAGGAGTAGGCCTGCCTGGCCTATACCTATCCGAAAAGCGTCGAGGCCATGGGGAGGAATGAGAATTTACTTTCGCCATTGAGTACGATGAATACGGTTATTGTATTCAAACGCGAGTATTAAAAATTATTGCCTATCGCATAGCAAATACTGCTGAGGTAACAAAATAATTAATTGTTTTATTTAAAATATCATTAAAAATTAAAGTTATTTCTGCAGAACAAAAGTTTTTTGCTTGGACAAAACATTTTCTTGTATAATATTTACTAATTGTAAGAGATTATTTTGTGAAGCGTAGTGAGACAGCGTAAAAAAGTCAAACTAACATGGCGGATATTGGATAACTAAAATGGAATTTTCACCCAATATTTACTCTACCCAGAACAGGTGATTGCATTTTGATTGTTTAACTTTGTGGGAATTTTCTTACAAAATTGAGTTATCACTTTTATACAGCTTATAACTAAACCTATTGCTAGTTAACTGACCATTTATTTTCTATACCCCGCTGCTGCATCTGCGCTGCCGCCACCGTGGTAGTAACTTGTGTAGCGCTGTCGTGAATAAAAACACGCAGTGTCAGTCGGTAGAAAGTGACTAGCTTAGAATTATCACGATTATTTAAAATGCAAAAGTTACGTGGACAAGAAATAATAAGAAAGCTTACGTTATAGCGAAAGAGTACTAGAGCACACCCCGCGGTACGTGGTGAAATCCAGCGTCACGAAGCATTGTCATTTCCATTGTCCCACGTTTAATGGAACCATTTAATGGCGTGTGCAGGAATCAGCTGGACCAAATTTGTGTTGCGGAAAACGGGTGTGAAATGTGCTTGAATTCACTGGAGCTTGATTATGCACAATGCGTATATTGGAGAGAGAACATTTAAGTCGGGAAATATTCAGGTATAACTTGGAACATAGGCCTAAAACATGGAAATCTGGAAACGAAACATACAAGTCAAGAATATGCTCTTACTTGTGTCTTTGGAAACGTGATGCTTAGAAACTAAAATCGGATGAAGAGTTAATTTTGAAGGATTTTAAGCATTTGTGGATAGCAGGACCAATAGTACTGTTGGTAGCATTAACACTACTGATTTATAGAACTTTTCAAGTGGTAACTAAAGTGACTGCAGTGATGTTGAGCGATTATGCGTCGACTAGACTCTGGTTTTTGCCAGCCTTCGGTAAAGGATTGCTGACCGTCAAATTTTGCTAAAAGGGTTGACCTGCTAGAGCAGTGGTCACCAACCCGCGGCTCGCGAGCCGCATGCGGCTCTTGAAAAGTTCTGTGGCGGCTCTCCAGAGGTTTCCAGGAAATGACATTTTCTGTGATGAAATAAAATTCTGCTATAAAAATGCACTTTTTCCATGTAATAGTGCTATCCACTAGTATTTGTTGTGCTCCTAAATTCGACCTAAACCCATGGCGGCTACCAAAAGGTGCTAAACTTCGCAATGCGGCTCCCAAAAGTTGCTAAACTTTGGAATGCGGCTCCCAAAAGTTGCTAAACTGCGCAATGCGGCTCCTCACCGAAAGAAGGTTGGAGACCACTGTGCTAGAGGATCCCATAGACTTGTCTGCGTCTGATAAATTGTTTTAGTTTTACAAACAAATTGCTGGCTCAAGACATTGGTGAACATATAATTGTCACACTTATAGGTGCGTGTAAAAAACAAGCGCTTTGGGTGCCTAGACAGTGATGCCCGGATGTAAGCAAAGCGAACATTCGTAGATTTTCTGTTCTGGGGAACTGCAAAAATTCCCCATAATAGGTACTGAATGACATTACTTAACCTGGAGTTGCCTGACGAGAGATCTGTTCTGCTGTGAACATGTTTGTGATAATGCTGAAAGTCTTTTCACCCACATCTTTGCCCATTGCCCATCCTAAACATTAGCTACATAGGAACTGTCATGGTGTGTCATACATTTCTCATCACATGAAATTAGTTTAGAAATAAATTCTGCAAATATTTTAAATAAATATATGTTACTAACAGTACAAAAGAATAAATATATTTTACTACTATAGTGTTCTTCAGTTACTACCTGGTGTACGGTTACATATAAAACTATAGCATACAGGTAACTGTTTTTTCATTGCTGGCTTGGTACATAAATCAACAATTTTTAATGCACCATTTTTTCTTTCAACATTCACTTCACAATCTGGGTGGCATACAAATTTCTGACATCTTTGATATTACATAGGAGAGGTCAAACTTCTCATACATCATATCTAAAAATTTCAAGCACATAAAAAAAATTAGCTGACAGTCTTTTCTTCAAAATTCATTTATAAACAAATTTCATATTTACACTGTAACTGTATCTGTGGTTAATGAAATATAATCTTTTTACCATTTTATACAGCTTAAGGGGTGAAATGGACTGAACCTCCAAAAGTATCTGGTATGCAGAGGGTTGAGTGTCTGGTTTCAGACATATATGCGTCTTTATACTTTCTCTAAACGCGAAGTTACATTGAGTTTAAGCTCCTTATGCCAATGTGCTTAGTTGCCTGGCAGGCTTTTATGCATGAGCATATCAGCCAACCAGCAGCCTATCTTAGGAAGTTATACATCTCTGTCATCTGTACGTGGATGCAAATGTCTGGGCACCGACCTGGTTGTTCCTCCATCATGGACTGTTACTATGTACTATGACTGATACTTACAGTCTGAAACAGGTGGCAACACAATTGCAACATGAGTTTATTGACCTTTTTAGCCTGTATTTTGCTAGGAGTTGAAGACCATTCTCTGAGTGTTGTCTTGGCATGTGCAATATAGTCTGTTGGTTAGTGCACTGAACTATCAATCAAGAAGTTGTGGTTTTAATCTATATTGGGGTAGAAATCTGTTTTTGAGATTTCAGATCATATGCACCCATGCCAATTCAGCTAAAGTAAGTACTTCGAGCTCACGCTGTCAATGATGGTTTAGGAGAGGACAGGCCACCCGCCTTCATCTGCTGACACTAGTTAAGAAAGTGAAGTTGCTAAGACTTTATACCCATGGCTGCTTCTCAGGCTAGCTTAAGGGATTGTTCGTTATCAATCATAATCATCTTCCACCACGTTTTCTTCTTCTGCCTCTTCTTGTTCTGAGTTTCCTGAAGGTGACATAACTATGCATTTATCACTATGACTATGATACATTAAAATTATTACAAGTTAGCATAGAAAGAAGTGGCAGAAGGTAAGTTATGCAGTATGATACTCTTGAAAGGGTGGCTGATGTTTTTTGCTTTGTGTGTGTATATAGGTAAATAACACAATGGAATCATCCAAGAATGTTCCGAGTTCTGCACCAAAACATTCTGGTTCTGTAAAAGCAGAAAGTGAAGAAAAGAGCGAAAGCCTTGTTTATGAACTAAGTGAAGAGGTTTCTGACTCGTCAGTTAATGTCATCGAAATGTCTGACAGTGAGGCACCTGCTGTTCCAGTTCCAGAGACATTCACAGGCACGCTACGTCGAGGTCCCGGTCGGCCAAGAAAAGAAGGAATTTCAGGCGTTGTTAAAAAAATACATAGGTGAAAACTTTTTGTTCTTATCTGATTATGTTTAGAAAGCCTGTCATATGGTTACATCTGTCATATTGGAAGTAATTGTTTTGGTTCATAGAGCTATTTTTGTTGTATTGTTTTTAGAAATGCAGAAATTTTATTCCTCACAGTAGTAATATGTTAATAAATAGAATACGATACAAGTTTGCCATGAGAAATGAAGCAAGATGAAACCTGTTAAGTATTTTCTTTAAATTTTAAACAGATTCGTTATTCATCATATGAAATTCTGAGATTGTTGATTACGTTTCATCCAGTTATTCTTGAAGTTGGAGAATTAGGCCTGTATTACTTTCAACATTAAAGTTTGATCCTATTTTAATATTAATGTGATATTTCTTTGCAATATTTTCTTTCAGTCAAAGACAGAGAATGAAAAAGGTGCAGGATTCTCCGTCTTTGGTAGAAAGTCAATCAGAGCTGGTTGGAGGTGAACTTTATGAGCAGTCTATACCAATGGAATTGCAATCAGAGAATACAAATAAAGATTTAATGGAAACAGAAGTTTTGAAGACTGAAGCAGGGTTTTCTGATGTGCCGGGAAGTGGTTCTCCCAGGGTTTCGTCTTCATTTACTCCAAAACACGACGTGAACTTTGATGTCAGTTTCACAGATACAGGTAGGTTGACCTGAATTTCAGTATGACGTGTGGGGCATACTTGTTGTGCTTGTGATAGATGCCTTGACCTCATATGAAATATAAGGCCAAGGCATCAACCACAATACATGAAATATGAGGCCAAGGCTGCATCGACATTATCTGACTAGACTGGTGATGTGTGAAGGTTTTTGTTGGGTGAAGTAATCGCTTTATTATTTGTCGGTAGCAACAGGAATCTTCCACAGTTTTAGATTGATCTTCTCTGTGGACAGGAGTGACAGTAGCAGTGCAACAGCTAGATAAATGTTCCATGCAGGTTGCATGGTTCAACAGCAAACTGATGATTTTATATGACTTAAAATGTCATGCACAAAGGCAAAAAGGTACATGTTATGTTGGATAGTTTTCACGCTCTTAGCATGTGATGGAAGTGGCTGTTTCATTAGCCATTCTTCTGAAATGAGTTTTAAAACTTGGCTGTCGAAGAAACAAGCGGGCTTTGCATGTGACTTGGATTGTTATTATCTTTTGATGCATTTTGTGCATTGAGATAGATGCTGATTGGATTTTTATTGACTTCCCCTTTCCTCTTGGTTTTACTTGTTATTATTATTGTAAATATTTTTAATGCACACAGTCACCTAGAAATGTCAGTGTGAGGTGCAGTTAGTCAGTTGCCAGGTGAAATGCAGTTAAATATCCAGATGTTTGAAAGCCAGTAGGGTTAGCGGCATGGAATGTGTGAAAGCCCATTACAGCTCTGCATTGTGGATCTGTTACAACACCGGTACTGGAAGATCTGTGAGGCATGATGACAGAAGTTGTGAAGAATTTATAAGTGACAGTAAATTGCTATTATGATACAAGTAACATTAATTTTTGGTAGCAATAGCAAGGCCACAATAAGTGTATTGGTGATATATGGGCAGATATCCTAGAGAAAAATGACTTCCTAAGCTATATGTCTTTAGCCAATTGGCTGTTATGAGGTTTCTGGTTACCATTTTTCTCATCATCATTGTAATCATAATTATTATCAGTTGTTGGCTGTTTCCACAATTGTCATTGTCTTCTTCAGGTGACTCGTCCAGTCGAACGTCGCTAACCATTAGTGCTGAGAAAATGGTCTCAGAGGACTCTGCTGCTTCTGAGGGAACGTCTTCCAGGTAGGTCTATCGTTCATGTCAACCATAAACCTCTGGGCAACAAAAATGTCATTCTTAGTAATATCAAATTTGTCTACACGAGTTCTTCAATCAAATATTCAAAGTTAGGGTTGTGTTGGATGCTAATCTCTAGAGAATGAAACCTGGGGTGTGATGAAGACATGTCGGTATAGTTTTTGTTGTTCACAGACTGTTGAGCTCTGTTTGATTTGATTACACTTGCCTAGCATTCTTAGGGAAGCTATCATATTAATTTACTATATCTTGCATAGTTTTCTATATGTTATTGCTAAAGCAATGTATGCCTTACATCAGCTGTACTTAGCTATTTAGCTGTCTTTGGACAGTCAGTGACATCGCAAATGTGTAAGAGTTTAGCCATTTATGTCTCAAGACCACCATTCACAGCACTTGATAAAATTAGTGAGTTGAGAAAATGTTAGGGAAGAAGTATAAGGGGGCTTCATTTAATAGATGCCAAAGTTTCACTGAAGACATACATATTATGAGGTTTCAAAGAAACTTTGCAGGTGTTTAATGAAGACTTACAATGTAGCTGAATGATTTATTAGTTGTGGTTTTTTACATGAAAGTCGAGGATAGTGACTTACATAAAGGTGCTAAACTGATTAATCTGTTTAATATCTAACTTTCTTTCTATCAATGAGTATATTGTCCTTCTATCCCTTCAGCTACATGAGGTTTAGTAATTATCAATGTAGAATTATAACAAATGGCAAAGGTTGTAATCTTAAATTTTAAAATCACTAAAACCGCTGTTAAACCACAGCAAACACCAAATGTTAAAAAAAAAATTATTTCAAAAGTGTATAAAATTTAATTTCAACAAAAGGTTATTTTTTAGCAAGCATTTGCTAATGATGGTCATATACTTACAGCCACTGTTAGCACACGCACTTCTGACACATCTGACCATCTGTGTTTGGGCGTGCCATATCTGCCTATGTATTGATTTTACAAAAAATTTGCCACTTTTGCATCACATCATGTTGCACAAAGGAGCGCCTTATAGTCTGGAAAATATGGTACTTTTTTGCACATTTAAAAGCTGGTATAAGAAATATTTAATCACATGGACTTTTCCTGATTGACTAACTTATGTGGTACAGTATACAATGCAACTGCATTTAATATTGCCCTAATTCCAAAGTTCAGAAGTGCACTCGCAACCATACAACAGAGGATTAATAGAGATGAGTGTTGGGGACTTTCTCAAGGTCCTCACTCAGTAATAGTGGATGCTGTCTGAGTTACATGTCAGCATTGTAACCAATGAGCTACCCTACGATGTTGGTCACTATATATACAAGTTGCAATTTAGAAAAAAATGGGATGTTGTGTCTGCCTAGGTCTGTCTATATCTGTGTGCTATTGGGTTGAATCGTATACATGCTTTGCTTTAGTCACAGAAATGTTGCTTTCCCTTTCATGAATTCTTTGTAATTTATGCTCCCTCTAAATCAAATGTGTGGAATTCTGAACTTGCTGTGTGAAAAATGTGTGAATGGGTTTTTATATTTTTGTATATTTTTTAAATCTATTTGTGAGCATTTTCTCCTCACAACCTAAAGGGAGCATTTCTTGAAGTGTCTGACTGTACACGAGCTACCTAAGCCTTATTGATTTTGTGTTTTCTGTCCTGATCCTTCTGGTCTGCCTGTCTTGAGTTAGCCAAGTGCAATAAATCTTTTATCAAGCAATAGAGCATGTCATTTATCATTTAATTATGCTAAATAATAAAACACATTTAGCAATGCTTCAAAAAGTCACCAGCAGTTCATAATTATCAGACCCACATTTGCCTGGAAGGTTTGTGTATATTCAAGTATGCATGCATATATACACAGATATGCTTTGCTAAAAGGTGTAATTAGAACTGTTCTCAGAAAGATAGTTGAACAATTATATTTAACGATATTCTAGGAGTAAATGTTGCCAAGATTCTTTTGACTTCCCACAAATATTAGATGTGTAATGAATTTTGTATGAATATTGTGGAATTAAAATGATGAATTAGGGTGTTATTTGATGTGCTATGGATTCTAAGAATATTCATTTGTTTAGAAATAACTCTATTGATACACATTCAGCATTTGCCTCAGTTATAGTTAATTATTTTTTTGCACTTTAAAAGTGCTGTAATGATTGTATGACATGTGACAATGGAGAATACTAGATAAATTGCCTTTCGATAACTGAGGGAGAAATTACTCCTAGACTAGTGGTATTTTGTAATGAGACAGACAAATGCTTTAGAATGGATGGAGACTGTTTAATGAGATTTTGCAGAATTTGAGTTCAGTTATCTTAATATGCCTCTCTCTTGCCTGCAGTTACTGGAAAATGTGGTCAAATCGATGGTTAAATAGTACATATTGAATGAAATGTTAATTGATGTTGTTTTGGTGGTAAGGCTTATGTGACATGACCCTTCCTGATTGTGAATGCTTTCAGCAAGCAGAGCCTAATATTTCTTTCCATTTTTCCATTATGTCCTTATACTAAGAATTTTACTTATATTCCTTTTCAGGTTTGAATTTAAAATCAGCTCTAAAATGTTGGTCTTTGGTGTACTCTTTATTAATAGGTGATTTAACAAATCTGTTTGGGTTCAAGCAAATGAGAGCATTTGAATCATTATGCAATATTCTTAGTGGCTTAACTTAGGTCTGGTTATTTTTCTAAATGGATAAATTAGTTATAATGAATGAGCTATTACTTGCAATTTCTGTTGATGCTAATAAAGTTAGCTGTCCCAGTGTTTAGGTGTTATAGCCTGTCAGTACAGATGTTCACAATTGTCCAGATATGAATCACTTGTCAGAAACAGTATATTTGTGTGATTTTTCACATGACTAAAAGTGCTGATATTTTCATTGACTTGTATTTTTTAAAAGGATGCTTAGCTGAACTGCTGTATGTTCTTGAATGAGTTATCTGTGGTTTGAATGTCAAAGGTTCATTATTAATTTAAAGTGTTCTGTTGTTTATCATAAATTTGCTCTAGTTTTGATATATATCCCAGCACCTTGTTGTAAATTATTGACTACAGATTTGTAGTAAGTGAAAAGTATAGATGGTTATACAGATAAACAGTATTAATTTGCCAGTGGTTTGGAGGTGTGCTTTAGTTTAGTGGTTATTGTGCTGGACTGTATCAAGCGATAGGGGTTCAAATCTCAAACAGAGAAGTAATTTTTTTGAGATTTTGGCTGCAATTGTGTCCCTCAGTCATCTCGGGTATAATGAGTATGATACACTGACCATGCTTGTCAGGTGGTAAGGAAGAGGACACCACCATCTGACCTTTCCCACTGTAAGTGGACAATATCAGGTGGTGAGGGAGAGGACTGACCATGGCTCACATTTGTTGACAGTGCCTCTTGCTGTTAGTAGTTTATTGGTTGATGCATGGAATGCTTGTACACTAAAACTACTTTATGAAAGAATGGTTAATAGCAAGTGAAAAGTTGGAGCACATGATGACGTCAGCTGGCTGCTGATGAGAATGCCTGTTTAGCAATTTACAAACCTCTACGGTATGGTCTAGTCCACTGATCATCTAGTTTACAAATCCACCAATTTTCAAAGCCATGGAAGATTTGCAGAATTTGCCGGTTTGTTTAGCAAAAGTCAAAGCTGAGCGGGGCACATGTGAGTTTGACATTTTCAAGAGGCATTCTGTGAATTCTTTAAATGAATGAATGGTGTTGGATGACACAGAAACAGGGACACAATTACACGTACAGAACTGAACTGGCAACTGTTGTATGATTTTGTGCCTGAACCTTTATATAGCTACTTGGTAATCTTGAAGCTTTCATTCGTGATGGACAAGCCGTGTGCTTTGATCTTCTACAATTCATGTGACATGCTTGAGTGTTACTTTGAAACACGTACAATTGCTAGCAAGTGCATGCATACTGATTCCCTTCATGGTTGCTAGATGACAGTGCTTTGTCATCTACCCACCACTCTCCATGGTGGGTAGATGACAGTATATTCAAGTTAGATGACAGTGGTTTGAAAGTAGGTGAAGAATTATGGGTAGATGACAATGCATTTAAAGTAGGTTAAAAATGCTGTTAAATATCCTGCTACCGTGATGGGTTGACAACAGTACTTTCAAAGTAGATGATATTGCTTTTATACACCCTGCTATCCGTGTTGGGTTGATGGCTGTGTATTCAATATAGATGACATTGTCTTTGAATACAATGTAAGTTGAACAGTGCATTGTTATGTATGAGATAAAAGGGTAACAGGCTGGTGAACTGAATTCTTGATTGTCTTGAATCGTGTAATTTGTTGCTTTAGAGCTGTGATGTCTTTAATGGAAGCAGATGCTTATTCATACCACACTTCCAGGTAACTTGGGGACAAACCTTGTCACTTCCTCAGATTCCTAATTCACCTGAAATGATGTTTTGCTGGCAACAGATAATTATTTGATGTGCTTGTTGATTTCTTTTTGACACTTTAACGACGAGCTGTTCTGGTTTTCCAGTCGCTTTTTGTACACTTTCGCCGTTGAAGTGTTAAGCCATTTTATTGTCAATTGATCCATTTTTATGTTGAATGTTTGCACATTATCATCAGAAGACCTGGGCTGGCAATTACTTTATGTTATGTTGAATAATGAATGACAAGTGTTAGGACCTAATGATAATAATTATTCTAATATTCAAGTACATAGAAATTATGTGTACCTTTTATGTTTTTTCCTATTTTCAATTTTTTTATGAGATTATTGTCACAACTTTCTCTGCTTCAGCTTGCTTTCAAATATGATGCAGTTTGTTGTAATGGGTAGCCTTTGCTAATTGTTAGAAACTTTTGTTTTGAGCATAGCATATTTAGTTTGCAATTCCTCAAAAACTGTCTTTCAAGTTAAAGCAGCAGTCTTAATAAACTGCAGAAGCCTGTGTTTTTGAGTTTATAATGTGTAGTTTGAATATCTATTTTTAGTTTAAGACATATACAGAGACTTTCCTCAGGAATTCAATTTTTTAGTTCGCAAATCTACAGAAATTTTCGTGTAACGTTAAAATAAGTCAACTAATTTAAAGGGGCATTTCTTTCAATTTCAGTGTGAATAAATTTACTTTGCAAATCCATGGAAGTTTTTTTTTAAAGATTAATAGACACCCTTAGCTAAGTTAAAAAGTGCATTTCCTTGCTTTTGTATAAAATGCTTGGTGTGTGGTGGTTTATCCCTGTTTCAATAGCTTCAGTAAATTTTTTGTTGAGCTGGTTCTAGGTCTTTGTTCTTGCTTTTCATCATGCTTTCAATATAACGTTTTAGTGCTTCTGTACATTGCCTTACTTTCATAAACTGGATTACCTGTTTTATCAGGACTGATGAAACAGGTAACTCAGTTTATAGATTGTTTTTGTTCACAGCGGTATTTGTAATGTGATGAATTTTATTTGGTTAATGAAGTTACTAGGTGTACTTCATAATCACAGCATTGTTGCTCTGAGGTCGTGCAATAGTGTAGAAATTATAAATGTGTTGCACATGCATTTATTGCATGCTTTCCCAATTAGCACAGTGGGTGGGCTGTTCATTGCAAGAGCTTGGTGCTTGTTTGGTCTTATTTTTGTGACGCACGCATGCTAGTGTTCCCATGCACGCCTACACAACATCAGTAGATGGTTGCTTAATGGAAAGTTCTGCAATAAGTTGTCATGACTGTTGAATATGTACCGAATGGTAGGACCTGATTTTGTGCCAGTTGCCAAACGATGCTTAGCTTTAAGTGCAGTAGAAGCCATGTAGCCAGCCGAGTTGCTACATTTTTTTCTTCTTCTGCCATGTATGGATATGCTGTTAGGAGGTTGTAAGTTTTATTATGCATGGATTATCATAAGTGCTGAGGCACACTGAACGAAAATGTTGTAACACTGACAAAAGATTGTTTCACATATGGCTTGAAGAATTGTTGCTGTGATGGTAATGTATTTTTTTATGCAAAGAAGGAATTGTTCTGATGAAAGTGTCTTTGTAACATAGGAAATTCAATCGATTGTCTGTTTTTTGAGTAATTTTTCATGTCTGTGCAGATGCACTGATAGTTACAGTTAATGCACAGTTCTCATTGATATGGCTCATTGCTTATAAAGGGACCACCACCACCAAACCCACCACCACCACCAATGAAATAGTACGAAATCATATTCAATTGGTGATGTATTTTTCGTATTGGAGACTATTCTGTGCAGTAGGGCCATCACTTGTGGATGAACGAGTGGCAAATTTTGTACAGGCTTTGGAATTATCAAATTTTGGTTAACTTGGGTAAATGGTTGCTTCAGTAGATTTGAGTGTATGTCTAGTAAATTTGCAATGACTTAGATTAATAAAATGTTAAACATTGTATGAGTCACTGCAGACTTCAGTGCTTACATGCCATAATTTTTAATTAACAGAAGATATATTACAATTTTTATTAGTCTGTCTGACACAAGAGATAACTCAAATTAATTGATATTTTTTTATTAGGCTCGTGATCTATTCAGAGCTTGAATCCTTTATTGGGCTGTGCTTTTGTGACAGAAAAGCCACACTATTTGGCAGGCTAACCCTACCCTAATGGACAGCTGCATTGCTTTTACTTTGTAATTTTATTATAGAATCGGGCTACATATATCTTTGTAACACATAGATAGGGAATCATAATGGTGCTTGTGGTGGCATTGGGGAGGGGCATCATATCGTAATGTGTCCTGAGTTTGAATGCCTCCATCAGCTCAGGATTTGAAATTGTACATGGAGGTTCCATACCAGCTCTTAAGGGGTTCTGTATCCTTGGGAGCTGTGCTTAGTACCATAAGAGAGTGGCCATTGAGATTATGGTAATAATATTGTTTGTGAGAGGTCTGTTAGTTTATGATGACTCACACAGCTGTTGTCGAATGTCCTCTGTCTTACTGCATCATAGGATACTGTGATGTTATTATAATTATTGTCATCTAGTCGTTTGCTAATGAATTTCAAGTGACTGTTGATGGATGCTTTGTCTATTAGATAACAATGCTGTAGAAGTTGTTAGAAGACAAAAGATTTGATGCTTTCACTTAGATTAAACTGGTTTGCTGCTTTACATGACAAACGACCATTATTATCGGCGACAGTCGGTCAATGACTTGAATGTTTTGTTTTTTGTTCAGTGGAACAATGGATAAGGTATGTGCCTTCTGCAGTCGAGGAGAGAAGAGTCTTTTAGGTCAGGGGGAACTGACTCGTTATGAGCCAACTCCGGGTTTCAATCCATTCAAGAAGCAGCTTAGCCGCTCCAAGAGAACTGCCTCTGATGCGGAGGAGGGTGTCGGTAAGAGAGGCTCACAACATCTCACGTGGCGCCGCTCTAGGGGAACAACAGCAACAACAACTAAGCCCCTGCAAAGGTCTGTGCTGTGCTGTGTTGTAGTCTTCTGCATTTGCATGTGTGAATCAGATCTGTGTTGTATTGATTCCTCATTACTCTTATTATCTGAGAGTAAATTTCATAAGATGTTGCTGCAGGTGTGCTTATGAGGCTGCATTCTTGAGCATATTCTTGTTTCTCTGTTTGGAAAGTGATGTCTGGAAACTGCAGACTCTCTTAAAACTAGTGGTAAACCACACATTTATGCTGCTATTGTTAGGAGACTTTGCAGAAATCTGGTGTAAAACCATGTCAAATGAACATTGGCTGACATATATATATGACCACTGCATCAGATGGCTTTAGACTTTTTAAACTTAACCGAGTACATGGCTTAATTGGTGCCAGGTGACCTGGTGTTCAAGAGACGGTCACCCTTCCAAGTACTAATCATGGTTGCACTGCTTAATTTCACTGTGCTGCAAGACTGGTGTCCACAGCACCAAGCAGCGACTTCTGAGTAGCCCTCTTGAAGAGGTGCTATATAAATATCCTAATGAATGAATGAATTATTATTATTTCTGCATTTATTAAAATCACTATCTGATGGCAAAGCATCAGTTTAAGCTACTGAGCAGCTATGCATGCAGGACTTGCTCAAGGTCCCTACACAGCTACCATCTCAGGCGAGCCTTGAACTTGCACACTTCACGTTACAGGGCAAGCACTCAACCACTCCGCTACCATGTCACAGTATTGTAGCTAGAATGCTTGTAAACAAATTATGGCCTACAACAAGACAGCAATATGGACTTTTCTAGTAATTAGACAGAATAGGTCAATATTCTTGTACACCAGACGGTGTATATGAGCATTGTAGCCACACTGACTGGTGTATGCTTCTATCAGACATTGCTGTTATTAAAGTGTATTTTCACTTGATTCCATCTAGAATGAAACTTGTCATAGTGCCCTGAAGCTTAACAGATTTCTTTATTTCCGTAAAAGGTTCCTTTGACACAGGATATGGTTAGCTGTGTGGCCTTGGGTAGGCATTTTGTTTGTCAAAGAATGTTATAGTGACTTTGCTTATCGCAGATATTGCAGATAAGAACTCTGTTTCCTGTACATAATAGCAATTAATTCTAACAAATAATAAGGATGAGATTGGATGATGGAAACTGAATTCTGTTTTTCAGTGGAGAGAAGAGCAAAACTGTTGTTGGCCAGTCCCCGTTGCAGCCAGCTGAGGGTCAGCCACTGCCTGCTACTGTTGATGAATTAAGCCTTGTTGGTTACTCAGAAGAGACAGATGTCTCCCAAGTCTTTGAGAAGACAGGTAATCCAGGTTTATTTGAGTAGAACTGCACTGGTTAGCTATGCGAAAATGCATGAAGTGGTGCTATATAAATTTGCGATCGCAATTACAAATTACAAAAGACCATAAATATTGATTTTTCATCTTGTAGTCATTGTACTTCAAATTTTATTATGCTGCATGATCTATTACAGCCAATTTCTGTTATTAACACATCAGGTAGAACATTTTTATATGCAATTTTCTGCCAAATGATATTTTAAAAATGCATAAATTTTGGACCAAGTGTCATTGCTTTGTGAAATTATTGTTTCAGACACATTTAGAGTTTTGATCAGTTGCCACAGTTGCTTTTCATTACATAAGGATTTGTGTATCATAAGCATTTTTTATCAAGAATGAGTTTAGGAGTGACGTGTTGGTGAAAGTAACTGTTGGCTTAAAACCAGTGTTGTTAGGATTAGAATCTTGAAACAACCACATGTATTGACAGTCATTCTTTCACACTGTAACTCACAAAAGAAATTTGTTAGGATGTTCCTGTGAAATTTTCTGTAAAAATTACATAAAAGTTCATTGTTGTAGATAAAAACTTATCTAGAAAAACTGTTTACCAATTGGGCATGAAGCACAGAGCAAGTGCATTGTTACCGTACCTTGCCTGCTAAAACTGTAAAAGAATTCTGATTGTAAGTCTGCATGGAAATACCTTTCAGGACACATCTGGGCTCATCACTGTTGTGCCGCTTGGTCTGAAGGTGTTATACAATCTGAGGATTATAGCCTTCGTTATGTTGACAAGGCTGTGTTTGCTGGCGTAACACAGGTAAGTGTCTGAAATTACTGGCTTGCGTTTTTACAAGCAGCAGGTTACACAGGTAAGATAGTACAATGGACATATGTAAATGTATTGTTGTGTAATCATAATGTAAAGTAAGTTTAATGTAATTTTATAAAGCTTAGTCTTGGAATAATGGTTTTGGGTTGTTCTTTGAGAGTAGTCTAATCTGTTCTGATCTATTCAGAGTTAGCCTAGTACCCATTCTAGCAAGGCACTGGACATAGGTCAGTTGTTGCTGCTAAGTTTTTGCCTTGGATTCAAGTCTTGATGTATGGCACATTAATCTCGTATAATTAATAAGGAAAATCAATATACCAAACTACTGTTGTTTTGATTCAGTCTTGTCAAAATCTGAAAGAGTGAAATTATGTCTGCTGTTAGTGTGATCCTTGTGAGTCATTAGTGTGGTGGCTAAGCTATCAGTAAAATGACTGGAAACCAGAATATTATATAATATATATATATATATATATATATAAATGTGTATATTATTCATATGCACATAGTATACATGTAATGCCACGGTTGGACATTTGATTGACTGACGGGTCCCATGCAACAGGCACTAGTGAACAATAGCAGTCTGTTGACATTGAAGTTCATAATAAAAAAATAGTAAAGTTTTAAAGCTTGTTGGCCCGTGTAACACTGGCAGGTTTCACAATAGAGTAAACACATAAAGCACCCATCTGATTTGCACTTGTTATTGACAGGTGTTTGTTACAGACCAAAATGCACAACATTGTAATTTATTGGCTTTTTGTGACAGACCAAAGGAAAGGTTTGTTAGGGAGCCTTAATGCCATGGCAGAGCCTTTGCTATCTACTGAATAGCCTAAGGCACAACATATTTGTGATTTCTAGAAGTTGGGTTCTGAATAGTACTATAAATGTGGCATATTTAAAGTATGTTTTTGTCGTGTTAATTGATCCAAAGAACACTCTGTAATGTGAAATGTTTAAAATTTAGTAGGCATAATAAATCATGTTTAGCATTTGAAATACCTGAAGTAACTTTCTGCATTTAGGAAATTTACTGTTTATTTTGGAATTGCTTTGAATACAGTGTAGTATGTTTGTTTTTTTGAGATACTAATGGTGTAGATCTGGTCTTTCTGAATTGATTTGTGTTGAACTGTTGTGTTTGCATATTAGAAATGCAATTATTGCTGCCACTATGGTGCTACGATCAAATGTCGAGAGGGCCGTTGTAACAAGAAATATCACTATCCGTGTGCGTCAGGAGGTGGCTGTTTTCAGGTAACGATTTGCCTCTTTGAGTGCATCTGTGCATTTAATTAAATGCTTTTGTTCCTTCTTGTCTGATAAACCAAGTTGGTATGGTATCAGTCAGTCATTAATGAGTTGCTTATGATATTCAGTGTTGGATAAGGCTTCATTATCTGTGGTTCATTTGCCCTGGTTTGCAGTCAAATATAGTTAACTACCTCTATGCTACTCTCGAAGTATGTCCTAATGAAACTGGAGAGTTTCTGTCTCATACCAGAGCAGTCACAATATGAGTATGAAGCAACAAACCTGATCAGACAATTATAAGCGGGAAACTGGGCAATTTTGAATATATCTGTAGGATGAACAACACCAGGAAGAGGTAAACTATTCAAGTGGAAATTATGGAAGGTGCTGGAAGAAAAATTTGCTCAAAGCACAATGTCTCATGCTTGTAGAAAACAGAAGGACATAAACTGTTGAATTGAGTGATGTGACAGCTGATAAATGCACTTTAATGATAATGCTATTATTGGTGTTTGCTTTGGTATTAGGATATCAAGACGCTGTCGCTTCTCTGCCCAGACCACACAGACCAAGCTGTTGCCATTGGTATATACCATCTCTTCTACTTCGTAGTTTAACTTTTTCCAGCTGCTTGTTCATGCGAGCCTTATTCCGCTAAGCCTGATGATTGGTCCATTGACATCTACACCAGAGACTAATTATAACAGACTTCATTTTATCGCAAATTCTGATATAAGACAATAAGGGATATGAATCCCAAAACTAGTCGGCTGCAAAAATACTCATTACGATACAACCTCATTATATGGAGCTTCTTGGTAATCTGATATAAGCTTGGTAAGCTAATGACATCTCTAGCACTGTTATCATAATGTCACATATATATATATATTTTTACCTGCATCAGAAGTTTTTGCTATTTTTATATATATATATATATATATATATTGTGCTTATGGTGCTGTTGAAACAAGACTGATTTATGTTCTTTATATCACAGCAGAAAGAAACAGGTGAATGCAGTGATTATAAAATTGCACAGGTATGATAATTAGCAGTGTGTGAATGAACTCTGTGCTCGTGCTCACTATTTTACAGCAGTAAGCAAGAGTAAACGGAGTCCAGTCAGAATGATTCTATTTTGCTATGGAACGAAGCATTCTGCTTTATCTGTGTTATCTGCTTGTCTTTCATTGACTAATGTAAAGTATGGACCTGCTGGTCGGTACTGTTTTTCATTAGCCAACCTGGAAGCATACTGCGTTGTCTGTGACACCCCCGGCAGCATCTCGGATCAGCTGTTCTGCACCAGCTGTGGTCAGCATTACCATGGTAACTGTCTGGATCCTACTGTGGAGGTGAATCCAGTTGTCAGGGCCGGTTGGCAGTGTCCAGAGTGCAAAATATGTCAGACATGCAGGTATTTGTTACTACTGTTACAGTAATTTGTCGTGCACTTGCCATCTCATTTTTACCTGCATCAGAAGTTTTTGTATTGAGATCTTTGCCACAGTTGTAATTTCTGTTAACAACTGCTCTGTGTACGAGGTGGAATTGATGGTATGTGTGGCTGTAGATTGTGCCTGATAATTTGTGGAGGAAATTTTCCTTTGGCAGAGATGTGCATGTTTGATTTTATAAAAACTGGTTTGAAGTATCTAGAAGTTGAAATTCACTACAACTATCTTTGTTATCGCTGCTATTCACATTTTGTAACACAGGCAACCTGGTGATGATAACAAGATGTTGGTATGTGACACTTGTGATAAAGGATATCACACGTTTTGCTTACAACCAGCTATGACTACAATACCAAAGAATGGCTGGAAGTGTAAAGTGAGTTAATTTGAGACAATACAATTATCTGCTGCATTTTAAATATTTCTTTGTACATCTATATGTCTGCTTAATTATATCATATGGTAACATGAAGATTGTCGAAGAAAGACAATATGCAGTCATCACAAAACCATCCTTTCATGGGTTTATAGCATCAAGATTACAATTAGGGCTAGGGCTGCTGCTCATGACAGAATTTCAGGTGGGCTATCTACCCTAGCTTTGTAGATTAGAACCCTGCTTTGCCAGTAGAAAAGGTATTGGTGTGATGCCACTTTCTCTACAGTTTGGTCCATGTTTGCTTTTTGTTTCCCGGACCTGTTTTGAATAATATACTTTGCTTTTTTCTGTGTTAGAACTGTCGCATTTGTGGAGACTGTGGTTCTCGTACGCCTGGTAGTGGAAACAGCTCTCGGTGGCACCTCAACTATTCTGTTTGTGACAGCTGCTACCAGCAGCGCAACAAAGGATTGTGCTGCCCTCTTTGTGGTAAAGCCTATCGCCAGTTCACACAGAACAAAATGGTGCAATGTTGCCTATGCAAGAGGTAATTATATGGTTCTGCTGGCTAAGTGTTATGTATTTATGTTTGTAGCTGAACATTTGCATAGCACCTTTAAAAAACTCAGCAAGGCAGTGAGAAATATATTTATATACATGAACAATGTGATGTAGGGATTTTTGGGACTTTCGTCAATTTGTTTTGCACATTTAGCACTATGTTGCTGTGTTAGAATAGTGTCAAGTACCCCAGTTAGTTCGAAGAATGTCCAAAGAGTTTTGAGGCTTGAGTATTTTGTATATAATTATACCTTAATTTTGATGCATGCACCAATGCTGAAGCAAGTCTTATGTTAGCCAAGTACAAAGCCTGATTCCCAGTTTTAAGTTGGCTGTGATGTGACTTAGACACTAGGGCAGGGGTGTCTAACCTTTTTGGGCCCTGTCTAACCCTTTGGGTGAAGAGCCACATTGTCGCTTTTCTAAGGCTTTGGGGCCGAAAACAAAATTCATCAATTATTAAACCAATGCACTGCATACAAATGAACAATAAGTTTACTTTCCTACCTCATGATCAGATACCACACGTTCACACTTGTGGTGATTTGTTTGTACTAATGGGGTACTTGACATTGCTTCTGCTTACACAAGTACTCTATATCTGCTTCATCATTTGATGTAGGTGTTCTAAGTGGTTCAATTAAATGTTCGTCTGTTAGCAGTGATCTTGAGCTTGTGTTAATATTGACCATTTACGATTCTAGAGAAAAGCTGTTCACAACATAATGTACTGCCAAATATTGCAATACAGGGCCTACCTAAGTGTAAGATTGGACAGATTTGGAGAAGCCTTTAGGGATGCATATTGTCTATAAAATGTTAAAAGGTCATGCTCTTGGAAAGCTCACTTCATGTGACTGTCATATTGTCTAAATGTCAGTAAGTTCCATTTGCAATGTTTTTGTAACATCAGCCAGATCAGTTCCAAATGGATCTCCATACAGCTTCCTGTCATTAGTATGTTCCTTGCAATCTTTAAATCTGTGTGTGAACTCTTGAATGTTGGCAGCTAAGTCATCAAACCGCCTTGCCACAGTTTTATGTGATAGGCTGGTATTTTCTACCATAGAAATTTTATGTGTCGTGGCCATGTTAATAAACATCCTCAGGCAATGTTTTTATGAATTCCCAATCAGAAAATGGTTTTCCTGTCTTTACTATATAGCTTTGGCTATCAGAAAGCTGACCAATTGTAGACATAAAATATCAATTTTTTTAAAGGCTGGGCAGGCCAGATGAATGCATTCAGCGGGCCGGATTATGGCCCACAGGCCTTATGTTGGACAAGCCTGCACTAGGGGTCAATTAACTGTATAGCAAAGAACTGATTTTAATCAAAACTTTTTTTAAAAGACGTGCAGCCCTTTTTCATAAGCTTCTCAAACAGAATGTAAAAACTAACCTTGTGTGTTTGTTTATATGTATCAAGACACTTAATAAAGTTCCTTTTAACTACTTGTTCTCACAAAAGCACTACAGATCATTTTCAGAATCAATTTCTGCAAGTTTTGTTATGTGAGTAGAGTCACAGTTACCAAGTGGCTGTTCATATGATAGGTGATCTGTATATGGCTTCTTATATGAGGGGTTTATTCTTATGTTCTTGACAAGCTTAGTGATGTTTTGAATTTACGTGAAGCTCTGATCTCTGTTGAGAGGAGATGTTGTAGATGTTGTGGCTTTGTTGTGCAGGTATATTCATGCAGAATGTGATGAATCGGTTGACCTCAGCAAAATTGAGCAAGAAGATTATGTGTGCCTTGCATGCAAAAACCGTGACTCGACTGGGGTGGGTTGGTTTTGAATAGATGAGGCTGTTTTGTATGATTTTAAGACACGTGAATACTGACATGCTTACTTGAAATACTACAGCATAGATGTGAAACAAGTCAATTTTCAATGCTTTGTTATAAATATAAATTATTGTAGTTTTTCTTACTATTAAATTATAGAAACTCTGTAAGGTATGCTACTAAATAATTGGCAATAATGGTTACAGAGGATGGGGTTGAGGCATAAAAATGCTTAGATATAAAAGAGATTTTGATAAAGAGGTTGCCTGCCAGTTCAAGGGAGCCTTGAGAATTGCATGCATATTTGGTTTTTTTTCTGTGTGTGTGAGTGCATCAGTATATGCCTTTGTGTGTTTGTGTCTGCATTTTCTGTTCTATGTTGCACCAAGAACGTATTTTCTGGACTGTAAGTCACTTATTTTATAAGGCGATGTGATGCAAAATTGGCAAAACTTTTGTACAATCAATACATAGGTTGCACCAGCAGATATGGTGCACCCAAACACTGATGGTCAGATGTGTATAAGCACATGTACTAACGGCAGCCACTAATATGTGTCCATTAATAGCAAATACTTGTTAACACTAATCTTTTGTTTAAATTAAATTTTCTGCCCTTTTTTTAAATTATTTTTTTCAACATTTGGTGTTTGTTATGGTTTTACGGTAGTTTTAGTGATTTCGAAATTAAAGATTACAACCTTTGCTGCTTGTTATGATTTGCAATAATAAAGTACTCTGATTTTACAATGATAATACTAGGTTCTATGCCTCATGTATCGGAAGGGATCCAAGGAGGCAGTTAGATATTAAACAGATTAATCAGTTTATAGCCTCTATGTAAGTCGCTGTCCTCGACTCTCGTGTAAAAAACTGCGACTTACAGTCCGGAAAATGCGGCATCTGCCTATGGGGTTTGTGTCTTTGTATTATCTGTTTTATGCTGAATCAGTGTGCGCGTTTGTGTCTTTGTATTTTGTATTTTATGTTGAGATAATATAGGAAAGGCAACTCCTGATGTTTTTGTTGCGCCTTCAGAAGAATAGTTAAATGGTTTGCTTTGTCTGTATCAGTTTGAGATTGGCAGTCAGACAGACAGCCTGTCCAGTATGGTCGATGAAACTAGCCTCCAGGATATTGAAAACTTCAGCATATTTAAAGGACTGAAAGGTCAGTTGAAATTGTGAATCATGGAGTTTCTACATGGCTGTGTTTTGATATCTGACAGAATTTTTCATCCATTTCTCAAGCAATCCTGGAGTTTTTAAGAGATGTATGATTCAACTTTAGTCTCACTGAATTATATCTTTTTTGCTGCTTTTGAAACATAACACATCAGAACACTAGGTAGTAAGCAGTATGTTCCATAACCCTTTTTCGTCGTAACTGTTACTTTGTCGAGTCATTTTATAAATTCCTTCTTGTTTAAAAGTAGGTAAGTTGTTATTTTATTTAATATGCTTCAACATCAGTACTATCAACAATTGTAATGACTTGGTGCCTTAATGGTGTAAGCCAGTTGGAGGTTCTAGGTAGCAACTGGTGTTTGGGACCTTGTTAGTAATTAAAAATGACCACAGTTTATACTGTACCTTTGGGTATTGTTCACTGCTGTGTTCAGTTGTCTTATGTTTCTCTGATGAATATATTCTATGCAGAAGGTGACTTGGATTCTGGTGGTCATGGAGCGACCTTTGAAGGAGACGACCTTCTGCAGAATTCTCAGGATATGATTATGACGGATGATTCAATACCATGCAGCGAAATTGACCTCAATGCTCTTAATAAGGTTCTGTGATCATTTTCTGTTTCAAATTTTGTTACCCACCAGTGTCAGAAGTCAGTATTATACTGTGACAGTGACGTGAATCAGCTTAACTGTACACAGAAGCTTATATGGTTTGGTACTCGTCAGCAGCTCCTCAAACTAGACTTCCCACTTCTTGCTGAGAAATTCCCGTCATTCACTTTTCTCTCTAGTGTCCGTGACCTTGGTGTTGTCCTTGACAGTATGCTCACCTTTTCTGAACACATTGCTAATCTTACCCGTTCTTCTTACTTTCACTTGAGACGGCTTAGAGCAATCCGACGCTCTGTCTCCTCCTCCGTTTTTACCACTATCATCCACGCCTTCATCTGCTCCAGAATTGACTACTGTAATTCTGTTTTGATTGGGCTGCCAAAAGTCCGTCTTTCCCCCCTCCAGACAGTTTTAAATGCTGCAGCCAGATTAATAGCCCGACTTCCTCGCTGGTCTCATATTTCCTCTTTCATGTTCGATCATCTTCATTGGCTTCCCCTTACTGCTCGGATTCAGCTGAAGGTTCTCACTTTAGTCCTTCGGTCCTGCACAGGCTTAGCACCCAAGTACCTCTGTGACATTGTTCGTCTGCCAATTTCAGCTACTTCCCTCCGTCCATTGCGATCGCTTAATCGACATGATCTTCTTGTACCACGAGCCAGGACCTCTATGGCCAAAACTCGAGCCTTTTCTTGCATTGGTCCTGCTCTATGGAATCAACTTCCTCCATTGACACGTGCCTCTTTATTAGCTGGTGGCCCAAGTGCCTCGTTCCGCTGTCTTAAAACCTCTTTCTATTCACTGGGTCTTTCGCACTGGGAGCGCCTCTGATTAGCGAATACTGTGAGAGGCGCTTTATAAATGTTTAGATACAATACAATACAATACAGAAGGAATCTCATAAGATCCTTATTTAATGAGATTTGATAATTAATTTTATACTCGCATAAAGCATTTTTTTTCTTTCTTGATGATAGTTGATCTTGTTTCAGGATGAACTTAAGCCTTAGAAACTTTCAGCTTTAATATTATCACTTCATGAAATTGTAGAGTAATTGTCACTTGTTTTAAATGAAAATTAGCAAGGTCTTTAGACTATTTTACTTCTACTTGGGAAGTTTTAAAATTTTATTTATCTACCAATTACTGATTTTTGAACAGGAAGTACAACAGCTTGATACGCCTTCGACCGTCATCCAAAGTAATTCTATGTCAGAAATTAATAATGGCAGTGATGTTTCACTGGCAAGTGTAAGCAAACCAGCACTGAGTGGAACTGGTATAGTTGGTCCGAGACCGGCTGGACCTGGAATGGGCAAACCGATGTTCGATGAGCAGTATGAAAAGAAATTGACAGCTGGTAGAAATAAGGTAGAGTTCAGCTGAAATATTTTGTCTATGAAGTGCCATTTGTTGAGATCTAACTTTGCAGTTGCTCAAGTTGAACTTTGTTGTTTTGGTCGATTAAGTTGATTGATTTTGAGGATAGAGTTACATTTCTTGCTTGAGGTGAATAATTGGGATTTTCTTATAAATGCTCTAAAGAAGTGTGTTTTTGAAGTACAAGTCAGTTTCTGTGAATAATTACCTTTGTAATAGTATCTTAGAACTGTAACTGACTTGTGATAACCATGGCTTTAAGAAACCAATTGAAACCAAGAGGTAGTTAGAGGATAAAGATTGGAAATTATAACACAATAATAAGAAATTTAATAAATAGTTATTATTAACTTAAGTTATGCATATAAACATCAACAGTTGTTAAAACACTGAATACTAGAAACATTATAAGTTTAAAACTGCAACTTTTATAGTGCTGATAATATGGTACTTACTATTGAAAGAGTAATAGATTAGCGCTAACTGAGTATTCTTGTTGCAATACTTCGAACAAGTAATTCACAACTCACTGCCAATGTTCTTGACATCTTATGCTGTTCCTTGAGAACATCCATTTCTGCACATTTCTTTGTGTCTGCTTGCTTGTATTGCCATAATGTTAAGGTTGCCTTGAGCTATTAAGTTGATATTCATTCGGTTTATGTAGTAAGCGTTTGAAGTGCTTTCTATATTTGTAAAATGTCTCGTTTGAATTGGAATCTGGGTTTTGTCATGCAGAACCGTTCCGTTGGTATTGGTAAAAAGAAGCGGATAACTTCGCATCCCCCGGCAGACAGAAAACGGGGTCCAAAACCGAAACTGAAACAGCTCAGTTCATCTCAGGTAACATATTAAAATGGCTGCACAGCCAAGATTTCAGTGTTAAGCTGTTCTGATTTTTGTCCTGATTATTTAATGCCATAGCACAGCTGAGCCAAACCAGGGCACTGTGAAACACCACTAGCTCATGACCTCTTACAGAATACCACACAACACCTTTTGTTGCATTGTTTTCTAATTACTTCTGTGGCTGCCTATGCGAATGCGACTGCTGGGAAAACCCGCTTGGAGACTAGAGTGAAATGACGTCAAGACTTGGGTATGGGAAAAATTGAAGTTTTTGGAAGGTGTCTCGCAGTTATTATTCACAGTCTTCAATCATCTTTTCAAAATTTGTTGAAAGTAAGGAGAATGCTTATCTGCTATCTAATGTGTGAAGCATCAAACTAATGACTGTACATGCAGTTCCACAGCCAAGTGTGTGTGTTTTACATGCATTCACTCGACAGAGTGGTGTATTGACAGCCTACTGGGAAAGCCAAGTAAAGTGATATAAATGTGTCTGGAGTTTCTACATATGCTGGAACCCTGTTATAACACTTCCTTTGAGTGCCATGTCTAGACCTAAGTTTTAACAAGGTTGAAATTATAATGAAGTTATCTAGTAGTTCTTATTTAAATTAGGATAAAATGTCCCTGATGGTGTTAGATAGATATTCATGTTGCAGCAAGGCATATAATAAAGAGATTCCAGTGTATGAGTATTCTGGATTTCATGTATTTGTGTGTATGAACATTTGTAACATATCTATTGGAACATTTCAGCAGTACAGTCTTTATTGATGTTTTGCAGGGAGGAAATAGTATGGACCAGGGAAGCAAAGACGATGACCACTCATCAACCATCGTCCTGTGTTCTGCCAAAGACCAGTTCACCCTGAAACAAGACATGTGCCTGAGTTGTGGTAGTTACGGGAAAGGAGAGGAAGGCAAACTGATCGCCTGTGTGCAGTGCGGCCAATGCTATCATCCATACTGTGTCAACCTAAAGGTAAACAGATCTGTTCTGTTGTTAATATCTTTCTTCTGTTCAAATCAATTTTTAAAACTTTTGCTGATCAGTATGTTCCTATGTTTTTTCGTTTAATTGAGCTCTCGCTGACAAACTGCAGCCAGTTGCAAACAATGACAAACAAAGGAAAAAGATGATGAAAATATGTTAAGTAAAGTTCTGTGTAAAAATTTTGCTTGCAGTACATCTTTTGACCTCTGATTCTTGGTTTAGAATGTGTTGCAACAATTTGATAACTTCATTAGATACTTAACTTTGATGAATATCAAGTTCAGTGGAAACCCCGAGCCCATCCTGTTCGTGCAGGAACATGTAGAGCAGTACAGCATCTCCGTTCCTTTGTACATTTGACTAGATAGTCTTCTGTTTTGATAAGAGACAGTAAATAAGATCTGATGATGATGATGAAGAAGATTGCAAGTGAAGTTAATGTTTGTTTTGTTAATTGTTCTAGGTGTCCGTGGCAATGCTGCAGAAGGGATGGCGGTGCCTTGACTGCACGGTGTGCGAAGGCTGTGGCAAGCCTCATGATGAAAGTCGTCTGATTCTCTGTGACGAATGTGACATCAGCTACCACATATACTGTCTTGATCCTCCATTGGACAGTGTTCCTCAGGGATCATGGAAGTGCAAGTGGTGCATACAGTGCAACACGTGTGGTGCAAACACACCAGGTGTTGATTGCCAGTGGCGTGATAACTACTCCCAGTGTGGTCCATGCGCCAGCCTTGAAATCTGTCCTTTCTGTAATGTGGCCTATGTCGAGGGAGATCTTATCATACAGTGTTTGCATTGCAGCAGGTAAGTGATACTGCTTGCTTATCTCCTTTGTAGCACAGAATTGAGTCATTAATTCATTGTTTTGCTTTATTGTTTTACCTAGAAATCTCATAAATTTCAGAAGTTCTAAAGGTTGTTATTTAAATGCTCAGATACTTATTAAACATTCTTTCATAAATGCATATATTCTGCTGCTTATGGCATAATACTTTTTTGTATCATGTAACTGTGTTACAGATTTGTGCTATGTGCATATGGCATTTGAAGCATGCTCATAATGCAATATAAAAACATGCAAATTGTATTATCGTACATTCTGTGTTTCTTGAACTCTAATATTATGTGCTGAGTGCTTCAGAAATACTCACAGTAACAGCAGCTTTACAGATTATAGTATTAACTCTTCCTTATTGACTTTGTAATACATACAGTGTTGCTTAGTATTTCTGTTATTGTCTGCATTGTATTCACAGGAATACAATGCAGACAATAAGTTTATTTCCAACATTTTGTCTTTTTGTTGAGGTGCTATGCTTGCACTTATCTGTTTGAAATATGTTCCAGATGGCTGCATGCTATGTGCGATGGACTGAAGAGTGAAGAAGACACAGAAGCTGCATTGGATTTTGGGTATAACTGTATGCTTTGCCGACCAAAGACAGGAGTCCCAGGACCACGTGAGTTTGGGCAGCAGCTACCTTCTGTTTGTTGCTTAATTAATTTGATTTATTCTTAGCTAATTTTGTTATTTTTCTTTGTTGTATTACTGTGACCTAATTTAATTTATTGACCATATAGCATATACACAGGTCATCAATGGATTGTTGCATTATATAACCATAGTTACGAATTGTGATCCATTAGAAAAGTCCAGTCATAGTCCGTTAATTCAGGAAAGTCAGATGTCAGGCTACGATGAATTGTAACTTCAGACTTGAGTGACATGATGAGTATTGTCATACACAGGGCTGGACAGGAAAAGTACCAAAGCTTTGGCCCAATTGCCAACAATTCCCAAGAGCCAAACGTTGTGTGGGTGCCTCGCTCAAAAACATTGTGGAGTTTCGGGCATTCTCAGTGCATTATGTTAGATCCCATAATTATGTCTTTGATAATTTAATGTCTGAAGAGTACAGACAGTTTTGAGTGGTCTGCTAATCTATGTAATTTTATTGGTTTACATGTAAAGTAATTACATGTACTTGAAAATGTTTTATTAAATTTCCAAACTTAGCAGAATAAGTTTATTAATTTTCAATGAATTCCCAAGATTTTTGATTGAGAAAAAGTCTAGAACAGACACATTATTTCCTACTGTAGGTACCATGTTATTACTATTATTGTTAAAAGTTGCTAATTGCTTTCAATTTAATTCACCTCAAATCTCAAGCAGAAATGATAATGTTTGTACAGTATTCTTTCTACTGATAGGTAGCATTTTAATTGAATTCAGTAGCACTGCAATCTTTAAATTGTGATGTTGTGTATTTGAAATTTGTTATAGTTCCTCCACCTCTTCCTGAGAAGCTGGAATCAGTTCCATCAACACCATTACCACCTCAACTTCCTCCACCTCTTCCACCACCTCCTCCAGTGGTTCTTCCTAAAGAACCGGGTAAGTACTATGGTTGGACTAAAACAAGTGTTTCTGTTCTTCGGCACGATCGTACCTAAACATTGCTCTGTTAATTTTTATCTTTATCAGTTTGCATGGGTAAATGAAAACTGTTTTTACGTTATTTGCATTAGTGCATTTGAATTATACATAACCAACAGACACCAGCGCCACAGAATTTGGTAATTAGTATTACACATGGGGATATAATCATGAAGCAAACCAGTAATTGAATTTTAATTCGTTTGCTCTTGGTTTTCTTCTTCAGAGCCACCCAAGATTCCAAAGACATTCTTCCTGGACGGTGTCTGCTTGTCGGAGGCTGGCATTGCATTGATTCGGAATCAGTCACTGAAGCTTGAGGAGAAGAAACGTCCGAGGTTGACCAGACGTGCAACCATTCCTCCAGCGCTTGTGCCAATGCTGTCAATTTCATCGGAGAAATCGGAAGAGGATGCTGACAATGATTCTAAGAGTTTGGCAACAGGTTAGGAACATTTTGCAACTTTGACCTTGGCAAAAGTCATTAGACAACTTACACTGCTTAGAACTGTTAAAATTGGTTGTTCATTTGTGACAAGGCAAGTATGAGGATATGTAGAATTGCCATGCTGATGTGTTAGGTAGAACAGAGCTAACGGTACCCAGTTTACAATTGCCATGGTGGTGTTTTTTAATTAGAACTGAACTGATGCAAACTGATGTATTTTAACTAGATGAGAGAGCTGAGGATAGTGTTTGTCGATGCAGCTTAAGCCATCATTGGATTTGGATGCATGTGTCATGTTGCTTTGTATTCAGATCTTTTGGATGGAGAAGAGTGCAAAGTAGAAATGCCTCACGAGGACTGGGAAATGACTTCACCAACTTATGATAAACCAATGGATTCTGGACCTGGCTTTGGACTGGTGGGAGCTGAAAAGAAAAAGAAGCCTCGGACTCGCATGGGAATGGGTGAGTTTTTATGCAAAGAGTCATTCGTTACTTTATTTACTAAGTCTTTGCATTTCTAAGTTAGCTTCATCTGTGTTTGGTGTCTTTCATAATAAATTTTAACTCCCAAAACTGACCATTGGTGAATCAGAATTCATTAAATTGGTTTTTGAAATGTTACTAGGTTAATCATGTGGATATAATATGCTATGGCTAATTATAATTTTTGATCGTTAATAATATTCACACTGATTGTGAGGTTCTTATAAGGTGCTATGCAAATAGCCAAGTGCCTATACATAGGTACATATTGGTGCATAACAGGCGCTTTGGAAATAGCCAGGCGCCTACTTATAGGTACATGCATATACAGCTGTATTAATTTTTTTGCGTTTACATATCTGACTCTATTTGTAACTGATGACTATTGTAGCTGAAAGTTGCTTTTGTATATTACTTTATATATCTATTATTTCTGATGCCTTTGTGAGGTACTTGAAAGATGCTATATCAAAATGCATGCAGAACTAACTAACTAATAAATTTTATACTTTCTCAGGAATTGGTGGCTTCTTGCCACGGCACAGGGCACGAGGTGGCGGCGTGGTTCGTTCTCGACTTGGCTCCAATTTATCAAAGCCATTAGCCCCAGGAGATGGTTCCTTGCAGCAGATGGGTGGCATGGGTGGCATGGATGTTTGTAGAGAAGGTAGGGATTTGTTCTTCTTGACGAGCGCATGTCTAAAAAATAAAAGTTCATACACTTATCTTTTCCTCACCAAGCGAAAGTTCCTGCCATGACACTATTCCTGCATCTCTTCTGAAAGAGTGTTTTGATGTTTTGGGTTCAACCGCAACGTGAATTATTATTAACTTTTTGTTGGATGAAGGATCCTTTCCGTCCACCTTTGTTTATGATGTAGTTCATCCTCTACTAAAACCTCTTATCCTGGGGACCTCTTTAATTAAAGGCCAATCTCAACTTTGAATTTTGAACAAGTGGATTGAGTGCAATGCGGTCGCATGTATCTTCCAACTTGTTAAGATCCTCTTTTAGTCTGCATATGGTAAATTTCGTGCATTGGAATCTGTTCACAATGACATCATTACCTGTGTGCACAAAGTTGAGTGACAGCAATTTTTCTTTGTGACTTTTCTGCTGCTTTTGATACTGTGGACGAATCACATTTTTGAAAGTTGCAGTACAAATTTTCAAATACTTACATGAATATGTAGACAGTGCATGATGCAATTGCAGAGGATGAAAGCAGGATGGATGGAGATACGAAGAAGCCAAAGAGAAGACCAAGGAAGGTTGTGAAAAAGTCTCAGTTGGAAGATTCCTACCCAGCATATCTCCAGGTGTGGCTTTGAACACTGAGTATTCAGAGCTAAATAACATTTTAGAAGCAAAACGACTTACAGAAACTAATTCATTTAATTGTTTGTGGAATTCATGTTTCTCTCTTGTTGATAAAATTGTAATTGCTATATTAATTTTGATGTTTGTGAATTGTAATTTGCATATTTGTGTGTCTTGTATTGTTACATGTTTATGAGTTTAGATATATAGGCTTAGTACTTTGATTAGATGTTTTTAAGGGCACATGTATCACTCTTTTACGTTATGAAATCAACTATTATATAGCACCCTTCGAGCACTCCTAAAAGCACCGCTTACACAGGTTGCCTGCTGTAAGCAGTGCTTTTTATCTAAGTCACATGTGTGACTTAGGTAAAGAGAAAAATGTGTGTTTAGTTGAATTAATTAAAACGATACATATGTTTAAAGAAAGATTGTTCCAAGAGGAAGGTAAAATTCACGAGAAAGTCGTTCGATCTAGTATTGATGTGCAGAAGCATGAAACTGCTCAGCTGCATGAGCAGCAGAGCATAGTGATCGGTAATCAGGCTGACTTGAAGCACACTGGAGCACAAAGCTCTGTTGATGAATGCCACGCATATAGTACAAGTAGGCGTATCTTGAAATGAATCCATTCCTCCATAGGAACCCACTGCAGAATTGAACACTGTCAATGTGATTTTACATTGCCAGTAACTCCAGTACTGTTGTTTGTAATGTTGTATGTAGCAGTGACTGTAGCATTGCTGGTGACGCTGTTTGTAATATTTCACACTGTATGTAATATTTATTTTTTTGTTTCATGCACCGTAGCCTTGTGGCATTTTGTGTAACAAAGCGTTTAGTATTGTATAAGATGTATATAGAACTGTATTTAGCTTGGTGGGTAATGCTGTGTCTGTAAGTGTATGAAGCAATTAGAATCTAATCTGTCAAGCTACCTTGGAAGTTGTGTTGCAGTTTTTGTAACGCTGTTGAGCGTTTTATGTGACTCTTTGAAAGACGTCTTTTCTGGAAATTTTGCTTTTGTGAGTTCCTAAAGGAAAGGCATCACATGAATACATTGTTTAAGATTCTGTGTAGTGTTTGTAGTAATGTAGGTGGTGTTGTATTTTGCAGGAGGCCTTTTTTGGACGTATACTGTTGGACAAGTGCAAGGCAAATGGACCAGATGAGTTTGAACAGATGTCCGATGATGATAAAGATGACTTTGTGCGCCTGTCGAATCTGGCTGCATCAAAGGACTCGCGCAAGAACAAGGATCCTTTTGAGTTTCCTGATTCTCCGCCGGTGCCTGACGGGGGAGCAGCTGGAGGTTACAGACCTGAGAGTCAGAGTAGTGATGCGCCCTGGCTTCTTCAGCAGCAGCAACAGTCACAACAGTTGCAACCACAGCAGCCGCAGCTGAAGACACAGCAGCCAGCAGCTGTTTCGACTGAGTCCATTGTCTCGGCATCGTTACCAGCAAATCAGATTGCTCTTCAGCCACAGCAGCACGATGAAGACTCTGACAAAGACCACAACATAGGTACGTCTATCTGGTTTAGCATGCCTTCTGTTTAATGTTCAACACAATGATCGTGGGAATACCTACAGTATTGATGATTATTTGTATTTTGTCAGTAAAGCTTTTTTGTACAGTGTAAGTAGATGTTACTGGATAAGTGAGAGTCTGTCAAAAATTGTGACTGGTTCTGCTAATTTTGTTAACCTGTTGGCTGCTGTATTGACAATTGGTGCTTGCAATGTATGACCTGGATGCCAGATGCCTTTATTCTCACGGTGTTTAGTGTGGCACTGAATTCTCCAATTATTAGTCACAGGGTAAGCTCACAAAAGTCATTGTAACATTTTGGGCTATTTGTGTAGCTTTTGTGGTTGCCCAAAGCACTAAACTATTGAAAAGTAGTTTATGAATTGTGAACATTTATCCTTGAAAATGATGGAAATATGTTACTAAAAGAATGAGTACTTTGTAGGTTAGAAGGTAATGGTTGCAGTGAATTAGACAGTTTTCCCAGGAAGTGGTATAGGCAATAAACAAAAAAGGACATAAAATATGGTTGCGATTCTCCTGTCATGTGTGCTACATGACCCTTCTTTGTATGTATAGATTGTAGCTTCTAGCTTCTCTTGGCCGAGTTAATTACCTATAATTGTACTGAATTTGCCTTAAGTAGGTCTAAACAAATTTAAATATTTTCTCTATGGTAGGTAGTAGGTGGCCTCTGTTTAAATTCACGCAAGTTGATAACTTCATGTCTATTTTATATGGTTGGCACTTTGTGTGTCATATAATGGTACTGTAGAAATCTGCTTCTCCTAAAGGTCCTAATTGATGCTGTTTCATTATCAAAATTTGCTTGGTAAGGAACTCTTATCCAGACGTAAAATAAATGTTTGTTGATTTTGAAGTGCTGAACTAATGTTGTGCACATCTTTTCTAGATGATGCTCTTGATGTCTTGCCAACAGAGCCGCTGGAAGTTGAGTCTCTAATTGAAAGCTGTTGGGAGGACATTGCTGCACAGCCAGGTTGCTTTCATATATCACTTTTGGTGCTTTAGATGTTAAATGAAAGTAACTCACTGTGTTTATTCAGTTTGAATAAGACCATTGTTGCCAAGATGTTATCCCTCATATCTACATACACCACTGTCATGCCTATGGGTTTATTCTGCAAAAACATAATTGGACATCTTCCAGTTTAAGCCTACCTCTGGTTCTGTGCTCTTATTTGATATTCGGATATGGCTTTCTGTTCTCGACCAAGTAAAAGGTAGAGGTAACGTACTTGCGTACATACCTCTATAGATGCAGAGACTCTAAAAACTGTAGAGAATTCTCAGAAGAATGGTTCCACTATACTTAAACAAGTGCTCATTCCCCAGATGTATCATTTTTCAACTAGGTCGGCCGGTTATATTTCTCTGGTCATGCCAAAAACTAGAACTATTCATGCAGAATGAGGGTTTTGGTTGCTGGACCTAAATTTTATAAGTTTTCCCTACACCTGTCCTTTCTGCTTAGTCGCTTATGTGAATTCGTTCTCAACTTAAGACTTCTTTCAAATTGCATATCCACCATCTGTAGGCAGCCTATCTTCTTGGCGGATTGAACGTTTGGATATTGACTAAAATACAGCTTGGTTTGGGGCACTATCTGTTGATGCCTTGTGCTTTAGACACCAGTGTGATAGAAGTTACTGTTACAATTACAATTTTGAGGTAGAAGAATCATTCTGCTGAGATGCAAACATGGCTACATGAGTTCATGGACAGGATACCCTTTTTAACATATTGTGCAGAATGGATTGATTTACTTAATCTGCATTGTTCTGTAGATCATTCACCAATGCTCGGCCCAAGCATTGACGAACTGGCACAGATTGACAATGAAACTCTTGAGGACATCCTGAAGAATAGTCTGGCAAACGATCAACCTTCTGAGACGAGTCCAACCTCACGTTAGTTGCATCGTAACTTCTACTGACTGCTTTGTATCATTCTGTTATTGTTTTATGAGAGTTAATCTGTTTCTGATTTATTTTGTGATTTGTTCCTTTATGAATGTCTTATTTCTGCAAAAGTTTGTATTTAAATGTTTTCTTATTATCAATTATTTAATTTTGCAATATTTAAATGTACATTTATATGTAGCGAGTAATATATGATAATTATGATGTTTCTACTATACGCCGGCATGAGAACTTCATGTACTGGTTTATGTTGGTCTATCTCTTTGTAACAATCTTCCTGTTAACATTCGTGCTTTCCCTTTTAACTGCTCAAGGTACTTTTTCTAGTTATGTTAAGGTGTACCTGTTTAGATCCCTTAGACAGCCGTAGTCCCATCTCTTTCGAGAGGTTCTTAAAATGTGCTTTACAAAAGTCGAGATACATACATACTTACTTACGTACATGACATTGTTGTTATGCTTAGCTTTTCAGGGTATTTGGGTTAGGTGAGTATGAAATGAAACCTATATAGTGCTGTGTGTGTTGTAGACGGTGAAGGTAATTTCTCGTTGGCCACTCTGCCTGGAACATCACTTCAGAATCCAAGTCACGGGAATTTCTTGGCCAAAGGTTCCCTTCAGATGCACAGAGATGATTTGTTTGGTCATCAGGACACGCCTAGTAGCAGCATTTCACCTTTCAGCCCTTCTCTTGGAACTGACGACTTTCCAGGGTAGGCACCTTCAGAATGGCATTTCCTTCTCTCAGTTAATGTTATTACAATGCTGTGCAATACAATGCCACACAAATGGACACACAGTTTAAGGTTACAGTGAGTATGCTGGCATTTGGAGAATATCCCTTTGATCAAACATTGCCTGCCCATGTTTACACTAGACAAAGTTGTATTAATTTATGAAAATTAAGTTCAGGGCTCTGTTTGTGTGAAAGTCCCATAATGGTCAGCGACTGCAACATGTTGGGATGAGGCATTGTGCTAAATTAGTGATTCAATGATGACCTTAGTTTTTCAGTATATAATAAAAATCTAGTTTAGTGGATTAATTATGCTTTGTTGGTTAATGAACATCTTTATTACGCCAAATAGGCAGAATCAACATTAATGCTGACCATCTTTTTCTAGGCTTGAATTTCCTGATCAGCCTGCATGGGCGAGTGGGTCACAGTTTGAGTCACATCATCAACAGAGCCTGACGTCATCGCACATGAATCCTAGTACAAGCACAGATGATGCAGAGGCCAGTGACAATCTTTCATACAACCAGAGGAACGTTAAGAAATGGAAGAAGGATGAGCCCCTCGGTGAACTGGCAACTATTTCTCCTGTTCTCTATGCCAATCTTTGTCATCCTGAATTGAAAACCATGTACACAGGTAAATACTGACCTTGAACTGTATACCTGTATATATATTTTTCTGGACCATTATACAGTAGTGGCTTTTAAGAAGTTCATAATCGTAAACTCCAAATTTCTAAAGCGCTACTCTAAAGCTAAGCGCAAAGTACCAGCTTATTCATGAGTACTTCCTGTACTTTGATATTTTTCAAAAATGTTACTTAAGCTGTAAACAATTGATTGCCATGCAGGAGTAATTTGTCTAACAAACCCAGGTCACTACTAGTCTCAAGGATGTGGTTTGTGACTGGTTTGACATGTAGAAATTTGCTTCTCACTTTTGTCTTGTTTGGCAGACCTCAAATGTGATTCAGGTCTTGACTCGGTACCCATATTTGCCAGGTTTCTGGGTTTTTGTTCTCTTGTTTACATTTGGCAGTGCTTGAGAATTTGTTAGTTTTATTCCTGATTGAGTAAATATTTGTTTTTTCTAGAGTGGAATGAAAGAGCCAAACAAATATCTAAGCTTTGGAGGAAAGTTCCTTCTGAGCAACGAGCACCATACCTTGTAAGTTCTTCGTGTAACTTTATCAAAGATTTATTAAGAGTCCCATGTTATGCAAGACACAGTTAATTGTTTTATGCCCTCACTGAAGCTCCTTTTAATTAGGCTGGATTTGAAGGATGTTTTAATTTTGTGCCGACACATGGGATTGGGTAGTCTGTAGTTGGAAGACTTGGTGATGTCGTCTTCTGATAGGTTTACATTTGTTTTATTGAAATAATAAAGGGTATTTGTTGTAAGACTGTTGTACTGTTTCTAGGCAAAAGCCAAAGAGAACAGAGCTACCAGTCGCAACCAAAAGCAACAGAAGGTTTGTTGTATTTCAACTTTATAAATATATAAATATGTGTATAAATCATAGACTTTATTTTCTTCTGTTATGTATAATGGGTATAAGCAGCTCATGACTGATGCATAATATCTTTCTGCTTCGGTAGAAAATGTTAAACATACTGAATGTAATGTTGCAATGAGAAATTTGTGTAGCCACTATTTTTTTTAATTATTAGTGCCATGTTTTGTCAATGAAGGTGACACAAGATATGAAAAGGAAGAAGGACCTTGTATCGCATTCAGCTGGAGGTGCAGTCAGTGGTGGGCCACCCTTAACTGGACTGCCTCTGGCATCGACACCTCAGACTCCAGAAGCTGTGCCTCAGGATCAGCCAGGTGTGTGCTCTGGTGCACTTTAACTATTTTAATACCACTAATCTGGAGGTAACAATGTATGTGCTTTGTCACATGACCTAATTGGTTGCAGTATATGGCGAACTAGTTTTGCTGATTTTAATACATGGATGTATTGAGAGTAGCATGAGCTCATGGTTAGTGAATGCCATTGGACATCTGCCTGCTCATCTGACTCTGTTGCTATCCATGACTGTAGTTTTTTAATATGTGGCATTCACATCAATGACAAGCAGCCTACAGCATATAAATTTAACGAAAATTTCACAGGACAGGAACCAAAGTTGGCTGCTAATATCTTGGAATCTGCTTTGATATGTTCTCAATTAGCTGCCGTTTTCATCTCTTGGTTTTGCATTAACTACTCCAGATGAAATTATTGATGGTTCTGGAAAACTATGCACCTCTTATGGCAGTGGTATTGATGATGTTATCCCATGTATGACAAAAATCTGCAAAGAAAACACTGCCTCTGTACCTTTGACTGAAGTAATTTTGTATCTGATTATTTGTAAAAGAAACTATTTATTATATGTATATTATTGTATAATAGCAAATGGCTGGTACTGTATTTAATGCATTTATGCACGAACAGCCTGAGGATTAAGTAGCATCTGTGGTAGCTAGTTGCTTATGTATCACACAGTATTTGACAGTGGTGTACATCTTCCAACAGGAAGAAGGGCAGTGAGTGATTGCCAAAACTCATGTTACACATGGACTTGTGTGGGACCATAGATGCTTCTATTAGTAACTGACAGTTGAATATATTTTTGTGCTTTGGCTTTGCAGAATCTACCAACCCAAGCATGGTGCAGCCTCACTTGCAGCAGTCATCTGCCATGCCAGAAGAGAGAGGTATGTCTTTTATGTGACAAAGGGGTAATGGGGTATGTCTTTTATGTGACATAAGGGTATGTCATTTTAATGACAGAGGGGTATGTCTTTTATGTGACAAATAACTTTGCTGCAGAACATGGAATTATGTGATTATTGTAATTATTCAGCGTGAGTGCTGTATTTTCAGTCAAGAATAGTTTTGACTTTGTAGAGTGGAAACATCTTTTACCAATCTCTGTATGTCAGACCTGTGTTACAAACTTTGGCCGTTATTTCTAACATGTTATTTATTATTTATTTTTGCACTTTTAAAATTATGTCTGATGTATTTCTATTTTAATTCAAAGTGTATAATAAGTATATATTGATGTGGTGTTTTTGTTAGGTCAACCAGAGCCAGATCCTTATGCATTTATCGCACACAGTTCTTCCACTCATACATCTCCAAGTGGCAGCAGCTATGTGACTCAGAATCCTTCAGCCGTCTTCAAGCAACCTCATCCTCCATCTCAAAGCTATGAGCACTGTGGTCCAATGACTCCTGGAACACCTCGACCAGGTGCTGAAATGTTTGTGCCGCACCATCATCCTCTTCACCAGGGGCCAGGCGGAAGTGCCGACCCTTACATCCGACCGCCGCTAACTCCGAGCGCCTCGCCGAGCGAACTGTCTCCGAGTCATTTTGTGCGCCATCCTGGGAGCTCACGTCCATCGCCTGGTAGTGCTCATGCTCAGGCTGCCGGTAGTTTTAAACCATCACCCACACAGGAAGGGTATGGTCCGAGGATGTTTCCGCCCTTTCCACCTGGTGCTTCCCGTCTTTCTGATCAGTTTGGCTTTGGAGATCCGCTGCACAGAGGTCCTGAACGGTTTTCTGGCCCTGGATCAGCTCAGCCACATCTAAGTGATCAGTTTATGGGCCAGCCGTCAGGTCTGTCGCAGTCACTTGATGCAGAACTTCAGTCCTCCAAGGCGCAGAAACACCCAGATGTAGTACACAAACAGGTGCCTCCAATGTTGCAGCGGTCAATTTCTGACCCATTTGGTCAGCCAGTGGGTCCAAGAGGGGCTGACCCATATGGCCATTCTCCAATGACCCCTCGACCGAATTCATCGTCTGATCCGTATGGTGGTGGGCATGGTTCTCTGACACCACGGTCAAACATATCTGAAAGTTATGGACAACCCCTTCTGACACCAAAACAAGGCAGTGCCGATCATTATGCACAGCCTTCTATGACACCAAAGCCGAGCATGAATGATCCGTATGGGCAACCTCCAAAAACTCCTCGACCCAACTTTGACAGTTTCAGCCAATCTCAAATGACACCTAGGTCGAACTTGGATCCATATGGTCAACCAGTTTCAACTCCAAGGCCCAACACTGACCCATATAGTCAACCGCCTATGACACCCAGGCCTACGCCTGACCCATATAGTCAGCCTGTTGCCACTCCAAGACCTCCTCCAGACCCTTACAGTCAACCTCCTATGACTCCAAGACCTAATCCAGATCCTTACAGTCAACCTCCTATGACTCCAAGACCTACTTCAGATCCATACAGTCAACCTCCAATGACTCCAAGACCGAATCCAGATCCTTACAGTCAACCTCCTATGACTCCAAGACCTAATCCAGATCCTTACAGTCAACCTCCTATGACTCCAAGACCTAATCCAGATCCTTACAGTCAACCTCCTATGACTCCAAGACCTAACCCAGATCCTTACAGTCAACCTCCAATGACTCCAAGACCTAATCCAGACCCTTACAATCAACCTCCAATGACTCCAAGACCTACTTCAGATCCTTACAGTCAACCTCCAATGACTCCAAGACCTAATCCAGATCCTTACAGTCAACCTCCTATGACTCCAAGACCTAATCCAGATCCTTACAGTCAACCTCCAATGACTCCAAGACCTACTTCAGATCCTTACAGTCAACCTCCAATGACTCCAAGACCTACTTCAGATCCTTACAGTCAACCTCCAATGACTCCAAGACCTAATCCAGATCCTTACAGTCAACCTCCAATGACTCCAAGACCTAATCCAGACCCTTACAGTCAACCTCCTATGACTCCAAGACCTAATCCAGACCCTTACAGTCAACCTCCTATGACTCCAAGACCTAATCCAGACCCTTACAGTCAACCTCCTATGACTCCAAGACCTAATCCAGACCCTTACAGTCAACCTCCCATGACTCCAAGACCTAATCCGGATCCCTATGGTCAGCCTCCCATGACCCCAAGGCCGCAACTCGATCCGTACGGTCAACCTGCAACAATGTCAAGGCCAAGTGCAAGCAGTTCCGACCAGTTTGTCCAGCCACAGATGGCACCAAGGCCTGTTGTCACGGACGCATTTACCCATCGCCCTTTGACTCCTAGGGCCGGTGCTCCTGATGCGTTTGCACTATCTTCTTCGATGGCAGCTCATAGAGGCAGTGCACCTGATCAGTACAGCCAATCACCAATGACTCCTCGACCTCCAGGGCTTGATGGCTATGGGCAGGTGGGAATGCCACCTCCGCGCCCCTCCTTTTCGGATTCATACATTCAGTCGAGACCATCGAGACCAGGAGTAGCAGCTGGCGACATGTACAGCCAGCCTCCTCCAACACCTCAGATGATGACAAGGACGATGGCGTCAGATGATTACTCAACCGGAACCAGTAGCAGTGGACATTCACAGGTCGTTTCATCAGCCTCTGATGCATTTCCACTTCTGGCCACATCACGAACAACTACATCTGAACCGTACAGACAGCCAGGAGTTGACCAGTATGGTCCTACACAGCAACAACAGCAGCAGCAGCCAGTGGCATCTCGACCAGTTGTGTCTGCAGAATCAGCTGTCGGAGAGTTGCAACCAGCCACAAAGGGTGGTCGACCTGGTTTTATGATGGATGAAGGCGAAGCAGCACATTCTTCCATGGTAAGTAAAGCGGCTTTCTTATTCCACGTACGTGATTAGGTTTAGCTGTTGCATATATAAGTTCTGAAGCACCATTAAGAAGTTTCTTTACAGTAACATTTTCATCTTCTAATGCTGTACCTGGTTATGGCTTTACTAAAACTTATGTACTTGTACGAAGCCTAATATAAGTAGCCAAGAGCCACAAGTGATAAGAAATCATAACGTACGAACTTGTGATTTTATTCCTTAATATCCATAAACTCACTGATTATATTGACTTCTGAGTGAGTATGTCAGTGAAGGGGGTTATGCATTTCTTTGTGAATGATAACTGTTTGCTTATGTGTTTTGCAAGTATATGTTAATTTATGCAAGCATTATTGCATGCCTTTAAGTTGAAGTTTATTTGTGGGTTTATGATTTATTTGTTATCTGACTGGGCTGCAAAGGCAGCATGTTGAGGCTTGAGTATGAGAGTATTTGTTTAGTGAAGCTGGCTTTGGATTACACAGACTGTACAAGATTCATAATCAGGTGTGCCAGTATATCAATGAATGGACAGAAGTCTTTCTGGCATACTGTATAGGAGGATGCTCTGACGTTGTTGTGAAAAATCTGTTCTGTTACTGGTATATCTGCACTTTGTGCCAAAAGTCCTATACTCTAACCTCCTTTGGGGGTGTATTAAGCAACCCATTGTTAAGAGGGTGTGTAGAAGTATTGTTATGAAACTGGGATCCATGTTCTAAACCTTAGTAGAATTCATATGGCCCTGACTTGTGATCTAAAGATGTTCTGATATACATCTGCAAGACACCACAAAGATTTACACAAGTGGAAACAGATATTTAGATTTACCAGTAATTTACCTCAATTTAATTGTGGATTTGTGTGTTTGTATTTCTGCATCTTAGTGTAGCATTATCCATGTTTAAATAGTAATTCATTATCCTGATCAAAGTAGATGTTAATGCTTTTTGGTTATAACCAGTTGCAAGCGGACTGTGAATTCATGCTCCACTACCATATAGATAAAATACAGGCTTTTCTTGGTGCTGGCAAGATGTAGCAATTTTTAATATTTATTTGATGCCTAATTGATCCACTGTTAAATGTTTGAAATTATTGACACAGGTCTTTCTTCAGATTCTCTGTAGATGAATTAGTTCCATATGTTGTGTTAGAGATGTTTTATCATGTTTTTGTTATATCTGTATATATTCCCATAAATTAAGTCAATACTGGGATGATTTTCTGAACCATCTGAGGTGATGTTAGAAACTCATACCACTTACTACTGGAAGAGTTTCACACAGAAATGTGTCTATCCACATGTAGCATTCAGAATTTCTGTGTAAGACCAACACGCAATTTTAGACAGCATTAATTTATGTGTACCCTAATTCTGAAGGTTTAAGTTGTATATTTTCATTTAACTAAATAGTTTTTATCTGTGTTAACTCAGTGAGGGTTAAAAATCAAGTTATGGTGAATAGCAGATTCAGTGACCTGCTTGTGAAACGTTTTCAGCAATGCATAAGTGTGCGTGCGACAGCATGTTGAATCCTAGAAAACGTCTAATATGTGATTTCACTGTATGTAGACAGTTTGTTTATATGAAGATTCCTGAATTTTTTATTTCCCTTGATTCATCAGATGACAAGGAGAGCTAGCCACCCTCCCTTGTATGAGTACAACTATAGGCTGTGGCAGTATGGACCACAGTATGTTTGTCTGGTAAGTTGTTTGGCTCGGCCAACGCGTCATCCGACTGTGACACTTTCTCACTTTGTGATATGCATTACACGCCTTGTTGTCAGTTTCCAGTGGGTTCTTGTTCTGCCTTGGATGACTCTTTCACTATGGGATGAAAATGTACTAGTCTTTCAACTGAGCTGTATAGATACTTGTAGTATTACTGAAGTGTAGTTTTTACGCATGTCTGTATGTGCACCACACATAAATGTATGGTTTCATCACAAAATACAGATGTGTGAAGGCAGTTCCATTGTTCAGACTGATGATTGGACTGGGCACGTGTGAATAAGAGAGAGACAAAAACGGGCAACAGTGCAAGCAAATATAAATTGTCTTCTTGAGAAGCAGAAGATCAAGGACCTCGCACTTAGTAGTCTAAGGAGACAATGATAACCAGTGTCAGGGAAATGAATTGCCAAAGAAACTTGCTTATGGAAGTCAGATATCTTATGTGGTTACAAAACATATATTTATGTGAAGAACTGCACACTGCTGGTGGTTTGGCTGTTTCAGGTGGTGGGATTCTGATGTATTTGATGTGGGATGATGATTGTTAGTCGTTTCTCTATAAGGTCCTCCAAGCGACCAGCAGACTGATATAACCAGATATTAAAGTGCCCGTAGGTGCTGCCGGGTGCATTATGTACTCTTACCTTGAAGGTTTTTTGGTTACATCGGCACTTGTCTGGTAAAAGATCTGTAGTGTGTGATGCCAAAGAACGATTTTTTTTATTTAATTGTCAGCTTCTGATTGAAGTATTTATTAACAAGTGATTCCGTCCTTTATTCCAAAGTTACACGTTTGTAATTTCTATTTAGGGACCCGAGACAGCTTCAGAAAGTTGTGTAAAGAAGTTTAGTAAGAATGTTATGGTTGTTCTTGTTCAGCCAGTAATGGAACGAGTGAAAGGTCCCCCCCCCCCACTGGCAAGCGTAGGCAGATGCGAAGATGTGGACTGATGAAAGAAACCCTTTTTGTTGGTGTTGACAGGATTTTTACTCACATTAACAGATCATAACTAGTGAACACAGATTATATGCATTATGCAAGTGCTCAGTAACCATTGTTAACCTGTCCACTGCTGATAATCTTTTCTGCATCTGATCTATAAAGATCTGGAGCAGAACTGTATGTGTAGTATAGCAAGGTTGACTATAGTTTATAACTTAAATGCTGTTGTGTACAAAAGTGGAAAATACCATTAAAACTCCAAGCCTTGGCACCAGGTGAATATTTAGCCAAATCAGTTGAACTTAATTTGGACAGTACGCTGTAGGTGCATGTATTTATCTGTATTCATCTGTAATTATAGGACTATGTGGTCTTGAGATAAATTTCAGAATAACCAAGTTCATTAATTTAGTGACTCTGTTGTACACCCAGTTTTTGTAACTTTTCATATGCATGGTGTTTCATGGATGCATGATTGTGGAAAGGTTTTGTTTTCGTTCATTTTCCTTCTTTATCTTGGTCAGAGGTCAGGGTTTTTATATGCTTCTTTCCAGTTCTGGAATGGCTTTTTGGCAGGTGTCATTTCTTAGAGAATAACTTCTTGCTGAACATTCATATGTTGGAGTTTTTTTAGATACTACAGATAGATAGAAGGTTATCAATTAGATCTTCCTTACATATTACAGTTGAACGATATGTGTCTTGCATTGTGTTCTGAAGCATTGGATAATGAACAATATAACTAAACCAACTGATTAAAATAATGGTGACATCAAAATGCTTTTGAGTGTAGGATCGTGGATGTGATTACATTCATGTGAGGAATGGCTCTACATGTTTGCATATGGTATCTGTAAGTGCTATGTATGAGAAAGGGTTATGCTGATGTAGAATGCCAAGTTTGTGACAAGTTCTTAAAATATCTTTATTGGAAGGCCAATAGAAGCTCAAAGAACCCACACATACCTGTGAGGGTTAAAAGATGTAGTGCAGGCATGGGTAAGGATAGTTGTCCTGGTAAAATGGAAGAAGATGATTTGATTGAACATTGGAAGTGAGTCTGGTATAACTGGAGAAATGGCTGGGCCTGTATTTGTAACTTACTGTCAGACTGTTAATGATACTTTTACATGCATAATAGATTGTTCACTTACTGCAAGTGAGCGTTTTTGCATTAGTTCTATCATAGTGATCAGTTGTAGAATAGTAATGGGTTAACTGGTTTTCATGACTGAATGAGTAACACAGTACAGCACATATGTGTCTTTGAAGGATAAAGGCTCAGGTTCATATGAATAACCACTTACAAGTGTAGTTGCTCATCTGTGAGGCTGGTAATATTTGTAAAAGCTATTTTTGTATCAGTGGTTATAATCTTAGGAGTAATTTGTGGATATCCATTTATTTAATAGGAATTAACTGCACAGACCAGTAAATGCTTAGTTTGACTGGAGCCATGTCTGCTGTCTGAACCATATTACTAGAATGCAAGGCTAAAGAAATCTTCACTGTTTGTCACAGTTACTATATATGATGGTCACTTTCTTTGACAGCTTAACCTGTATTTTGAGGAATTGTTTTGACATTAGTTATTGTCTGAATGTCTTCTTCTTGAGTTTGGAGGATGACAAAGTGATGTTGCTCTTGCCTTTTGACCACTGTGCTTGTAATTTAAGTCTTCCGTGTTCAGGAGAAAGTTTATTTGGTTTTTGAGTTATTTAATGCATTTTAAACAATGGTTTGACTGTCTTCTGGTTCATAGATATAGAGAACCATAATGAATGCATCGTTGCTCTGCTATGAACAGCAGGGATATGTTAACATAAATTATTACCAGTAATAATTTTTGTTTGTGAATGCGATTGTCCAGTTGGAAGGCGATCAGCAGAAGCACGATACAACACATCGCCATCAGTTGAGAGAACTCCTCGCAAAACAGTCAAAACAAAGACAGAAACAGAAGAAACAGGAAGAAAGTAAACGAATCCAGCAAGAACAATCAGCAACCATTGGTGCACCTGGATCCCTAAGGCACTGGCCGGAAGATGGTTCAGCCGTTGCATTTCCAAATCGTAAGTCATCGTTCCAAGGACTTGCTTTGTTTACATTCTTACTTGACTAAATCTATTGTCACTTTTCCACACAAGTTGCTGCTATGTAGTTCTGTGAGATAGCGTTGTTAAAAAGTGATATATGAATTGTGATGTATTCATATATTCTACGTTTATACTATAAGTCTTTTGGACACCAAGCAAAGTACATCATGGAATGCATAAACTTCACTGTGATTCTGAGGGGCTCAAACAGGGATTCTAGACAAATTGCACTTCTGGAATAAATAAAATCACCAACCAGCCAATATGCTTCCATATACCGGAATATATATGAGAAACTCTGCACTAGCTTGCTGTGATGGAACAGAGTTGATTCACGGTCGTCTTACTGGATGATCTGTGCTTCTTGAAACTCCTACAACATACAACCATATGTTGCAGTATCCAGTCAACCTAGTTGCCGATAACCGTGCATGACTTCCCATGGGGATTTGCAGGTTCCTCACTTTTAGTACATTGGTTTGAGCTCACTCTGCTTTCTCTTGTATGATACCTTCATCTTGAAACAGTTTTCCATTACTTATGTATATGTTTCTTGTTATTCAGCTTAACATACTGTCTCTGTATACCTTAACCTCATCTGGTTAGAGCTTTTAGATAGCAGTGTAAAGAGTTCTTAAATGGCACTATGTAAATACTTTGATGCAGACAGGACCTTTTCAGATGATTCTGCTGTTTGAGCTGTACAATGATGAATCTGATTTTACTTAATTTTACATGCTTAGCTGTTGCCACTCGTTACTTTTAATTCTGTGCGTGATTAGCTGCAGGATTTTCATCCTATGAGGGAATGCAGCGACCAATGGGTCCAGACATGTTGAACAATCCGAACGTTGGGCTTCGTGGACCTTTAGAGATGGACAGATGGCCAAAAGAACAAATGATACGAATGCCTCACCCTGGACAGATTAGACCTCACTCTGGTAAGTGACAGTTGGATACGATGCTTAATGGAGTATGTATGTAAAGTAATTGTGTGAGTCTGGTAAGATTCGCTAACTTATTACCTGTCTCGTGATGACTGAGCAGAATGGACAGTCACTTCCCATTGGTATAACTGATGGAGATTATAGAAACTACAGTGGGATTTGCTGTCCAGGTCTGTTCTTTCTGTAGGTTCTTTGTTGTTATTCAGGTCTGAACTTGAGACTCATCTCTTTCTACTTACTTACCTGTAGTATCCTAACTTCCAGATTTTCGGATCTATTGTAATTCAACATGACTTTGTCAACAGATCAGTTTTTTTATTGTGATTGTACTTGAAGAAACCACTGTTTGATGCCTCTTTGGGCATTATGACAATGGCACTGTGGATGTGATTTGATTAGATCGTACACATTATGCATGAGGAGTGAGGAATGTGTTAGAAACTGAGAAATCTGTTTATTTACAAAGCACTGGGGTAAAGTTTGAGCTTTTTTATATTTCTGTGTTACAGATATCGATCAGTTTGGTTTACGGGGAACTCAGGAGGAGATGATGCATCAGAGATTCTCTCTTCCTATGAGAGGCATACGACCTGGTCTGGCTGCTAACATGCCATTCACAAGTATGCCATATCAGCAGCAGCAACAGCAACCACCTTCTCAACAAGATCTGTTTTCTCTTCAGCATCACCAGGCTGGATTCAAGGTAGGAGCTAGTCCTACAAACTCTGACTTTGAATTACTGAAAATTATACACTAAGTTTCATCTTCATAAATGCTTTGCGATCATAAAATGAAACAGAAGGGTGACTTTCAGGTCTCCACAGATCCCACTTGTGTATAAATAACAAATTAGACAATTGTAGCTTATTTGTCACCCTGATTAGCATTTAACTTATTTATGTAGAACGGATGCTGATTCCCTTACTTCTAACCACTTTAGCACATAATGTTGCAAGCTTGTGCCTGTGTCATGTGAGGAAAGTGTTTGATGTCACATTTTACACATTTGGCATGCAAAGGGTTAACAGGATCTATGCAGCCTGCAAAGAAAGGGTTTCTCTAAAGCTGACAACAGCTTGCACTTGAATGACAACTGTGCTGATAGCTTCTACTACCTGTAAGATTAATACTTGTGATAATAACAGTGGTAATGTAAGCATTGCTTAACTGAAGCATTAATGATTGTATTGTCACAGTTTGAGATGTGAGTTTCTGACTGTTTTTATCGCTTTTTTTCTGCAGGGTCAGCCACCAGAGCGATTCCGTAGGTCTGCATCTCTGTCAGGGGAAATGGTAGCAGGCCAGAAGCCACAGACAGCAGCACTGTCTCACAGACCCACTGGTCCCATTCAAGGCCAGGAGGGCATGGCCTTTGGATTCCAGCCAGGTAGAATGATGCATCCTGGAATGCCACGGATGTCTGGACCACACCCCTACGACTCGGTAATGCGCGGCCAGGCGGTTTCTAGGATGACGTCCCTGCCGCAACAAATGATGCATCCGTGGCCGCATCATCCAAGAAACTTGCCACTGGGTTCATCGTACGGCATGATGCAGCCTGGTAACATGATGAGCATGAGGCCAGTCTACTCGGATCCAGGTGGCGGACCTCCACCTGGTCACTTGCAGCATCCTCAGATGAGTCAGGGCTTAGCCGGATCATCGATGTTGCCTCCTCAGAGTTTTGGAGCACCTCTCCAGGTTCCACCTGATCCATCAGCGATGCCACCAACTCAAGCGATTTTGCCGCTTGGGCAAGCGCATACACACCATGACAGCGATAAATCTAGCGACCAGTTTGAAGACATTCTAGGTAGGTTTCATAACGTTTTTCTCCTACATTTCAAGTTAACCTATTTGTGGATATAATATTAGAAGTTTTCCTCCTTGCAAAATTTTCCAGGCATTGTCTGTTTTGATTTGGGTTGCAATTTTTTGGGCTTCCTGTAATGCAGCGGTTCTCAACCTGTGGGTCGCGACCCCCACAGGGGTCGCCTTACGATTTGCCAGGGGTCGGCTGGAACCTTCAGAAATTTGTAAAAAGTTGTCAGCGTAGTTTCTTAATATTTAATATTTTATGTAGGCCTAATTGTGATTTCTGCGTTGTGCTCTTGCAAAGATTGCCCCAAGAATTTCTTATCTGGTGATAAAAAAGCAGGCACATCCTTCTCATTGACAATCTTCTTTTGATTGCGAAACTCCATCATTTTTCTAGTTATAATTGAAATGATATTGTCACTTTTCTGTAGCTTTGTTTTCTTAAATCTTAAGTAGGCCTACTGTTTAAACTTTATATTTAGCAGCTGCCATTGAAATTTGTAACTCTTTTAATTGTACAGGCACAGTACGTATACACAATAAATATTTAACTTCAAGTAAATATTTCATTTACTAAATTTTACTTTAAAATTTTCAAAATTATTACCAACAAAAATTACAAATTGTTTCGCTGATTAATGGTTTATTATGCTATTGTGCATGATGCGCAAGTAGCCTATTATCAAAATGGTGAGAATCGATATGCATCGTAATGGTAGCAAAACTGCGATGAAAGGGAGTAACCCAATTAATTTTATTGTTGGGGGTCGCCACAACTTTGGAAATATTGTAAAGGGGTCGCAGCACTAAAAAGGTTGAGAACCGCTGCTGTAATGGATAAAATTTAATGCAATCTCTGTAAGTTAGCACACTTATTAAATTTAGACTATGTCTCTTTAAGTTTAATCTGTTTGTGGCTTGTTTAATTGTTGTTACTAGATTGGGTTACTAAATTGATAGGATGTAAAGTGTCTGACAAAGGCGGTGTTATATTATGCTGTTGTTCCATTTGTTCCAATCTTTGTTATGTTTTTCCTTTGTATGTTTAATTGTCAACAGGTGCATTTTCACGAGTGTTTTGTGTGCTTGTAGGAACAGCGGATGATGGCTTTAATTTGCTTGAATATGCTGATCCAGATCTGGACAGCACACTCACAGAGCAGCATGATAAATCAATCTTTGATGAACACCTAGGGATTACGTCAAAAGGCAGTTGCACTCTGCCAGCACCTAAGGAATCATCCCCGCAGGTTGTTGGCATCGCTCAGTCACAGGTAGTTTCCGAAGTGGAACAGAAACAGGGTTCAGAGCCTGGTGTGCCAGGAGCTACTACTGCCTCATCTTTGAAGGAGCAGACTGTCGTTGCGCAATCAACAAAAACTGAGGTGCCTGCTGTGCATTTGTCGTCAGGTAAGCAAGAGTCGGGAACTGCAGCACAGGCTGTTGACGCACCTTCTAGCACTGATAAAACACCTGAAGCTACAGTGACAGTGCCAGCAGACAGTACAAGTACCGAGTCCAAGGCTCACACGGAAACATCAAAGATGGGATTCAATTTCCAGGCAAAGTTTGTGGAATACAGCAAACGACATCCAGCAGATGGTGTTCAGCCAGCGGATGCTGACGGAAAAAGCAGTGATGCCGACAAGAAAGAGGTCAGTACCACAGAAGCAGCTGCTGATGCAAATCAAGCAGTTGCTGTGCCAGCTACAGCACCTGTAGAACAAGAAGCTGTGGGACAGACATCAGGTCAAAATGTGCCAGAGGAAACAGCAAGTGATAATGCTGCAGCATCTGTAAGTCTTCCAATGCAGGTAGATGGATGTGGTGATTATTTGTCCAGTGATGAAATGGATGACAGTGACTGTGGCCCCCATGTGCCCAGCCTCTCGGAAGTTCACTTGCTGCAGAGCTGCATCAGTTGTAATCTTGCAACTGACACAGAGGAGCCGGAACTTGTCAGCATCTGGGAGGCTATGAGTCCTTTTGCACAAGTTGATGGTCCAGCTGATGATGACAAAGAGAGTAAGAGTGAGACAAACCCAGTTTCATCAAAAGATGCTGAGGAAACAACTCCTACTGCTTCAGCATCTGTGGTTGTCTCACAGGATGCAAAAGCAGAGACATCTGAATCCAAACAGGAGGAGGAAGTGAAAGACGCTGCTTGCTCTGAGACTGTTGCCGCTTCCAGTGATGTTCCAAGCCAACCAAATGTTGAAGGAGAGGAAGCGTTGACAAAACCATTGCAGTCAGGAAATGGAGCAGAACAGAACTCAACTGCTGAAATAAATCAGTCTTCAGCGCCAGTCAAGTCACCGGGAACCAGTCATCCAAGTGTGACAAACCTGTCTTTGTCTGATCCTGATCATGTCACTACCAGTGTAGCCATTGCCACCACGGTTCCCAGTGCTATGCCACAGGTTTCAGTTGGGATTACACAGTCAAGTGCTGACGTACCTGCTCCTGCTGCAGCTAGTGTTCAGCCACCAGATGCTATCATGGACACTGGAGCCATCAGTGAAGCTTCGGCTGCTGCCAGTCAGGGTCCTGGAATAGCCAGCGAGGAAGCAAGTGCTACCCAGCAGGGAGCAGGTAACTACTTTCAACATCAGATGATTGCTGGGATGTTGCAAAATTCCGGACTATCAAAACACCAACAACAGCTGATGGGAGTCGGCGTAGATAATCGTCTTAGAGGACCGCTTCCATTGACACCACACCATGCATTTACAATGGAGATGTTGCAACAACAGCAGCAATACTTGTACCAGCAGCAGCAGCAGTCATCGTCATCATCACAAGCTGGTCATCCGTATGGCATGCATGTGGATGCAATGCCTCGAGCTTTGTCAACAATGCAACGGTTCAGTGGGCCTCCAACAGGGCCACCGCCTCCGTATCCGAGTCAACAGGTGCAAGTGAATCCTATGCACGTCTCGCGTTTCAGACAACAGTATATTCGCCAGATGCCTCCAAGACTCGGCTATATGCCCTTCCCAGTGCATGAAACAGGAGGATACGGTGGCAGCTATCCATCTGCTCAGATGCCGCATCTATCAATGCACCAGGCTCGGTCGCCACATCCTTCACAATCACCTCATAACCTTCAGTCTCCGGGAGGACTCGGTCATCAGGAGATCGTGCAACCTCAGATGGATAGCTCGCATTCTGGTTCGTCAATGCATCCTGGAATGTCTCCAAGACCAGTACCATCTCCGGTTGCGTGGCCAGGCTCCTCTTCAGGACAGTCTCCACTTGGTGGAGGAGGACTGTCACAACAACCGCTTCCTTCTCCTCGCACTGTTGGTGCATCACCACACATGGCCTCGCCGCATCAAAGGTCGCGTTCTGGTACGCCACAGATGATGTCACCTGCAGGTATGCAGCCATTGTCACACAGTGCATCCCAGCCAGGTACACCCCAAGCAAGCACTAGTAGCTTTCAACCAAACACTTCAGGTGGACAGAGTACCCCAGGCACACCTTTGAGTAATGTCTGCCACACGCCGCCTTTTTCTGTGTCAACGCCATCATCATCTACATCTGGATCAGCTACTAATGCTCCAACAGAAGGAGTAGTGAGCCACCCAGAGGCACAAGTTGACCTGCCTTATGCATCGGGCACACAGCCAGAGGATCGGCCACCTTCAGGCAGTTCCGCAACCCAGGTGGCTGGCCAAGGACATGTCCAGTCTTCAGATAGCGGTGCTGCACAAGTTCCACAGTCTTCTGCACAGGTAGCTACAGTCTCTTTAGGTCAACTCAGTGGACAAGCACAGGCAATGAATCAACAGCAGTGTTCTGCATCCTCTGATCTGGGCAGTTTACAGTCTCAGCACATGGCTGCAAGTTCAGTCTTATACGTTCCAAGGGGAGCCAGTTCTTTTATGCCACGAGAGTCGTTGGCTGGTCTTACCCAGATGCCTATCCAGAGGCTTGGCTATCCACCTGGAATGAAGATTATGCATCAGGGTGGAAATCAGTTGCCTATGGGATCCAGCACAAGAAGCGATGGTGCAGCTACACACACTGTTACAACAAGTGCACATTCAGCCATTGGTGCACTGCTAAACCAGCAAAGGCTGACCAACCAACCAGTTCAGAACCTAGGGATGATACAGCACGGTCCTCGTCCTGGTCCGTACGCCCCTCGACTTGTCGATAACCGTTTTCATCTGATGTCCATTCAGTCTGGGCAGATCCAGCGGCCTTACTTGCCGGGCACACATCCACAGATGCTGCATCAGGCAATGCTTGGGAATATGTCTGGACCTCCTGGACAGGGTCCCATGCACACAACACAGCCTCACATGATGCCTTCTCTGCCTCTTCTTTCACCAGGTGGCCGACCTGGTCTGCCTGGCCAGTCCCTTCCAACCCAGGTCCATCCATCTCAGTCATTAGGTATGACCCAGGTGCACCAGCAGGAAACGATGATGAGTCAAAGAAGAATGCCATTTTCTCCTCATCCATTTGCTGCTGGGCCCAGAGGACTGGTTCTAGCGGGGTCACAACAGCCGCCAATACCTGGCTTGCACATGACAGACCTACAGCATTCTGCAATGATGGGGCTAATGGGAATTCCACAACCAGGACCTTCGTCACGACCAAAACGCCTTGAGGAACAGCCACTGCTTCTGGAGGATCTTCTGGAACAGGTACCAGACTGTCAATGTATTCATGTTAATTGGATTAGGTTGGTGGTAATAATTATATATGTTAAGTTTCACACCAAGATATTTGTGTTGATGTGTGTATCTGTGCATATTCGTAAGGCCTTGACCTAACAGTAACTAATGTTTGAGTTCTAAAAGAAATACTAGGTCAACTGTAAGCAAATGTAGCTGGAGAAAGTCTTCACTGGAAATCTCAAATGCAGAGGTTGCCCAATGAGCTACCTACCGTTCATGGTATCAACGTTATTTTTCCCAAGGCACTTGACGTTTGCTTATGCCTTCAGTCTGATATGGTTATCAGAATAATGATTTTTATGGTTTTATTCTGGATTATTTGTGTACTCACTAACAGCCTTTTACAAGCTTATGTAAAACAAATTTATTGTACATTTGGGCTTAGAGGAGAGCTTGTGTTTCCCGGGAGAATTGCATCATTGTGCGGTGATTTTGTACAAGGTGTTTCTGGAATTTAAGCAAGCTACAGAATAACAAACGTTAAATTGCAAGTGTTCTTATCTTTGTACAGGTATATGTGTTCTTGTTACAATTGACAGAAGGCTTAATGCTGATTTGAATTTTAGGAAAAGCGTGAACAGCAGAGGCAGGCTGAACAGCAGAGCCAACAGTCACAGGCTGGACAACTTGAACTGGCACATCCTGTGTCCACATCAGTTGCAGTACCTTCGTCAGCAGCAGCAGCAGCTGCAGCTGCTGGTTCAGCAATGGTTTCAACATCATCGTCATCAACTGCAGACTCCAGTGCCATTCTTACGGATGCCGACTTAGATAAGCTCAGCGGTCCTGTTGACGTCATGCTCGAGGACCTCAACAATTCACTGGCGGCAACAGATAGTTTTTCAGGTCCTCCGCAGCAGGCCATCTTACAACACCAGCAGATCGGACAAACGTTAGTTATACTGCATTATTTCTTACAAACAGTTATCAGTGAGTTTAAATTGGGGTCTAAGGTGTGGTAATTGAAGTACATGCATCAGGCAGAAGCAGAGGTATTTAGGGTTTAGGGGTTTAGGTAACTAACTAACTAAATGTAAAGTCAAATGTTCAGTGATCCATTAGCAGTCACTTCTATGGGCCAACATGGACCTATACCAGAGACTCAGTATAATGTGGTTCATTAGCATGGCATGAATTCGTATATAATGCAGTGAGAACTGGATCACATTATTATTTTAGCCATAGAAAACAACCTGATTATAACATGGTGTGGTTATGACAGCGGTTCCTGCTGTGGCTGAAAGACATTGTAATGAGGTTGCGGTGTAGTTGATTGTGTCTAACAGAGTGATAATAATATTACCAGAGCCTCTGGATACTAAGGACAGTTGATTCATTGTATGGCTGAATTGGATAAACATGTTATAATAGTGAAATGTGAGTGGATTTAGACATTTATAATGTAAGCTTTTTAATTTTATTGCATGTAAGTTTATATTGTCTGATATTGTTTGGAGATCAGAAATAGAAAATATGGATTATTTTCAGAGACCCATGGCTGGAGTTTTGAGGCCCACCACTTTAAGAGCCACTGATGTAGAACATGTCCTTACCATACAGACTATATTAGTATAACTAGGAACCAAGCCACGATGTTACAGATGATTGTGAACTGTTTTATTTAGCTTGCCAGACCATCAGTGGATGCAGTCTTCTCTGGGAATAGCAGATTCTGCAGGTCATCTCTTTCCTGCAAGGCAAATGGCACCACAACTTGGTCCTAGAATGGCAACGTTTATGGCACCTCCACTTCAGGGTGCGTCTGGAATCTGCGGGCCGTCAATGATGGGATCTGCTATGCCTTATCCTATGATACCTATGATGCCATCACAACCTTCTCCATCCAGACCGCCTGAACCTCCAGGTTCCAAAACATTTTGTTATCTTTACATGTGTGCTCATCTTAATATAGATTAACAAACTTTCCTATTCATCAGCAGCAAAAGTAATACTTTATGCAGTGTGGACTCATTAGTACGAAATTTTTAGGGACATGCCATCCAAAAACATGCACAAACCAGGCTGCATATTAACAGACAATTGTTGAAATGGCCTAAATATTCTCTACATAAACCCATATATACAGTAAAGTACACCTAACTATTATCACTTGTTTTTATTCAAGCATAATAAAATATTTTGCATGTAGTGTGTGATCTAAATTTAAAACAAAAAATGCAAAATGCTGAATCTTGATAACCTTATTAAATAAAAGTTAACAATGAATTTTAATTGGCCAGAATGTTTTAAAATTATTTGCACAGACAGTAGTGCATCATTTTGGACATGGTTCAGATTAGTGTCAAGTTATACTTTATAGAGTTGAAAATGCGTAAACTTATTTTTCAGTTTTTCCTTTGTAAGTAAATGTTGTTGGCGTTCAGATTCTGCATAAATATAATTTTTCTACCAACTGTTTGGTGTTATTAATGTAGCTGAATGCCACAGTGAAGAGGAACTGCAAGTGAAGCTGAAGTATGAGGAATGGCTGGGACAGTTTGAATGTTGGATCAGTACCCAGATTGGGGCATTAGAACAGCAAGTGACGAAATACCGAAAGACGAAGAAGGCGCTGAATGCCAAACTGCGAGTGGTAAACGTACTGTTGTTGTCTCTCTCTGTTTGTCTTCAGATGTCAAGTTATATTTTTGTGCTACTGTTGATTTTTGGTGTAATGCAGTATTCACGTCATCTTAACATTGAGTTGGTTGATTGTAATTGTAATTGAACATGTATAAAAGCGCCACTTAACGATTCAGAGGAGCTCCCGACCCGAGAAATGGGGTTTCACTAACAAATAAAATAGACTTCAGGCATTTCCAGAACAGGGGAAGAGAAAGGCTGAGGAGCTCAAGCCGCATTTCCTAAGGGAGATGGTTCCAACTAGAGTGGCCAACATAGGCAAAATTTCTAGAGTAAGCAGTAGCCCCATGCATGTGGGGAACAACCAGAAGGCCACTGGTGGCCAGGCAGAGAGTGGAGTGACCAGGGAATGAAGAGCTGAAGAAACCGAGGTACAAAAGGTCTTGAGGTATGAAGGAGCTACCCCGACCAAGCAGTTGTGCACAAGAGTTAGAATTTTGAACTGGCTGCGCTGGGGCACAGGAAGCCAGTCGATAGTGTCCCGAATGAAGGCAGATATGTGGGCAACCTGAGGAGATCACCACGAAGGCAGGCAGCGGCGTTAATTATTGACTGAAGCTTGGAAAGGTTTACTGAAGAGAGAACTATGCTGTTCTCTCTTCAGTAAACCTTACGGAGTTGCCGAAGTCAACCCTAGCACAGATCAGTGCATGGATGAAAGTGGTGACCGCATCGGGGAGAGCAGGTGACGAATGGTGCAAAGTTAAGTAGATGATAGAGGACACGTTAATCTATCACTTACAATTTCTTTCTGTTCTTTGTGCAATTATTGTGACTCATTAAGTTTATACTGCTAAACCCTGATTTTTCAGCATGGAATCGGTTAACACATACTAAGGGATCATGAAATTGTGTGAATTTTCCCTGTTGTCTTATGCAGTTTACCTCTATAACTTGTTGTACTCTAACTATGCTAAACTTGTTGGTTCTTTGTAGGCAAAGAAGAATTCGAGCAACCTTTCAGAAGCCGATCAGCAAACTCTTAGCATAACTACTCAGGAGCAGAGTAACCTTCAGAAACAACTAGATCAGATGCGCAAACAACTTAGAACACACAAGAACCTTATGGCAGAATACAAAGCCAAGCAACCGGTAACAACATCAATGAGCCTTGACTGTTGGGTGTTTGTCTGTAGATTTTGTGTATAGATACATTTGCTTTTAAATTTTTACCATGTAGCTAATTGTTTAACTGCTGTGTATCATTTTATCACCCAGTCAGACCCTCTCAATTGGTTCTGGCCAAGGCTTTAACCTTTTAACAATGAGAGGGATTAGTTTTCCATACATTTTAGTGCACACTTGTCGTTAAAGTGTTAAAGTTAAGGAATGTGCTTTTTCAAAAATAAGTGCCTATAGTGTAATAACAGCATTACCATAAAAGCGTTTGGAGGACGAAAGGAGGATTGTAGTGGCAGAAATGGGCTGGCTAAGATGATTATAGGGGAGGACCAGAACACAGAGCTGAGGAAGACAAACAAAGACATGGATGGAAAACGTGATAAAAGATCTAAAAAAACAAGACATGGACATGAGAACAGCCCTGGATACTATCAGATACAGAAAGAAATATAGCCATCTTGTACAAACCTCATCATCGACACACTCCTGGTGGAAGAGAGAAGAAGAAGAAGAAGAAAAGAAGAACTGATGTGTTGATTACAGCTTTTTATACTTGTAAATTTGATTTGGTGATTAAAATACAAGAGTTAAGGTACTGTGCTGCTGTGGTCGTTTGTGCACCTGCAGAGTTGGCAAGTGTTGCATTGTGTTGGCAGTTTTTGTCTGTGACTTCTTAGGATTCGCTGGCTGTGTCATGGACTCCCGTGCCTGGTCATCCGGATGTTGGAATGCCGTTCAATGGTCAGCCAATAATGCCAGCTAGACAGTCACCATCGTCATCGACCGTGCAGATGCCTACTGGCTCTGGGCCACGCCTACCAGTGCCTCGTATGCCAGGCGTAACACCACCAGCACGCCTTCCTCCTGAGATGCGACAAGAGTACGAGGCCTATGTCCAGAATCGACTCCGAATGCGACAGGCACATCCCCCTAGGGCAGTGATAGTGCAAGGGGTAATGATTCTGTTGTGTGCTTGACTGTACGTACAGTGGCTGTGCGTGGAGAGGAGAGATAGATGCTAGGAGGATGATTGCTTCTTTTTGAATGTGTTGTTGTTGTGACAGAGTGTCTTGTAAAGTAAAGCCATTTATGTTTCCTAACTGTTAAAGGTGTTCTTTACTGAACACCTTATGTTCACTGCAGTCGCTGTGAAAGAGTTAAATAACCGAGGTTTCTTAATCAATACCTTCATGTATTCATAGATCTGTAGCTGGTTACTTATATGGCACCTCTATAAGAACCTTTTTAAGGCCTTTCACAATTGGGGAATGGGTGTAAGATTAAGTTCTGAGTACAGTTATCTAAGTCACTCTTTCATGTTGGTGTCAGTTCAAAATGCAGTTCTCTAAGTCATTGTCTTTATTAAGTGGGGTTGACATAAGTTCATGTCCATATGTTACAACAATATGTAATTAAATGTAAGATTGGTATATTTCTTTATTTCAACAATCATGATGCCTTAGCTGCATCAGATGAGAGTGGCATTGTATAGACAGGATCTCCAGTCAGCTGAGTAATCGTGTTTCTGCTGTTTTTGTATGAATAGGATGAGAATAATCCATTCAGTGAGTCTTACCAACAGCGAGAACACTTTGAGAAACTACAGCGTCTGCAGATGCAATGTCACACAGACCAGCAGCAGCCACAAAGACCTGGACCTCCAGGCGAAACTGGATGTGTTGAAACCACCGGTATGCAGCCTTATGTTTTCAGTTTCTTGCTGCTTTTCCACTGTTGCTTGATTTTGTTTTTTATATGTTCCTGGAACAATCTTCCTCTAAAAATCTTAACCATATCCACCGAGACAGCTCTGAAAACTCTTCATGCTTACCTTTTCTCATTGCTCTTTTGACTTATCTGATACCTGTGCTTAGTGCCATTAATAGGTTATTAACACTTTCTATGCCAAATAATTATGGTAAAATTTGGGCTATAGGCTGAGTATTTTATGGAAAAAGTCCTTTTTCTGAAAGATGTCAAAACTGCTTTTTCTCTGATCAAGCACACCGGATGTCCCTCTTTATGTGATAATTTTGAACTGTTTGATATCATTCAAGGCAATCTATTGCATGCATCAATAAGTCACACCGTTTGCAAACACATGTAGCATTGAGGGTGTTCTTTTTTTAACCCTTGTGTATTAAACCAAACTATATTGTTTTGTCGACTTCTGTCAATGTTTAGCAATGATTACAGCCCTCTGACCCCCTAGATGTAGACTTTTGTCGACAATTGCCCCAGCCTTTATTGTTGAAAGTGTTGAAAAGGTACTATAATAATATCCAAATATATCCATGCATGCTTACATACAAGTGTTTTCTCATTGCTCTATTGACTTATCTGATAGCTGTGCTTAGTGCCATTAACAGGTTGTTAACACTTTCTATGCCAAATAATTATGCCAAATAATTATAAATGCCAAATAATTATGCGATGCTCATCTGTGTCCTTAGGTCATGCATACGTGGATCAGGGACCAGTCATTCATCCGAAGCCATTTCTTCACTTTCCACCAGATGGTTCTCGTCTGCCTGGACCTCGTTTTCCTGGTGACCAAACTCCATCTCGCTTTGGTAATTGACTGTCACTTGGATACTCTTACCAAGCCATTATTGTTATGGCCTTAGTATTGTCTTAGTTTGAGTGCTATCCTTATGACCTAAAGTGTATGGCATGATGTGATTTGCCTCAACATCCAATTTTTAAGTCATTAACCACTGGCACAAAAAACCAAGGCTAAAATTCATTTGACTTCTACTAGGTGCTGAGACAGAGACTGTGGTGGATAAAACTGTTGATAGAGGCACGTCAAGGTTGCAGTTAAACTTGTTATCAATAAGAATTACCTTATGGATTTATAAAAAAATCTCTAGAGCCAGTCATAGAGTCTTGTTGGAGCTATAGTGGTTAGCCATTTATCTGCTGCCAAACTTCAAAGCATGTTTTTGTTTCTTTTGTGCAGGACCTCCGGTGCATATGAACTTTCCTGCTGACTTGCCAGTGCGTCTGTTTTCACCTGCCTCTGGCTCTGAAAGCAATCTCTCAGCTGGTCCATCAGGCCACAGCAGTCCGGGTCTGTCTCCTGCACCTCCACACACAGGTGTGGTACCTGGCGGACCTTTTTCACCCCAGATCAAGTCCGAGCATGGACTACGAAAGACTTCCGTCGGATCAGCCTCCGCAGCGCTTCAGCAGATGCAGCAAGGTATGCGGACTGATAGACGTCTCTGTTGGTCGGATGAAGATTTTTAGCACACGCTTGCCACTAACTTAGCTAATTGATTTTAAATTCGTTTGAGAATTTTATATTTCATATTCAACGAGAGGAAGACAATGCACCTGATATGATTTAGCTAGTTTATGTTTTAGTTGTCTTCTTAATGATTTGCTTTCTTGAGATCTTTACTGATGATTGGACACTTTTAGTAGATGCTTTACTTAAGTTTTGTGCTAAGGACACTGTTCACTGTGAAAATGTGGATACTGCTTTGTTAATTTGGAGCTTAATATATCATTATGGTAATTTTACCAGTTTATTGTTATCCAATGAGTTCTGAATATTTACACTTGAACAGTACAGTGATGCTGCACAGTTGATTATTGTTTAATCCCTGTTTAATTTTTTCCAGGAATGTGTTCCTTTGAGCTTAAACCAGGGTAGCGGTTGACCATGGTTTCGTTTGACATTATATTTGCCGAAAACAACATTTCTTTATAAGGGAAATGAATTTTGTGTGGAATCTTTTTTGTGGATGAAAGCCTTGATGTTTATCTGTAAAAATCAGACGTGGTGCATAAGAACTCCTGTCCTCAGTGCTAAAGTATACCCTGAATTTAAGGATCTGCTTCTGTTGTATCTAAATTAATTGCAATGGTTTTGACCCATCACGCCTTTGTGTTACAAGTTGTAAAATACCAGACAGGCAAAGCCAGACAGACAGACAGAGACTTAGCTTATGGTGTCAGGTATTGACTGAGATGAAAGAGCTGTTTGAGGATCTATACTTTGCTGAAGAATCATAGTTTCAAAGTTGACAGAGCAGTTTTGTTGGAATTTTGCATATCAACGTAAGAAGCTTTAAGACTGGCATCATAGCAACAGATGACCATACCAAAATAGAAACCAACACATTCAGTTCCCGTATGGTTTTGTTATCCTACCCTGTGTGTAGAAATTCATATGGGTGTCTGTCACTGTAATATTGCTTCCACGAGACATTGATTTATGAAATTGGAGTTGCTTGCTATAAATTACACTCTTCATTGAAATCTCCTTCTGGCTATAAACTGGACCAAGGTAATGTTGCAACTCTGAATTTGAGTGCAAAAGCAGTCACTTTAAAAGATTGGTACAAAGAAAATTAGATTTCCAGCAGAATTCGATGAACTCATGAAAGTTGTTTTTGATACAAAAGAATTTAAAAGAAATTTGGGATGGTTTATCAGCAAGGAAGTGTTTCTTTATCTTTAGATTGTTGCACTTAAATGAGATCTCCTCATTTTGGCATATTTCAGGCTGTTGAATGCTAAGTGATCCTGCTTAGAGTGGCTGTGAAGTCATGTAATATGTCCTTATCTTATTTCTGTCATTTTTGAGTCAGTGTTGTTCGGCATTTCTTTGCAAGGATTTGGAAATTCCTTAACTTGATCCAAGCAAGGTCCATTATTCAGAGTTTAAATTCTGTACTTAGGAAATAAAACTTTAGTGGATCTTTCTTGGTGGAAAGTATGAGCACTGATGCCTTGTTTCCCTTAGAACACAGAGTCTTTGGAGTTGTTAGCTGTATATGATTGTCTAGGAAGGGGATTAGGTTGCATTTTATGTTGGATATCATGAGATGAACTATAGGGAGCTATACTGCTGTGTTGAAATTGATGCTGTAGGCCTGATCTCTACTCAACACATTGGTGGAATGGGACTTTATTCTGGTCCAAAGTCTGAACTTGGTCTCTCTTCTAATGCCAGTCCCCACACTTCGTTGCCATCGACACCTAGCACTGCAGCTGGAGCTGATTTTCAGCAACAGCAGCAGGTGAAGACTCAGTCTCATCTTCCATTTGACCAATCTCCCTCTGATGCGCATTATGTGCAGCAGCAGCAGCCTCCTCCTGTTGTCTCACGACCATCTCAACTTCAACTGACTCCACCCGCATCTCAGACACACATGCCAACCTACAACCAGCCGCCAGCACCGTCTGGTCCAGACATTCCACTGTCTGGAGGCTTGATGACCTTGTCTGATCAACTGGAGGCTGGCCAGGCTCCACAGACTTTCATTTCCACGTTGCCAGAGAAGCCTAAAAAGAAGCGCCGGCGAAGGAAGAAGGCCGATGCAGCGGCTTCGGATGATATTGAACCGGGCTGCACTGGTTCTGACCTTGACCTGAATCCACTTCACTTCATTTCACATCTGCCACGTGAACTGGCCTTAGGTTTGTGCCATCTCTGCTCGGATTCCTCTTTCTCTTTCGAAAGCCTTGGTCTTCGATTTCCGTTAACTCGCATGCATTTCGTTAGGAAATTATCTGTGTGATTCGGTACTTGTGTAATTAGTTATGTAATGTTGTGTTTGCTGCATGCAGTTGCTGCTTGTTATCTGTGATGCAGATTTTAGACTTCTGTGCAATATTTCTTTCTTTGTATAACAGTAAGTGTTCTGTGGATATCTCTTTGTTTTCACATAGATCTATGCATTATATATATATATATTTATATATATATATATTTATATATCTATATATTATAAATGCCAATCATATCATTTCCTTGTTTTCCTTAGTCTCGTAGTTTTCTTGTGCTTTTCTTTAAGGACATCAGGAATTTTATACTGAATCTCGTTTCAGTTCTTTCTTTAATGTTTAATTAACATAACTTCCTGTATTTATTCCTAGAATCCAGCGGTGTTTTGTCATCTTGAAACATGTACTATCCATGGCGTTTAGTTTGCTCTGTTCAGCCTGACCTTACAGTGGACTGTGTGTGGGGCATTTATGTACAATACACACAGTCCACTGTAAGGTGCTGAACAGAACAAACTAAAAGCCATGGATAGTACATGCTGGGCTGACCATTAGAGATGCATTTATTCGTTGATGAGTTATCAGATGGATAATAAACAGGATAACGCCCAAAATGAAACTGCACGTACATGCTGTCTGTGTCAAAGAAGGGACAGCCTACAGGCTTTCTCAATGAGGCCAAGAGTCAACAACTGTTTGGCCTTATCTTCAGCTACGGGACAGACGACTTTCCTGTTATGTGTCTTAAGTAAATGTGGGCCTCTCTGGGTATCATCTAATGATGTGAGTATGCACTGGTGATGGGATTTAAAAACGGATGCAGATTCTAGTTCATCTCCTTTGTCTGGTACATCTGTTCAACCCAGTTGTCGATCAACTCATGCCTTGAGTATTGATACAGCAATAATACCAGCATGTATATTTTCTCAAACTCAAAACCGGATGCTCTGCAGATCCTTCTTGAAGCTAACTGATGGATTGTGTTGTATTTGGGTTTAGGTGACAGATATACCGTATATGCAAGGTATCTATTCAGATCTTGCAAGAAGTCATGTATATCAACAGAAATATTCGATGAACTACATAATTTTAGTATATAAATTGTAAAGTTTTATTCATTTCAGCACATTATGAAACTCTTAAACTCAAGGATACCACAAGCAAGATGGTTTCTTGATGTCTATTTAAAAAAAATCATTTCTGATGTTCTATTTCAGTAGAAAATTAGTCGTTGACTCCTGTCGTTAGTGCATGCTTAGTTGGTTGTTTCTTGCATTCTTTGATGTTTTGGTTGGCTTACAGATTTTTCTTTACTTAGAATAACTTTAGTCTTTGATTTTTTAACGATTTCTTTTGCTATTTCCTAATATATTTCTCATGTGTCAGCTAACTTCTTTCATCTAATGTAGTTACTGTTCAGCTTCTGTTTGTTTAGTACTTAGTACTGGCAGTCCTTAGTACTGGTAAGGTAATGGTAAGGTAAGGAAAGATAATCGCTTATTTATTAGTCCTCAACAACATGATTCTTCAGTTGAAAGATATTTTAAGCACAAACAAGACGAGCATCAAAGTACTGGACAGTCTTTCTATTCAGGTTACATTGATAGATTACATATATATGTAACTGATAAATCATTTATCAGTTACATATGAAGTATGAGGATTTGAAGCATGGGTGTAGAGGTGAACATGTTTGCAGTTAGCTACTGTAGCACAATGTGACTCTGTTTTTGTTTTTGTCATGCGGTTCATGTTTAATGATGTGTAACATCAATTGTAGTGTTCTCCCAAATGATTTCATAGGTTTCATGCAAATGCGTTCAGGAAGTGATGCACATTTTTAAATAAGGAAATTAATACATAAACGTCATAGTCTGCAACGATAGATTGTCAGAGCTATGTGAGTGTGCAGCTATTGCACTTCAGACTGTCTGCACTTGTTCTATCCATATTTTCAGATCGGGAACACTTTCTAAGGCAGACCCCACCCCTGCAAAATCAAACTGGTTTAAACAAGCATAACTAGTGTATGGGTAATCTGTATATTGTGGTGGTGTTTTGCTTATGGAAAAGGCATCGATTGATGGTCATATTGAAGCAAAACATCATTCCGTTATAACAATCATTTGTGCAGAACCATTTGAGATCCATGAGGCAAGTGAGGGTGATAAGTCTTCCAAGAAATGTAAATTGGGTTTATTTCTATAAAATATTGGCAAGTGCTATTCTATAGTATCAGGCTGTCCTGATATCTAGAGCTGAGCTAGTCAGCCTACCTCCTCTGTTCTGCAAGGGCTTGAAGTCTGTTTTTTTTACTAAGGTTCTTGTTGGGTCATGAGCGTTAGTGGTGAGTTTTTCCTTGAAGTTGCGCTTTACAAATACTCGTTAATGTGTTATGTCCTATCAACATCGGTCTAACTTCACCAGAAGAACCTAGTAACCTCCAGACACAGATAGGATATATTCAACCATTGTTGATGTCTTATTCTATACTTCAAAAGAGAGAAGTTTTGTATCAGTGAGCAAGGTCTGTATAATGCCATACGAATGGTGAAACTTGTGAAAACAATTTTTCCAATTGATGTCAATGGCCTTTGATGTCATAAAAGGTCGTTGAACTTTTGGTAACCTATCTGTAAGAAACTTGACAAGATGAACAGATAATCTGTTCTTGTCTACAGCAATATTAGATTACAATAACGACCATTGGAGAAGGCAGATTTATGAAGAGGAAATCAGGGAGTAAAAAAGTTAAGAGAGGGAAGGAAAAGGAAAGCTGGAAAGATAATTGGCAAAGGATTAGATGTCAAACCTTCTGTGCTTTAATATCTTTGAGTTGGATAAGCAACCATTGTGTGAACTGGACCTGAATACATTCTCATGGGCTCAGCTGTAGGTATAAAGGCTGGTTAAAAAATGTTTGCAGGCATTTCCATATCCTGTTAGGGCATATGACTATTGCAGTAGATGGGACAAAATGATGTTGTGATGAGATTGTGCGTTCGTGTGTACGTGCGTGCGTGTGTGGTGATGATGACACAAACTCATTTTCATTCTTAGGTGTATGTTACTTTCCTGCATGACTCCTTTGCATGATTTTCTTTTCAGTCGAGTAAGCATCGACTGTTCTAACTGATTGTTATCAGTGCTTGTGTGGATTTTGATATTAATGGTAATGAAGATGTGTAGGCAATACGCTGTAACATTATGCAGGACAGTCTCCGTAGTAGTCATTAACTTAATGAGTTTGCTTAAAGATTATGTTTTCTTGTGCTGAGGCTCACTTTCACTTAGAGAAACTAGTTGCTTGTGGATGACTGCATTTGGTACAGTAGTTGGACTCTGGCATTTACTTTTAATCTTGCTGTTTCATTTCCCAGCATTAGAAATATATCATCGGCTGTTACCTGTGTACAAGTAAAGTAGCCTAAGCCTTGTTTCTTCCATCATAGATTAATTATGTTGTTCATAGAGGGTTTAGTATTGTCAGGTTTGAGATGCCACGAAGGAGTTTAATTTGGAGGTGCTGTAGAAAAATAGATTAAAGTGGACTGTCAGAATAGTTTTGTTATTGCTTAATTCTTAATTAATTAACTTCGTTGTTTTGCCTTTAGGTTCGCCTTCTGGAAATGGAAACGTTGGACTGTCTCGATATGGCTTGCGTCCGGACTGCCCGCCAAGATTTGCGCTTACCACCAGTGACATGGTGCAAGGAAAAATGACACCATATGCAATCGATGCCCAGCAGCTGATGCAGATGGCACCACTAGGAGGGCAGCTGGGGCATCCGAGGCTACAGATGTCTGGAGGTCCTTCTGGAACTGTCGGAGGAATGTCAGATCTGCAGAATCTAGTCAACAGGGTTCATTCACAGCAGCTGCAGCGCTGTCCGGCACCCGAGCTTGGCACCCACGATCAGACACACCTGGCAAGTGTCGGAGCTAGCACGATGCCTCACACTGCTGGGGCTTATGGAGGTCAGGCACCTTTGCCATATAGCACAACAAGCGGAGGTATGAATCTGGTGAAGACCAGCTCAGCACAGCCGACTCCAACAACTGGATCAGCCGATTCAAGCAGTACAGATGTTGCAATCTCTCACCAGCAACAGCAGCAGATCACGTGCCATGGATTTTCTGGGACAAATGACTTCAACAGTGCAACTGCTGATCACGGTGTGATATTTTTTAGCAATACCTCTAGTTGGAAATATGTCTCTTAAAAAACTGTTTCTACAGACTCTTGGATTTAGGATCTTGTGTCATCAACGCATCCAGAATTCTCTGGTCCGTGTGTTGCTGGATGCATCTTTGCGTTCAAACTCCTTAACTCTGCTCAGTCACCTGCATTGGCTTCCTGTTAAATTCAGAATAAGATTTAAACTGGCGTGTCTAACCCATTAAACCGTCGCTACGAGCACTCCTACCTACCTTTAACCTCTAGTTTCTCCATACATCTCGCTCTGCAGTCTGCGATGTTTGGGTATGGGTCTTTTGATTGAGCCTCATTGTAGCACTGTCATAGGCTGTCTTGCACTTTGAGTTGCTGCCCCCAAGGAATGGAATCGACTACCAGTGTTTATCCATTGCTCGAACTCTTTCTTCTTTCAGGAAATGCCTCAAGACTCAGTATTTCTTATTAACTTTCAAACATCTGGATGTCTAACTCCTCGTCACTTGACGACTAACTAACCGTGCCACAAATTCACATTTCTGTTTGATTTTGCATTCTTTAAAAATTGTCATTATAATAATAATGCAGCAGCCTGCAATTCACCTAATTTACTCATTTTTATGATGCATAATAAGCTTGATTCACGTCCAGGGGACTGTTAGTGGAGACCACAGTGAAGACGTTGGTTCCATCTCTATAGCTTTGGCACAAAGTTTCTGGAACAGTTAAAGTCTTGTGGCATTTGTTCTACCATAGTAATTTTAGTCCTATACAGCTGTCTAAAGTATGAGTTAGCAATGGTTTTGAATTGGAGCTTGATTCATTGATACATTGAACAAGGCATTGTCTGCAATGGGTTACCACAGACTATGTAATGCACTCTTGCCCACTGTAGGTGACACACTAGAAATGCAGTGTTGTTTTGTACTGTAATGTGTTGACATATTAATGTTAGTTTCTATTCGTGTGTTTTGAGCTTCTGCTTTTGGTCTTAACTAGTTGATGCGTCCCAGAACGATGACTCAAATGGAAAGCCAGCCAATCAAAATGTTCTGATAAAGAGACTCCTTAAGCCGAATGTGCTGACTGATCAGACATCAGCACCAAGCAGAATGAGTGAGGTGAGTCTGTACATGGCATTTTTGGCATCAGAAGTGTGGTTTTGTTTTATAAATGGATAAGGATACACGAGAACTTTAGGCTCTTTATTTTACGGTCTTTTGTTGACTTTAGTTATCCATATTTAACAGAAGTAATTTTTTTTATAACTGGTTTATACAGCCCAGTAAAAGTTGAAAGGCTGTAGACTACAAATGAGTGCTACTGCACGAAAGGCTACACAATGTTTTTGGGAATATATAAATGTGCATTGCTTTTCTGCATGTTAATGAGAAACAAACCCAGTCTGGCTATTAAACTTGTCGTATGCAAAGTGCATGATCTAACAGTACTATTGACGTGTTTGGTGTGAATGCCAGTTGCCTGTAAGTAAAAACTTTTAGGAAAGTTAAGTATGATTGTATGTTTGGTTACTGAGAAAACATCACTCTGTCTGTTCTATATGTCATAGGTTCAGGCAATTCATAGTTGGGATTTTCAACAGAGGACTAATTTTAATGTACGTTTTTAGAGGTTCCCAAAGACATTTTATCAACGCCCTGGTACTTAAGTTCAAAGTTGGGATTTTTGGCACTGAATTACTAGACTGTTATACCCAAGCGGGGTGCTCAGTAGTGTAGTGGTTAACATGCTGGACTGTCAATTGAGAGGTCTGGGGTTCAAATCCTTGCCAGAGTAGAAATTTGGTTCGAGATTTCTGCTTCACCTGCACCCTGTTGCCAACTCGGCTATAATGAGTACACTGACCATACACTGTTGGTGGGAAGATGAGACGGCAAGGGAGAGGACTTGCCACCTGCCCTCATATGCCGAGGTTAAGAAAATGAAGTCGCTAACACTTCATACCATGGCTGCCTCAGGGCTAGCTTAAAGGGACTGCTTTTCTTCTATACCAAAACATGTAGTTAGACTCTGTGAGTGGCTGGCTGGGGCTGGCTGCAGAGATTATGTTCTTACTGCATGCAGGATGAAGAGACAATCCAATTGACTCCTGAGCAACAGCTTCAGCTGGAGCTCATTGAGCGCATGCCGTACATGATCGAGAAATCGGACCAGGATGATGTGGACGCCAAGCCCGGCGAGGACAAGGATAAGATCATCGGTATAAATTAAGATCTGTGTATTTGCATTTCGTTGGTTCTTTTTTGATGTAAATCTTGTGTTGTCGTGCTTTCGATTGGAACAGCGTCCGTGTGAATTGATAAAGCGCCCAACAAATGAGAGACAGATTCCAGACCCAGACGATGAGGACACCCTGTCGGGGGATGAGACACCAGGTGGTGAGACATGCCATGGTAGTAGTATTTGGTGTTCTTTTGCAGTTGCTGTAGTGTATTTGTTATGATAATATCTCTCCAGTTTTGCATTCAGCCAGTGGTTTAGGGACTGATGTTATGCTCTGTTGCACTGCCATGCACAGTGTGCATATCATCTGTTTATTGGTTGTTTGGTAAGATTTACTTATTATAACAGGCTTTGTTTAACTTGAATTCGATATGTAATGGATGGGGACATGGATCTTAAAAGTGATTCACCTTTAGAAAAGTAACAACTTGTTTTAACCTGGTGTAATTATAAGTGGTTCTTGGTACGATTCCCAAAGACTGCATTGTAAGGAATTTCTGGTATAGTTGTTTGTCACTTGTTAGCAAGAGTGGGTAAAGTGATGATAGATAGTTTATGCTTACGTGCATATGTATTGGACTACTTAAAAGTGATTCATTATTGCAGAACTGACTGACTGAATGACCGACCAACTGGCCAAATCACAGCCTACATATACAGCATATTATTTGAGAGTGGTGGGCTGTTAGCAAAACTGAATGAAGTGTCTAGGTTAACATTAATAAATTGGCTAAGACTGAATGGTTTTTTCTACAAAATAGCCAAGTATGTTTCGCACATGGCTAGAATTTTCTTGTGCAGCTATGGTTACTTAAAGCTTGGGATAAACCCAATTTTGCTTGTGGATATCATTGTATTTTTATTCTGGAGAAATATAGGTTATGTGAGAGGTGCTATATAAAATTTTGATTACTGTTACAATTCTAAATTGCTTTGAAGTCAGTTGTCCAGCACTGTAATTGTTTCATATACTGTCTTGCTCAATTTGGCTCAACATACATTTTCAGTCATTCGTAAGTTATACTTGTTTAGGTCAATTTGTACTTTCAATGAGTTCTTGAGGCCACTACCTTAGTATTTTGGTAAATTTATTTTGGATACCCACATATGAGAAATATAATAATTGTATGTGAGTATATATACATACATACATATGCATACATACATTTACATACATAAATACATAATTATGTATGTACAGCATCTCTTGTTATGCCTAAGTTTCTGTTTTTGGCAGAGATGAGGCGACAGGACTTTGAGCGTCGACGTAAGGCAATGGCCGAACTTCAGCCAAAGGTCACAAAGCCACGGCAACGCCCTAAGGTGGCAAAACAAGATGGCGTCGAGGGTGAAAGGCTGGTGAAGAAACGCAGGAAGTCCAGCGTCTCAAGCAACATGGACCCAGTTATGGCCTTAATTCAGCAGCAGCAGCAACAACAACAACAGCAACAACAACAGCAGCAGCAACAGCAGACAAAAAGCATTGATCCAGTGGATTACAGTGCTGCAGCAGAGCAGCTTCAGCATCAACTTCATCAGCTGCCGCCAATCAGTTTGCAGGAACCGGAAGTGAAGATCAATTATGCTGTTTGGCCAATGCTTGGCACCAGTCTGTTCAGTGGTAGGGTAACAGTCTCTGTCTTGAAACGCTATTTATTTATTGACTGTTTATTTATTTGTTTATTTATTGACTGGTTTTACTGTATGTTGGGTGGCGCATTAATTAGTCTAGTGGTCTGGGTATTGAACCGTTAACCAAGAGGTCTGGAGCTGAAATCCATTGCTGGACTTGTGATTTCTGCTCCACTGGGCCCTCTATCAAACTTGTTTATAAAATGAGTACATGACTCTACATAGATGTTGGGCGGAAAAGATGGAAGACTTGGCAACCTTCCATCACAATCCAAGACAAAGGAAATGAAGTCACTAATGCTCTGTAGTCATGACTGCAATTTATTGGGTTTAGCATAAAAGGATGGATCTTCCTCATTCTATAACTGTTTAAAGTTGGTCCATTCAGTCAGTAGTAGGCTTTCAGCCCAGTTGACAGACATCTAATAAACACAGTTAAAAAGTATATAATAACCTAACAATGAACGTTTTGTGCATTAGGCTGTCGGCTGGGGGGATTGTGCGGTTATGGGCATGGGGACGGAGGAAGTAGTAGGTGGGTTTCGTTGGAGGTAGTAGGTGTGATCTTCCTTGATTATTCATGTGATTTCTTTTTCTGCAGATGGGGGTTCAAGTACAACAGAAATGCAGGGTTCATACGGAGCTGCGTATATCGATGGCTTAAGGGACTACTACAACACATTCATGCCTCCATTCCGTAATACATCGCTGGTGTCTGCATCAGTTCGTTCCTCGAAGCCAGGAGGACCTTTGGGCAGAGGAGGAGGAGGAGGCGGAGTGGCAGTGGGAGGACGATCACCCTGTGCTGCAACAGAATTCATTTCTAGCCATCAGGCTGTTGGGCTAGATGCATTTGGACCCTTCAAAGGTTTCACTTTATTTGTTTTCATAGTTCTGAACAGCATTTGTTGTCCAGTTTGTTTAATGTTTTATGATTTTTAAGTGTATTATGCTAAAGGGAAGGTATCATTTATCACACAACCTTTTGGCATTAGTTGTCAGAGCCCTGTACCAGCATTCTAAGATAAATACTGCAAGGGAATTACACCCATACCACACCTTGGAGAACTAGTGTAATAAATGAGAACATTTAATAATTAAAGTTATACTTGGCATTGCAGTATTTATATTTTTGAATATAATGCATCCAAGTACCTACAAGTCCATACTAAAATCGTGGCAAAAATAGCTAATGGCAATGCTCCTAAGAGTCTGTGTGTTTTATGAAATCCAATTTCTAGTGTTCAGTTTGCTTCGAATTCAGTTAACATCTTTAGTTAATGTTTAAAATTATAAAAGTGAATGACAAATGTAATTACAGTAGAATATGCAGATTATTTTCTTGAGCTGTGCATTGCGAAATATTATCTACAGATTTATTTATTGGTCTAAATTTCTAATATTGCTCTGCAGGTACTTCAGTTTTGGATATGGAATCACGTCTTCATGCTCGACTGCCCTCTTCAGATGCATGTGCCACTGTCAGCAGCTGCAGCAGCAGCAACATGAGCCTTGTCAGCAGCATCCTCAGTGAACAACAATCAAGACCTAGTGCTACCGAACGCCTGAAATTCCCTACTCCCCCACTAATAGAACCATGCTTTGAAGCTCTATCCCGGTATGCTACTAGTTTATTGCTCGCCTATATTCAGATAAATCAGGATTTATTTCATTGTGAAAATTCATTTTTGTACAAGTTTTAAATCGTATAAGTGGCAGTGTTGTGCCTATATTGGTGCAGTTCAGTGCCGTATCTGAATAACTATGTGTTTCATTCCAAAAGAATCTTTGGATATGTAGCATCTACTGTGGTATTATATGGACAATATTAAGGATAGTTACAGGTGATTAATTGTCTTGAACAATATCATATGGTAGGTTGATTTCCAGTGTGCATATATTGTCAAATTGTGCTTTTTGTGATTAGCCAAGAGAGCGGTTTTTGCATCTTTCTGAAACAAAGGACTTTTACTAAAATACTCCTCCGTCTTCAGCCCAAGTTTAAAAAAAGATTATTTGGCCTTAAAGGGGTTAATGAGTTCGTTATCCATTTTATTGAATGGAAAGTTAAGTTATCGTGAACTTTGGTGATGTTTGGTTATGTTTATATTTCTTATTACTGCAGGGCCAGTGACCAGTCTCCACTGACTGTCATCTCGTCTTCATCACCAGAGCTGATGGTGGACGAGAACCCATCGTCCATTGGCAACATGTATCCTGGTCTTAAGCCAATCTCCGCTGACAGGAGACAGGACAACTGCATGTCACCTGTCATACCCATTGCCTGTCCTCTGCCACTCAAAGGTATTATGTGTTAACGTGTATATGCTTTGTTTCTTGGTTATAATTAATGTATAATTTGTGTTTAGGAAATTAGCAGCAACTTGTAAGTATCATCAGTAAGTGAAGGTTCGGCGTGCTGTTGTGTATGGTTGTGACGCAATATTTTATGAGCTACCTGGCTATGAGTAGGTTAAGATTGTAGTAATGTGCCATCAGTTGATGCCTTGTGCATTAGACACCGGCACAATAGAAATTTATGACTAATTATTAACAATTGAAAGAAAACTTGAATATCATGTAGGAAGTCAGTAAATATGTTTTCACAGATGTGATCATGTAAAGTTTGAAACTTTGTTCTTTTTTCAGTGGTCGCAAGAAATGACAGTAGACTCTCGTGTTCAGACAAGGTAAACGATTATGTTTCTGCGAAGTATGGCTTACATGACTACAGCTAAGAATGCAGTTTTTACCAGTTAAAGGTTGCATATTGTCAGATTTTAGTATTTCAGTTTCACTCTTCTGTTTACTGACAACTCTTGAAAGCCTGTTAAATGATAATGTTGTGGACTGGCCTGCTGCTTTTTTCCTTCTTCAGTGATGGGACATTGAGAGGTGTTTGTGAACCAGTTTTGTGAAGCTAACTCAGTAAGGATAGATGAAGAAATTTTATTGGCCTTGCTGTGTTTTGAGAGTTATTTAATGCAACATGTGAACGTACTTTTAGTTGCTGCTCCTTCTCAGCAAACTCTTCAGAACTAGGTGCAGTTGCATTCCAAATATTCACTAAATCACAGCATAGGCCCAAGACTGTTGTTAATTTATTATGGTTAGGCCAGTGTGAGTTCAAAGTTGCTAACAATCTGAAAAGTAAGAAGCAAGACTTCGTAAGATATCTTGAGAATATTATTAAGTTTATGTAGTTTAGACAGTGAGTCTCTCTTGTAGGAGAGTGTGAAACATTGTTATCTATAGATGTCATTTGTGGGAATTTCTCCAGAGTGGTGTATGTGGTGTTTTAGCTACCTGATAAGAATAAGGAAAACGTCAATGTTAAAAAAGATCTCGATAGCTTTGGCTTAAAAGAACTCAAGGCCTACCTACCTTCAAAACGATCACAGGAACAAAACCAGGTATATTGTAGACTATATATTTCTTAGGGCTTGTAACAATTGCAGGTTCTGTTAGCAAATTAAACAGTGCATCAGTTAATTTAGTATTCTAATGTAATGCAGCAAACTTTGTATCACAGCCTCTCACTCTCACAGGCAGAGTAAAAAGTGCCTGTGAGAGGCTGCACTACAAAGGGCAGAAGACGAAAAAGTAGCAGTAGTATATCTACTTTTCCAGAACTATGTCATATGCTAATGTTAACTTTTACTCTGTTTGACTTTGTTAGGTGTCAGTAATGCTGACGCTATCACCAAATGCAGCTGAAAACATTGGTGGTGTTATCGCTGCCATCGCCGACTTACTACGCATTGGAGTTCCTGAATCTTACCAAATAAGTCGCAGTCCATCGCCTTCCGATTCGCACAGGTCGAACTTTATGTCGCAAGCAAAACGTTAGTTTCTGTTCTTATTGTCAGTAATCTTTTAGAATCACTTCAGGTAGTGGCTGTTAGCTTCTAAGGTAAGGTAAGGTAAAGTTGGATAATGTAGAATTTGTTTGCTATAAATTTAGTCAACAGAGGTGCAGTCGTTCGTTGGTTATAAATGAAGACAAGTGGTCTGATGGCTGTCCAGAGTACTTAAAAGCTTCAAAGAACAAACAGAAACATGAATAGGCTTATCCAGTGCACTTATTTATTTATGGATCTTTGATGGTATGGACAGCTTGCATGTTTACAGTCTACTAACAAGTACAAATGCTGCTTTTTAAAGATAAAGAAGAAGCCGTCAACATTCAGTCACTCATGAAGTCGAAGCAGAGATTATGTTACAGCTGTGATGCTGTTGTTCTTGGAACCGGTATTAGGAAGCGTCGAGCGGATCTACCATGCATGAAAGAGTGTCAGGTAAAACTGGTAATTCATGACAAATTAAATAAATTGTTAAAGCTATACTAAGACGTATGACTCATCAAATTTTCCCTTCTAGGCTGCTTCTTTGTCCTCTTTGGTCAGTTTTTCTATGATCTGATCAAGCTGATTCTACACTGCGGCTTTTTGCACAGTTTCACTTATCAGTAAAGTTCTATCAGTTATCGAATCTAATCTAAAATTGTGTAGAGCCATTGTCATAATGCACAAGACTTTGTTACCTTGTTGTTGCACCTAAGTAAAAGGTGAAGTAAACAGATTAGTCTCTTACTTGTAGTCATTAGATTAATTAGTTTAGATCAGCATTCAGTGTTTTTTCTTCAACCTTTCTTCTGATTACTGTTGACAATGTATGCATACAAGCATATATCTGGACAGTGATATAGTTGTTCTAGGAACCTCTGTTATAAAAGAAAATTATTACCGTATCTTACTTTATTTTTTCATAAAATTTGTTAGTTTCATTTATAAACAGCCGTTTTTTTAAACTTTTTCATCTTGTTATTGAATAGAGTATAACAGAGTGACTGCAGAGGTCAAGCCCCTATGGAAGTGATTTTTCCTTTTCACCACTGTTGTTATTCTTTGATACTGACAGAATGATTCCAGTGAATTCGACGACATAATATTCTGTGACACTGATTGCTTCAATCAGTACGATACAGTGTGCACTGGAATGAGTGACTTCATCGCCGGAAGCAAATCACAGCAGCAGAGCGAACTGAGCACGAGTAGAGAACAGGAAAAGCCACAAGCCAGTCCATTGGCAGAGTTGTCTGTGAAAGCAGAATTCGAGGCGAATGCAAAAGGCATGGAAGTTGTGAGCGACTTGGTTGGTGACATGGCAACGTCTTGTGCCGAGTCTGCACAGTCGACGAGCGCAGTTGTAACTGCAGCTGCATTAGTTCCTTCGCTGCAGGTATCTTCTGAGATGCTGAAGAGCAGTCACGAAATGGAGGAGAACAGAGGACTGAAGCGAAAGCTGGAAGAGGATTCCTGCAAGGTAACAATCTCTGTGTAAACTAGAAGACTCGCTTATTTGTCTTTACTTTGTTTTTAAAATTTCAGGTTGCAATTTTTCCTGAATTTGAGATGGGAGATACTTTTGCAAACAATCAAATTGTATAAGAGATTTAAACAGAAGTAACAAGTTTTTCAAAAAAGGAATTTCATACCTGCATTTCATTATGTAAGATTTAGTATCTACCTCATTCTGTACATTTTCACACCTGTTGGGATTGTTGTTAGGTTTACAACAAAGCCTTTGTAATAATTTTGACTTTGGTCAGTTATACCTTTACTTCTCATATTTGTAGAATGAAAAATCTTGTCTCAGACAGCCTATAATTTAGCAAACTGCTTAGAGTGACTGGTGTTAGTGAGCCTTGCACAGCCAGAACGTTTTTGTTTCAGGCTGTGATGAAGAAAGCAAAGGAGACGCATTCGAAACGATGGAATCCTTCTCTGGCAAAACCTGAGATCATCAGTGCTCCAACTGAGAAAGAACTGAATGAGGTTTCAGTTTCATGTTATGTCACGTCTTTCTACCATGGCAAAATCTAGAATGTTGGCCTTTCATAATTGTCAGGGCCTTATGATTTATTTAGTTGTGCTTGTTTCGTTACATCTGATCTTCATGGAGAGAGTTTGTTTAAAATTTTGGCTGGGTAAAATGAAGAAGAAAGAATGCACTTTATTTTGTTCAGATTATAAATTTTATGATTTCTCATTTATATAGCACCTCTCCAGCCAATATTTAACATTTAATATGATTTAAATTATTTGAACTGTTTTCTATGTGCCATATATAGTCAGGAACATTTATTAATTTTTTTATGAATTGTGCAGATAATGGAGAAAATGTCGACGACCATTCGGCCTAAGGCTCGAACTGAAGATAGGAGGAAGTGTGTTCTCTGTCATGAAGTTGGAGATGCGGTTGTGAATGGACCCGGACGGTGAGCTGCTGTTGTATTAAATTTTCTATGGCATTAACTATTTTCTTAATATGTATAAATGTGTACAAAAATCTTCTTATTTGTAGTCATTAATTTCTCTGGTGATGGCAGAGCATTGTTTAATGCAGTATTTTGTTCTGCCTCATGTGAAGCTCTAAGGTCAGGAGTTGATAGAATGATGCATTAACTGTCTAAATCATGTTTTCAGTCTGGATAGGTTGGATGGTAAGTGTGAATGTTGAGACTGTTTGCTTTTCAATAGTAAAATTGTCATACTGTGATTTGGTGAAAGCCTTGGCGTAGAACTTGTCAGTTGGCTGAACCGCTAACAAAGGACCATTGGCCAAAGCGCTGTGTTTTCAGTCAGAGAGTTATGCATCCTTAAGGTGTTTAACAATAATAGTAGTAAGATTGTCATTAGCCTGAGTTTCTGCTTCATTAATTGAAGATTTCAACTGGGTATCTCCAACTGTATGATTTTGACCATGATTTCACATGACCATTGTTTGATGCCTAGTACAATGGCATATTAAAGTCTATAGATTCATTCATTCATTCTGAACATTTATATAGCGCCTTTTCAAGATGACTAATAATAGGTGCTTAGATTAGATGATAATGTCTTGTTAAAGTCATCGGATTAGATGTAGAAGTGTAGACTGATTGTGATTCTGTTGTAGGCTTCTGATGATGGATGCTGACAAGTGGGTTCACTTGAACTGTGCACTCTGGTCGTACGAAGTCTACGAAACGATGAATGGCGCTCTGGTGAACGTTGACCAGGCATTCAAGAGAGGAGTAACGCTTGACTGTGTCATATGTTGCAAGAATGGTGCCACGCTGTCTTGTTTCAAACAGCGTTGCACCAACATCTACCATGTGCATTGTGCACAACAGGATGGTGCCATGTTTTTCCAGGATAAAGTAAGTGCTTCTACATGGACAGCTGCCTTGATCGTAACTAACATGTAACACTTAAACACGAGCACAACAGGCATTTTGTGGGTAGCAGTGTGTTAGGGTGGAGCTTAATTCTGAAGTTGAGAAATGTGATCTTCTTACCTTCTCATGGTCTTCTATACTTTAAAAAATGCAGGCAAAATATGACTTCTATTGATAAACATTTAGAGATAGCTCAATGATGTTGAAGTTTCTCTTACTAAAGCAACACGAGCTGAGGCCACTAATTAGGCAGTAGGCAGTTTCTCAAGTCATCATTCACATTCAAGTATTCCTTCAGTAATCAGTCATTGCATCACACATTTTGCCCTTTTGTTTACTTATTTATTGATTCTTTTACGCACTCATATATGTCTGTTTACTGTAAAAGACATTTAGTTTTGTAATGTATTACTGCATTTCTGATTGATGCTTGACTTTTAAATTACTGAGTTCAGAGATCAGCAAGTTTAAAGGCAGAATTTATAAGATATGTTACCCTAGTGCATATATGCTTTTGCAGTTGCACTGGTTTTAGTCTGGTTTCAAGAAACAATTTGTGTTCTGTTGTCTGCAGACAATCATGTGTTCAATTCACGCTCCAAAGACGGATCCAGGCAACGTGTTGACTTCTATTGCTGTGTTCAGACGTGTCTACGTCAACCGTGATGAGAACCGACAGATAGCAAGGTAACATATACTGATTATTCTGTGCTTTGAGACTCTAGACTCAGCTAGTTGATCATTGCCCTAAGCTTCCCTTGAGAACTTGTTGGTCCCGTGCTTCTATACGTTGATGTATGTTTTCTCGTGCATTGGAATAGTCTGTCAAACAACATTTTCAAGCTATCTTAATGAAGTTGCACCTTTTAAAATCTGTTACATTGCATATTAGCACTCTTGTGAGGTTGGTGGTAAGTTTAATCAAAGTTCAATGGACATTTGTGCTGCTACTGACTTCATATTACTGTGCTACAAAAATGTCTGAAACTTAACACTAATATCAGAGTTTCATTTTACAAAACCAGGGTCATCCATCTTGAGGAACGGAAGTGTGTCGTGAGAATTGGAGGACTTATCATTCACAACATCGGCCAACTGTTGCCTCATCAGATTCACAGCGGATTGTTCAACACACTCGACTCCATCTATCCAGTGAGTGACCTTAGTTTTCCCCTACAAGTGTTTTCCTAAAAGTTCTTTAGACCTGACTTTTGATTAGATGTTGTTATGAAATATGTTAATGTTTAATTAGTTAGTTATTTAAATACTTGGTATAGTGCCTTTTTAAGTACCTGATGTTAAAATCGTTAAAACGACAAAGTTCATCGATGAGCAAACAGTTCTTAAGTAACTAAAAGTCATCACTGGCAGGATCGTTCACATGTGCAGAGCCCAACAGGTTTCTATCCTGAATTGACCATTGACATCATGTTCCGAGTCCACTGACTGAGTTGTTCCAGAAGATTGATCAAACCTTATTTATATTACCAGCTCTTTGGTGAATGCTGTTAAATTGCAAATGGACACATAACTAAGGTTTGGAGGCTTAAAGCATCCACTGTGGGAGTGATTGACCTATTTACTTAATGAAGTACAAGTACGGTAGTGATTTACAGAAGCATCTAAGAACCTATTGCAATTTCTTTAAAGGTTGGTTTCAAAAGCACTCGATACTACTGGAGTTATCGTCAGATAAACAGACGATGTCGCTATGTCTGTAAGATTGAAGACCAAAATGGCAAGCCAGAGTTTGTGGTGACTGTCATAGAGCGAGGAATGGATCAGGTCGTTCTAAAGGATTCTTCTTGCAAAGGTAAGACAATGGTTTTATCACTGTGGCTTAATTCTAAAACACCAAGTCAAGAAACGGTGTTTTGCAAGAACATATGCATAGTGTATAATTCAAACAGCACACCCACTGAACAGGCAGTGTGAATGCCTGGGAATTAATATAGTTTGTCCGAATCACTAGGGAATCACATTTGTTCTGTTTTCTCTCCCTTTATTATGTCTTGACAACTGTTCATGTAGTGTTTCCAATGAATTTGGATATATGCCATGATATGATTTTTATTAAGTTTTCTTGAAGAAACAAGTGTTCTTTTGGTAGATGAACAGTTGTGACTGTGAGACACATTCAAAGATTTCATGTGCATCCGATCAATATTGTCGACTGCTTACTTGGTGATAATATGCTTTTAGAAGTGAAAACAATTCACATTTCCATCCAGTAGACCAACCATAAAATGTATTAACCAGATCTTATGTAATTTACTTGGTGTTGTTGGTATTTTCTTGAACAGATGTTTGGGAACAGGCCTTGGTACCACTAGAGAAGATGCGCCGTGAAAACGATCTTGTAAAAATCTTTCCTACCTATCTGACTGGGGAAGATCTGTTTGGTTTGACAGAACCAGCTGTCCTGAAGATCATCGAATCGGTATGGTACAATTTCAAGTCGTTGAACGATAAACATATTTCTAATTGGTTTTAAATTTGCTTATCAATTCCTATCTGTCAAATCTTTCTACCTTTGTCTGTCTAAGTACGAGGCTTGGCTGAATTTAGTTCATAAAACGTCATTGGGATTTTGGTTACTTGATTTGTGGTTTGGAGTTCTTATAATGGACATTATTGTACATCAGTCTTTAGTATGAAAGAAAGACTAGGTGAAAAGAAATCTACATGTTGTGTATCTGCTCTTTCAGCTGCCTGGTGTTGAGATGTTGTCCGGATACAACTTCCGTTATGGCAAATCAGCAATCTATAAGCTGCCATTGGCTGTTAATCCGAGTGGTTGTGCCCGGACGGAGCCAAAGCTACGTACTCACTTCAAAAAGTGAGCATAATATACATGCACAGAAAGACATGTAGTTACTTAAATTCTATCACAACATTATCTGGTACTTCAGATATAGTACTCGTTTTATCATCATTTTAATATTGTAATGTAATTCAACATTTACTATGTACTTAACCAAGGTGCTGCTTCCTGTACTAAGTTGAAACTGTGTGCTGTGCTGTGTCAGCATTCAAGTTTTGAAAAGATAAAGTGCAGTAAAGAAGTGAAATAGAACTGGTCATAAGTGGTTTTGTGATAGAATTATCAGTTGTTGCAGATAATGCAACAAATTTTATCGATATTTTGGTAGTGTCTGGCTATTTCATGTGCGTAAATGGTTGTGGAGAGTACCATCTATTCATAATGTAGTCACCTAGTTATGCTGTGGTCGTACAAATTGTTAATATTGTCATGTATTTATTAAGCATCACTATCTAATGACCAAGCATCAGTTGACGGTGCTGAGAAAAATAGTGCACGAAGGCCTTGCTCAAGGTCCCTACATAGTACCCATCTCACGGACGGCACGAACCCTTACTTTCTGCATTACAAGGCAAGAGCTGTAACCAATCAGTTACCGTGATCTACAATGACTTGACCTCTGTGATATCATCTGTATCCATACGTTGTCATTTCTACATTTAGTATGCAGCAGAGTTTGGGGCATCTACCCTTTTGTATTTCAGGTTAGCTGCTGTATGTGTAAGGCGTCAGTGTATTTCTTTACCATTTGTCTTCTTTACACCAGGCCGCACACATTGCATGGCAGCAGTAATTCTCGGTCGTTGCCATCCACTGTTACTGTAATGCCAGGTGATGTGAATTCACCGTACCTAAAGCAGTTTGTACATTCCAAGTCACAGCAATATCGTCGGCTGAAGACAGAATGGCGAAACAATGTCTACCTACGCCGATCAAACATACAGGTAAAAACAGGAACAAATCCCATCAGTGAAGGCAGCATTTTTTCATCAGACTTGTCTTTCCTCTCAGGCTTCATTACTTGCTTTTTCTAGTTGGATTGTGTCTGTAAATTGGAAACTGTCACAAAATATGTAACTTACATTAGTATGTTATTGCACTGTTTTGCTGCCATTTAGTAAAATCACTGAAGTTGTATTAGTGCAAGTCAAAATTGACATTAGAATTGACAGAATAGGCAATACATGAGAAATACATGACAAATTCTAAAGTTATGCAGAGCGCTTTGAGTTAGGTCGATATCAATCAATCAGTCAAATTTTTTTATTAAAACGCAACACGATAGGGTAATAACATACGTACAGAACGAAATATAATACATGGAGTATTTTAATGGGATGCCCCTAAGGGAGGGTCCCGCTAATTGGGGCACCCCAAGAATCGCAGGCAGAAACAGGTTTTATTTATGTATCGCTAAGTGTGTTAGGACTTATACTATGACTTAACTAAGAACACGAATGTACAAAAACTATACCAGAATGTCAGAGTCAGAAAAAACGTGTAACGCAATAGAAAGTGGTTATGAGTAGTTTAAAAAGCAGGAATGTAGATATGAGTTGTCACTGCGTGTTGTTTTGTACAAACCAAGTTATGATTACATATCAAGTAACGTCAGGTCACTGAGTCTTAAGATCGTGGGAGCGATACAAACCCCAATACCCTCAAGTGAGAGGCAAGAGTTGTATAGGTGGTACCCTTTCTGTTTCCTTTATCAGGTATGCGTGCATTTTTCAGTTACCAAAGGTTTAGGTGCTTATCAGGCATACATGTATGTGACTTTTTTTGGATCAGGGTCTTGGTTTGTTTGCTGCTCGAGAACTGGAGAAGCACACGATGGTTATCGAGTACATTGGTCAGCTTATTCGTAGCGAAGTAGCAGAGAAACGGGAGAAGCTGTATGAAAAAACGGTAATGCACAGATCATGGTTGAAACTGTTTATTGTGGATTTCTATTTGTGTAGATCTGTTGGTGTATGTAGCTGACGATGTCTGTGTGGGATAAATATATTATTCTATGTATCTATGGGTAATGGGTATCTACTTTTTGAAGCAGTACTTGATGTTGTGAGATTTTCATTCAATACAGTAAAACTTCGGTATTTTGAGCCTCAGTATTTCGAACTTCTGATTTTAATGAATAACAGTCAAAGGCTCGACCACAACCAATGCCAACACATACTGACATAACTCTGTTTTATCAAATCTGCTTCTATTGAAGTCTTGCTTATTGCAAAGGTTCTCTACAGTCCTTATCGAACTGTTGACTGGCAGATATATTGCAGTTACAGGGCCACTCAAATGGGCATCGGTAGTCCAGCAGAGTTGAGGCGATATGGTCGCTATACAAAAAGTGTACACTTCCATTTGCATAGAGTTGGATAGAGCTTGACGTGAATATATATCTCACTTATTTCGAACCTTGTCTCAAATGTTGTTGTAGAATCATGGAGTTTACATGTTCCGAATTGACGACAACTGTGTTGTGGACGCCACGATGTCAGGCGGACCGGCTCGATACGTCAATCATTCATGCAACCCTAACTGTGTTGCAGAGGTTGTGCCTTTTGAAAAGGACAGCAAAATCATCATCATTACAAAGAGGAAAATATCTCAGGGTGAAGAGGTGAGACTACACAATGCTGATTTCTAAATTGTCTTAGTAGACATGAGGTTTAACGGTTTATACCTTACGTGAATGGGGCCATTAATTTTTTGGTTACATACATGTGAATTTTACTAATACACGGATGGAGGCACTCTCCCAGTGCATTACAAAAAACACAATTTCAAGACTTCTGTTTAAAGAATACTTCACAACATCCTAGTTCAGCAAATACCTCTCCTCACATTGCTGCCTTTCTCTTTTCTGTCTATCTGTGTGTCTATCTTCCTCTTTCATCTCCCTCTGATTATTATTCAACTGATCACCATATAAGGCTATGGATAGAATAAAGACAGCCGTGTCCTGCATATTCCTGTTTCTCTCTGTTCACCAGCGTGCCAGCATTTCTTAAATGTTCAGCTGGCCATTCATACATTTAATATCATATAATATTATTCGCTAATTAGTGCTACCACTGGAGCACCTTCACGCTAAGCGAGTTATGATGCTCTCTATAGTTGTTAAATTTCATTTGTGGTTACTGGCCAACATGACTTGTGCATAGTACATACTATACATACTGGAAAAAGTTTACAGATTAGGCTAATATAACATTATTTTTTGTCTAACATGGATAGAAAATAAGATTCTTTAGACAAAGGTGTCTAGTTGTTGGAAAGAAAGTGAAGAGCGGAGAGGGCAGCACCACTGCTTTTGGGACAATGTTACACCACTGGATTTTAATATGCAAACATGTTTCTGTATTTCCTTACAGCTGTGTTACGATTACAAGTTTGACCTCGAAGACGACCAGCACAAGATACCGTGCTTGTGTGGTGCTGCAAACTGTCGTAAATGGATGAACTGAACGATACACGAAACTGTCGAACTGCTTAAATTATACACTTACATGTGTGAACTGGCATTAATTCAACTCAGTATGGCTTTTGCGTTTTTGCGTGTGAAAAGTGGGAGTGACAGTTGATTCATGTTGGTATACTCCGTCTGTGAGATGCTCGCACTTGACAGATCAAGGCTTCTCTCTTGATTTCTTATTCAGAACTTTGTTTTCTTTGTGGTCAGTTTAGTTTTCTCTGCAGTGCGCATTACGTCGTGTTTTCATTTCTTGTTTTTGATATTAGCAGCTAAATTTATGAAGATACATCCTAGTTAATATATATATTGGTTCTTGTTACGTGTACACTGAAGGGTAGGAGGTTAAATGGGTGTTGGGAAGAGCAGGAGGGGTGAAAGTGAGCACTGAACAGAATATTCCTTGCGAGCTTAGGCACTTGGTCCCACGTGGGTTCGGCACTCGTCTCTCTTGCGCCCGTTTAATCATGTTCGTCTTCTCCGTGTCTTTGTATACGTTATTGCGCAGGAATTTGTCGTATGTTGATTACGTGTAATAATTGGAATCGTTCGCTGATTTATGAGTGTATAAATTTCTAAGAATGCGTTACTTTTTGTGTAAATTACGTTTGAGACTATGTATTATGCTAGCTGATTAATAAATAATTTTTATGCAGAATGACTTTTCTTCCGTAACTGTGTTATGTGGAAGACACTGGTGAACGGACAGGAGAAGCAGCGAGATGCAAATGATGAGAAAGTGAATGCAATTTAGTCGTTGTTGATGAGAAAATGAAACTGCGAATAATTGTATTTGAGTCGGTGTAGGCTTCAATTGTTGTGAACCACAGGATTTATGTTGATCATGAATTTCAATCAGAGTTGCCAATTTAAACTTGTGGTCCGTTCTTTCTGGCAGTGGATCATTGTATTGTATCTTGTCCAGTTAGGCACTTAAACATGCTGTGTTTTTGAATATTAACAGCAATTTTTGTGCAAATGCATACCACTTATGACTGTGTAATTTGACCTTTGAGCTATTTCTGCTAATGAGTTGGAATTGGTGATTAAATATGAGAATAAAGATTTTACAATTTCTCTTGCTTTGTGTAGTATCTTGCTTATAAAAAGACATATTTGCCACATATGTTTGGTTGAGCGTGCAACCAACGGGCTACCGCCGTGTTCCACATCGTGGATACTGTGTGGGGCACGGTAGCCGATTGGTTAGAGTGCTTGGCTTGTAATGCAAAATGTTATTCAAAATGCCTTTTGTATTTTATAAAAACAGATTCGCTCAGAATTTTCTAACCAAGGGCCTCGTTAAAATTCCGCCATGTGAAAAAATACTTTCCATAGGTGAGAAAGCCGCTGGCAAACACAGTAGCTTTTCAAGCACAGTGTACAAATCATGAGGTCCGAGCCACCCGCAGTAAAGATCCGAGAAATTAATCTCAGCAGCAAATGTCATTTATAAATACTGTGAATGCCGATGGCAACTGTCTAGCCTATTTGCCAGCATCGCTGATGGAAATTTAATGTGTTGATACATCTTAAAAGTTAGAACAAGTTGAATAACGTAATTTGAGTCGTGCAAAAATCCTCAAAAATTTAATGTTTACTTCGAAAATTTGCTTCGGCTTCAGATACGATCATAGTTGCAGACAGGCTTTTACAGAACAGTCCAAAACATATTTAGGCATCGCAAAATCCTGCTAATATTGACTGCTTTTATTGACTTTAAAATATTCCAAAGCTCACCTACAAGCATCTACAGTATCTAAAAATTTCCCTAGACCCACAGTTTCCATAAATAAAAATCATCGAAACATCAACCAATCAAAATGAACGATAAATTAACCAATGAAACTCAACGATATGTCAACCAATCAAAATCAACGATAAATTAACCAATCAAAATCAACGAAATATCAACCAATCAAAATCAACGATCAATCAACCAATCAAAATCAACAATCATTCAACCAATCAAAATCAACGAAACATCATCCAATCATAATCAACGAAACATCAACCAATGAAAATCAACGAAACATCAACCAATCAAAGTCAACGAAACATCAACCAATCAACGAAAACATCAACGAAACATCAACCAATCAAGATCAACGATATATTAACCAATCACAATCAACGATCAATCAACCAATCAAAATCAACGAAACATCAACCAATCATAATCAACGAAAGATCAACCAATCAAAATCAACGAAACATCAACCAATCATAATCAACGAAACATCAACCAATCAAAGTCAACGAAACATCAACCAATCAAAATCAACGAAACATCAACCAATCAGAATCAACGAAGCTTCAACCAATCAAAATCAACGATCAATCAACCAATCAAAATCAACGAAACACCAACCAATCAAAATCAACGATATATCTACCAATCAAAATCAACGATCAATCAACCAATCAAAATCAACGATCAATCAACCAATCAAAATCAACGAAACATCAACCAATCAAAATCAACGATGTATTAACCAATCAAAATCAACGATCAATCAACCAATCAAAATCAACGAAACATCAACCAATCATAATCAACGAAACATCAACCAATCATAATCAACGAAACATCAACCAATCAAAATCAACGATGTATTAACCAATCAAAATCAACGATCAATCAACCAATCAAAATCAACGAAACATCAACCAATCAAAATCAACGATATATCTACCAATCAAAATCAACGATCAACCAATCAAAATCAACGAAACATCAACCAATCAAAATCAACGATGTATTAACCAATCAAAATCAACGATCAATCAACCAATCAAAATCAACGAAACATCAACCAATCAAAATCAACGATATATCTACCAATCAAAATCAACGATCAATCAACCAATCAAAATCAACGAAACATCAACCAATCAAAATCAACGATATATCTACCAATCATAATCAACGAAGCTTCAACCAATCAAAATCAACGAAACATCAACCAATCATAATCAACGAGACATCAACCAATCATAATCAACGAAGCTTCAACCAATCATAATCAACGAAACATCAACCAATCAGAATCAACGAAACATCAACCAATCATAATCAACGAAACATCAACCAATCAAAGTCAACGAAACATCAACCAATCATAATCAACGAAGCTTCAACCAATCAAAATCAACGAAGCATCAACCAATCAAAATCAACGAAACATCAACCAATCAAAATCAACGAAACATCAACCAATCAGAATCAACGAAGCTTCAACCAATCAAAATCAACGAAACATCAACCAATCAAAATCAACGAAACATCAACCAATCATAATCAACGAGACATCAACCAATCAAAATCAACGAAACATCAACCAATCAGAATCAACGAAACATCAACCAATCAAAGTCAACGAAACATCAACCAATCATAATCAACGAAGCTTCAACCAATCAAAATCAACGAAACGTCAACCAATCAAAATCAACGAAACGTCAACCAATCAAAATCAACGAAACATCAACCAATCAAAATTAACGATACATCTACCAATCAAAATCAACGATCAAACAACCAATCAAAATCAGCGATATATTAACGAATGAAAATCAACGATATATCTACCAATCAAAGTCATCGATCAATCAACCAATCAATATCAACGATTAATCAACCAATCATAATCAACGATCAATCAACCACTTAATTAGTTCCAGAAATCTTAACTTCTTATTGTTAGTGTTGTATCAATGTGTCAATTAAAGGGAATGGGTTAGGGAGGGTTTGGGAAGGGTAAAGCAGGGGATAGGGCGGATGCGGAACGGGACAATAATTGAGGGGACGTAAGGATAGGGAAGCGGAGAGGACAGGATGGGGCAGAGGTCGGGGAGCGATTTGCCTCGTCTTAATTTTGCCTGTGGTTACGGGCCTGCTATATATACCCGGTTACGCTGATACTAGATAATCCTTCGTTCCGTATTAAAAAATGATAACAATTCAAATTATCAGGTAGTAAAATTGTTTGTGTTTATTTATTTATTTTGTGCTGCTAATTTATATAGGACCTCTTCAAGATTGCCTTCTTAGAAGCAGCTCTCTGCGATAGCCTATATATGATGCTGCATTGTTAGACTAACGTTTCACCCCTTGTTTTACTTCAAACAGTATTTTCCTTTCTCGAAACAAGTTTGGTGTGCTTCTCTGTGCAAACGTACTTTTACAGCGCGGAAATTAATAATTATTTGGAAAACTAAAATAAGAAGTAAAATTATTTGAGAACTAAAATAGGAATGGTAGGCCTAAGTAAAATTATTTGTGAAGTAAAATTAGAATTAGAAGTAAAATTCAAGAGCTCAGAACTGAATTAGAACTGAATTAGGAATTATTTTTAGAAGTAAAATATCACTGGACCAGTGCGGACGTCAGCATCTAAACTTTTAAATTTGCTAGTTTTTTTAAACACCACATTGTTTCAACCTTCCCCGAAAGATGAAAAGGTCAATGAAGTGATTGCCTGAAACCATGGCACTTGCATGGTATAACCTTTACTGACACTTTAAGAAAGCTTTCATTACAGCACATCCTGCGATATGAAACCCGAACTGATAATTGTAAAAATAATGATGATGACATTAAAAATTGGCTTAGACTTGCGACATCCGCAAAGGGGAGGGAGGGAGGGTAAGGTCAAATGGGGACAAGGGGGAAGGCAGAGGTCCAAAGTAGGTCATATTTTGCGGACGTCCTTTATGGACGACCCCTTTTAGAAACGAACTCGAGGTCTCAATTGGTCTCGAGGAGGACAAGTCTGCCCATGTACAGCGCCGGTAAATAAGAAGCTGATCTCTGGCATGGCTTTTTGGGTGGCGCTGAGACATTTCGGGGATTTACATTACATTACATTTGTTGTCCGCATTCCAGAGTTCATAAGTGCACACACGGTCATCGATGGTGCAATTGTGAACGATATTGGAAGGACTTGCTCAAGGTCCATACACTGCGACTGTTTAAATGGAGGCTCGAACCCATACTCTCCACCTTACCAGCCAATTAACTTCCGGGCGCTATACCAATCGGCTACCGTGCCACACTTTTCAGCGTAGCATATTATGGCGAAACGTACTTTCGGATTAAAGTGCCCCCAATGTTCCCTCTGATGTCCCCCGATTCCCCCCCCATGTTCCCCCTGATGCCCCCCCTCTGCCGCCGAGACAGCACCAGAGCGAATTCACTTCAATTAGGCCTACGTCCTATCACTAACCTACATCTCCCTACAATATTCCCAGCCGAAGTATCTCCGCGAAATCTTCATCATCCAGTAACCCGCTCCACCCGATGTTCCTCCTGATCAGTCTTTCTCGACTCCCGGTCACTCGTCTCAAGTTATCCAACCGAGCTTTACCCAACGCTGCACCACGACTCTGGAACGATCTCCCTTTGAATTCAGCAGATCCTCGGTTCCTCCATCTTCAGGAGGGGAGATAGAGTAGGCCTAATGGTAGTTAATGCTCATGGCGAGAAGAGCATTAGATTCGCGGTTCGATACCCGTAACCCGCTCTAGGATGGCGCCTTGCGTGGCTGCCAAACCGTGTTCAGTTAAGATTTGATTGTAATGTCATGCTTCAATGTAATCTTACTGCATTTGTCAGTTTGAATTAATAAAGATTATTATTATTATTTATTATTATTGTTCATTGCAACCCGCCCTCCATCATCCGCCTCGTAGGGCTCCTCTGAGTCCTCTCTCTATTTCTTCAGGCTTTCCACTCAAAACTTGTTTGACCTTTCAAGACTAGGCCTACTCGTTCTGACTCATCTGATCCTCCGCCTTCAAATTCTCGCCCTAAACGACACCGCCGTAACAGCTGCTATGCCTCCTCTATCTGGACCCACGAAAACCGGACTCTGACCTCCTTTGACTATACCCTCAGAGGGGCTCTGACTTGATACAGCGCTTCTGAATAAGCTGGTGCCCTGCGCTTGGGGAGAGCGGTGGCGCTTTATAACATTGAAGTTAACGATTACGATTACTAGTTTCGCATTTTGGACGAATTTTTCTGAAAATGTTAACGGACTATGGGTTGGAACCTTACATTATGGTGGGAACTAACGAGGTAACAGAAGAACCTGTGTTATTAGCTTAATAAAGAAAACGAGTCATAGGCCTAAACGATTCATAAATTAGCTTCATAAACGAAAACGCTTCATAGCTACGGTACTCTTTCGTTATTATACTTTCTGATACGTTAATTTGTCCTGCATTTATTTGCTGGTAAAGCATATTGCGTTCTATATCTATACATATAGTATGTAAGTAGGCCTAATAACTACAGTAGGGCTTATGATGTACGTATATGTGACTTGCTCTGGCAAAAGGAGGCTGTTGTCAAGAAATTTAGTTTTGTATATTTTTGGCTTAAAATGATAAATAATAATTTCTGTTTACAATGTTGAAAAAATTATTATTCTATCTTTATTGGTTCCAGAGATATGAATTTTAGAATGTTTTGCAACTTGGAAGTACAATTTCGAGAAAAAAAGCATGCAAAGTGTATAATCTTAATCAAACCAAACATAAATTGCAAAGTTTCAGTGTTTTCAACCCTAAACTTATGGAAATCACTATGGGAACCCGCCAAATGAGGCTATTTTTAGCAAGCTGAACGAATACACTTTCCAATGAGGTATTACACATGGTATTCCTAACAGATTGAAGGCCAAATAATACCCTTGAAACTGGTACCCCCAAATTTTTTAATTCTCGGATAATTTTCATCAATCACACAAACTTATTGAATTTGTCATGAAATAGGTGAAATATTATTAAAGCAATATTTTTATCATGTAATGTAAGATCTTATTTATTGATGTATGCAAAGAAACGATAATTGAAAAATTTACACCTGATTGGTGTTTTGGCTAATTCTCTTGTTTTATCATTGGCGACTTGCGCCTCCTTTTGCCAGAGCAGGTCACATATAGGCCTATATGTATATAATTATAATTATATCAATCTTTTATTTCACTTTATTAAACTTGTCCAAAATATGGGGGGGAGGCGGGCCGGATTTGGTTATTTTATTCTACACTTGTTGCATTGAAGGTACAGTCGATCTCAATTATTGGGGGAGGGCACGTGCCCCGGCTACCCTTCCTCCAAAGTCTACGCCTATGGTTATAGGCCCTTATTACGCATACTGACGACGTGTACAATTTAGCCTAATTAACTTATTCAGACTTTTTTGTAATTCAGCGAAACTTGCCGGGTATCTATGCAATCATGTGCTGATTTCAAGATCTTACTGTATTCCGTAATTGTTTTACAGTCTGTGCGAAATTATATGGATTAATAACAGTTCTGTCAGAAAATATAGAAATAGTTTCCTTTGGAAAAAATAAACCTTATTGCTATCAACGCGGTGACTTAAAGTTATAGATGGTATACTTTATTAAGTTTTAGACATTGGAAATTTTTAAATTTTTAGCAAAATACCATTATTGTTTTGCAATTTAGGAAGCACTAATCTAATGAAACAACTATATGTGCACTGCACTCTGGAATTCCAAACAGGGTTAGATTTGGCAAGGATCTTGTTCTTCAAGTTCTCTGCCCTTGGGCAGGTTCAAATGTCCAATGGCTCCTCCCCTCTTGATGATGGTTTTCCTCCTTCAGTTTACTGTATCCGTCCACCATCATCCAGTCCAGCAGCATCCATCTAGGTCTTCCTTTCATTCTCTTTTCTCGCATTTTTATGATAGTTCTCAGTAAGGAATACCCCTCAATATGTGTCTCTCTCGTATATATGAGCGATAAGGTATCCTTCCTCAAGTTCCTCATCCGCCTTATACAGCTTATCTTCATTTGTTTATGCTGTTTTATGGTTAGGATCACGGTTATTAATTTTTCCAATAATTGTATTATCCAGATCTTGAGGTAGCTACTATAGCTTCCTGGCCTTTCTTCATCTTATTTTAAATAAACACAAGAAAACAATCTCATTCTATCATGAATTTGTGTTGCTAGACCGCCAACTCCAAACTTTCTGTCACCATATCTTGGATGCATAATCGCACATTTACAACTAGGGTAAGAAAACTTTCAAATATCAGTTCAGTGATCTCAGATTTAAAGATGGTAACAGAAAAGTGTTTCCTATGTTTAAGACATCTCTCCAGTAACATCTTGGCTGCACTACCATGCACCCTCTAATGTCATCCTTGTGACATCTCTGTATACTTGTAGTTCATGACTTTGGATTTGCAATTAGGGTTTCATTATTCTTTGTCTTCAGTTTCCTAAATTGCATCCCATCGTCCTTCAGTAATTTTATTTTAACAGTTGCATTTTCTAATTCATGATAGGTTTGCAATAACACGGAAAAGCAGTAGTAGATTCAACCTATAAATAAGTCCAATGTTTGGGCTGTGTTCAAGATCTTAAGATGCCAGCAAGTAGCTACAACAAACCAGACACATATATATGTGATTTTTGTAACAAAATGTTTACTTGGAAATCCAGTCTCAAAAGCCATAAAAGAACCCACACTGGAGAAAAACCATACATGTGCAATATATGTCACAAGGCATTTGCATGGAATACTTATCTGGAACGCCATAGAAGAACCCACGCTGGAGAAAAACCATACAAGTGCAATTTATGTTACAGAACATTTGCACGGAAAACTCATCTGCAACGTCATACAAAAACCCACACTGGAGAAAAGCCATACATGTGCAATTTATGTGACAAATCATTTGCAGAGAAGGCTACTTTGGAATGCCATAGAAGAACCCACACTGGAAAAAAACCATACAAATGTAATTTATGTCACAAAGCATTTGCAGAGAAGACTACTCTGAAACGCCATAAAAGAACCCACACTGGAGAAAAACCATACAACTGTAATTTATGTGACAAAGAATTTTCACAGAAGACTCATCTGAAATCCCATACAAAAACCCACACTGGAGAAAAACCATACAGGTGCAATTTATGTCACAAGGCATTTGCATGGAAAACTTCACTGGAACACCATAGAAGAACCCACACTGGACAAAAACCATACATGTGCAATTTATGTCACAAAACATTTGCATGGAACACTTCTCTGGAATTCCATAGAAGAACCCACACAGGAGAAAAGCCATACATGTGCAATTTATGTCACAAGGCATTTGCATGGAATACTGATCTGGAACGTCATAGAAGAACCCACACTGGAGAAAAACCATACATGTGCAATTTCTGTTACAGGGCATTTGCACGCAAAACTCATCTGGAATGCCATAAAGGAACCCACTCTGGAGAAAAACCATATAAGTGCAATTTATGTGACAAAGCATTTGCAAAGAAAACTACTCTGGAATGCCATAAAAGAACTCACACTGGAGAAAAACTATATAAGTGCAATTTATGTGACAAAGCATTTGCAAAGAAAACTACTCTGGAATGCCATAAAAGAACTCACACTGGAGAAAAACCATATAAGTGCAATTTATGTCACAAGGAATTTGCACAGAAGACTCCTCTGGAATGCCATAAAAGAACCCACACTGGAGAAAAACCATATAAGTGCACTTTATGTCGCAAAGCATTTGCAAAGAAGACTACTCTAGAATGCCATAAAAGTACTCACACTAGAGAAAAATCATAAAAATGCAATTTCTGTCACAAAGCATTTACAAGAAAAACTTATCTGGAATGCCATTAAAGTCCTCAGAAACGCCATGAACAAAGCCACAATGGAGAAAATCTATACGGCTAAAAATGCCCTTTATGTAACAAAGCATTTACACGGAGTGAAGCTCTCAACATGCACGAAAGAAGAATCACTTGGTAAAAGCCACAGAAGTGTAAATTATGTGATATGGCGTTACATGGAGTGATTTTCTCAGCTACGCAGCAAGATCCAATACTGGTAAAAAATTATGAGAGAGCGAATTCTATGAATGTGTTGTGCCGAACATGGCACAAATATGCCATGGAAGCACTTTATGTAAGATCTTTGGTACATATACTGACTATGAGAGAACTGTGTTGATGGAAAACAGTAGTTAACTACAGAAATCTTGCAAGATCTTCCTAAGCAGTTGAAAACGATTATCTGTAGCTATTCTAGAGTTGTCTGATGTTATTACCCATTTAATTTTGAGACCATGTGGATGTGGACTGTGACAAAATGTTTGAAATTGAGAATTTTATGTAACATTATCATTATGTTATCATCAGAACATTATCATTATGTTATCATCAGAACATTATCATTATGTTATCATCACTGCTGTGATGCTGCACAGACCGATATATTTCGTGAAATATTTTAAATGTATAGGTTTGGTTAAACGGATTAGTTGGCAAGTAGCCTATTATATTCCTTCTGTTGACTGTACACGTTTTAATGTTATAACCATATTATGTTTGATTTTCATCTAGTCAGGCATGTATTTCATCAATGTCTGGGCATAAGGTATACACTATACCAGCTATTCCTTCTGTCTACCACCAGTTATTTTGATGTGCCTTCTGTAACTGAATGGTATGGACACCGTAGAGCCTGGAGTTACATGGGGTCACCCATTTATGCGACGTCTGCTAATGGGATGAGGGGCCATGATGCCATCCATATATTACGTACGCAAAAATCTGGGAAAATTGTCCCCCTCCCTGTTCGCAAGCGTACTTTCTGTCACCCCCCCCCCCTCCTGCGTACATACGCTTGACGCACACGCCAAAACCAGCTGCAGAATTGTTCGCCAGTGGCTGTCTGCACTTTAGGCCAGATTGAAGGATGAGTAATCCATGGACTCACTGCTGACCGGTGTGATAGTTTAATAATAGCGTTGAGAGGTAAGGTCGTAAGGTGGCGTACAAGTGACACCTTTCCCACAGTCCTACTTCCACTGGTAGTACCTGATAGCTGAAAAGACTGAACTTTGGTTCACTTGAAGGCCAATCAATTTTAGGGCCAATATTTTATTTATTTATTCCGGATATTTCTATAGCGCCTCTCGAAGTCAACTACTACTCAGAGGCGCTCCCGACTACAGCATTTGATACTGTGCCGGAATTTTCACGCCAAAGCGCCACGAGCAATTGCGAGTGAAGGACTTGCCCAAGGTCTGTACGCAGCGGCTAGAGTGGGATTCGAACCTGCAACCCTCCGGTCACAAGGCGCCGAACTTGCCATTGAGCCACCACGCCCCATTTTAAATGATAGACAAATTAGACAATATAGACAATATAGACAAATTATAGGTTTTAACCCAACCCCCACCCCGTTTCCGTACGCAAGCGTACGCAAACATGCATTTGGGTATGGATGGCCCCTGAGAGGTCACCCAGATTCGGAATAGGGAGTGCTAAAGTTATGGGATTGCGAACTTCGGCATCTAAATTTGGTACTATAGTTATTTCAGGGAGCCTGTGCATTTCCATTTAGGCCTATATATAGCCTAAAGTCAAACAGCATACTGTCTACAGCGAATTGAATCTAATTAGGGCCTAGAGAACCTTTGCCCCGGGCGCTGCAATATCAAACTGCCCCATGGAATTGAATTGTTAACCGTGCAAAATGAACAGGATAGCCTAATCTAGGCCTTTGTAGTCCGCTGGAGTGCGGGCGGCTGAAAAAAGGGATAATAGCACAGGGGCCCAGAAGCCATGGCCGAATGGCGCCGATGCTCACGCTGTAGCACAAGTTTTGGCTCTGACGCCCAGGCAGAAGCTTGCTCGCACAACTTTTTGAAGACGTTGATAGGCCTACTGCGTGGTTCTTTGTACTTGATGCTTGCTGAAGTGGCTATTGGCTTATTGTGCCAAAAAATGACAGAAATATTCGTATAACTTTATAGGCCTAGATTATATGGGATATAGGCTAGGCCTAGGCCTAATGTTTAATTTTATCTACCTTAGGTCTGTAGGCCTACTTTGGCGAATTTGACAACTTTTAAACACTCTCTGGCATGGGCGGCGATCATGGGGGACGGGGGATAAGTCCCCCACCTTTCAGAGTGGGGAACACACCGTACATTTGTCCCCCCCACGTTTTGAAGAAACACAAAAAAGGCCAAGAATTGTAATTGCGCGTGAGGGTTGTCGCTGTTTTTTGAGCAGGTGAGGTAAAAACTATTTTTGAGACGAAGTGTTCCCCCAAAAATTGTCAGAAAGTAAGAAGAAATTTCTAAAAAAGTCATTGAATTTTTTGTCGGAGACGAATGCTAAAAAAATGTTTAGGGTAGAATTTCTAAGCAAAGGTCATACATTTCTGCAAGTGGTAAAAAGGTAATCACAGTGGTGGGAGACTCTTAAGAAAAGTTGTAAAAGAGCCGAATGACTAAAAAAAGGACCATGGCCGACTTTGTCCCCACCTCTGAGATAAGATCGCCGCCACTGCCTTAATTCTGGGCCGTTGCAATGACCACCCTATAGTAGGCCTACTGCTGAAAAACTTTGTGCAAATGTCTGTTTTACCCTTCCTTCCCCCCTCGTTCGGGCACGGTTTTGAACACGCCAATTAGGCCTAATTGAAAGTTTCCAAAATCGTTTGTAGCCGGGGCTTGGACATCCCATATATAGTGGGAAATGTAGGCCCGTTGGGCACTTTGCCTCTGAACTTGTTGTGATATCACATCCTAGGCTAATTGTTGACCCACGTCCGAAATTTTACATGTTGAACATGACTTGCTTTCTATTAGGGCTGTAGCCTACTGAAATTTCGCTTCGTATTCGCTTCGGGGCCGAATAGTGGGCCAAATAGCTATTCGGTATTCGGCCGAATAGTTGCGGTCGGACCGAATACGAATAGTGGTCACGTGACATTGTTTCTGCATAATATTATGCGGCTGCTATAGTGAAGTGAACGTTAAGTAAGTGACAATTTCTAAGTTAAGTTAAATCAGTTCCATTCCTATAGTTTACACAGACTGGCAGAAGGATGCAAAAATTGCATGTAGTTAGGCTAACTGTTCACTTTTAGTTTATGTATTAAATTTACTGAACTGAAACTTTTACTTAAATTTGAAATTTTGAATGTTGTCGGTAGACCTATTTTGTACACTATTCGTATTCGTATTCGGCCGAATAGTTGGTCCAATTATTCGTATTCGGCCGAATAGTGGTAATCACCTATTCGGTACAGGCCTACTTTATCGGAAAATTTCATGTCAAACTCTACAGAAACCGAATCATTTCAACTGTACGATACCAGTTCCTGAACCATTTACGAATACGTGACCCACGATTATCATCGACCACATAATTTTATGCGAAAATCCTTGCATGAAAAATTTAGGGCCCGTCCGGGAATTGAACCCGGGACCTCTCGCACCCGAAGCGAGAATCATACCCCTAGACCAACGGGCCAACCGTGAACGATCTCGCTTAATCGTATTATAGACTAACTGAAAACTGGGCTTAGGCCTACATAGTGAATGTTTAACGACTTGTCTTCGAGAGCGCTTTTGTAGGCCTAACATGAATGCATTTAAACTGTACATTTCTTCACGCCCATAATAAGCCGAGGTTGATACAACAAGCGTTGGATATTTATGCTTAGGCCCTATATTTGAGTAATAAAGCTAAAGTTATTGTAATCTCTAGATTTCTAAAGCGCCCGACGATAGGGCCTATCGCTAAGTCGCGGGAACTGGGGGAACCGGTTTCAATACGGGCGCTCAATCACACAATCGGTAGGCCTATTATCGATTCGATATTCAGGTAAGGTCAGATTAGGTTCCAGGTCATCGAAGGGCACAGAGATAAACAGAATGATGTGGTTGATGGTGTTTACATTACAAGATACGCGAGGGGAAGAATCCGGATAGGATTTGTGGAAAGTAAAGGGAGTGTTTTCAGTTTAAAGTTGAAATTTGTTTTTAGGCCTAGTGTGGTAATTGATAAAGATGGTGAAAACATTCTTTAGTAGGCCCTAGTCAAAGCAGGGCCAGCCGGAAGACAGAAGTTGATAAAAGAAAGATGCACCATGGAAATGTCTTTTCTTTGTCAGAGACTCGGAGTATAATGCTAAATCACACTAGCACAACGGAGGGTTTGGAAACAACCCCCTGGGGAGAATTAACTGGGGTTCCCAAGAAAGACTAGGGGTTGAACCCCCAAACCTCCGACAATTCCCACCCTGGTACACGCTCATCGTTAAAGTGTTAAAGAGTGCTGTATACATTTTGATTGAATGTTTGACTGTTAAAAGTTAATCTGTGCATAAATAACTTGGAGTTGCAGTGGCCTTAAAAACACCTCAGGTCTGAACTGTTTATCAGAACTGGGTGGTTAACATTGAGTTGGTCATGAACAGTTTATGGGGCTATTTAAGTGCATAACGCTTACTGACAAGTTTTATGACACATAATTTTTAAAAATTGCTATAGAAACTGTGATTCTAAAGGGTAATTTATGCATAGGCTTTGCCAGTAAAGGCTGACATCCCTGTTCCATTAAGATTGGAGTGGATGACATTAGATTATTTATCTGCTCTGAAACGCAGGGTGACGTGGTTGTTCCACTGGCCCGGACTTCCACGGTCCAACATAGAAGTTTTGCTGTGGTCGGCCCATTCTCCTGGAACAATCTGCCTAACAACCTGTGACATGAGCTTCTCAGCCTCTCTTTGCCTCTTTCTGCAAATGCTTCAAGACCTTTTTATTCGATCGTGGTTTCATTGTGTTAATTCGGGAGTGCCTCTGAGGAGTCTCTCTTGAAGTGGCGTTATATACATTAATGTAGTAATTAAGCTTCCTGCTTGCAACTTGACCTTGTAGTGGTGCATTATTTCTTCTAGAGTGTGAGCATCAAAGCTTGTATAATCAACTGTACTATCTTCTAACAAGCACAAGTGTCACTAGATGGCAAATCCTCAAGTTTTTATACTCATAAGTTTCAGCTGACCCACTTTTCAAATGGCCTTGCTATAATGTGCATATACCGGGTATATGTATATGTATGTATATATATATATATATATATATATATATATATATATATATATATATACACATACATCAGTCTTGTTGTCCTCGAGACCAAGGTCTTGGTCTCGAGTGCACTCGAGTTCGTTTTTAAAAGTCTTGGTCTTGGTCTTGAGACCAAAGGTCTTGGTCTTGAGGTTCAAGGTCTTGGTCTTGAGGTTCAAAGTCTTGGTCTTGGTTTTGCAAGACCAAGACCAAGACTTTTGTCAATATGAACAGTCATTAATTTTAACAAACGGCAAGAATTTTAAAAATTTATCCAATAATTACTCATACAGTTATTGCTTTAGTATTTACACGGTGTGAATGAGGCTTCACTGTTGTTTTGGACAATTATTTTGACTTCCGGTTATTTACCATGGAATGATTTCAAAACAGACTCATGATAAATTTGTACTTTTACATCCGGTTCTTGAAAAGCTGCTTTGTGTGCCAGTGATTTCAGCACTTGTAGACCGTGTTTTTCACATGGCAGAATTTTTATGAGGCCCACAGGTCACGTCTTGGTCAGAAAATTCTGAGCAAATTGGTTTTTTATAAAATTCAACAGGCATTTGGAATAACATTTCGCATGAAGGACTTTTGTAAATACGAATTCGGAATTCTCTGCAGTCTCCATTTAGAGTTGTTTTGCTTGAATTAAAGAAAAAACTCATGTCTTCATTAAAATAACGAGTAGTCCGACTGGACAATTTTTAGTAAGGAATAGAAGTCTGGATACGACTGTGATTTTTTGGGTCTTGGTCTCGGTCTTGGTCTTGAGGTTCAAGGTCTTGGTCTTGAGGTTCAAGGTCTTGGTCTTGAGGTTCAAGGTCTTGGTCTTGAGGTTTAAGGTCTTGACATACATACATGCATACATATTAGTGATGCACCAAATTTTTTACTCGCATTCATATTCAGCCGAATAATGAAAAAATTCGAATATCTGTTTTTGGAAAATTCTAATAGTAAAAACTCTAATACATCAGGATTTGCAAACTTCAACTTTTCATTACAAGGTTTTTACAATGTTTTAATTTTAAGTTTCAGTATTCGTGTTCAGCGCCCGTAAAGCTGAATATTCTAATTTGGCCGAATACTGAAAAGCTGGTATTTGTTACATCTCTTTTATATATATAATATACTTTACATATATAATATATATATGAGTATAATATATATGATACATATGCTTTTAGGCTAGAATGATTCTTTGCAGTGCTAACTCACTAAAAGCATTCATTTGGGTATTTATGTAGCACTTCTTCACCGAGGGCTACTCGGAGGTGCTCCTGACTCCAGCACGGCCCAACAGGACAGTTTTCAGTCTAGTGTAGAACATGTCAGAGGGAGTTCTGGAGAGCAGGCGCAGCTTCAGGGGAGCTCCATGCGGTCGGGACCACCACTAGATATGCATTGGAGAGCCAAGCCCACAGCCTGACCCAAAAACTCAGATGGGCCAAGATTGCATGGGCCGTTTGATTCCATTCTTGAGTTAGAACTGAAAGGCAACAGAAAGCATCACCCTGATGGTCATTGATATTCTCTTTATTGCAAGATGACTGCATGAACAGTATCCACTAAACAAGCAACGCACAGTCTTACAGACAAGTAGTAAACTAAATTAGAAAATGCAATGAGCCATAAATTAGAAATAATAAATTAGTCATAAATTAAGGTAGAAATAGTACAGAAGTTATAAATTAAAGCAACAATAAAATTTACGGTCGACACTGTCATGTAAACGAAACAAGAAACTAGATGCATAAATTAAGACGTTTGCTACTACGCAAGTCACGGACACCGAAGTTGTAAGATCAGTGAAGCTCTCGGCAGATCCAACTCAGACTGACATTGGCTGCGCAAATAAAATATAACTGTGTAATCCACAAACAGTTAATGACTACAATCTGTAATGTAAAGTACTGGAAGTTTCAGAACCCCAGAGCCTTCTGCGGTGCTGCAAAATGTATTGCACAGTTCAATTTGTCCTGTTAGATGTTGTGTTCAATCAGGTTGCTCTGGGAAACAGAACAGTTCCAGATCAATGCACACACATCATGTAAACTACAATTGAAAAACCATAGGTGCTAACACATTTGTTCATCGTAAGACTAGTATAACATACTCCTGTGAATTATTTCACTTGACTAAATCAATATGCAGTATTATTTTATAAAACAAAGAACCTAAAATGGTTGTTATGTATACAAACACTCATTGGCGGCGCCACCTATGTTTGTTGTACGGCTTTTGCCGTACCACTTTTTAAGGTTTTACGGCAAAAACATAATTTTGCCGTACACTTTTACCCAGACCCTTTAATTTGCCATACTACTTTTCAAATCGCCACTGCAAACACTGTCCAATAAACTAAGTTGACTAAATTTTTTTTAGCTTAAATGTCAGTAATTGTGCCTACTGGGCATGTCAGTAGCCAGACTCAATGTCTAGTTGTTTACACATGGTTACCCATATATGCAATATGCACATCATGGACTGATTTGCAAGCATTCTGCCAGAACCAAACATCGTTTCATGTGTAACTTTAAATCCTGTATCTAAGTCAAATATAATAACATAAATATATATACACACACACAGACCGAGGATTGAAGTTAAAGAGATTGAAGCAATGTTGAAGGATAGGTGGCAACAGGTGGCTTGTTTAGAGCCACTGTGACTTTCTCATGCGACTTCAGAACACATATGTTTAGATTAGTGTGAAGTACTTCTGTGAGGTACATAGAAAGGTGCTATGTTAAGTGACTTCATAGATACATTCGTACATATACTGTTGCTATGATGGTAGCAGGTGCAGTGAAGTTAAGTAAAGCTTAATCCAACTCGTACATCGAAGGACTGTCAATGTCATATGCCCTCCACACTTTGATGTTGGTAAATAACTGCAAACACAATTTGGAAGGTGTACTAGTGTTGGGATGCTGTGGTCATGTTTCCACTAAGCCATGGTCTTTTGACTTGCACAACCCATTGGAGGTATTGCTAAGAGTGCTACTTTCTGACTTTTTACTGGTATACATATCTAATCACAGGCAAAACTAATTTTCTGGAAACACCACATCCGTCTGTTAAACTAAAACTCTTGGATTTTTATCGAGAATGAATTACACATTATCGTGATTCATAAACAATTTGCAGTTTATCTCAAATCAAAACATTTTTGATATTTTCAGAAGCAGATAACCAAATGTTTTACCTGCTTTTTACAGCAAAATTGCACCAGAACAGACAGAAATATTCTACAAATCCTTCTCAACATTATCACAAACTCAGACACACATACACTTAATATTAATAAACAACCGACACCTTACACGTAAACTTGCACTCCTAAAAAGATATTCAAATTCTGACTTACAGAAACACAGCCTTTGCCTTCATAATTAAAGATTACCTTTACAAACAGGTCTTGTGTAGCACCTTTTGCGAGGTACTTAAAAGGTGCTATATAAATGTTACATAGTTACATTACATCTTAGATATCCAACATCACATTTTCCTAGGTTCACATCATACTGATCCTCCTTGGCTCGAGAAAAGTTACAAGTTTCTGTCTGGCACCGGTTTTGTAAGAGGTTTCAGCATTACACTGACAACAGGGGGTAACTCTGCTCGAGTACTGGATGTATATAAATCATGCAACGAAACAAGCGATGAACATGCATATCGAGTACACCACGCTCACAGGACATGTCCTGCACCTGTAAGATGTCGTGTCGGTGGATTATGCTGTGTACTTGAAGAAATTGGCAGTTTTTAGTGAACAGCAGGAGACAGCAGCCATACGTTTTGCAGAAGACTCGAGCATTTAGTTAGCAATCATTGCACCAAAGAGCTGAAAGTATGATGATGCCACCAACTTCAGGATGGCCATGAGTAATCTCAGCGTCTGCTCTGTGTCATCCTGGAAGCAAACACCAGCAACTCACAGAATATGTTCACAATAACAATTCAAAGACACAAAGGTCATCAAGATGCCTTTGTGAAATTCTGAAAAATACTACATAAATAGCCAGATATGTAGGTACATACGTACAATTGGCCACTCGTAATTATTATTATTATAATTATTCATTTATTAACAGTGATGGGCACTTTTAACTACTGTAGTTACTAACTAGTAGTTATAACTACTATAAAGGTAGTTGTCTAGTAGTTATAACTACTTTTAACGAAGTAGTTTAAAAATAGTTATAACTATTTTTATCAAGTAGTTTGTAGTTAACAACTACATTTCGAATTAACTACATTTTTTCCTGTTTAGTATTTACTTTAGCTAACTCCATCTTACAAGAACTTCTGTAATTTGGACGTTGTCCATAAATATTTTTAGTAATAGTGCTATATAATTTTGCTATTAGCAATTTGACCTTCCTATCTTGAATTGCATGTGGTCATTGGTCTGTGTGACAATGAATTGCCTTCTAGCCAGCACCTATAGCGTCAGACGATGCCCACTTGCCCAGTAATCTCTATTGGTAGTTACTGGATAGCTAATGGGCTGTGAAAGTTCGGATTAATTATCGCTCAGTTAAGGCAAACCATGGGCCAATTAGAGCAGACGACAGAAGACTTGTTGAAGTTTTTTTTTATTTTTAATTACCTAAATACTTTAATCCAGAAATCCAGTTGAATAAAATTTTCGAAATATCGTAAAATATAAAGTATTATATAATTTCGCTGCTTACTTATACGTAAACAAAGACTTTCTGCCCTAACATCTGATTCGCTGTAGGCCATTAGGCCAATGGCTGAAGCTTTATCAATCCAGTAGTATTAATACATTTTAGTGACAATGCCAGTAATAACGGTTTAGATTCACCTTAACATCAACAAGTTAAAATCATCGCCATTCCAGAAAGCCAATTCAATGCTCCAGAATTGTTCGCAGTTGAACATCTTTTTTAGCATGTCTGGCATGATACTCCTAGAAGATGCAGAATGTCGGACAAACTGTTCGACAGAATGGCCTTCTTTAAGAGCTGTTCTAGCGGTATACCATCTACGTCCTCTTAAATGTACTAAGAGTTTTAACAGTTGCAGACTTTGTAAGTTAGACATTTTAGTAGTTATAACAATTTGGCATTTGTTACTGTTTAGAACTTTAGACAATGAACACATCAGGTTGCCTTGTAGCATGTTCTAGCAGTTCCTGTCCCTTGTTAGTTTGTTTGACATATGGAGTAATTCGTTACAATTAGATTTGTCACGTGCCACTTGGTTTTGTTTTTTTTACCTTTTTTTATTACTTGTGTTGAATATCAGTAATTAATACAGAAAATAAATTCTCATGCAACTAGGTGAATATCAGTGCACCGTAACATAACTATAGAAAAGTAGTTTGAAAAGTAGTTAACTACTAATCAAGTAGTTAGCAAAACTAGTTATAACTACTTGTCATCTAAAGTAGTTAACCAGTAGTTATAACTACTTATTTCGAAAGTAGTTAGGAAGTAGTTATAACTACTAGGTAAGTAGTTGGTGCCCATCACTGTTTATTAAGCACCACTATCTAATGACCAAGCATCAATTGATGGTGCTCAGCAGTTGTGAGTGAAGGACTTGCTCAAGGACCTTACACGGTAACCATCTCGGGGAGGCTCAAAGTTGTACTCTCTGTGTTACAAGGTGCGTGATCTCACCAACTGGCCAGCACGTACCACTTGTAAGGACTGGTTGTGCCAACAACTTTAGGTCACATGTGAATTGCAGAAAGTTTAAACGTTGGCATCCAGCAACACAATGCTTTTCATCAGCAGCAAATTCAGATGATTGGTTTTTGGCCACTAAGCAGGTACACTCACTAACATTTCTTAGGCTAATAGTGATCTGCCTGATGGCACAAGAAATTAACTTAGAATATTAATAAATACTTAACAGAATATCTCATAACCCTTTAGCGACAAAAGGGATTAGTTTTCACACATTTTAGTACACGGTCATCGTTAAAGTGTTGAGTAACATCCTGTTTTTTACATGATGGTCAAGTCAAAGTATGCCTCTGAACCACCTAGTTTCATTTAGTTAGCAGTTAACTGCAAACCACTGACGATAATTTCACAAGTTCAACCATAAACCCCTACAAACTATGTTGCACATATAATCTAACCCAGTTTTTATTGTACAAAATGTAATTGTAAAGCTGGTGCCAACCTTTCTCTTAGTGCAGCACTATAAAGCAGTGCTGTTTATGCTTGACTGCGGACTAGAATGTGTTGTTTGTTGCATCGTAGCCTGAAACCAAATAAATTTGAACACATTGAACACATGTACCAACACAATCAATGAATGTCACGGAAGAAACAGAGAATTCATGAAGCAACCTACTCAGATATTTGTTCTAACCCTAGCAACATGTTGTCTCAGGCAACCATAAGTATAACTAATTATCCCTAAATCCAGTTAAATCCAATAATTAGTGATAGAAAGGCACTCTAGCAAAGAATGCTGTCTCTCAAATTGCACGAATAAAGGATTAGAGAACTGATCCAAAAACGGATCTGTGTCAGGCTGAATAGAAGCAAAAAAGGTGGGAGGAGATACTCTGTGGTTACAATACAATACAGGTGTAAGTTGATAATACCACTTTCAATAGCAATGGTGTAGACATGGGCTGGGAAAGGGCCTAAGTGTTAAGTGACAGCCACAAACAGGGCAACATCGATGCCTGTATTTCTAAGAACCACAACAATGGTAGATAATATTACCAGTCTGTATTGTAAGAAATGTAGATTCTAAACTACCTCTATTATCATCCTAATCAAAATCTGCAGTTAGGTTGCTGTGATGCCCAAAGAGTTGCCCGTCGATGCAAAATCAAGAAAATTGCATTACCACTCAAATTTTCCCATAGAATTATGCACGGAATTATGTGGCTCTGCGCAACCTAGACAATTTCATATATCGAACATCTCCACACTTGTTTTACCTTGATGCAAGCAAACAAGATACCTAATTCACTGTTGGCTAATTAAGAAACATTGGTCAGTTTCCCAACTCAGTAGCTTAAGAAAGAGCACTCTTAATATCACACAATGCACAAATGGCAAGGATGGATTTATCAAAATTGCACTTATGGTGAGGCTGGATTGATCAATTGTGCACTAGCTCTCCTGCGACATTCAAATGGTCACGTCAGGGTAAACGACTGCAAATTTACAAATTATTCTGAGCAAGTAATTACACAGATTACAACACAGTGGCTGGATGAGTATTTGCTTTGTTGTGTGAAGGGCCTGTCATCTTCTCTAAAGACTAAAAGAAATTTCTTCCTTGCTTGGCACCATCCACTGAAGCCTTCTCACTAGAAATTTATGTCACTAAATATATATATATATATATATATATATATATATATATATATATATATATATATATATATATATAAAATAATTTAGAATAACAATAATAATTATGGACAGTAAGAAAACGTACATATTTGCCTGGCCTTGCCCATGTGTAAATGATGCCTTCCTGACAGGCCATAACAACTGAATCTTCCCGAAATACAATAGCAGTCAAGCGTTCGTGTGCAATCTTCTTGCAGATCAACGGCTCCAGCAGTGGCGCGTCACTCAGCCTCGGACAAGCGGGAGTGCCAAGCAGATGCACCGATTCGTCTGCAGGTTTGACTAGATTGGCTTTAAGAAGTTGAATCTTGGAATCACTGCTCCGACTCGCCAGACTGAAATGCCATCGGTGCTCCTTGTGCTCCTTGCTCTCTTTCTGTTCGCCGATAGCAAGTGTTGCAAACTTCTGCTGCACTCCAGAGGAAGCTGTGGGGTAATTTACGTGGGACAAAAGAGTATTAACGTTCCCGTCGACCAAGTGAAGCACGTCGTTCGTTGTGGAGTTGGAAGTTGACTGCAGACAGGAAACGTTGTTGCATCGTGTGGCAGTTGTGGAGCTCGAGATGTGTACATCCTTCTGTGATATGATTGTGTTTCCACGAGGTCTAACCATCGTCTGACTGAGTATTTCGTCGGTCAAGTCCCACAAACAAAGCATTGTGTCGTGACCTACCGAACCGAACCTATAGTACGTCAGGCCTCGCAGGTTCTTCTCTGAATCCTGCACACCATTCAACCGCGATGATGCCTGCGTTGCATCCGGCTGAACGTTTTGATTTGACGGTGCTGCATCGCGGCAGAAGTCGTCATCGCTTCCACAGAAGTCAAGGACATCTGCTTCATTCGACGTTACAAAAGGATCAAAAGCAACGACACTTACCCAGGACCTGTGACCCTTTCCTCGGCAAACAACCCTTGCCTCGGCCATCGACCAGACAGTCACTAAATCATCCTCGCCCCCCGTAACGACGTACTTTCCATCAGGCGACCAGCAGACGCAGAGTAGACCGCCAAAGTAGCTCTTCATATTGCCAACTAGCTCCATGGTTTCAAAAGTGAAGATGCGAAGGAAGCCGTCTTGACTGACAACAGCAAGGTACTTTGAGCACGGCGAGAAAGTAAATTCGTTGATGCTTCCATCACCTATTGTCCATCGGTAGACTGGGTTGCAAGCACGCTTTGTCTTGCATGTGTGCACGGTGAAACCATCACCGTGCTTCAGGGGCTGATAGTGCGGAGGAACCACAGAACATGGCAAGTCTTTATTGTAGACGTATAAATGGCCGCTTGAATGGGAAACGACAAACTGATGCGGAGAACCAGGAACCCATCGAATGCACGTCACTTTCGTCTTGTCCGTTAGTCTCTAGAAAAGAAGAGAATTTACTAATTGTAATTCATTAAATGAAGTTTACATTTCATGAATTAGCACTTCAAGGAATTGCTCCTATTCCATTTGCAATTCATTTTGAAAAAAGCTTTGAGATGAAACAGAAGTAATCTATCATTTCAATCTTTTCAGAATTGTATTAAAACCATATTTGGTGCTAGGACTAGTATCAAGATTAAACTGAATTCATTCAATGTTATGAAAACTGGTGTGAGTACCTCTTCGTTGTAAAGCCGACTGAGTTCCTTGGTAACAGGATCGATTAGCTGAACCTGGCCAGCACTGAATCCTACGATCAGCATTACACCATCAGGCGAAGCACTGGCTTGATTGAAATCGTGACAAGTCGGAGACGTTCCCCTGTAGGCACGCTTGTCCAGAGGCTTACTAAGGTCCAAAGCCTACAAATTTAGAATGAAAATCAAACTAAACAGCATTCTGTGTCTGAACATCATCTATCTGGAAATATGAACTAAATCAAAAAATTTCCAGCTAACTGTCGATTAAGTGCAGTAACAACTGCAATGCTGACATGCGGTGCATCAGGCACAAACTTAATGAATGCTATTTTGTGATGTACTGAAAGGTGTAACATATAAATGTCAAACAAGATACCTAATCGTATACACACATGCAGAGGCATACATACATAGGCATACATAGGCATACGTACATACATACATACATACATACATACATACATACATACATACATACATACATACATACATACATAGGCATAACAACCAGAGTTGATATGCAACAAATCTAAATCCATTATCAACTATTCTGAGAAAACTGAAAAAACCCAGTTTGTCAAAATTTAACCAGAAATTAAACAATAATCCTTTAAATATTTACAAGGAACTGTAGTTAATTACATTAATTTTTGAAAGTCTATTAGGTTAAGATATTAGGTTCGTAGATGAACTTAAACATCTGGTGGGCAACATGTTTGGCTGTGTGTCTTCTTGGGGTTTCCCCATTTAAAAAAGACATACGGATGTACTGGTGCTACTGCCATAATGGAAACTCGACTCAAATCTATATATTTTGGGTCTGGTACGTTCTGTTGCAACCTCCAACTTCATTCACATAATCACATACCTTCCAATCTTTCTGCATAACAATATTTGTAGCCGATCAGTGCTGACTGATATATTCACAAAACTCTTATCTCTGCTTTCTGCTCATGACTTTCTATATTACCACAAGCACCAGAAGACTGTCAAAAGTACAGCTAATCTGATTAATTTCATCTCCACTCAGCGTAGCTTCATTCATGGCAGCTGCAGGTCTACCATTTATCAAGCATCATCGCCTCCTATGCATGAAACATCTGCTGGGTCATTCCACGTCAAATCAACCAGGGGTGTACATCACACCCCTTTGGATCTTTCTGAAATTTTTTGTACATAAACTACATGTAAAATTAGGAATAATAGTGAAAATTTCAGCAGAATATCTCAACATTTGACCAAGATATTAATTTTTAAAGTTAATAACCAAAAAACGAATCGCGAGAAAACAGCATGATTCACCAACTTTGGATAGTCATATCTCGGCCAGAAAATATGTTAGAGGGCTGAATATTTTTCTGAGTATTCAGTTTTTTGTGCTCTTTCTAAATATGCAAGAATCTGGGTGGTGTTACCTTTGGGGTTTAATCTATAAATTTTTAAATATTGCACAAAGGCCAATTTTCGCCCAAGTTCCAGACATCATATCAGCAGGCAGGAATGATGTATAGTAATACTTATACTGGTTTTATACTGAGGTACATGGGTGCTCATCAGACATATAGTTAGTACCTGATTAGTTTCATTATGTCTGTACTTTCCAAGGACATTTTCCTTGCCATGATCGCGAAAGTGGGGTCTACGGCTTGCCCAAAAAGTGAAAGTGAGTGTCTAATGAAGTTCATGAAAATTTGCACATATATTGAGGACACCTAGAGCTGTCACTGGTGAAAAATTCAGGATGGTGTTCTGCTTCTTTCCTTGTAAATAATTTTTTGAAGTTGACCAATTTACAGCGTCGCGAGTTAATGTTGAGAGCATATGTGACTTGGTTCACAGCAGTTTTCCTGGCTTGTATGTTTCTTTTACAATCATCTATGTGCCTTGTAATATCAACTGAACATTTAAGCCATGCACAGGCTACTGATCCACAGGAAATGTATTGTAAATAATTACAAGAAGGTTGTTTTATGTAATTGATTTGTGCTATGTTTGGGCTATTTTGTGTGGAGCTGTGATTTGTTAAATATTTGTGTTTGTCATCCAGTAGAAAGTATGGCAGAAGTGTGTTTTTATGACTCTGCAAATTGGTATAAATTACTTTAATATAAAGGCCTTTCATTTTGTTTTACTGAGCTCAAAAGGTAAGATTTCATGTCTGCTGAAAATAAACAGCAGGGACACAGCGGGCATTAAGCTGTGATTTATCATTTGCTTAATTTCATGATACTTAATTTCTTCATGATCATTTTCTTCTAAGTTAAGCAACTCATGGGGATCAAAGATTCCTGTTTAACAGCTCATTCTTTTCAGAATTTAACATATTTTACGTGTGGCCAAAGTCTGCTAACAATAATTTTAATTAAAAATTGGATTACTGTTAGTTTGGCAATTTCAACGTAGATTTTAACATCTTAATACCACTTTTACACAGAAATATTTAAAACAATTCATCTTGCATTCATTAGTCACAATGGCAAGCCAACTTCCAGCATGTACATTTGGTGAATTATGACAAGAAGAGTGTCTCCACTCAGTATACACAAAAGCACCTGTATGCTTCTGCAGGCTATTAGAATTTTCTGATGAAGACATTGATTGCTGGTAAGACAAAGTTCGACATTGAAATTGCTTCAGCAACCATTTGTCGCTACCACAGTCAAGTTTTTCTTCACTGATATGAATTTCTGCATAGGTGCAAAGACGCACAAAAAGTTAAAAAGTCACTCAGAGTGCACTGTTCGAAATGCAAAAGATCTTCAGCAAATGACTAGCAAGCTTGTCAATCCTGGAGACCAGCTGCGCATCAGTTGCCGAAAAAATTGGTTTTTGAAAAAGAAGAAAGTGAAACATCACCAGAACAACAAAAATTGTGTGCTTCCAGTTCATCAGTAGTGCTTAAAGGCAGCAGTGATTTTACCTATTTATTCTGATGTGGAATTACGACAGCTAAATGAAAGCATAACAGACATTGGCTGCACTCTATAGTCAAACTTTAGTGTTCATGCACGAGAACGAACAGCATATGCCAAAAGAAAGATTGATCAAGTAAAAGCAGCAATACAAAAGAACCTTTCAAAAATTGTGCATGTTCAACTTAAAAGGATGGCAGAAAGAAGCGGAATGTGAGGGATGTGGTGACTTACCTAAGTTACCTACATTAACTGCAGAGCTAAAATCGAAATGTGAGTTGGCAACCAGACAGCAAATATTGAATTACTAATGCTTGCACTAGTGAGAAAGTATCAGAAGAATTTGGAGACAGTAACTACCTGGTGAAGTAAGCAGCTGTGCATATTTGCTGCATATTGTTGTTTATTGACCATTATTAAAGCTTTGTGCTTTAATAATGGTCAATAAACAACAATGTGCATGTGTAAACTTGTAATAGGGTTTTATTTGCCTTTGCATGTAAGAATAGCAGGATTACACTGCAAACTGAGAAATCTTGATTGTCAGCATAGTAATGATAAAATCAGTTATACTAGTAATCAAGTGCTTCAAAGTAGATGGTTATAAAAAGTTGCCTTAATGCACTGCAAGGCCTATTAACAGCAACTCGCGACACTGTAAAATTGGTCAACTTCAAAAAATTATTTACAAGGAAAGGAGCAGAACACCATCCTGAATTTTTTACCAGTGACAGCTCTAGGTGTCCTCAATACATGTGCAAATTTTCATGAACTTCATTAGACACTCACTTTCACTTTTTGGGCAAGCCGTAGACCCCACTTTCGCGATCATGGCAAGGAAAATGTCCTTGGAAAGTACAGACATAATGAAACTAATCAGGTACTAACTATATGTCTGATGAGCACCCATGTACCTCAGTATAAAACCAGTATAAGTATTACTATACATCATTCCTGCCTGCTGATATGATGTCTGGAACTTGGGCGAAAATTGGCCTTTGTGCAATATTTAAAAATTTATAGATTAAAACCCAAAGGTAACACCACCCAGATTCTTGCATATTTAGAAAGAGCACAAAAAACTGAATACTCAAAAAAATATTCAGCCCTCTAACATATTTTCTGGCCGAGATATGACTGTCCAAAGTTGGTGGATCATGCTGTTTTCTCGCGATTCGGTTTTTGGTTATTAATTTAAAAAATTAATATCTTGGTCAAATGTTGAGATATTCTGCTGAAATTTTCACTGTTATTCCTAATTTTACATGTAGTTTATGTACAAAAAATTTCAGAAAAATCCAAAGGGGTGTGATGGCAAATTGTTATTTTACTGGTTGATTTGACGTGGAATGACCCTGCTTGTAACTGACTGGCACTACCATGTATTAAATATTACCACAGAATTACACAGGGAATTGTGTGGCTCTGTGCGACCTAGATAATTTCATATTTCAGCAGCATTTCCCTAAAATCCATAATTGGCAAAAATGGATTTACCTTGTTTTGCATATCAGCTCCTCACATACATACATACATACATACATACATCCATACATACGTAAGTACCTACGTACATACATATATACATACATACATACCTAATTTACATCTGCATTAGGGCTGTACCGAATAGGTTATTATCACTATTCAGCCGAATACAAATAATTGGACCAACTATTCGGCCGAATACGAATACGATAGTGTACAAAATAGGTCTACCGACAACATTAAAAAAATATGTTAACGTTCAATCACTGTACATAAAGAATGATATTACTGACACTGCGATACCGTGGTCCAGGCAGTAGGCAACAACTGGCTGCAACCACAGCATATACTATGTTAATGAGAGAGTTACTTCAGTCCACTGGCTATAGCAGCCGCATATGCAGAAACAGATGTCACGTGACCACTATTCGTATTCGGTCCGACCGCTACTATTCAGCCGAATACCGAATAGCTATTTGGCCCACTATTCGGCCCCGAAGCGAATGTTCGGTACAGCCCTAATCTGCATAAATATCCAAAGACAAATTATTCTATGTCAAGGAATCACGGCAAATAAATTTAATCAAAGTATATCTACCTTTTTAACACCTCTGTACTGGTAGACATAAAGTTCTTTGGCTAAATTGAAACAGATCTTGTCATCAGCAGTTGAGTCCTTTGGATCGATGAGTCGGATGAACGAAACCTTGACTGGATTGTTCATCTGTCCATTAAATGGAATCCGGTTCTGGCGAGTGCAATCCGACAGCGTCATCAGTTTGTAGGTGCCTTCTCGAGTGACAAACTGTGTCTTGATGTCATCTCCTCGACTTGTGTCAATCGACATCGCCATCATCATCACTGCATAGTAACAACAATAATTCTAGATGAATTGTAATGAAACGAAACAGCTCATTTATACACTGGACTAAATTCAATTAAAACTTACACAGCAGTCATATGAAGAAAACATTTATAGTCAGAATGTTATTCACATATTAAATTATCCTGATGTATGTATGCTGATGCATGTTCACCAGAGTGCTGTTTGGCAGCCGGTTATATTAAAGAATATACTTACTTACTTTAGTATTATAATTATGGACTATTCAATGCATGTTACATTTATACTGGTAAGATTGTGGCAGACAACATTACTGAACAACCTAATCGTATTCATAATCTCAAATTTATAAGGTGCTACTTAAAGCTAAAAACAGGCCACCAGCCTGGTCAAGAGTGCTGCATCATGTCAGAAGGGTTGTCCAGGGATAACAAGGGGAGGTCCATGTCTGGGCCTAACCTAACTTAATCTGTTTATTTCTGTAGTGCAACTGTAGCAAAACTTTGGTCACAAGTCACTGTTAGGTAAAACTACACGAAACATGCAATACTGGATCAGTGAGGCAGATATACATAGCAATTAACATGATTTGTACAGTGTTGTATGGCTATTTCCAATGGCAACCACTGGAACAAGGAACAATTTATTGCGAAAGGTGATCTGAAACATATAGGTTAATCAATGACCAAAATGACAAAAGCGACTTGGCAGAGCAGAAATAGACCACCTGGACCAGAATAGTAAACTGATCTGGAAATAAACAGTTTGGTGCTGAAAACTACATGAAACGAGGCCAGAACTGGAAGTCATAGTGCTCGTCACATCACAAAGCTAGCTACAGGGAGGAGAGAGGAGCAGACAGTTCTTTGTAATCAATTCAGGTCTCTGTTTTGTAAATTGAGAAAGGTCTCAACCAGTAGGCATCCAAGGTATGGGAAGCACTGGCTGGCATAAATCTCTGTTGATGAGATTTAGAGCCAAAAGCAAAGTCCCTAGTTCATTGGAAAAATCCAGACAATCTCCGACAAAGGGTAAACATAATGATTGGTCTTAGCAACAAATCACATAACCTTTAAGACGACGCATGATCTTACAACACAGACTGTGGAACAGTATAGAATGATCTCAAGAGTAATCGTAAAATCACATACGATCTTGGCTCTAAGATCAAGTGCGGTCTTTGCTGTAAGATCACAGACTTTGCTTTACGACCATACATGATATTTGCTGTAAAAGTAGAGTAATTGTAATTAGTAACTTCTATTGTTCCAGTGTCTAATGCACAAGGCATCAGCCGATGGCACACCAAAACCAAGCCGTAATCAGGTCAATATCCAGAAGACCAGTCAGTAAGGGTCTTTACTGCCTAATTCCTACCACCTACTGCAATGCTGAGTAACAATAATCAATATGTCTCTATGTGGTGGAAAAGTCACCTCCAAAGTTTTATAACCCGACTGTAAAAAAGTGAATATATAACTTTTTATCCCTTTACAACACTACTGGCCCACAGTGCATAACACAGTGTGACAGGTATCTAAGATGGTTGTATTCACTGCTTGCTTAGGGATTCGAACCCACCACTAGCCATTGACCCACTATTATCGCATGTCCTCAGCAAGACGAGATATCTGAAAACGTAAAACATGTAGATCAGAGCAAGAAACTCAGAAATATACACATAATATATAATTAAAATGTATATAATATATAACTGATGGTCAACGGAAAGTGGCAGGTTCGAATCTCCACTCAGGCAGAAAATATTTTTAACATTTCGGTTCAACGCCAAGACTCTAGCCAACTCAAACGTGATGAATACATTGACACTACACTGTCAGGGATAAGCTAAGGTGATGACAGAAAGGCATACAGATAGGATGACAGACACAGAGAGACACACAGAGGGTGGCCACCTGCTTTCTTAGGCCCAAAAAAAATAATGGTGTGTTTCCGGTAACGGAGTTTTAAAAAAGTGGGTAGGTAGGTAGGAAAATAATTTTTTTTTGTAAAATATTTTTATACAATTGCCATTTCATAGTGACCGTATCACCTTTTTGTTTTTCTTACGTTTTGAGAACAAGAAGATGTTACTAAATAAAAACAGTTCCATGTTTTTTAAACTTATTTGTCAGTAAATTAAATTTTAAAAATGTTTTCTTTATATATGCTAGAAGGCTAATATTTTCACAAGTATAGTTCATTGATATCGTTTTCTGGCAGCCATCAACGATAGTCTAACGTATGTTGCGTGTGTATGTTGTATGTATGTATATATGATGTATGTATGTGTGCATTTATATGTGTATTAATGTATATGTGTATGTATGCATTTATGTATGTTGTATGTATGTAATGTATGTATGTATGTTGTATGTATATATGCATGTATATATACATCATGTATGTATTTATATGTGTATTAATGTATATGTGTATGTATGCATTTATGTATGTATGCATTTATGTATGTTGTATGTATGTATATAAGTATGTATATAAGTATGTATGTATGTATGTATGCATGTATGTTTATGTGCATTTATATGTGTATGTATGTATGTTTGTATATGTGCATTTATATGTGTATAAATGTATATGTGTATGTATGCATTTATGTATGTATGTTGTATGCATATTGTATGTATGTTGTATGTATGTTGTATGTATGTTGCATGTTGTATGTATGTGTATATGTTGTATGTACGTATGTATGTATGTATGTATGTATGTATGAATGAAAGTATGTATGTATACGAGCATTTGTGTATTAATGTATATGTGTATGTATGCATTCATGTGTGCATGTATGTATGTATGTGTGCATTTATATGTGTATTAATGTATATGTGCATGTATGCATTTATGTATGTATGCATGTATCTATGTTGTATGTATGAATCTATGTATGCATACATGTATGTATGTTGTATGTATGTATATTGTATGTATGTATACTCCGGTGGGCTCCCAGAATAGCGGACCCCCCGAATAGAGGGCCGGCACCGAGCAGCCGCCATTGCGACCAACTGTTCCCCCATAGGCAGGGCTGGTTGCTTAGGAGGCTGAGGCTGACCTTGAGGCTGGTTGCTATAAACTTAAAGGAAACTTTACTCATACTATGATACGTACGATAATCGTAGATGTTGATAATACATTGAATACGACGACGATTGGATTTGGTTAATAACCCTGGCGCATAACCGTGGGAAAATCGCCGACTTTCGGGTCTATTATCTCCCCAACCCTCCCACATTTGAAAAGCTGACCATGGGAAACTTACAGCCCATTTTTTGCTCTAATTACCCTTAGACCTAAGTCCTTCCCGTGCAGGTCTGCACATCGGGCGACGCATCTCGTTGCTCTAATTAACGGTGCTCTTATTTACATTGAAAGATCGCTGGTTTCCCACGGTCTATAATGTTGCAATTCTGCACCTCTGGCACAGAAAGTGAGGTTTCAGTTGTGGAAAGCTACAACTCTGACACGAAATGAGTTACTAAAAAAAAATTTTTTCCCAAAATTATTCGAGTCGCGCAAAAAAAGTGACTCGGTCGCGTTACCGGAAACACACCATTATTTTTTTTTGGCCTTATGCTAATGCTTAGCAAAATGAAGAGGCAAATACTTAAGCCCCTACAAGGCATGGCTGTATAGACTGCTGATGATCCTAGTGTTTTGTTTCTCGACCTTCGTCCATATGCTATTTGTGAAACGCTAAGACCATCCGTTTACACCATAAACAATGCCTCCATTAAACAATTGATTAACACCAATCCAGGCAGTTTCTCGTTAACAGAGTTACTTTTCACTCAGTATTAGCTTTAGTAATTTCAACTTGTCAAAAAAGTGCTGCATACTTGTTATTTATGCTTAACATTTTAACTTTGTTAACAACAGGTATTTTTTAAAAATATATGGACATCTTCTGATGTTTCCTGAAAATCTTTCTGCTTCTGTTTTACCTATCCAGGTCTATGGAAAGGAACCAACTACCAATCTGTCTTTGGAGCTTAAACTCTTTTCCTTCCTTCCGTCTCAAAACTCAAAATTTCTCACTGGCTTGGAAACATCTGGATATGTATAACTGCGGTATATGTGCAGTCACTTCGTTTAGAACTGACGTCACGAGCTGCAAACATTAACCGGCTTCTTACCACAGTTGCCTACCTTAAGTTTCAATAGTAACTTTCACGGCAATCAGGCATGTATACACACATTTAAATGTTCATCTTCATTTTTACAAGATCTTTTACAGTTTTACAACAACAGATGATCATTTGCAACACGATACGTTTTACATAAATTCTGTGGGACACAAACGACACGTAAACAACTGAATGTATACATTTGCTAAAGACGCCTGACAGATGCTTCATCCCACAAGAAGCTAGAATAAATGACACATGTATAAAAATTGTACTCATTCATGCATTTGGGCATCTGAACTCATTCGTTGCAAATTACAATAAGCGTTGCCTACCCTTGCTATCTTGCTATCTACACCTCCTTTTCTTGAGCCATAGCATCCGCGTTAAGTTCCGCATGTAAGTCTTTAATGACTTACTCTACACCGATCAAAAGCCTAAAAGTTTACGCTTCATTATTCTAGCCGGTATTTTGTTCCTGCATCCGGAAAACAGAAGAAATTCGCTCTAACTAACCAAACCATCACTCGCCGCGCAGTACTCTCTAATCACACCATGTTTTTCTCAATCACCGCACCGAAGGGTACGAGATACTCTCACTAGGTAGGGTACGAAGTCGAATAAGGCGACAATAACGTTCAGTGAAAGCATTACCGCTAACAAATGCCAAAAGAAACTAATAAAACTTATGATGACCCTAATCATATTATTAATTCTTTAGTTACACTCGGGGTTACACCCAGTGAGGTATAAATATAAGCACAGTATATCCCGCGGATTGCGATTGTCTTTTAGCGCAATAAAGGAGCTTGGGCATGCGCAAACTTCACTTCCGCTACATGGATTCAAAGACGTTTCAAAGATCACGGTGTCTCATCAACACCATTTTTGCAGTTGCTCGTGGCTTGGACTGGAATTATTCGACTGCCCTTTCATCACACTTACGGTGACTTACCACATGACACTTCAAACCATACATGGTCCATATGTAGTAAACTTTCTAGTACAGTTAGTTACCAAACCAGTTTCCGCTGTTTCGCTTCCGTCTGCGTCATTCAGCAGATTGACATTCAGTCAATTTGATCGTTCGATCCCAGACAGTACCTATGTTTCTTTCAAAATGCTGCCTTCTTAGCATAAGCGTAATTTGTGGGGTGGAGGGGGGGTACGAGGGGTGCCCGTACTCCCATTTTTTGGACGGGGGTACCGTACCACACTTTTTAAAACAATGCCAATCGATATTTTATTATTGTGCTTTCCCAGAGATCGCAGTGACTTGCTTCGTGTTTGTAGAAAATTGGTACCCTCACTTTTTTGACCAAATTAAGTTACGCCTCTGCTTCTTAGCATTTTATCTCAAACACGAGGCCTACCCACCCAATACCTAGGCCTAGCGCTCTGTGTCTTTCTCCCTCGGTTCTTCTGGCAATCGGATATCGTTAATCACGCAATATCCCAATTTTTTTTAACTCATCGGGGGTCCATAGAGTAGTGGTAACATCACTGGCGTGAAGAGCAAGAGGGAGCGGGATCGCTTCCCGCAACCCTCTCAAAAAGGTCCACTCAACCTATTTTCATTCGCGAGATGGCGCGTTGTTAAAAATAAGATGTAGGACGTGATGGGCGCCTTGCATGGCTGCCGTATACAGTTAAATTCGACTCCTGTAATAACTTGTGATCATCCGTTCATAGGCCTACTGATTTGTAATCATACTGCGTAATTGTCAGTTTGAAAATATTAAACGAAGATATATTATTATTATTATTATTATTATTATTATTATTATTATTATTATTATTATTATTATTATTATTATTATTATTATTATTATTATTATTATTATTATCTCACTTGGCGCAACGTCGTGAAGAATCTACAGTTCTTTGAATGCTTCACTGAAGCATTAAGCATTAGGCCTAGACCATACTGTGATTAGAGTATTAGCCTAGACTAGGCCTATAGCAGGCTAGGAGCGCTAGGCCTAGTGCTTTTTTTTCAGCCGGAACGCGCCGGAACGGCGTTCCGGCACCTTTTCCAGCTCCTAAAAAATAATTTATATATTTCAATAATAAAAACAATAATTTTAATTAGTTATTTTAATTTAATTTCAGTGTTTTGAGCTGTTTTAAGTGTTTATTGAGATCCCTCCCAACCCTCAATCCTGTTTTTCTTGGGTTTTTAGTCCGTCCATAAATGTTCCGTTCCGGAACATATATAGGCTATTGTTGCGTTCCGGAACCTTTTTTCTAGAAAAAGAGCATTGGACTATAAAATTATAGTCACTATACGATTATGATTGATCATACGGCATAATGTCAATATGCTACTTTCTTAGCATAGGCTAATTTGTGGGGGTACAAGGGGTACCCGTTCGGTGGCCGTACCCCCACTTTTGGACGGGGGGTACCGTACCCCACTTTTTTTTATTTGTTTTTATTTTCTACATTAGGCCTAATTTTGTAGTAACTTTGACAGCCACTTCCGTCGGGCCAACTTACTGAGCCTATAGCATGGCTACCATAAACAGGCTATATGGCAGTTACTACCAGTGGCGTAGCCTAACGTGGACCCCTCTGACCCAGTCTTGTTGTCCTCGAGACCAAGGTCTTGGTCTCGAGTGCACTCGAGTTCGTTTTTAAAGGTCCTGGTCTTGGTCTTGGTCTTGAGACCAAAGTCTTGGTCTTGGTTTTGCAAGACCAAGACCAAGACTTTGTCAATATGAACAGTCATTAATTTTAACAAACGGCAAGATTTTTAAAAATGTATCCAATAATTAGCCTACTCATAAAGTTATTGCTTTAGTATTTACACGGTGTGAATGAGGCTTCACTGTTGTTTTGGACAATTATTTTGACTTCCGGTTATTTACCATGGAATGATTTCAAAACAGCTAGACTCATGATTAATTTGTACAGTTACATCAAGCGTTACCACTCCTTGGGTTTTTTCACAAGATCTTGGGTTTTTTAATCCGAACTTGGGAAATGGGGTTTTTTCATGAAGACCTTGGGTTTTTTGCTTGGGTTTTTTCTTGTTTATTGAAACCGTATTTTTCATTAATTTAATCAGCTTGTGCAACGGTTTGGATGATCGATGTCAATAAATAAATAAAGAAATGGCGCAATATGCATGTAAGCGTTTGCTATACTAGTCTATTGCTATATTTAAAATATAATTCTAAAGACTATATGGTGCTATACTAGTCTATTGCTATATTTAGAATATAAATCAAGAGCCTAAATGTGCTGTACTAGATTGCTAGTCTACTGCTATATTTAAAATATAACTCTAAAGACCAAACTGCAGACTGAGGCTGCACTTTTTCAGAAGTTTTCCCGACGTGAACTGTTGCGTTGTCTTTTTTAAACTTAAGAAATAGTACTTTGAGTTTCATAGTCTTTAATCTTTATTCTTGTTTAAAAATAAAAAAATTAAATGTGCGATAGAAGCAATAATTCACGTGATACGGACTCTGATGAAAATAAGTACATGCATATAAACATTTTTCACTTGCTTGGAATATTAACTAATAGTTTTTGGCAATAAAAAGATAGCACGAAAAGATAGAACAACATTTCTATAACAGAAATGGTATAATTGCATCATATTATTATATATTATCTTATAATTCGTGTATTGAAGTCTGCAGAAAACCTAGCTTGGGTTTTCTTGGGTTTTTTTAATGTCCCAACTTGGGTTTTTCATTTTTTCAGAGTGGTAACACTGGTTACATCCGGTTCTTGAAAAACTGCTTTGTGTGCTAGCGATTTCAGCACTTGTAGACCGTGTTTTTCACATGGCAGAATTTTTATGAGGCCCCACAGGTCGCGTCTTGGTCAGAAAATTCTGAGCAAATTGGTTTTTATAAAATTCAACAGGCATTTGGTATAACATTTCGCATGAATGACTTTTGTAAATACGAATTCGGAATTCTCTGCAGTCTCTATTTAGAGTTGTTTTGCTTGAATAAAAGAATAAAAAAAACTCATGTTTTCATTAAAATAACGTGTAGGCCTAGTCCGACTGGACAATTTTTAGTTAGGAATAGAAGTCTGGATACGACTGTGATTTTTTGGGGTCTTGGTCTCGGTCTTGGTCTTGAGGTTCAAGGTCTTGGTCTTTAAGGTCTTGGTCTTGAGGTTCAAGGTCTTGGTCTTGGTCTTGGTCTTGAGGTTCAAGGTCTTGGTCTTGGTCTTGGTCTTGAGGTTTAAGGTGTTGACAACAAGACTGCTCTGACCTCAATAAAAGTAAATAAGTCTATCGATTGTTCCTGTAGCCTATAGCAGGCAAGACGCGCTTTTGTGGTATCGTAAAATATATGCATCTGTTTCTTGCGAGGGTCAACGTTGGTCTTGAATTTTTTTTAGTTTCATAAAAGTTCTTGGTTTGAAAGTCACTGAAAGCTCTTGAGAGGTCTGATGGCAAACGATACTTGAATGGAACTACTCAGGCAAATTTTAGCAATATTATTGATATGATCTAATATAGTTTTCTAAAACAATATCATAGCGTTATATAAACTGAATGTAATTTGTAGCTGTTTGGGGAACCAGCCTATCGGTCTAATCGACTCCATCTTTCTAATATAACAACAGAAATATTTATATTTTACTAAAGGTAAATTGAAGAGTTTTGTGATAATTTCTTTATTTTTCCATATGATATCTAGAGTGTATGTTGTTCTGATGTTACGATGGCTTTATAGCTATTTATTTTTTCCAGATAAAAATGAAACGCCCTACTCACTATCGGTCAACAAAGAGAATTGCAGGTAAAGACATTTTGAGATACTTTAGAGAGTATGGAAAATTATAGACAGAATACATACATTCGTAATAAACACATGCAGAAATACTTGTATAAATACATACAGACGTATGTATGTACGTACGCTTGTGTACACTTGCTGGCATAATCAGATCTGCTATGTGCAACTGGGCATCAAGTCATCAACTAATAAAAACTTTGAAACAAAACAGAAGCATATAATAAGTGGGTAGAGGTTTACATAAGTCCGGTGGCGACCATGATAAACAGATATGACCGACCCTGACTGGGACAGAACAGAGTGCTGCGACCCCCAATCTACTAATTTTGCTCAAGTAAGCAAGAAATGGTTCACAAACACAATATTTTAGGTGAAATGAACGTGAGTGTGTATGTATGTATGTATGTATGTATGTAGATACTTAATATACATAATACTTTTAGGTACCGAACAAAAGTGTTGCTCTCTGTGCTAGCCTATGTGATGTTAAATGTCATTACGAACGAAAATATTACACCAGTTAACAAAACAATGCACAGTAAGCTGGAAGAGTCACCAGTGATGGACTCATGTACACACGTGGAACCAACTGACAGATTCCCATCGACACCTCCGACAGATGGCATGGATGTCCATTCAGAGTATCTGAGCCAAGTTGTGTCGATAGAGCTTTTAAAAGAGTTTTACCTAATTTACATAGAACATTAGGTAAAACTAACACAATGTTTACAAAGTCGACATTTCCCTCCATTATTTTAGTGCTATATGGTGAAATTTTTTATGATGCTATTAATTCACTTCTTTGTTACTCAGTACTTGCTGACTTACTTACTTGAGTGGAAGTAGTAGACTGGTAGGTTGCAGCACTCTATTCTATCCGAGTCTGAGATGGCCCTATTTGTTTATCATGGTCACAGTCGCCACCGGACTTACGTAAATGTTTACCAATAAGTGTCCAGTACTGTGCATCTTGAGATAGGACATGATTCAGTTTTCATGGACTACTTATGAACCCGGAATGTCAGCACTGAATGTAGATGGTATGACTGATGGTTTGGTTAGTTGCTGCTTATTGACGCTGTCATAACAAAGGTGATTATTATCACCCTCCTTTATCCAGGCCTGGGTCTGGCACTACCAGAAGACACCCCAGTGGCAGAGTTACTGACTGACTGACTTGAATGATGAGTCAGATGACTGAATGCAGTGCCTTTTAAAGAGTAAGATTGAAGGTTGTACTAGACTGTGCATGAAAGGTAGATACTGTTTTGATTGCTGTTAACTGGTGAGTATTTTGAAGTTCTGGGAAAAAACCTCTGGTAAGCTTTACTTATGGGTTGCCTGTGACCAAACACCATCTGAACTGTATGGCTGCCCCAAACTCGGTTAGCACAGATTGCTGCAAATTCCAACAGTGGAAGTCCCTCAAGAAAGTAAGTACTGAGTAAAGACATGATATTTACCAAGGAACAAGATTTGGAAAATAACCTTTTGGTGAAAACTGAACTTTTATTTGGCCAAGACTTTAATTAAGTGGTGTATATCTTTGAAACATAGACGATAAGAATGAACTCCTGAAGATAGGTTTGGAATGAAGCACGACTTGTGCTGTCTCGTCTTTTCAATTTCCTCTTGCACTCATTTTCATTTTCTCCATGGTCGTTTGTACGGGGCTCTACAAAGTTTCTTTCATGTACAACTACAGAATGCATTTAAATGCCATTTTTCAAGGTCTCCAAATTGGGATAAACTTGTATTTTTTGCAAATCTGTCTTTTTGATGTGAGCAAGAACTAAGTTACATTTGTATGTCACTCTCAGTATGTCAGTTAGCAGCGCTCGTGAATAAGCTTGTGTCCTGTGCTTATCTTTACTGTAGTGTAATTTGGGGATCACAGAACAAGTCTCAGTTTGTTTTGTCTGGTTATGGCTTTTAAGAATTGCTGGAGTACATATCATTTGTGGGACGTGATGGCTCAGTGTTAAGTTCGGCGTCTTGTGACCTGAGGGTTGCAGGTTCGAATCCCACTCTAGCCGCTGCGTACGGACCTTGGGCAAGTCCTTCACTTGCGATTGCTCGTGGCGCTTCAGCGTGAAAACTCTGACACAGTATACCAATGCTGTAGTTGGGAGCGCCTCTGAGTAGTAGTTGGCTTGAGGAGGCGCTATAGAAATATCCGAAATTAAAAAAAATAAATAAATATCAAGACTGTCATAGTGTGCACCTGTTTGCAGACTTGGACATCCTTATACAAATACTGTAGCATTTTAAGAGATTCCATCCATATTTCTGTTCAGAACTGCATGCTGCTCTTTGGTGAAGAAGTGAAAATGTGATACACTGGCAGGCAGCAGTAGAAGATTCAGACATTTGCCAACACTGCTACCTACCGTACTTATGCAGCATGCAGGCACTCGAATGGTATTTCAAAAGCAATCAGTTTCTTCCAGTTTTGTTTTATAAAGCTGATTTTAATTTCTGGTTTTGGCAAGTAGTAATTACTGACAGTACAGTATGTTTGAATAATGACATGCAATGTTTCATATGTGTAGTAAATTGATATTTTTTATCCCTCTGGAGCTAAAAAAAATAGAGTAGGAATAGAAAATGATCGATTTTTGATGAAGCCTCATTAATTTTCTGTCATTAATATTTTGCTTAAGCTTGATAATATTTACTTGTATTTTGTGAAACAAGTCTTATTTATTTATCAGGTAGTCTGCTACATGTCGGATGATTTTGTTTATTGTGTGCTTTCAGGTTTCTTGCATACAAACAGGTTTTGCTAAGTTTGTTAGATTCCAACAGGAGGATAACTTGACTGGACATAAAGATTTTCTACCTAAGTTTAAGCTACACCAGGATGTCAGCCTTTTTTTAGCTGATTGTCTGTAGCATAGGTTTCCAGCAAACGGCTGACTAAACGAAATAGCTGTTATAACTGATTTGGCTTGGGATGCAGGTGAAGTCAAAACCTTGAAACAAACATTTGCCTTTGTGAATAATAATAAATTTGTTGTGCTTTTATTAGCCAGTACATGGTATGTTGCATGCAGGGGCTTCTATCCCTATTCAGGGTGGGCGCAAGTTGAGCCCAGTGAAAAACAGAGGGGGAAGTACTTCTTTTCAATTGTCATCACACTCCCTACAAGTTAGAGTCTTACAGAGTCTGTGCTCACAGTTCTGTGCAGGGCGTATGGAGGGGGGAGAGGGAAGGAAGCAGACTGCTTCCATTTTGTGCCAGAGGGTAAGTTCCCCCCTCCAGTGAATTGGATGTTTCTGTTCCACTGACAGTTCTGACTCAGGCCAGCAAAATGCTTTGTCCTGCAACATCCAAGGACTGAACATTTTAGATTAAACATTGCTATTGGCCATTATTGGCGATGTAGCGATCGAAGACCTTCGAACGGCGCATTTTTCAACTTCGTATTTTGATGTATTACTATTATGGGCCATGCAATATTTGCTTAGGTTACAGTGTCTAAGCTTTTATAGATTGTCGTTATTATTTGTATCAGTATTATGGGCCATGCAATATTTGCTTAGGTTCAGGGGCGTAACTTTGGTCTAAAAAGTGGGGGTACCAATTTCTTCTCCAGTTTCGCTTTTCGCATGGAAACCATTTCGGACATATATTACCCTGTCAGTATTCTCATAAATTTTTATGTCAGTGAAAACAAGCCATCTTTTAATTGCAGTAATAATTAAATATTGATTGGCATTATTTAAATAGTGGGGTACGGTCCCCCAGTCCAAAAGTGGGGGTACGGGTACCCCTCGTACCTCCCACAAATTACGCCTATGCTTAGTTTACAGTGTCTAAGCAGTGTTATAGTGCATAATTATTACTTTTTTTCTTCAGCTATTGACCATTATGTTCCGCTATTTTTCTGTTGATGTAGAATGCAAAAAAGCTTAACAAATTGAAAAAAGCGTTCATAATCCTGTTGATTAAGAAAAACTAGTTGGTCAATGCTACAATTATTGTCGTGTAGTGCAATGAAAATGGGATTATCAGGTCTTGAAATATTCCCGCAAAATAATTGTCGGCTGGGTAACACTGCAATAGGCAAGGATGGAGCCTGTTGCTACTGCATTACACCATTCATAATGCAGTATTTAAAATTCCCATTTGCTAAGCAGTGTCCCATATTGCCCAGTATTTTAACATGCGTCCCATATTTTGGAAATTTTGTCCCATATATATTGGACGCTATCCCATACAATTTTTACAGTGCACTGGGAGCCCTACAGAAATTAATTCAACAGTTCAGTTGAACTAAAATGTATAGTTTTTCAAAACCAGTTTTATTTCTCCAAAAATGCGCTAAAACTCACCTTCGGCAATGTAGAAATCCAAAAGATTTTCGGGGAGGACCCTGGACCCCTCCCCTTCAAGGGAAGGGAAGGGGAAGGCAGGAATGGTACAGGAGTGGTAAAGGGAGAGGGGAGGGATAAGGGGTAAGGGTTAGGAGGGGTAGGAGAGGAAGGGAAGGCGAGGTATGGAAGGGCTTTACGGTAACGGGAATTGTTTCCAGCTTACAGGGGGTTCTGTGAAAGAGGGGGAAGGAGAGGGATTGAGCCCGGTTGCTTAGGGGGGATAGAAGCCACTGGTTGCATGATTTTCTGCCATACACTGTATTTAGAATATAGATTTTTCAGATGCTAAGTTATTTATTTTTGTGGCTGCTTTTTATAGCTGAGCTTCTCTGAGTGCATTGTGTTTTTTGTTTGTGAAAATTTATAACTAGTGCTCCTTCAAGATATGTACTCTGCTATATATATAAATATCCAATGCTCTTAATACATGTTCTTTTTGTTCACACATAGTTTTAAGTTATTCTTAGGAATTTCTTTGAAAGGAATGGCTCAAAAATTTTAAAATAGGATTATATAGTTTACAATGAAACCTGTAGTCAGATATAAAGACTGTAATCGATCACTGGTTACTGTAGAAATTACAAAATGTTATCAGCCTCTGGAGTCATCAAAAGTATCTCCACAAAATATTTGTTTAGAAAATATATATAAATAAGCTTGAATGCATTCACTTTAGTTAGTAATAGATCTGAGCACTCTACCCTACCCTGTACTGCAATTGTTGAATCACAGATGCATACATTTAAAGATTTCACACTGAATGAAGTGAACATATTTTTAGACCATTGTTGAAGTTGCCTATCTATGTAAACATTAACCCAGTACACTGAACATAATATTTTGCTAACTGTCTTAAAACACACTTGCTTAGATCTGTTACATATTTATAGGCAGGGCTTTTTTTCAGCCGGAACGCGCCGGTACGGCGTTCCGGCACCTTTTTCAGCTCCTAAAATATAATTTATTTATTTTAATAATTAAAACAATAATTTAGTTATTTTAATTTAAGTGTTGTTGAACTGTTTTCGGTGTTTATTGAGACCCCTCCCAACCCCCAATCCTGTTTTTATCGTGATTTTAGCCCGCCCATAATTGTTGCGTTCCGGCACCTATTGTTCCGTTCCGGAACCTTTTTTTCTAGAAAAAAAGCACTGTTTATAGGTACAGTGCTTTTGTAAGGTAAATGTGCTATATTAAGTGTCCTGATAAGTACATTTGCAAGTAATCATTCTAAACAAAGCTACAGTTTCAAAATTGTGCAATCTGTATAAATTATTTCAAAACAAAGAAATTCCAAAGAATAACTTAAAACTATGTGTGAACAAAACGAACATGTATTAAGAGCATTGGATATTTATATATATAGCAAAGAGTACATATCTTGAAGGAGCACTAGTTATAAATTTTCGGAATGAATGAATACATGTGATCTTAATCCATGTTCTTTTTTGTTCATATATCTTTCCTTCTATTCTTCTACTTATTCAAGAGTATAGTTCATAAACTTTATTGTCTCAAGATTTAGAAATTTATATGTTAGGTTTTCAAGCGGTGTTGGCAGAAAACAGATTTCCTACAAATTGGCATATACCTCCATCTAGACTAAGTTTTGTAGTAAAAAAACTATTAGAGATCCTATTCTGATGTGTTCTGAGGATGTTCAAGACACTTCAAAATTACTAGAATGAACTATAGACAAAAGTAGCAAGTTGAACATGTTCGATATCAATTTAAGGAGACAGCGATATTGAAGTTTGCACGTAACTGTATACACAAAACAATTATAGAAAAAAAAACCGTTAGAGATCCCATTCTGATTTTTTTCTGAGGATGTTCAAGACACTTCAGTGTATAAGTGTGAATTTTTTCAGATTTTAAAAAAGTTGCGAAAAGGTCAAGGTCAAGGTTAAAGTGCTAATTTGTGGAATATGGTTTCGATGTTAAACTTTTAAACAGTCATGATTAATTTGCCCAAATAGTTCATAGTTCATCAAAAGAGCTGAATAATGACACCAAGAACACCTTCCTAGCTCACATATAAGCTGAGATACAGACGTCCAAAAGTACGAGGTCGAGCGGGTCGGGTCAAAGTTCGCCGACCCGTATCTCGGAATGCAGTTGACCCAAAAAATCTTTTTTGCAGGTTTATACATATCTTATGTGGCCCAACAAGTGGGCAAAATTTCATGTAAATCCGAGTCGGTCGTGTCAATCACTTTGGTTGAACTGACATGGAATCACCCAATATTTGTATAGTACATTTTTAGAAATCCTTAACAAATGACCCTTCTGAAATAGTTTTTTTAGGTTATTGGAGACATTTATTTTGCTATCTGCATTCTCTTCCTTTCTTAAGGCAACCTAATTAGGACAGACATGTTTGTGCTTGTGCGGACTCTTACCATATATGTGTATAGCACATAACCTTGTCCAGCGTGCATTTGACAATATTGTAAAAGGAAGATTTTCAGATGCATATATACGTTCCCATCTGCTTTTTAAACATCGCAGTTCAGGTGACATATAGCTTTTTTAGTTTGTGCTGCTATTATTGTTTTATTAGTTTGAAACTATTGGTTGATGTGTTTTTTACTAGAGTTGTAAACTTGTTCTGTTGTTTCTTTTTGCATAAGGGCAACTGCTATGGTCGATTCATCCAGGGTTTCAACGTTTGTCATCTCGATACTTCTCATTGTTTATGGAAGTTTTAGGTCAGCTGCTTTTAATAATAACAGCACTTAAAAAGAGATAATCATTTTACTCCAATTTTTCAATAGCAATGAAGTGTGAGCATTTACAATAGGGAGTAACCGATAAGCACTTTTCTTCCGATAACCGATACCGATAATTTAGCACATTTTATTGGTGATTCCGATACCGATACCGATAATCGCAAATATTTGTTGAGCTTGTGAGTGAAGTTATCACAATATGATGGTTATGTTAAAATATATATTATATACAGATATATTAAAAATTTGTGGCATTTCGCTATGTATTTTGCGATAGCCTTGCTGAAGTTGCGGAAAATTTCGGTCCATGAAAAACTACATCAGCAAACTTATTTCTGAAAATGTATCAATTTAGAATTTTAGATGAATTTTAAGCACATTTCAAGGATGCGCACCCCTTTCATTAGTTTTCTCAGGAAGCGCACCCCCTTAAAAATTACGATTTTTCGAACTTTTTATCGGTGATAGAATTATCGGATTTTCCGATAATGGGATTTGAAGTAGTTATCGGTGCTTATCGGTTTCCGAGCCAATAACCGGTTACTCCCTAATTTACAAAACTGTAGCAATTACCTGTATTCATTTTCTCCTCAGCTGATTGCTGATTGGCATGATGAGAGATTACTGACATATTTGCCTTTAACCTCGGCAACTGGGATTCTAATTCACATCCATTGTGTGTATGCTGACATTGTTAAGCCATGTAAGCTAGAAGGAAAGTCTATCCAGTTGGTTGAATTGTGGTCCTGTTTGTCCTTGTGTTTGTCCTTGTGTTTGTCCTCGTGTTTGTCCTTGTGCCACAGGACTGTGTTTCTGATGACTGGTGTTGATAGAGACAATTATTTATTAGTAACTTCTATGGTGCCGGTGTCTAATGCTCAAGGCATCAGCCAATGGCACACAACAATATACATAATATAATTTGTGGGGCGTGGTGGCTCAGTGGTAAGTTTGGCGCCTTGTGACCGGAGGGTTGCAGGTTCGAATCCCACTCTAGCCGCTGCGTACGGACCTTGGGCAAGTCCTTCACTCGCAATTGCTCTTGGCGCTTCGGCGTGAAAATTCCGGCACAGTATCAAATGCTGTAGTCGGGAGCGCCTCTGAGTAGTAATTGACTTCGAGAGGTGCTATAGAAATATCCGGAATAAATAATGAATGAACTGTTGCCTTACCTTTCCACACTTTCTATTCCTCTGACTTATTTAGTGATTGCACACCTGTCTGTCTGAATATTCGCTGACTGAGTGAAAGCCTGAAATTATCAATTACAGTAATATAATGAGTTTTTAATAAGTATTTTAGTGGTACATTTTACTAGTCAGTCCGTACATTTATTATCTATTCTTTAGCACTTGACCATTTGACAAGGTCTTAAAAGGTATTGTCTTAGCCAGGTATTGAACAAACATAAGTTACAATATGCTGAGAAACGAAATGTTATTGAACATGAGTTGGAAAGCTACCTGTGAAGTAACTGAACTGTCTACTTAAGGTCTTTGAACATCGAGCAAGAACAGAAAGAGAAGGATCGAGACAAAGAGAGGCAGGCGACAACCTTATCTCCCTCCTCACTCTTAGCAATTCTCAATCCTGGAAGTGAGGGTGAAAATGGCTAGTATCAGTTGTTTAGATTTCTTTTTCTGGTTTATCAATTTATCAAACATAATTTTGTTTTTTATCTAGTACCAAAGCAAGTGCAAACCAATAAACTGAACCAAAGGTGCAAATGATTGTCAAGAAATATTAAAAAATCTTGTTACAATCGTTTTGAAGACAGCTGCCTGAGAAATCTGTTATCTAGTTTGAGCTCAGCTGCTAATAATGTGTGTGAATAATTAGAGTTGGCACTACTTTCAGTGTTGGGATACTGCTTATGAAGGCACAAAAAACTGTAGCCCTTAATTGTCCTCGACTCCTCTTGTGCACATTTATTTAAATAACCGTGAGATTAGCAACAATAAATTCTAGGTTTATTGCCTGAATTTCTTTAAAACTAGCATTTTGTACACAGAGCATCTGCACACTAGTGGGGAAAATGCTCTGTTGCATCATGTTAGGTAGAACATTGGTTGTCCTTCTCTTCCCACCTCCTTTTCCCTGTCTCTCCTCCCTCGTCCTGGCCAAAATCCAACAAATTGCTTTGTTCTTATATATCATTTGCAAGATGTTGATGATGTCTTATGTCGCTTCTCCTGAGCATAGTAAAAGTACCGGTATGTGTGTATCAGAACACAATATAGTGCATTTTTAAGTATGGTACCTAACAAAAGCTCTGTCCGGGGACCACATACATGTCTAAGCCTATTATTATGTGCATTGTACTTGGATGAGATTTTGTCCTGTTGTCTTAGCTGCTGCTTCTTGTGTCTGGTTTGTTCAGTTATGCAGACGATCAGCGTCTGGCAGGCGATGTGTATGCCAGTTGGAGCATCCGTCTCTCTGCTTATCATGTTCTTATTCTTTGACTCACTTCAGCTGGTCTTTGCCATCTGCACTGCAGGTAAGTAGTTCAGTCTGCCATTGGAATTCCTCTCCTAAATACTTCTTATCAGAAGAGATCAGTTTCACAGTTATGTGCTGAATTTGAAGGAAATATTAGGGATGAATAACTTAAAACCTGAGAGCTCTGAATTGACACAAGTAACTGTGAAACTGTTGTGAGTTGTGTGCATACGCTTAGCGTGTCATTTGCTTTGATCTGCAGTGCTTCAATTGTTCCTTCTGTAATTCAGTCCTACAACAAAATGTCGTGGGACCCGGGTTAGGGTTAGTGTAACAACTCGGCTGTACACAGTATATCCCCAGTTTTGGTGTGCTTGAGCCACCTGTCAATGGATGGCCATCACCTGTGTCCGGTGAATGTTTCATCACCTGATCGCAGTGCCCCATATTCTGCTGATGAAGGACCAAGTATCTCAACAGTTGGCCTGAAATTGTAGCTCTAAGAGCATCATTCGAACCAAAATTAATTCCACAATTTTTCTGAACTCTGGCATTGTTTGTAGTGAACATTTGTTGCACTCCTGAATAGCAGCTATTGGCTTTTTGCAACTTAAACTAATGCTCTACTACTGGTCAGTGCAGCTGTTATTAGACGGCATGAAATGCAGCTTTTGGGTATTCTGCTCTATTGAAATGAAATTCTGGTGCATTTTCATAATGGTGTATGATTATAAGTATTTTATTAGGAGTAACCTGTTTCTGGTGTGTTCATATTGAAAATAAATTTTTGTTGACCATATTTTAATAGTGTTGTGTTATTTGCGTTTTAATTATTTTGTTACTGGTAATGTGTTGATTAAATTGTTGTCTATGTACACTGTTTTAGATCTGTTGAGTAGCATAGCTATTGCACCTTTGAAATGTTCTTAAAAGACATTTTATGCTTATATCCTGATACTTATGTTAAATCATAGTTCTGAGTGCATATTATCGAGTCTTTAGTTCAGATATACAATTAGTTTCCTTTTACGATCTGTCGCAATCTGCAGAATGTTTGGTGTTTACATGTTATGTACTTCTACCCAGGTGACACTGTTTAGCAGGGTCAACGACCTCTTCTGTGTCACCTGTGTACTCAAGCTAAACAAATTGACTGGCCTTTTTTGTTTTGAATTGTTTACCTGTTCAGTTTGGATACTGAATAAAAGATTGATTGATTGATTGATTGATATTTACATGCTACTGCTAATATTTGTAACTGTTATTGATTTGTGATTGATGGCAGTGCTGGCAATGGTTGCCTTTGCATTCCTGCTTTTGCCAATGTGTCAGTACATCCTTCGGCCGTGCCACTCAAATAATAAGTAAGTGGAAATAACTTTATACCTATAGTTTCGTTTCAGTGTAGTTTTGTGGTATATTTATTTGGTGACAATTTGCTTTAGCTCAACAATCCATCTGACTTTACTGATTTCATTGAGGCAGTGATGAAGTGCTTGAGATTAGTAATATCTTGTTGTTGAACTTTGCTGTATGCCCCAAGATTTACTAAATAACAGTCTGGACACTGTACAATTTGTATACAGAAATAATAATAGTATTGGTACAAATGATAATGGTCTGAGGTTGAATTTATCTTTGCTCTGATGTAGGATTCTCCAAAGATTCTCACAGTTGTGTCACTTTGTCCAATTTAAACATTTTCTCAGTGATAGAACTGTGTTTTTCAGCCCTGTTTGCCATCCTTAAAAACAGATTTTTGCAATTAATTTTTCCAGAGTTTCTTTCGGCTGTTGTGGCCGATTCACATCATCCGAGATCCTGGCTTCCCTTCTCTCATTCCTTATTGTGTGCGTCTGGATCCTAACTGGTCACTGGCTCCTCATGGACGGTCAGTTGACTGCTTGATTGCTTGTTTATCAGTTGTTCTAAATGGAGCACATTAAGAAATGCAAAAGATGCTTTTAGATTTGGTGAAAGTTGCAACTCACCTGATGTTTGATGATTACCGTTGTTTGGTTAGTAATTTGCTGGTATCTCCTTACAACATGCTTAATTATAACTTGAATTCAGATGTAATGCGGTCAGGGACATGGATATCAGTCCTCATTAGAACAGCTTCATTATAAGGCGGTTCTTGAATGTAATCTCTGTATGACACAGCCTCATTATAAGGTGATTCTTGAAAATGACCTCATCATAATATAGCTTCAGTATAAGGTTTTATTGAAAATCACTTTATCATAACACAACATCATTATAAGGTGGTTTTTGAAAATTACTTTATTATAACATAACCTCATTACAAGGTGTTTCTTGAAAATGACCTCTTTATAAGAAAGCCTTATGGTAAGACAGTTCTAGCTGTGACTCCCACAAAAGTGTTGTAATAATGAAGGCAGGCATAGTTGAGTCCTTTACAGGCCTAGCATGATAATGGCATGTAAAGAAACGACTAGCGTGATGTAAATGACCTTGGTTCATGGTCTAATTTTAGCATTAGGCATGGGTCTTTGTGTGGCGCTCATCGCTTTGGTACAACTTCCGAACTTGAAAGTGTCGACACTTCTTCTGATCGGCTTGCTGATTTACGATGTCTTCTGGGTAAGAGATTCATCTTGGCCTTGTTGCTTTGATGTACTATATGTGGCGTTGAACTGCGATTGTGCCGCCCACTTGTTAGACCAATGTGCAGCACTGTCATCCACGGACGTCACGGCTTCTTGAATGTGTTCAACCGAGCGTGCTTTGAGCGTGCTTTGAATCTATTGATTGCTTTCAACTGGTGCATACAGATAATGCTGCTTTTCAATGGTTCTAGTACAGTTGCAACATCATCTTTTTTTCTTTTTTTTCTTTTCTCAAGGTAGCAATGATTCCGTAGAATTTAAAAATTATATATGGAATGTTTCATTCTCATCAAGGTATGGCAGAGTGAAGGATTGCAGAAGGCGACTGCATTGAAATGTATGATTAAAATTGAAGGCATTGGAAGTGGATAATGGGTTTATCATTATTCTTTACCTGATGTCTTTCAGGAATATTAGGGGAATGTTATTGTTAGTTTTGTGAATCAGACGTGTGGAATTAGTGTGCCCTACGTCATTGCTCTACCACAATTCGGGTGGATAGCACATCTTGGTGGTTTGATAGGTGCTAACAAATTCACAAGCAAGAAACCCTAGCATTTGATGATTTTTATTTTAGGTTTTCTTTTCATCATACATATTCAGCACAAATGTTATGGTCAGAGTTGCTACCCGACCAGCAGAAAACCCTGTAAGTACAAACTTCATTGGTTTGACTTTGCAGTTATACCATACATTCATCTTAGCAGCATTTGTTTGAGCTACTAAAAATGCACTATATTTAGTGTCTTGAATCTTGATATATACCTAAACTTTAACTTGTGATTTTTAAAGGCATCCATTAAGAGGCTTGCATTTTATTTTTATTTTTAGTATTTCTGATAAAAAAAACATGTAGTTTTCACCTAATTATTCTGCAATTTGAGTCCAACCCAGTGCACTATCAAACGAAGTTTTAAGTTTTCCAACTTTGCAAGCTTTTTCTAAGACATGATCACAAATACTTAATTTTGTTCCTTTTAAGGTGCTTTGAATATATGGCTGAATAAATTAGTGAATGAATCAAGCAATAAATAAATTAATTTATAATTGGGTTTTGAGTTTTATTATTCTATCATTAACCTCCTTTCATTCTTATTTTTAAATTAGCTGTCATTTGTTTTAATTTTCCAATTAAATTTCTAAGAGTGTGTGAATTTCTTGCAGATTGGTCTCATAGCCAAGAAGTTACACATTTTTTCAATTGGAAACAATGCTCCCAAATTATCTCTTCCAGGGAAGTTGGTGTTTCCAAGGTGAGAACTTGTTTCTCTGAATGTGAAGACAGAAATGTAATTCAGTGTCAAATGCACTTTTATTTGTGAAATGGTTGGTGACTCTGGCTTTATTTTCAACTTATCTTAACTTATCTTAGGTCTATCCAGTATTCATGTTTTAGAACCTTTGATGGGTTAAAAGGCTGTAAAGGAATGCCTAGATATATAAACACAGGTGCTGCTTGATATTCTGCATACACTTTCAAACTGCCATACAGTATACCTATTTAGACCAGTTCAGCATATGCAAACGTTAAAACTAAGTTTAATGTCATAAACACTTGTTATACTTTTTGAGTGAACCAAATTGGAGGCTTGGCAATCAGGATTAAATTGTCTTTTATGAATCCAAAGTGTGGTTGAGTTTCGCATATTTGGAAAGGTTCATTGAAGATAACTAAGATAGTGGACAACCAAATGCTTGATTTAATCGCCAGTGCTTTTTATTGCAACATTGCCTTTTTTATTTCTGTACAGCTTGCAAAACTCAGGTCACTTCTCTATGCTCGGTCTTGGTGACATAGTAAGTTACTCTCAGCTGTTTATAATGGCTTGTTTCTCTTAACTAGTGCTTTTTTGCAAATTAACTGAAGCTTCTTGGCTAGTTTACCAGTAAATAAAAGCAGAAGAAATGCAGAAGTTTACTTTACAGAAAACAGCAGACTTATTATACAGGATAAGTAAAAATTATGACCACTTGTGTTGCGCAAATGAGCCCAACATTTATCGTTCTCAGGTCCAAATACAAATGATACTTTTTTATAAAGTACTGGTAAGGCAAGTTTGCAAACTCTGCAGGCATGTAAGAAATTAACAAGCTTTTGATAAGTAGTTTCCACAGAATGAAAACTTCATGTCTGACATGCTTGCAGCACCTAATATAATATTGTTAGAGCTAGTATAAGCAATAATACAACAAATGCAGCAAATATGGAGGTCTGATAGTTTGCTGGAGAATCTGTTGACAGCATATCTGAGTTTTCTTCTATTTTTTGTTACAAAATGATAGGATATTTATAATGTGGTGAAGCTAGTAGTGTTTGTATGGCAGTATATAAATGGTAATTCATAGAATGATTGTTGATCGATATCAGCAAAGGTATATGGATCCATAACTGTAATGCATTTGTCGAAGTTTACCTTGCAGCTCTATGCGATCTTGACCCAGAATAACAAGCTGACATATTGTCTTGTTGGATTGATCCAGAGTTTAATGACATCTTATGGCAACAAAGGCTGTTGACGTCGACAGAAATTATTTTGGCATATTACAGCTTTTGTACTGCAAATATAATATGTAAGGTTTTCTAAAGACTAAAATGGTGTCCTTCAAAAATAGAGGACTTTGATGATGACCAAAAGATGAGGAAACAACAAGGGTGTCATCGCTTCTTGTTGCTGTTATTTTTTCAGTACCCAGACTCTGGATGAAAAACGTTTTTAAAATGTTTCTTTGTACCAGTGAATTTTTTTACAGATGGCAAGCCACTGTAAATGATGTTTTAATTGGATGAGTTTCAATTGATTTGCTGCTTGTGTCCAGGTTATGCCGGGTCTACTCCTGTGTTTTGTGCTACGCTACGACTCGTACAAACAAACACAGACTCTGCCATCAGAGGCTGGCCCGGCCCCATTACCAGCACCAACAAAATATTATCACAGAATAACATACTTCCACTGTTCCTTAGTTGGCTACTTCTTAGGTAAGTCTTTCCTACACTCAGGGTTATTTTGTAGAACTATCGGTATTGGTATTGTGTCAATTAAATCTTAAACTCATTCAGATTTGATGGCTTAAAGAAGCCGTAATGAGTCTGTGAAGTAAAGGTTATGCTATTACGGGCATGTGTTGTCACAAGAGGGTACTGCCTTTGCTTTCATTGATTGGCTTCTTTTTAGGTATTAAAGAAATGTAATTGCTGGTACTGTGTACATAATGCAGCTTAAGCCTACCTAGATGTCATTTCCTATTATGACCTCAATTGGTCTCAGAAGCAGAGGGTATGCTGTGCGGGCATGTGCTATCACAGTGAACAACTGCTTATGATGTTATATGTGGGTTATTGTCTGTTTCTGGGTTCCATTATTCATTGATTAAATGCTTCTCGTTAGTTAATTTTATCTGTTTGTGCTGCTAGTGTTTGATGAGTAGCTTCCATGGTGTGAAAATGAATCGATATCAATAAGGAAGCTTTCACTCTGCATCTGCTGTTAGATTCATTCACATTAACACATGCATGTGCGATCTGTGCTTTGTATTCTGCTGTAGCCATAGAGTATCCTGTCGTTGTAAGGACAACTTATGTGACACATGTAGCAGGTTGGTTTGAGAGTTCACGCTGCAGTGTGGGCAGCTTTGAGCCTTGCTTGAGACATTATAATGTGTCGGGACCTTGAGCAAGTACTTCATGCACATTTGCTCAGCACTACTGATTGATGTTCTGTCATTAGATAGTGGCACTTGATAAAAACAGAATAAAATAATAAACAATGATGAGTTGCACAGTTGTGGCAGAATTCATCCACATAAGAAATGCCACTTGTATGCCTTTGTTGATGTCTCATGATTAGTGTGTGACTGGATGAATTCTGTTTGTTAGCATTTTACCTATGGTAGTTTCTTTTTAGGTCTTCTCACGTCTACTATATCGTCTGAAATGTTCCAAGCTGCTCAACCTGCTCTTCTGTACCTTGTGCCGTTTACCCTTGGACCTCTCCTTGTCATGTCGTATCTAAAGGTAATCATCATTATACACAGAATCAGATAAAAATGATCAGTGAGAATAGATTCTCAACAACTTCTGGACATGATTTACAAAGCATAGACAGTGTCAGTGACAAAAATAAGAATTGGAAAGTAGTGTATTGTATTATATGAGAAGCCCATTTTGCAATCTTAACTGCAGTCAACTACCACCTCAATAAGTCACAAAACAATGAATGAGCTGGTATGCTTAGCAGTACTGTTGTGAAACAATAGAAGCTTGCAATTACTGTTGAGTGTCACAGTATGATGTTACCTTTAAAAGGACAGTAGCAGCAATACATTTACAGTGTCCCTGAAATACAGCGTTGACTAGATTTCAAATCTAAATTAATTAGTAAGTTATCTAAACACTTAATAGGCGTCTTTTCAGCACATCACGTTAGCACTAACTACACTAGCCTCCAATTATTGCCATTAAGGACATCATCAATAAGCAGTGTATTGTCTCTGGTGAGCCTGTCGATGGCACTGACATGCCTTTCATGATGAATAATAATTTCTTTTCAGGGTGATCTAAGGAGAATGTGGACCGAACCATTTCGAACCTGGGCACAGCCAAGGTACCTGGAAGTGTAGCAGGGTTGACCAAAGCACAGAATTGTACAGAACGATGCTTAAAACTTTTTGTCTTTTTGTATATTATAACAAGGTTTTAGTGGTGGAAAACAGGTAGTCAAATCAATTAATGTAAACAGTCATTGTACTGGTGACGTAATTTATAATCGCAAAGTACCATGTCAGAACTTGCTGTGGCTGGTTTGTATTGGCAAGCAGAAGACTCGGGTTCTTTCGGTTAAAGTTCTGTGGAATTGTCACGCCAAGCAATTACTTTTCGCACAGAAACAAAGGAGTCGGCCTGCCTCGGTATATGGTGTTGATTTTGCATAGCATCTGAAATTTGTTGCTACTGAGTTGCCATTTATAGTACTAACATTACGTATATGGTTGTTTCAACTGTTACAATTCACCCCATTCGCAATTCATGTTTTTTGTAAATTATCATATGTGATTGATGTGGTACTTGATACAAGATGTATTTATTGTCACTTTCAAGGTTACTAAAAGTGACGTAATAACTAATTCCCTTGTGAAACCAAAGTACAGCAACTGCTTGTTTGCCTTCCTCTTCAAACCCTTGGCCACACACAGCCCCAAATAGGATATCGCATGATGTTTCAAAATTATGTCATTCTTATCCGTCATTTGCGAAAATTCATTACTGTTAAAGAAAGTGTTAAATGGCTACTATTTTGCTAGTGTGGTGCAAATCCCAATTTTTCACTTGGATAGTTGATTTATCCTTTTCAAACTATCATTTATAGAATGAAATATAGTTCATGTTTTGATGTTGTACATCCACTGTTTTCATTTCTCAAGCCACTTCCAGCAAGGAACCTGTAGATAAATTGGCTACTGTGTTAATATCTCCTGTTAATTGGTTACCAGTATATTACATGTGTACCTGAGTAACCTTTTTACATATGTACTTGTGTGTTTGTGTGTGTGCCTATACATGTTGTATAAACCTGGAGTGTAAAGGTTTGAATCTTCCATAGGACAGCCGCTTTATAGAAACCACTTGCAAGTGTTAAATGCACAGCTGCTCTGCACCATCGATGCTACATCTTGTTTGTTAAACATTAAGACTATTAATGTATGGAAAGCAATAAAATAAACTTAGGACATGAAAAGAATAAATAAACATAGTATATGTGTAACTAAATGTGTGAATGTACCGTTGTTTCTAAGATGCGATACTGAATGAGTAGAAGTTTGTTGACACATTGCAATTTTCGTAGGTAGAAATGATGTCGTCATAAAGCAAGTGGCTCTATGCGCTGATGTTACAGTCGATGGTTGGGGGAGATGGGGTGTGAGCGAACTGATGGTCAGGGGAGATGGAGTGAGAGTAATGAACAGAGGTCTGTAACATCATCTAATAGCATGGATGGCACTGCTAAGATAAATGGTTGCCTGAGCTTCATAATAATTAAGACATTTCTATCTGTTGATTTATGGTCATATCACAGTTACTATTTTATTTCTGATTATCAGAGTCAAAATGACTGCGTTGGAGTCATCATCAAAACATGAATGTCCTAGATTACAGGGTTTGAAATGAACAGAGGCAAAAACTTAGTTGGAATCAGTTTTGGAGCAGTCCAAATGAGTTTTGGACTGGTATCAGGTTTGATGTAACGGGCGTTAGAACTCTTCGTGTTAATATTTACACGTGGACTGTTTAACAGCACCTACAAATGTTACAGATCTCTGGTTTGTCAAAGGTGTGCTTGATTGTGGGAAGTAAATGAAGTAAATTATATATGCCAAATATATATTATATATATTATGTATGAACCTGGTAACTGAAAGTGTGCTCATCAAATGCCTTGTGCACTGTTATAGAAACCTTACAGAATTCATGTGATTAGATTAACGTTGCAGACTTGAACTTGTATACAAGGCCTTGTGAGAAAATTGGCCAGGACTGTTGCAGAACACAGTGTATGGAAAATGTTTGGTTTAATTAATTAATTTGTTGCTCATTTGGCTTTGTGATTCAATATTGGTAACATTTGTTTTCAGATTCCACCAACATCATCATCACATAACCATGACTGACTTACTGGCTTCTGTGTGTAATTTTCTAGATAAATAACTTCATTTGTTTTGCTGTATAAGCTTTGATGACAGCGGCATTTCTCTGATTTGCTTTCACTTCATTCAGTTGCTTTTAGTACACTCTCCTCATTAAAGTGTTAATTTCAGTTAATTAAAAGCAGAGAAAAGCATAAAATGCTTTTCCCCGTAAATGTATCTTCTGCATTTGGCATACCAGTAAATGCTAGGTGTGTGATATTTGAAGCTCTATGTTGCTGTACTTTCTTCTACAATGTTTTTTAGACTTGCTTGTTGGATAGTCTTAGGGTTAATGCCACCACAGCACTGTTTTGAAACATTTTCATTAAGAGAAAGGAGACAACATTGGCTTTCTTGTAAAAGTTTAGCAACCAGTAGGCAAGTACACATCATCATAGACGCTTAGTAAGCATAATATATCCATATCATGCGATCATACATGGGTAATCAGTATTATCACGACTGTCCGCAATACACTGTTGTTACAGAACCCACTTGCAATTACATGTAGTTCACTAGCGCAGAAAGGGTGATCCAAACAACTGTGCAGTGCAAAGAAAGCACACAACTGTAAATAATCTGATACATGAAAACACTCTAGATATGTTATTAGGATAATATATTAACTACAGCTACATGCTTTTTGGGTTATCTTACACTCCATGCGCTATTCTTCATATTCTGCCATAGCAAATTATTACCTTTGCAATTATGGAAACTGTTAAAAACAACGTTCAACTTAGGCAATTATAGTAATTAAGCACCAGTTACCAATTACTCGGCCAATATAAATACAGCCTCTCGTTATAATTACCAAGTAAATTGAATTTTTTTCCGTCATTGCAAAATGAAGGTCTGAATAAGTTTACTGCATCACATGTTGAACAGATTCCAAGTTTTATTTTCACAAATGGTAGGATGTCTGCTCTGTTTTCAGATATTACTAACAGTGTTTGTAAAAACCAGTGCAGTACTCAAACCATGATCAAATTAAATGTCCACACTGTTTTATATACAGACATATACAAGTAGCAGCACATTAAGTACAACAGAGAAACTGCGAAATGTATTTACAAGCCAGTTAAGGAATCTGTACACTATACGCTGTCACTATACGCTGTCTAAGGTTAAAAAATGGTCAGCTTTTACAATGTGCTGCATCTAGCTTTTTGTTTCACGAATGAAGACAGGAATTCACTCATTCTGGGCTCCGATTTGTTTTGTGAAAGTAGAAACACTTCAGCCTCGCTTACTTTCACCAAGTGCTTCAGAATGTAAGACCTACAGATAATTAATTATACTACCAATTTTTCATCTTCATCATGCGAAATTAACTGAAGAGCCGTACTCTCACCCCATGTATTTTTACACCAATTCAGGATCGTATAGGAAACCTTACAAAGCAACGTCCCAAGGTGTCCAACATATTTTAGCAGCCACATGGCAAGAGAAGTTGCCCAAATGACAAACTTCCTGTTATGAAAGCTGCACCATCATCAGGACACACCCTTCAGGCATGTATATGATAGTGATGACTGTATAATAAAAATTATCTATTTCCTGAAAGGTGAAGAGTCATCATTTCACTTAACCTGAGTTCTACTGCAGTTTGTTTAACCTGTTGGTTTTGGTAATCATCTGCAGCTTTATGCCTGAGGATGGCTGATTGAATCCTAACTGTGATTGCATTTGAGCTAGTATGGTCCACCATAGAGCCTAAAATGGTGTACGGTCCACCATAAGCCTAAAAATGGTGTGGCACTGAACTGAGAACAGCATTGGCAAAACATACCACCTAATAAAATCGCTTCACAAGGTTAAGTCAATCCCAAATTTATACACTGATATAGCCATTTTCCCCCAAATTTACGGTATTTTTTACAAGCTCCTTGGCTAAGAAACATACTAATCTCTGAAAAACGACGGACCATCTTGAACCACCTTTACCACCCTCAATGCCCCAGTTACCATTTAGTCTCAGTACCCAATGGGTTTGTGCACGGATATATGCAGCAGACTATGGCTGCCATCTACCGACAGTCAGACTCAGTTTACAAAAGATATGAGAACTAGTGTCTTCATTTTATGGACAACATACGATTGCCAATATTGTCACTTTCTGCATTACTCCGTCTATCTATATTGTGGCAGAACAAAACACCTGTATGGTTCTTCTTTAATATAGGAATATGCATGTCTGCTGTTGTTCAACTCCATCATGACACATTACATAACAATAATTATGTTTTGTTTACACAGGATGCTCATCTGAACACAAAAACCATTTTTGACAATATTTTCATTATATGTATTTAAAAACTTATTAATAATATTATGCTTTTCCAAGAGTATAGCTCAACAGTGTAATTGACGGAAGAAGAATCCCTTCAAATTGCTGATCAAAACACTCTTAGCAGATTTTGATGCGGATAATCATAGCACACACACACTACAAAAGGTCAACAATGAAAATTTCCGTAAATCTCAAAAGATACAAACAGGGTTGGTTGGTTAACACATACAACAAGCTACACAAACAGAAACGTGTGCTTAACATATAAGCTATATGTGCAATTAACAGATTTCATGTTAGAGTCAGGAATGTACAAATAAGACAAAACTCCTGTAGCTGGCAACAACTCCAGCTGGTCCTCAACTGTGCCGCTCGAGTAGTGGGGCCAATCGGCCAAAATGCTCTCTTATCTCTGCACATATGCAAGAAATTCTGCACTGACTTCCTGTGGAGGAACAGATTCATTTCAAGATCCTTCTTGGACGATCTGTAGCAGTCGACACTGGCACGGTAAATATAAAAGAGCTTTATGTTCCTGTTCTGAGTCGGCCTGATCACCAATAACTTTTCTGTTCTCCACAGAGTTCAGGTTCCTCACTTCCAAACATCAGTCCAAGCTCATCGGGCTTTTTCGCAACTGGACCTTCCTTGGGGCTAATCCAACTCAACGCATATTTTCTATTTCTCTTACATTGCACTAGTGCCGCTCGAGTAGTGGGGCCAATCGGTTCGAAAGCCACGTAAGCAGCACTTTGGAAGTGCTTAAAGGGCACTCATATATCTTCCCCACAGATATAAATGACTTGTTTAGATTACAGTACAATCAGACTTTTCAGATTTTGTCACATTAAACTTTCTTTTATCATTTAAGTGATGCCCTAAACCTAAATGCAGGGTACCAGCTGCTGCGTTATTATTCCTTCATAATTAATTAGAGCCAACAACGCTGACCAGTACATAATATGTTACTAAGCAGTACAGCCGAATTTCAGTACTGAAGATGATAATTCCTCATAGCTACAGTTAACGAGTATTCAAGACGGCCGAATCCAATTGTTATGAAGTCTTTACATTTTAAAATGTTTCTAGTGCCTGAAATGAACAGAGCCAGATTCAGAGCAGTCGTACAAGCAATTATTCTTATTTCTACATTTATGAAACACAACTATTTAATGGCAAACATCATTCAGTGGAGCAGAGCACTTTTGCTCGAGCAAGGTCCCGACACAGTAATCCTCAGTCACAGGTGATGGTTGAACCCAAACTCCACGTTACGAAGCACAACACACCTACACAGCAAATATCAACTTTTTAAGCTAGGCTACATAGAAATTTAGCCTCAGTTATCAGGAGAAATCACAGCACATAACTAAGCCTGTTAATCAGGATGCAACTACGGCTAAATGACAGCAAATATTTTCAATTTCTGAAGAACAAGAAAGCAACAACTGCATACATCAGAAAGAATTTCCAAGCAAAACACTGACAAAGGGTAATTAGGCCTGAAACATCAGCACAGATTTAATTAAGCTTCCGCACAACAGAAAAGGCAAGTGGGTGCATTCGATGAAAGCCAGCTTGAACATTAACGCAAAACTGAACACACAACGCTATGGGTAACTCAGAGCTGTTTTAAGAGTCTTCAGTGCGAGTATTAAACGACACAACACGTAACCCATATCAAATGGCGCATGCACAATCCGATAACATGATGCACGGTCAAAACAGGCATGGGATTGATTCACACATCATACGCAACTGGAAATCTACCAGTAATCTTCTAAAATCCTCTAAGTAGATAGAGTGCAAGTAATTACAGAATAGGTATCGACAAAAGAGACTTAAAATTCAGTAAACAAAGGCAAACTCCCACTTTACAGCTAGAGCTAGTATCTACACTCGCTTCTTACAAAACATAAGCGTTTCGTTGCTTGGAGATTTTGTCACCCAAGCAACCCAGAAACCATGCCTGTAGAAAGATGCTGCTAACAAAAACAGTATTATGAACTTATTATTCTCACAAAGTGGACACGTCATTACAGAATTGAAATCACCAAGTAACACAATCCAGAAATTACAGAATGTTAAACTAATACCTACACAAATACAGCACATGGCAAAAACAGCAACACAGAAGTGTAAGACACAAAGCGTAAAATCAGACCAAAAGTTGGCTTCTAACGGCTGCCTTAGTCACAAAATTACTTCACGGCCATCTTTTTCACACTCGAAGGTAAGGTAAGGTCAACACCTTGGCAGCAATGAGATGTCACCAAACAACAGGCTGATTAAAAACATGATTTATTAGACAGCATCTGTAACACATGCAAAAAAAGCAGAGGACACAACCTATCTGAAAACAAGCAAAACCTGCAATTTTGTTAGTATTCACCTTAAAATGAATGGCAATAAATACAAGAACTGCACTCCAATCAAAAATGGACATGATTATGTAGCCGCTTAAAACCACCTATGCTAATACCATTATTAGTTTTAGTTACACATGCTTCAATTTGTATGAATTTTTAGGCTTTCATTTAATCAAAATACCACCCAAGAAAGCAGCATAACAGTAAGGCTCCATTTTCACCGGTATCTTATTCAAACAGACTCGTTAATCCTTTAACAACGAGAGGGATTAGTTTTCCATGCATTTCAGAGCATGCTCGTCATTAAAAGGTTAATATTGTTCCAGTAAAGGATTCCAATAAATCCTATAAAAATCTGTGAAAAGCACATACATGACACTATGTAGGTAGAACTTTCCTCAACACATAGCCAACATGATAGACAGTTACACACTAACAACTAACATACCTACACAGAAGATATTATGGCTTTTATGTGTTGCAGCATAAGTGCGTATGTGCATATGTTTTGCAAATTTCACTTCACTGTATTAGAAGCCTGCATGATTCTCTATGTGACAATTCAGTAAAGATAACAGACGGCCAGCATTATTGTAGTGATTCACAAAACGGTTTAATGATAAAAACAAAGCTCAACAATACTAATAATAGAAACAGCAACAATACTAATAACAACAATAAAATAATAACTTCACTCATTCAGTTCTTCAGAACACACGCAAAAATAGCTATAAAAGAACTTCAGTATCACCAAAGCAATAAAACCACACCGAAACATTATTCTGACTGATGCCGAGAGGTGCCAAACTGTATAAAGGATGCAATTACATGCAACTATTAATGACATTATGTCAGTTACGATTCTACACCTATTGGCCTCTTTTCCATAAGCAATTTAAAAGCTATTCTGTTCAATTGTGGTTCTGTGTTGTCAGCTTGGTAGCACTTCTGGCAAGTTCTCTTGAAGAGGCTTTATACAGTCACGTGATTACAACTGCCAGGTACAATTCCTAAATGACGGGAAGTGTCACGAAAGTGAAGTTAACGTGATCAGACACAACTAGTCATTGGAGAAAAGAACAGCAGTCTCTTGAGCTAACTCCCAAAAGCAGCCATTTGCAACTTTCTTTCTTAACCTTATCATGTGAGAGCAGCTAGACAGGCCTCTCCCTTGCCATCTCATCTTCCTACTGACAGTGCATGGTCAGTATACTCAATTTTACTGAGAGAAGCAAGTACAGAAGAATCTCTAAAAACATGTTTCTGCCCTAGCAGGCATATGAACCCCTAAACTTTCGGTTGACAGTCCAGAAATCTAACTTCTACAATACTGTGCATCCAGGTCAGTTAGGTTAAAAGGAACTTTTAGAGAAAAGTACAATACTTGCTTGATCTCTTTGTACAAAGCAAAAACAGATGCACCTACTCTGGTTATCAACCAAGATGCTGTGGCACGCACTCCCCAGCCTTGTGTAAACATATGTGTATCAATACAGATGTGTGTCCCACACCTGCTTACACACAAAAATTTCACAATTATTGTATTTAATACTGCACATAAAACAGTCAAACCCTTGTGCATCACAACACTTATATGCTGTGCCTACTGTAAAAGTTCAGGACATCTCACATTCGATTAAGAGATGTATCATAGAGTGAACGGTTAGCACAACTTTTCTACAGTTGTGCTAATTGTTCAAAACTTACAAAATGAATTTGTAAAGCGGTTAAAAATTTTTAAGATTACAGATATCTGTAAAAGAATTTGAGACAGCCCAAACGTTCACAGCATTTAACAGTTCACGAGTGAAATAATAAGAATAATGATTCCAATATATCTTCAACAAGCATTCGATTAATCAACAAAGCATGTCAGTCAGTCAATACGTCAGTCGGTCGGTCACGCAGCGGGTCAAGCAGTCAGTAAATCAGTTAAAGTGTTAGTTGACCTAATATATTTCCCAAATATCTCAGTCAACAGTGCAAGACATACAGGAGAGCGCAGAACATAAAGATCCCAAAGTGAAACTAAACAGAAACAGGATTTCAAAAACGAAAGCAGTGCACACTATTTGCTCCCAGGTATATTTACAATCAAATTTCAGTAAACATATTGTTTTCATACATCACCAAACAAACAGAAGAGAACAGTACTCAGCACATCCATCACTCAATGTCAGAAATGTTGACCTCAAAATGACAAGAACAACAACAAAATGTCTTATCATGCGTCAACACACAGCGCACTATGCCAGTGACAATATATGCCACAGCCAACATCATCTTCTCAATTTTCAGTAATTAGTTTGAAGGATTTGGATTTTCAAGCATGTCCGTAAGAAAACTGTCGATGGACTCTCCTATCAGCTTGTTTGAGAAGAGAAGTTCCGTGCACTTAAGCCCGATGCTGCGTAGTGCTGGCAATCTCAGGAGCAGCTTGGCAAAGCGACCTGCCTCCTCCGGATACTGCTGCTTACAGAACTCTTCCAGAGTGGCATAAACCTTTTCTCGAAGGGATTCCACAGCTTGAACTGAGATCAGCTGCTTGGCATCTGTCAACAGAATTTTACCATGATTGCACTGATGGTACGGTAAAGTAAGATACGTAAGGCAATTAAAAGGTAAGGCAAAGTATGATGAGTTACAGTATGGTAATTTCTTATTAATTACACATGTCTATCCACAACAGTCCTCAGAGGCATGTTCTAAGAGTTGAAGGATGTTTTGGCTAAAGCACACATGACAATAGCAATTCAACAACTTGACAACCTTACAGTGATGCTCATGGTACATTGCTCATAAACGAATTGTTAACTTTAACGCAGAGGTATCACCAATTCGCAAACATTTGATTAGTATTATTACACTAAGAGTCTAAGACCTTCAAATTTCAAAGCCAGTATCAGTGCATCAACCTCTGTAATGTCTAAGAAAGCAAGTTGACACCTGGAATAGCATTCAGCTCTACTGGATAAGAAGCTATGATGAGCTGATGAAAGCAAGCCGACACCTAAAATAAATTCACTGAGTCAGCTCCACTGGATATAGATGCCAGTAAGAAGCTGATGAAAACAGGTTAGCACCTGGAGTAGCCTTCAGCTCCACTGGATAAGAAACAAGCAAAAAGATTGACTCTGGATAATACCACAGTGCCACTGGCAATGAATTGATGAAAGCCTGTATGATGTATCTTACAAACTAGACTCCTGAGAGGCAGATAATATGATAGTTATTTAACAAGCTACCTCAAAGCAGTGATAGTTTCCAGGAAATAAGTTTTCCCAGAATGTCAAACTCCCACAAATTATAGTTAGATGATAAAAACTAATTCTTTGATAGCACAATAAAGTTGGTCATAAACTGTCCCATATAAAACTATGCCTGCACTTTTAAGTTTACAAAGAAAAAACATTAACACATAGTATAAAGCACCAACTTATTGAGATTACAATAACTACAAGGCAGGGTCTCACAGCTACATCAAAACTGTCACAGGTACGGTGGCAGGTGGCTAATACGTCTGTCTTTCCTTCTGTATCTGGAACTCACATCCCAGAACGTCATTTGACACTGACAAACCTGTCGAGTCATGTAACCACAAGGAGCCAACTTTATTCTATCATTCAAGAATTTGTAGTGAAAAAGAAAATAGCAACGTAATGATCAAGTAACTACCCTTTAGTAATAGTTAAGACAGAGGATGCACAATTGTTGGACTGCTACTGTCATGTACCTGTTTCAGCTGAAACATCTTTAAACCATCAGGACCATGCTTCTGACAACCGATTGTTACAGAAGTATGTGATAAATACGCAATTACCTTGACTTCTAGAACAAACTCTTGCCATCTAGAACCATTCTCCACCGAAAATTCAACAGTTCCCCAGTGCAGTTCAACAAACACGTTAAGCTTGTCCTAAGGCACACCATTTGAGCTCTGTCAGAAGGCCATTTTCAGCACATTTAAGAAGTTGTAAATGGCATTGCACAAATACTCAGATACAGCTAAGATTTACCTGGATTAAAAAGAACTATGGCCCGGAGACATCCAAGCTCAGTCTTGTCCATTGCCATTTCCCTCATCTTTGAAACAATCTCAGTGAGAACTCGGTCAAATATAATATCCAGGCCTGCTTCCTGTGCGTTAGCACGATAAACACTCAGTCCATTTGCCAGCACGATACAATCCTTTGGTGTCATCGACAGGCTTCCCACCGACATATGAGCAAATTCAGCAATTAACAGCTCATTCCAACCTGTTGGACAACATACAGCACGACATGACTCGCAAAGATCACAACAGCCTTAGACCAATTAATGCCATGGTTAAGAATTAAAGTCAACAACAAGTTATATTACAAGCTGCTGAACAGTCAGATTTATTGTAAACTAATATAAAAAATAATCTCTGTTATATCCACAATTTCACAATGTAACAGGAATCATTATATACCCGACTGTATATTTCACAGTACCATCCATAATGTCGCAAGGATGCCCTACCGTCCATTATCTCATTCCAAATACTGATGAATTTAAAAATTACAAGATCCTCAGTTAATACATCAAAGATGAAAAAGATTCTATCCAACACTTTTTCTAAACTAACAATTGAATTATTGGCTGTGACGAATGTGACGGATGACAAATACGAATTGTGAGTAAACAAACTGTTCAAGGTTTCTATGTTTCACATATGGTTTACACTTAAGCGCTATGTTACAACATAACCGTTCAACCAATAGGTCAAAGAAGGGTCAAAACGAAACTTCTGTGCAATATGGCTGCTGTGCACTATGTCAAAAAATTGTCAGCAGTGGACAAAATATGCAGACTAACCAGTTTTAAGCAAGATGATTTGATCTTCCAGGGATAACTCGGTGAAGTGTGGTATGCGCTTGGCCCAGTCCACCAAAGAATACATTTGCTTCTCCGCAGCCATTCCAAGGCTGCCACTGATATCATTTGGGTTGTCCACGTAGATGTCCAGTTGGTTCTCAACGGCCATTTCAGCATCCAGAATCATCTCGACCGGCATTTCCGAGTTGGCACTAGTTGTGCTTTCCACCTCCACTTCACCTCTTTCCTTTGCCCGCTGGCGCTCCTCCTGAACAGCTGGAAAAGGGAAACAATCATCATGTATAGTTTTTCATGAACACCTGCTATCGCTGTACATGTATATTTATTGAAGACCTCCTAGATTACCAATGTAAAGATACACACAGCATCAATGCATATGCTCCTGAGTAAACTAAGGCAAGCCAAAATTATGGGTTTGGATTTTGACATGCAACAGGTTACAAAAAGAACCTTAGAATTTGTAACATTTAGCATCACAACAGAAACGTTTGCTTCAGTATCTTAATGGATGAAAAAATCTGGGATCAACTTGGGAGAATAAAAATGTGTAGATGCTGTTTAACGGTGCTTGGAAAAAAACTGGTTAATGCTACAAACAGGAGTCAGTAAGCTTATGTCCTAAAATGAAGGAAGAGTTTTTTGGAGATCTTCCACAACTTTTCTGTGCATAATCTGATTCTCTTAATTACAAAGTCCTAAACAGATCTCTCAAAAAGTTCTCCATGTAGCTAAAAGTCACAAAACCCCCAACATTGATAATATCACATAAGCCACTGGCTGGCACTAAAGATTTCACCAGAAGAATCAAATTTCACTAGATCACTGGCAGTGATCTAGTATTCAGTTTCTTCTGTGGTCCCAGGCTGCCAGCTGTCTGTCGAATGGTCTCCCATATACTCTGTCCATTAATATCATGGTTTCAAAATGTATTTCATGTACTGGATTTACAGATTTGGTTATCAACTGGTGATGGAAAAGGAGGTTATCTTTAACATGTTCAGTCTGTTTATCAATATCTGGACAAAGGCCTGTAAATCTTGAAACCAAATTAACTTGACAAATGGATATCCACTGCCAGGTTTCTGCCTATACCATTAAATGTAAACTTGGTGAAAATAGGAAGCAATATGGAGCTCATCTTGACTGAACATATCTTTACCCTCTTGTTTTTCATACACTATTTCTCAAATTATTCTTTTAAAAAGATCAGATACTATTTCCCAAATTACTGTTATAATGTATTCCATCCCTTTGCAACCTGTAACCAGTATTAACATGCTGTATTTACAATCGAGAAGATGTATTTTTTTCATATGGCTTTTGTGTGCTAAATTGGAAACTTTGTTACTTTTCTGGTTTTTCTGGTTGATTTGATTTGATTTGATATATGTACACATTAGTCAGTGCCCTTCAAGCAGTCAATCCACTGATGAAAGCTACAGCAGGAAATACTTCTGCATGCATGGTACTTCTGCTTCAGTTCTGACCATATTTTACGTTTTAATTGTTTTTCGATCTGCTTGCAAAGTTTCTTGATACCTTCACACAATCTACCCTGTATCTGCCACAGGCAGTGTATTTTGGTATAGGGAAGGGAATGACTGACAATAGCCAATGATGACTAACTTGGAATTAGGCCATAGTGCATACATTTAAGCACATGTACATACTTTCTTACTAATCGGAATCGGATCGGCAAATAATGACCTATACTATCCAGTATCCGGAATCTGCAAAAAACCAAAATCGTTTATGCCCTATATCAAATTGAATGTCTAGAGGCAAGACTGCTCTACAAAAACAAAATCAAGATCCTATATCATGGAAGTCAAAAAGAATCAGTCATTCCTGAAGCACCAACTTATGTCGCATCTTGAGTCTAGGCATCATTGTTAATTATTGAGTCAAAGACATTTATCATGAAAACTAGAATGGCTCACTGGTAAGCTCAGCCCATTCTCATGCTAAAAGCACCTTTTCAGGCACTGAAAGCTCATAGACATTATTTGCTGTCTACAGTAACAGTTAACCAAACTACAGACATTTGCTCAGGGAACCAACCTTCGCGCTTCATCCCAGTTGACAGACACTTCATGTAGCGGCAGTACTGACATCTATTTCTCTGACGCTTGTCAATGAGACAATTCTTTTCATCCCGACACGCGTACTGGAGATCTTTGCGCACAGTGCGCTTGAAAAATCCCTTACAACCTTCACAACTGCAAAGGAAAGACATGAAAACAATGAAGATCACCACAGGCAGCACAGACTGTCATATAAAAATACCTAGTTATTCCTCTCAGAATCAACAAAAGTTTTCAATACTGATGTAATGAAATTTTGCCTCTGTTACAGTTTCTGGATCAGAAACTTTCATAAATAACAATGGGATTGAGCTTTAACGATACACCACAGACAAAGACTCACCAATCAGCCATAATAAAATGCTTCAAATGGCTGCCGCTTAAATGTAATTTGCTGCTATACAGTGCAAACCACTTAAGATGAAAAAGGATAAGACAATAGCACTTAGTACGAGATGAAAACTAACAATTGTATTCAGACGAAACTGATAAGAAGAAATCATGAAAATAATTTAGGAATTTAATATTAGGAAAATGATTTTCACCTGGTGAATATAACTCAATGCAAAGCCCTTCTGATGACATGACTTATTGACCAATACACAATGTTCAGCTGCAGGCTGCCAGAAATGTTTGGCACTCAGCATATGCCTACTATAGTTTTAAATCAACTCTTGCTACCATCACATTTGAAGCGATGATGCACTAGACCATACGTTATCATAATTACCACAACGATGCCTACCGGTATATACAGGAAGCAGACTTTTACAGAGTATAATGTTACAGCTTTGATGCAGTTATTTGATAATATTTTACAAGTTGTATTATAGTCAGTTGATATAATGATCAAACAAAAATTGATTGATTGATTGATTGAACCTTTTCTCTGACTAACCCACTAATGATGGACAGATGGAAGGGTGAATTTGTCTGATGGCCAACTCCTTGGTTATAATAATTTGTCTGATGGCCAACTCCTTGGTTATAATAATTTGCCTGTTGGCCAACTCCTTGGTATAATAATTTGCTTGTTGGCCAACTCCTTGGTTATAATAATTTGTCTGATGGCCAACTCCTTGGTTATAATAATTTGTCTGATGGCCAACTCCTTGGTTATAATAATTTGCCTGTTGGCCAACTCCTTGGTATAATAATTTGCTTGTTGGTCAACTCCTTGGTTATAATAATTTGCCTGTTGGCCAACTCCTTGGTTATAATAATTTGCCTGTTGGCCAACTCCTTGGTTATAATGATAAGCACATAATTATGTAATTGTATATGTGGTCTACTGTTGAATGGAATATAGAGTAAGGTTCAATTTCTAAGTTATGCTGTTGAAGTCATTTACGTTGAATACTAAACCAATGCAAATTCTCTCTATAGGTCAGTTTATGGAAATACCAAATTCTATCATTTTGTCTTTGTAGCCAGCATGCCAATGCAAGCACCTGCTGACATTTTCAGATTAGGCCGTCACACAGCTGATTTTAATGATTTTTTTATACAGCTCGTAATTTGCAAAAGCACTAAAATTATGACATGTTCAGCTGTGTCAATAGTGTTGTTAGTTTAACTTAAATACAAATACTGCTTGAACAGTTTTTCTTAAATTCTTCAGAATGCACTGCTTCAGTCTTGTTTTAGCTCCTGGTTTGCTATTTCCTGTGTATTGATATTTCAACAATCACTAATTGTAAAAATTTTCTTTTCTATATATGCTTAAGTTGCAAGAAAAATTTAAAAATACGGTCAAGAAATGCTAGTTTTACCATTTGTGTCATATTTTCTGCAGTAAAAAATGTAATCCAGTTAGTTTTGTCAGGTTCATTTATAGGAATGGGATATCATGGGATATCAATGCTGATCCAGCTTTGCTAACTGATTGCTAAATGTTTGTTAACTTGCTAATTAACTGTCAAATAGCTGCTTAATGAGCGGTGCTGTAAACCAATGATAAAATAATGCATTTGGCATCAATATGTAGATGGAATGTGGGTTACCCTAATATAGCGGGGCTTACGCCCCTTTTGGGTCGCCCTTGTTCCCGGTCCAGTGCAAAATGTGCTAATTCAGTCATAGTGCTTAACATGCAGTATTAACTCACTATTTAGAAAGTATAACAGCGAAGGTTCTAATGTTATTTTCAAACGTTACATATCGAATGAATGTATTAACATCATTGCTTTAATATTTCACATATTATGATGATACGTCGTGCACTGTTCAAGGAACAATAAAGACTGATTTGATTTGATTTGAATAATGTTTGAGCGTTCAGAGGAAGTGAAAGCCCTAACATTACTTACTGCTTCAAATTTAATCTTGTTTTAGCTGTAGCTTTATTATTTCCTCTGTATTGACATTTCATTATTCACAATAAGGGTAAAAGGGTAATTTATTAATGTGTTTATAAGCTTAAGTTCGAATTAAAAGTTTCTAAACTGGAACGTTCAGGTTAGTACTATTCTTCCAGCAATTCTTACATCTTGTGCAGTTAAATATTATTATTATTATTATTATTAAGAAGCTTTTATATAGCGCCCCTTCAAGGTAATCTACTCAGGAGCGCTCCTAGTCCAACCACGGCTAAAGAGAGTAGTTTTCAAGTTTGTAAGAAACAAGGTAGAGTGAGTCATAGGGACCAGGCGGAGTGCAACAGGAAGGTCATTCCAGGTTACAGGGCCAGCGACCAAAAAAGAACGGCGCTGCATAATGGCTGTCCAAGAGCTCGGCCTGGTCAGCCGAACGAAGAGCAGATCGCAGCAAGACCCCCGAGGTAGGGCGACACAATTTCTGCTATCCACAACCACAGATATGGGGAGCAAGTTCCTCCAGACAACGCCTAACCAGTGCAGAGACCCTGTAGGCGATCCGCAGCGGGAAAGGAAGCCAAAATATGTGTAATTCAGATAGTTTTAACAGACAAGTGACAACTAAGAAATGCTTGCCATAGCCTGATCAGACAGAATACATGTAATTTTTTACACAATACATAGACTACATACACTACACAGTTGTTCTGCTATCCACAACCAAATGACATCCTAACATCTGAACTCACTGAGAACAAATCTTCAAACAATAACCAGCAATGGAAGAACATATACACTAACTGTCCAAGAATAGAAAGCTGCTACTGTAACACTAGGAAAGTAGTAAAATTTTACTGCACTTTAAGAACTTCAACACAGTAACGAGTTTCCTTCTGTATGCGCTACATTCGAAATTTAACACGTTCAAACAACATCAGCACGTTTTAATATCTAATTTTAATGACAGCAAAAATGTCAGTGCTAGATATGCATGATTTTGGTGCCTTTTGCGAATCTCCTGCTGTATTTCAAAACTCACCATAAATAAACTATGAGAGAACCCACTCTCTGAAATGTTCAGCAATTGCTCACATCGTGCTAATTCATCATCATCATCATCATCATCATCATCATCATCATCATCATCATCATCATCATCATCATCATCATCATCATCATCATCATCATCATCATCATCATCATCATCATCATCATCATCATCATCATCATCATCATCATCATCATCATCATCATCATCATCATCATCATCATCATCATCATCATCATCATCATCATCATCATCATCAATCATCATCATCATCATCATCATCATCATCATCATCATCATCATCATCATCATCATCATCATCATCATCATCATCATCATCATCATCATCATCATCATCATCATCATCATCATCATCATCATCATCATCAGTTCCTGATGCCATTTGGCAGCAATGGGTACAAATAAATTATCTCCAGTGTCCTCGATCATTTGTCAAGTCCACTGCTCCCCTTGGTGCTAGTCCACGTGATGTTAAGTCCTCATTTACATTATCTATCCAGCATAGTCTTGATCTGCCTTTTTTTCTTTTTTCCTTCAAATCTTCCATGTAGTGCAATATGTGGAATTCGGTCAATCTTCCGCAGCCAACTAAGGTCTACTGTAAGAAGTTTTTTTCATCTTGCTTTTGCATTGTCCAACACTGCGAACCATACAGGAAAATCAGTTGTACTATTGTCTCGTATATTTCTGTCTAGGTTTTATTTGTTAATTCTCTGCTTCTTGGATGTTGATAGTTATTGACCAGTGTCTCTTTGGTCTTTGCAATCACCATTGTTTTCGTTTTCTCTGCGTTGATCATTAGGCCAAATCTTTTACTGGTTTCATCAATCTGTACTGTAATATCCTGTAGCTCCTGGTCCGCTTCTAGTGAGGAGGCCAATGTCATCAGCAAATCGGATATTTTCACCAGCCTTCCATGTAATTTGATTCCTGCTTCAGTGTTGTGTAGGCCGTGTGACATTACTGATTCTAATACTAGGCTAACTAGGTATGGGGATAAGAAACATCCTAATCATACTCCTCTTTTCGTGTGAAAGCATTAGATCTGTGATCTTTTTATCTACTTCCAGGCATATGATGATTTTCAATATAGCTCTTGTACAAGTTTGATCAATTGTTTTGGTATACCTGCATTCTGCATCGCTCTTCACATTTCTTCATGCTCACGCTAATTACCCAGCAAAAATTACAGAATTTTGTTTGCATAAACTGCCACTGGCAAAGGTTTATAGGCTAAGATTGCTCAGCAGTTTCTGTAAATAAATATTAAGCATCCTAGTAACTATACCATGACAGTGCTTTCATTACTTTCAATATCATCTCTCTACGTGCTTTAGAACCCCAGACACAGCAGTTTGACCCCAGTGATTTTATGTGTTTTGTTCAAAGTTCAATGACCCATATCTTGACACAGGTTGACCCAAAATGTACACTGTTGGTTTTGAAGTTTCTCATCAAGATAAATTAACTGTGTCAATTCTCAGCAAAGTCGGAGATGGTCATGTACTTGTAGGGAATGACTGGATGTGTGTTCAACAGAAGTTCAGATTTCATCCCATTATCTGTCATAAGGTTCAACATAAGAAGTACATCATTTCCACGTCAATCACACCCTTGCAACTGTGTGTGCAATGGACAAAGAGACGAATCCCCTTTGTTCTTTGAGCTCCTATCTCTCTATCAGCTCAGGTTACATCAATGGAAAACCTTCCATTTCGTAGGTACTTGCACTCAGCAGGTGTGCAATGCTACGAGTTGCTGCGCTACCAAGACTCAAATCTGGAATGTGCAGCTTCTCTTATGTACAAGAATAGTTAACTGCCGGAATGTTTCAAACGCACTCAACACAGGGTTTACCCAAATGCCAACGTAATCTCTGTTGTAACAGCTGTAAATGGCAAATAGAAATATGGTGTTGTAAACATTAGAGCATCAAATTTACTTTCCAGTTTCAACTGAAGAGTGAAGTGTATCACAGAAAAGACCATCTCTTAACTCATTACCTCTGGAATTTTTTCAGAAATTGAGTAAAATTGACAGTGCACATGCTAGAACAATACCAGTGCAACAAGGGCTACAGTTAAGTTCAATAAATATACATTTTCTAAATCAGCAGACTTCTTGCTGTGAAATGTATATCTTACTGTGAACAAAAGTCCACATATCTATGGCCAAGTGCAAAACAGTCACCAATGCACAGATGGACAATGCGTTTCTTGCAACTCGTTACAGTCTTAATTGCTTTTATATTAGTCTGTGGGATTTTATGCTTGAATTCGCATTTCATCGAACACGTGGCTTTTGTTATCTGCTCATTGTTACTTTCAATTCGTCAATAATTTTGCCATTAAAAGATGAAAACCTATCACCTGTACTGTTTATAATGCGTCTCATAACCGCCAACACCTGCATGCACTTTTCTTTCACTTTAAAGTCTTTTCTCAAAGTAAATCTCAAATTTCCACAAGAAACTGAGGCAAAAATGTAAACCAATATTTCGCAGGCATCCCTAATGCTATTGCTTAGGTATGATGTCATCATACAATAAATATCCTCTAGTATATTTAACTGCCTCCCACATCGGGTCGCCAGAGACCTCGTCTGGCGGGAACGGGTTAAATAAAAACAGACACTGTTGTTGGAAGTCGTCATAAATTTCATGCTGCAGATGTTGCCTACCTGTACACTCCGTAGTGCTTTCCAGATGCTCGGTCCCCACAGATGGCGCAGATGTGCTTAGTTGACGTTGAGAAGTGAGGACCTGCACCCATTGCTGCCTGCACATTCTGGCCAGGGTGGTAAGGAGGGCCCATCGTAGACGTCGGCGACTGTATCGTGGGAAAGTTTCCTGATGTCGAGGTCAGACCCCCTGGTGAATGGAGATGGACGGGCGACATCGAAGACTGCGAGTGAAGGGATGGAGACTGGAGTGGTGGACCCCCGGGGGACATCCCTCCAAGTATGCCAATATCGAAAAACGGCTGGATCTGACCGGAACCCGACTGCGTGGGATAGCCGTGGGACGACATCGAAGGATATCGGGAACTGGATGGCATTCCCATGACGCTGGCAAATGAGTTGGGTGAAGTGTTAATGCTCAGCTGAGAGATGTCGGGCTTTGTATCCGTTGAAGACAGGCTCAGACTGTTTGATGCGTCCATGCTTGAATCCATAGTGTCTTTAACAGATAAAAAAAAACATCCAATAAACGATCCAGTAATTCAGAGACACGCTTAAAGACAATACATCTATCCTCCCTGGGCTAATCAGAAATCTCTGAGTCAGCACAGACCCATAGGTGTTAGGATGTCTGAATTTGGCAAACTGCAACTGTCAGATGAGCAACTAGTGCTTCATCTGAATCAACATCACGTCATCAACTCAATCCTTTAAACAGTGCACAAATATAAGTAATCATCTGTCAACCATGCATGAGATTTCCTTGGTTGGCGTGTTTCTCTGCACAAGAGATTAAGAGAACCTGCAAAATCACAACTTTGTTCAGCTGTTTTAGCGTCATTCAAATAGGGAATAACCGGAAAATGCTTCGGACATTTGCCTTAGCCGACTATCCCGTTTTTTCGGCACCATTCGCCTCAGCAAATACTGTACACACAAATAGTTGCAAACATACAACTGTTAATAAACATCTTAGTATTTAGTTTATTAGTTTACTTCATCAATCATCATCAAAAATATTTTAATCTCATAATATCAGCTTTGAGCTTCATCTAGCATATTCATTCTGAAGAAGAAAAGTACAAAAAACACCAACACCCGGAAGTCCACAACGGAAGTCAAGTCCATTTCATTGATTATTTATTTATGAAATTAAAAATGTAGTAGTCAGTTATTACAAGTACAAAAATTTATTTTGATAATTATTTATTACATGAAAATGTTAAGTTTCGCATACGGAACAAATGGTACTCGGTTCATATCCAGATCCGGCAAATAGTACATCCAAATACTCGGATTCGGTACTCGGTGGAAAATATCTATTCCTTACATTCAACTGTAAATGAATTTGTTGTTCTGATTTCAAGCCCAGTTCCAGTGTCATTTAGACTAGCGACAGCTGTAGCTGTACGGATGCACACACAAATACAATGCATTCTTTACACACTTTTCAGATTCTTACAAGGTGCTGTGTAATGTTATACACCTTAGCACTGAAGTATTACATAGCAGTGTATATCTACTCAGAATATATCCCTGCCCACCCCCAAAATAAAAGAAATTAATATTACAAAATGTTGAGAAATGACGCATGTAAAGTCAGATACAGAATATATACTGTACATCAGCATATTTCTGATCCATCACTTAGACCTTTGAACAATTACCATACAAACACAATTTAATCATGTGCCACAAATATTGTAAATCAAGTGTCTAGTTACACAGCCACACACAGAGAAAGTGTCTGGTGAAATGGCCATACAAACAGAAAACTGCATCACTCTGCGCACAGTTACAGGGAGATACTGTACTGTAGAATGAGCTAAAGCTAAAAATATCACCTTAACAATCTCACAGCTGGAAAATCTGCTCTTAGAGGTTTGTGCTGACTGATAACAAATGGCTAATTACACACCAGGACTTGAATCTGAACACTCTGGTTGAAGATCAATGCAATACCACTCACCTACCAAACTGCAGCACCTTCAAATGAGGCAGTTCCTATTTGCAGTCTTGGTTCCTTATATCAATGGGTCATTTGATGCCTCATTCAGGTTCAGCTGGGAACTGGGTACACAGATATTCATTAGCCCAGCAGTCCATCTACCACCTCCAACCTCAGCTCATTTTTCAAGTCAGCTAAGCAAATCCGATATACATGTATATATGTACAGTAACAATTCCTGAACAATATAATTCTCTACCTACCAGTGGAAATTCTTACCACTCCAGCCAATCCACTGCAACTAGAGTTGTCAACTCTGGACAACCCAATTCCAGGAGAAACTTCTCTAACAGAACCAAACCCTGGAAACCCAGCTAGAGGTCATGGAGAGCTTTCCACACTTCTAGCCAGGATTTCATTTTGACAGAATACAAAATGGGCCATGGCATCAAACTGGCTTCTCCTTCAAGATTAAGGAGACTACAATAAACACCAAGAGATTGTCAACTTTCTAATACTGTTCAAATTTAGTCAGCAAAAGCTAGTACCTTTTAACATTACTTAATGGATAAATCAAAAGAAATTACTGTAACTTATTGTTTGATGAGATCACTTCTACAAACATTATTTGCTAACTTGCATAACAAAAAACTCAATCAAGTCTTTGCATAGGCCCTATTCAGAAAAGATTTGCAAAGTTGCTCTTGTTTTCTAAATTGGGTTTTCTTGCCATCAGGAGACCCCAAACGTTTAACAGATTTTAGAAAATATCCATGAAATTTCCCACACAACAAATGGAAATTATTAGTGACTTGCAGTTCAGCTTTCACTAGCTTAGCTTTTCTTGTGATTTCAATCTTGTTCACAGCTGGTCCATGCTGCTAAAAGTTACCTTGCTTCACAAGCTGCACTGGAAATGGAAATTGACAACACAAAAGAAACGAGTTTGAACATTTTATCCTAAATTTGTCTTTTTTCCCCTACGCAAAATTTTTTAACTACTGAAATTCTATCATTTTAACGATGTTGGCTGTACCTGTGCTTCTTGAACAATCAAGAAATTTTCATAAAAGCTTCTCGATATCTAAATTCTCATTAAATTCCTGCATTGCTGCATGTACTTATTGGATTGATGCTTTTGGATTAGAAAAAATACAACAAAAGAAGATTAAAACCTCCTGCAAAGTGTTAACATTTCATCTTTTAAATTAAAAAATATAAAAAAAGTTGCAAAAAACACAGGGCTTTACTTGTCTCCCCAGAGATAGAAGGTAAAGCTCGACTTCCAGAAAACAGTGTTAGCAAAAACTAACTGGATTGCGATAAGAGTTGTACTGGCATGAAAACAGCCATCTTTACAAGAACTGTACAAGAGCAGAACGTGTCACAGTAAATTAACTGAAAGCAGAAGTCAGCCATGACAGTGTGAGATTTATTACTGACAGCATGCAATATCTGATAGATAAAAGGATGGCTAGATGTTGGATGGCTGTTCTTAATGAAGATTTCTTTCTCTGGGCCAGTCAGATGGAGTGTGTTTGTGTTGACGTGACTGAAACCATTTTGCATTAAAGCCTGTATGCAAAAATCACAAGAAGGGAGAGCAACATAGAATCTATCATACAACACAGAAGTCGTTTGAGCTGCTTCGGCAGAAAAGGTCGTCCGAGTGCAGATGCAGATCTGCTATATGGCAAATTTAGACAACCAAGCTACAGACTTTATTAAGGTTTCGTGCAAATTTCAGAAAACCAAGCTACAGACTTTATTGAGGTTTTGTTGCTTGGATACAGCTTAACTCTTTTACAACGAGCTGCATTGATTTCCCAGTTCCTTTTAGTACACTCTCGTCGTTAAAGTGTAAGCCGAAATCAAATGAATTATCGATGTTTCAACTATCAAAAACAGTCCGAAGATCCAAGGAATTAAGCAACACATCTCACATTTGTTTTTAACAAGAATTGCATGTACAAATATACTTTACTTGCATTATGAAATTTACTTTTGAAAGGAAGAAAAAAGGAAGAATTTGGGTTAATAAATTTCATTTTTCCTTGCTTTAACTCAAGATGCAGATGTTGACTTTCACTACATCACACTAAAGTTACTAGGAGAACATTGATGTTGAACTCTCTCTTTGCACAGGTGAGGTTAATCTCTGTGCATCTGCAAAATTCTTCGAATAAACATCTAAGCAAATTCACAGGTAGAATTCCACTTTTATGATGTTCGACGAGGCATGTTCCTTTTAACAATGCAAAAGACAATCAACAAGCAATGAGATCTATTATAACTGCAAATTATGTTCCATATAATCAATTTCATCCTTTCTGCATTAAACCCACTGAAACAGAAGGACATTAAGATTTACATAATCGCTATTCTCATTTGTCGGTTTCCTTTAGGTATCAGCAGAGTAGAGTTGTACCAGTTAGGTATACATGTGAACACATATATAAAAGCTTCTTGACTTTCACAGAGCACCTTCACAAAGGCATGTTTCACTATGGTAAACGATCTTGGAGTTCAACAAGTCCGTCTGTAGTCAAACGATGTTTGCACTGCCCTAGGCCTCCACTCCCAGTATCACTCACACGAACAGAGTTTTCAGCAAATCAATTCAGAAGGATAGCCTACAGTTGGTTGCAACCGAGTGCAGTATCTAAATGCTTGAATATAAATCTATTCAAACAGACAAAATTACAGAAGACTCTTAAAATCTGACGGTGTAACTACGAGAGCTTCAGAATTTATATCGGCATAAGTCAGCTACGTACCAAAACGAAGAGCAGTTTTTCTTAGCTTCCGTATTTGTGGGCGGGTGGCCAGCTCTATTCCTCATTGTCTGATCTTTCCACTGCTGTGTCAGCATACTCAGTTTGTCAGAGTGCATCCTCCAGCCAAATTGAGGTTTTGGCTCTGCTTGCACCAGCAGAGCCAAAACCTCAATTTACTAATTTTGCCTGGTGGGGGTTCTTGAAGCCCTCACCTTCTGACTGATAGTCCAGCATACTAACCACTTCTCCTGTCAACAAGCAGCCAAATGGTGGGTATCGGGGGGGGGGGGCTTTCACCTTCGGACGTTGAACCTCTAGGGGCTTTCACAAGTTCACATTATAAGCCAGTGATCTAGTAACCCAGACAGCTTTATTAAAAGATACAATATAGAAAAATTTATTGGCAAAATATTCAGCTTCACTTTGCTAAAGTTAATTGCAGTATAGCAGGTAATTAAAGTAATGCAATGAAACAGAGCTGTAATGACATAGTATTACAATAATATAATATTACATTATTTGAAATCACCGAAAATTATTTACATAATATATACACGTGTATATTTACAGTATTTATGGATCTAAATCCAGAACTGAAGCTAATGATTTCAATGCTGCTAAGATTTCTTTCTGAATTGCATTTCTTAATGTGAAACCCCTAGAGACCCTGTGAAACGTTTGGAGGTGAAACGTCGAGGTGAAAGCCCCTGGAACCAAATGGTGGCACCCAGGCCATTGTTATTTAAAGCAGACTGCTGTATTAGTCATGGACTCACAGCTTAATAATGCACAGTTGTCTCAGGCCTGTGAAGTCACATGGTAAGCAGTTTTGGGTTGCAGTCACAAGTAACTGATCAGTGAAGAATACAGAACATAATAATGTCTTCAGTCTGTAGAAGCCAGTAGAAATTAGTGCTCTGTCCCTGTCGTATTACTGGGCTGAAAGATATTGTGGCCTCAAGGGTAAGGGGACAGCTTGAACAATTTTGAATTAGGCCAAAAAAGTGCATATAATAACTCATGCCTTTGCATGATTGATTTTTATTCAGTGATGGAGTGAGTGATGGATGGGATACTTGGTACCCATTCAGAATGGATTCAGGTACCCAGGCGATAATATACATAAATTTTGACACCTCAACTAAGCACTAGACTATGAGCACAGCTTATTTTAAATTCCATCAGAATCATAAGCACACATCATAAAACTTATACAGCGCCTTTCAAGAAACTCTCAAGAGTGACGTGCATGAGGTAGCTCCTTCAATACTTATTCCTCTGTACAGCTTACACCCAAACAGCATCAATCAGCAGTGCATCAGAGCATCAATCTGCAGAGACCCTGCACCATAAATCATGAACTGATTGACATCAACCTCTGAATGAAGCCATAAACTAGTTGTTCTGGTTCAGAAGTGCTCAGCTTTGCAAAATGCCAGTATACCCAGTCAAAGGCAGAAAAATCTTTGCAGATAAATCACAGCACCTTAGCTTGCACTCAATCCCTAATAAATCTACTTACAGCAGAATTAAACCTAAATAAAAATATCTAGCAACACATTACAACTATTCTTCACGAACATCAACAACGCCAGGTGATAAGTCTGACTTGTAAGTCACTCGCCTTCTACCTGGCCTCAGATTCATGTCATAGGATCTTCAAATAAAGAAATAAAATTACAGGAAGAGTGCAAGTGCAGTATGAACTATGCATCCTGTCTGCTACATACAAATGATGCACACGGCTCAACAGCAGGCCTTCCATTGCTGTATTCTGAAAGCTTAATGCCAAAGTAATCAAGTTTAAAGTCATAAACAACATGTGCATCTGTTGGGCATTAAGCAACATCTTGCAGTTAAAGGATAAACTCAGGGAATTGTGTATTCTTCACCCACACAAAGCAACTTGAATAAATTAACAAAATGTAAAGGATGATGCAAGCACAGCTAGTTCAATAGGCTGAAACTGTGCCTACAGCACACACACAATCATCCTGAATGAGTTGAAAAACGTTAATGATGATGAAAGCACATCTTGCTCTAGATCTAAACTTCCTCTTCAACACACATAAAAGCGACCTGAATGAATTGAAAAACATTACAGACGATGGAAGCACAGATAGTTCTAGGCCTAAACTCCCATACAGCAGAATTGAGCCCATCTGTAAACCAGATCAAACAAGAAAATGACATTATGTAGTGTTTGTCTCAAAGCTGGTCAAGCTATGGTGTCAAGTCTAAATACTTCTCAATTCTATACTAGTCTGAATTCTGAAACCTCGGACATTTGAACCTAGCCACCAAGAAGAAGTCTTATATAAAAGTACACTGCATGCATGTCACAGTAATACACTATTAACCTTCGCAGGACGGAAAGATTTTACGATACACGGAGGACGAACTGGGGTAATTTTTTTACCCCAAAACAATGTGTAATATCTCAGCTCACAGGTAAGCTACGATGACAAATGAAGTGTCAATTGTAACAATTCCAAGGTCAATGAATCAATTTATCAAAGTGACAATAGTGTGGAAATACTACTTTCCAAGATGGCGGCCAATATGAACACCAAAACACAAAAATATGTATATCTCAGCTTGTAGGTAAGCTCCAATGACAAACGAAGTGTCAAGTGTAACATTTCCAAGGTCAAGGAATCGACTTATCGCAATGGCAATAATGACCGATCAGTCAGTTGATTGATAATTCATAGTTTGTGTTTTGACGGCCATATTGGCCGCCATCTTAGTATTCCCACACTATTGTCACTACAATAAATGAATTCCTTTGCCTTGGAAATGTTACAACTGACACTTCATTTGTCATTTTATCCTACCTACGAGCCGAGATATAAATATTTTTGTGTTTTGGCGGCCATGTTGGCCGCCATCTTGGACAGTAGTACTCACACACTATTGCCACTACGATAATTCGATTCCTTGACCTTGGAAATGTTACAATTGAAACTTCATTTGTCATTGTAGCTTACCTATGAGCTGAGACATGGATATTTTTGTTTTGGCAGCCAATATGGCCGCCATTTTGGAAAATAAACTCTCCACAATTATGAAACTATTAACACTCAATTCCATGGTGGATTCCATACTTGATTTATGATTGCAGGTCACTTATGAGCTCATATCTTTAAAAAAAAATATCTGCCCTATGAACGAAAAAATAACGACGTCGACGACGAAGAGGGGTAAATTTTTACCCCAGGACACTTTGGATTTAAAAATCTTTTTCCCAAGACATCACAATGTGGTGGGTATGCAGTCAGAATGTGTCATTGGTGGTAACTTGTAAACACATGGAACGACAAATTCTGCCTACCTACAGTTGCTCTGCAATCAACATCTAAACACCTCTGGGGTAATTATTTACCTCTCTTCGTCCTGCGAAGGTCAAACATGAATTTCATACATACATACATACATACATACATACATACACACATACATACATGCATTCATACATACAGTACATAATGCAGAATTTTGTGGATTGTTTCTACATACATGTATCTGTGAATATATGCCTGGTAAACACTCTCTGATGGACAATTTACCTACAAGTACTTACAATTTACCTACAAGTACTTGGACAAAGTGCAGCATTTTGTAAATACCTTAGTCTACTCTATGGGCATTTTATATACTTGTCCAAACATCATATAGGCCTACATATTGTATATATATATATATATATATATATATATATATGCACATACATGTGGAACAGAACATACATTTTTCAACCACAGTAACCTGTCAAATGTATACGCTTCTGGACAGCTGCAAGGTAGAATGTTGCTAGCCAACTGCACCTATACAACAGCCTTTAGCACAACACAATTCCTCCGATATACTTAAAACAGCACTGGTGTTCTCAGCACCAGCTGAGGACAGTACTGCAGACTGCTCAGCACAGCATCCATGCTCAATCTTTTACTAGCAGGCATCTTTTCCTCTCTTGTTATATACATGTACAGTTCTAATTATTCTTGCTCCAGCTTTTCAGTGCTTACCTGTATTGCACCTGTCCCAGTTTAATTGGTAGGCTTAGCCCAATCTTACAGGGCACCTTGAGAAAACTGTCTTCTTTCTATATATGGTAGCAGGAAGCTTAACATGACATGACTGTGCAATGTGTAGAGACCTGAGTACTAGTGTATATATTTAATCATCTTACAATATTTATTACACTATAATACACAGGTTTTTACTACAGAATCCTTACAGAATAACTCGATGACAGTGTGCTACCATTCACACGCTTCACATATTAAAAGCCATGGATGGGATGCTGTGCACTGCTCACACCATTTACCCACTTCACACAAACCAGTGACAAGGTGCCTTACCAAAGCTCACACCAACCACACACTTTAAACAAAGCCTCTGGGAAAGATGTGCCAAGTTACCACAAGCTATACTACTCCAGTGCTACATGCAAACCAAACACAATGCATACATGTTACGTGCACAGCATGGCATATCACATGTCGTCTAATTTACCACAGATGAAGCACTGAAAAAAGTTAACCTGCCACGGGTCACATAATCACAATTTACTCCAGCCGATCTATCTCAAGTGTCAAGCATTTTGCTTGAACACATGTTCCATCATACCAGGTGACACATAGCACACTGACAATACAGGCAGCATCTGAGTTCAGAACCTCTATTACCATAAATATTCATTCTGACAGTCAGCCACTCCAGATCAGTCATCTACCTGACAACATCAATTGGCAGAAACAAAGCCTTCAGAAAATGGCTTCTTTGCAAGAGACAAAAGCCGAGTATTTTCACCCAAGTCCACAATTACCAGGCACGTAACTAGGCCTTTTCGTTTGGGGGGGGGCTTAAGCCTTGAACATGGCAACATTTATACAGTGTTCATACGAATTTTAGCCGTAAGCATACAACGGCTTGACTTGTTTGGGGGGGGCTTCAACTTCGTTTGGGGGGTAAGCCCCCCAAGCCCAACGCTAGATACGTCCCTGACAATTACAAGGAAGTCTCAATTTCAAACCACCAGAAATAACAAAAAGAACAGTTTTCCAACTCCAATTAGCAATATTTTAACACTGCTAAACTTTCTCATTTACTAGCATTCTGGCAAATATCCAATTCAGAAAGTAACAAACCCTAGCAGATACTGCACTAAGTCAAGTTACTCTTGTAAGCAACTGGTTAATTACCCACCCACCCAGCCAGGCCAAGGCCAGCCTTGGTTTCTCTTCAGAGGAAGCCACAACAGTGCTCAGTCAGAAGAAAATAAGTTATAATCATGAAATTAAATCAGCCATTGCACTGTCATGTCATGTTAGGCTTCCAGCAACCATTATATACCGTAGAAAGAAGAGAGTTTTCTCAAGGTGCTATGTAAGATACAACTTCTACAGGTTACATACTTCCCAACTTACGAGTAACATACTTCACATTACAAGCAGCACTAAAATGGCTTCCACACTGCAGTAGACTTGGTTTAAAAATAAGCACTTCTGAGCAATCATTATCTCGCTCTCAATGCTGCAAGTACAAAATGCTGAGGAAGCTAGATTACATGACTGGCAGAGAACTGTTGAATGTTTCTAGAAATTTAAAAAATGCTTTAAAATTCAACTGCAATAAATGGTCAAGTTTTATCAAATTCATTCAGAAACTAGATATCAAACTTTCAGATTTCACAGGTGGACTTCAACGTGCAGATTTTGTCCCAAATAAGGACATCTTTGAAACACCTGAACTAATCTTGATAGAAGCACACAAGAACATAAGTCCATTTCTACCAAGAGCTAGGATCTCAAACTGCCCAGTACAGTGCTCTTGCTGTAGATTATCCCTAATTCTGGAACCATATTCCATCTGTTGCTACTCGCAGTCAGTTAACTAGAAGAGGCCAGATTGTTGGAGCACACCCTCAACAGACAAGCTTAGTTTCAAGCACTGCCCTCTAGAGCCCAGGTACCTGTGTGAGTAGTTCTTCCACACAGGATGCCACATAAATTCAGTAAAATACATGTAACACAGTGCAGTTATAATTTCTAGTCCATATTTAGAACATGCGCTCACTCTATGTATGTATGTATGTATGTATGTATGCATGCATGCATGCATGCATGCATGTATGTATGTATGTATGTATGTATGTATACATACAAGCACTTACATGGTGCATTTACAAACCTCACAAAGGCACATGGCTATCTATAGGTTCTATAAAGGGTCATCTTAAGATAAGCCAAGAATGTTTCTTGAGCTGTTTTCTAGCAGAAGAGTTTGAACCTTCAGTGGATGCTTGCACCAGGACAATCCAGTGCAGGAAAACAGTGCTTGAGTCATCGTAAGAAAACACTTCACTATTCCCCCAATAGAGACAGCTATCAAACGCATCTGCTACAAGCAACTAATTAAATATAATCCTAGAATGAATTTTGTTAAGTCTGATGAATCATATATCTATAGCATGTGTCCAGCATATCACCCACGTTTGCCACACGCTGTGATCTTATTCAAAACCTCAGGCCACGGCGTTCAAATGCATATATAAACACAAATATTTAAATAAATATATGTGCAGCAGTATCTATTAATGCGCAAATTCATAACATGAAATTTGTTAAAAACATTTAATACTGGTGCATTATACTGTGGCACAAAGACAAAGGTTATCATAAAGCCAAAGAGATGTCAATAAACACTTAAGGATAATATATTTCAAGGTAGACCAGTTTGCCTTTATAAAACCAGCATCCACTTTTATGGGAATACGAACAAAGACATCTAAAGGACAATTTGCTGAACTTAACAAGCATGCAAGGAGATAACAAAGAAAACAAAGGCAAGAATATACAAAACAAGAAATTCGGTCGGTCGTCTGGTATTGATCAGAATGTTGGACACCGAGAACAGCAAGATAATAAAGAATAGGTCAAGTACCGTAACACAATAACTCAATTATTACACGACTCAACAACGGCAGGGTTTTATGGTTGAAGCTGGAATGAGTTAGCTACAGAAATAGCCAAAATCTCAAGACTACAAAAAGCAGAATTGAACATACAAGACTGTCAACAATTATCAGCTCATTACAGGAACAGGATTCTGCAAATGAAGTCTGTTTCAGTAACTATACCCCGGTAATAAACTTATATCAAGCTTTAATTAACCTCAGGACAAAATTACATCAATATGTTATCTACAAAAACACTTATTAGTATTTCTATACCTGCCCACATCCACCACCAACAACTTCCACATTCTACTACTTAAAATACGACAATTAACATAATAACTCAATTATTACATGACTCAACAACAACAGGGTATTACGGCTAATTAATATTTAAGCTGCAGTACAAAAAACAACAGCAATTCACACACCTGACACCATTTCTTTACAGTCTGACAATATTTGGCAAACTTTATATGACACACAAATGTACCGGTACCAGAATTTGAAGTGAAGCTGCAGAGAAAAACATGCCAGGCATACACTGCTGTACCATTAGATGTCCAGCCGGTCATTAGAATAAAGATTCACAATATTCCCAAACTGTGTATGCACTTCCCATACGATCTCAGAATACAGATCCATACTACTGAGTTACTTTCACACATTATTGCTCAACGCTTGGAAATAGCATACACTTTGTATTCATGACACTGAATAGATATCAAAAGTTTGGCAATAAACCATCATGTTTGTTGCTTATAGTAAAGTAGTAACATGGCCTTTTGTAGTACTTAGACGAAACTGTGTGGCAGCAGACTACAGGCACCAGGCATTCATGTCTGTTAAAGTTCTCAAACTGCCAGGGCAATGCCGTTAAAAAATTATACTGACAAACATAAATCACGAAAATAGTTACACTACTTCATAGAAAAATACAGCAACTATACATAATGACGTAAAAATGTAAACGTCTAGAAAGTAACATCATTACTGTGTGTTTTATATATATACATATATATATATATATATATATACAATTATACATATATGTACATATACATATATAAATAAATATAAATATATATATATATATATATACATACATAAGGTCGAGTTAATGTCCAACATGCTAGAACTTTTAATAATTATTAATCTACCCATAAATTAGTTATACACAGATAACACACGAGCATGAATGTCTAATTAGTAATAACTAATAGTGAAAAAATATTATGTTCAATTCATTATAAGTAAAAGTGAATACACCTAACTAACAGTGTAAAAAAATCATATCTGATTAACAACCAAAAGTGAAAAAATTGTCTGACTAATAATAATAATAATAATTTAATAATATTTGTGTTTGCTGACAAGCTCCTTGACAAAACGCAGTAAGTTACATTGAAACAATTGAAACACAATGGTACAATTATCAAAGTACCTGCTCACTTTACTGGTGCCCCCCCCCCCTATGGAGTGGAAGGCTGAATCGACCTGGGGGAGGGCTTACGGGAATTGAACAGCAACTTTTCAAGATCTAATGCTCTTCAGGTCAGAGTCCTACCATTCATCTATCCCCTCCCCTACTGTTGAAAAATATTGTATGAATAATTAAAACCAATAGTGAAGAAATACTATCTCTGATTACTAATAACAACTACATACATGTAATAGTTAAAAATAGTGTCTGATTAAAGACAGCCAAAAAAACTCAATATTACTCAGAAATGGAATTATTATGGAGAAAATATTATCAAGGTGTGTGGAGTCTGTGGACTGTTAGCAATAAACAATCAGCACTGTTCAGGTGAATTTAATAACATATTAGAAATAGAAATCGGCTTGATGTGATCAAAGAAATGCTGCTTCAGGATGTTCAGTTTCTTGATAGCAACTTCTATCTCAAGTACAACAGGCAACAACAATGCAACGCATGTGCTGCACCAAATATTACATAAATAATACTACAGGTAACAAAACCCCCAAGACAAAATAAAGATAGGCCTAATATCAGCAAACATTATTCTACCAATAGCCTACAGCTAAAACAGCAAGATTTCTTGATTTATAACATAACAGTGACGACAACTACTATTTTAAACTATATTAATTCAATTTAAACAAATTTAATCTGTAACAAAAACTAGGAGAAATGATAATGAAATAACCTACCATATGTAACAAGACTGTTAGCATGGTTACCGGTATATCCATGCCCATGTCCGGCATGATAGTGGTACGAACGTGACGCTTTGGAATAATTAACGAGTGAATTTGAGTCATAAATCCGACATGGTTCCGCATAGAAATGTCCATTTGCCACTTCAAAGGAGCCGTCAGTACATGAAGTTGGCATGCAGTCGCCTGCCTCACCATCACAAACAGCTCCGTTCATGATGTGCTCATGAGGGCCCACCCACATCTTAAAATTACCCTATCTCGATCAGTAAACAGACATCTGAGAAATCAATTAACCAAAGAAAAAACTACTGCTGATCTTAACAGTCACTTATAAATGCAACTGGTTTGATCTCAGACAGCGTGACCTTAGTCTTGCATTATCTAATCTTGATGGTACAATCTAATCTCGGATGAACAACTATCCTCACTTTAATTTCAACACTACTCTCTCCTGATAACTGCACATGTTATACTAAAAACAAAGATCTTAAATAATTCATTGTTTACTTAAAATCTGGACAAACTGTGTAGACCTAGAGTGCTTCACAGGCACAAGATTGATCGCACTGTTACGAACTCTGCCTAAATACCACCTGATCAAGTTTTAATTTCACCCTATCTGACGACTGGAAGTTTCTTACATTCCCCAACCAGTTCTTAGGTTCCCTAAACAGAGAAAGATAAAAGACTATCCAAAATACACCAGCCACCGGGTCTTTTCTAGACGAAATGCAAACATCTCATTACCTGAGGCATACAACGCACAAAACCCAATAGAGCACACACAGCCAGCAGGCAGAAAAACTGCACCGAGTAACACCAGCCTTTTATCAGCTCTGCTTAATATATACAATTGCCTGGTCAGAAAAAACTCACAACCAGGCAAAGAACCGCATAACCCCAATAATTTAAACGCCTAATAGTTTCTAAGTGCGCCAACAGCACAGCCAAACAAGCAGGAGGCATCAGAAGAGAGGCACACATACACACGCACAGACGCAGGCACACGGTAGGCATGCCCAGCCCAGCCATTGTCAGAGAAGCACCAATAAACAAATGGCCAGGAGAAGAAGCACAACTGCCAACTTAGACCTCAAGAAATCCCTCATCTGGTGCTGACCAAACCATTGCACCATATATAGCAAACACTTGGTGCTCGTTCATCTGTCTTGCTTCGGAGGCTGAAGCTGGACTCCATAAACAAAACCAGCAACTCCAAGGAATAGTACGCGGCCATCTGCTCATCCCTTGAAAGGTGACCAAAGTCACAATCATAAAAAATTCCATTCTCCCAACAGCACTGGGGCAGCATATAGATTACCTCAACGCAGTATCATAAAGGCAGAGGGTACGGTGGATTAGTGCAGTTTGATGGATATCAAATTGGCCACTCGAGACACTGCTAACTGGCCTATCATACAGTTTTGGGAATATCATACCATTCTTGTCTTGCGTCAGCTCTTGTGCAGAAGAAATGAAGCAGAAGCCACCATCTATCATACACAGAAAATCAATTACATGCTTTCAAGTCACAAGGCCAGCAGCTTCACTCTGCAACTGGCGGATCTAAGCTGAGGCGCATTTCTGGCCACAGGAATGAGAAATACTAGGAAGAGTAGGAGGAGGAAGAGTAGGACTAAAGTCCTAGCGAACGAGGAAGTCTCCGAAACCTTATGCTTTCATTAAAGCTCAACGCAAGCAATTAGAAATTAAAGCCTTGTCTGTGTTCAGAACAGAAGAAAATTACATAAAACACAATACGCATAATACAAAAAGTCTTTGGTTAAGTACAGCCATATATGCTCTTTGCCAGCAAAACCAAACAGCAGTTTTTTCATTTTAATTACCTGAAGATCCAGTATATTTTCTTTGTGTATAGAATACTATAGATGCAGTACTCTACACACTTAATGAATATTAATATATGTATATAACTATATATGTATACATATTTTTCCCCTGTGCTTAGACTGCCCATTGCCTTTGCCATGTTCCTATTGCGATTTCTTTAAAAAGCCTGCTGTTCTTCCAAGTTCTTAACAGTTTTCTTCATCTCACTGGACCTGACTTTCTTCGAGGGCTTTCGCAGTGGTCAGCTTATCTGCTCAGGCCTTCTCCCACCCACCAACTGCAATTATATTCGTGCTCTAATCATTTACATTAGCTCTCTATACCAGTCTAAATGAACTAAGACTCCAGTAACAATCAAATGTTCCACAGTAAGCTACTAGTTGCATCCACTGCTACCAGTCAACTGTGTGCTACATTCAGCCAACGAAGACTTTCAGACCAAGGTCATCACAGTCTCAGACTATCAGAATTCAAGCTCTCAGAGAAACAACAACAAAACACAATAAAAATACATATCATAAATCAGTAAAATAATTAGCAAACTACAAATTTGTGGCTGTGCTACCAGAAGTGTAATAATAGTGTACTGCAATTATTACCACTCAATATCCATTCACCAGACATTTAAGAACACGTTCACAAACATTCTTGCAATTTCTTTACACAGCTAGTGGCCGATGTAACTGAACCATACCCAATAAATTACCACTGATTATGTATCTATTTCGCATTCCATGTTAAATAACAAATATTCTTTGTAAACAACTTTCCCAATAAATTAAGTCTCTACGTAGCGGCATGTTTAACACTGGTAATCAATGCTAAAGCAGTCAAACGCTAAACACAGGTACTAAATTAGTAAACCAGATACTTTAGTACCCAAGGTGTTATGCAGTGCTGCGGCTGCAAAAAATAATTTATGATTTTTTTGCATGTGAGTAATAAATTAGTTTTAAGCATTCCACATGTATGCCTATTCAGTCGCCTTCAAAGAAAACTTTGGAACACTGCTTGCTGCTCTGCCACTAATAAACATTGGGCAAAGAGCATCAGCCATTATATGAAATACATGTATCTAAGTCTATGCTGTCAATTGGAAAAAACATTATTTATAGATTTGCACTGCAGGACTTAACCTAATGACAGATCCTTTCAGCCAACATCAACACTCGCTTGTCAGCTCCTTTTGATGAAGACAGTAAAACCTTTTAAAAATTTTAGCCGCTGCCATACATAACTGCTGTCGGTCTTTGTCAACATTTACTTCTCTGATGTACGTAGGCAGTTTTCGGTTCATAACCCAGAATGGAATAATTTACTACTTTATTTGCTCTAGCCTTATGAATATTCAGAAACCAGTGGCAGGGTCAATAATAGCAGAAGCACCGAATGACCCAGTCATCTGCTATAGTTGGAACCAATGGTCTCGACACATTCTCAGTGAAAGGCGATATTAAAGGAACTTTTCATAAACCATATCATCCCTGGGGTTGGACTGACAATATGGAACGAGCTTTCTCAGGCAAAGCGCCACACTCCTAACATTACCTCTTCTCAGTTCCACTCAATGCTTAAGACTACTTTTTTCCACTTAGCCTGAGTCGGGAGCACATCTAAGTAGGGATCTTGATGGAGTGCTATACAAATTCCAATTGACTGACTGATTGACCACACACACAGACTGTCATAGATGTTGAGATGAAGACCACACACAGACTGTCATAGACGTTGAGATGAGAACAGAACTTTATAACACATCAACTGCTCAACTTACAGCTGCTTACTCACTACTTAAAACTATGCGATCTACTCACCGGTGTTTTGTTGTCCGACATGTATACTCTGACTCAGTACTTCCTCTACACCAATCTCATATTTTTACAACAGATAACTATGTGAATCGTGCATGAGTAATTTGTCTAAAGAATTTAAACAACATTGGATCCTCACCCAACTATTTGCTTTATGACACACAGGTAGTAACTTGACTCAATACTTTATTACTATACCAATCTTCATACAAGTACACCATCCTGTGATGCATACGCAAAACTCCACAATTTGATATAGCATTTGAAACCACACCAATCTACTCACTCACACACTCAATTTCATGGACAATATCGTTATAGTGGCAGGTTTTCTTGGCATTGTTTCTTTAATTTTTCAGCATTTCCAATAAATTTATTCCCACACACAAGTTATTTCTTAGTACCTGTAGACTCTTTGTTAGACTTCCAAGAGAAGAGTTGAAATAGATATCCCTAGTCTGGTCACCTACAATTTAGACACAAAGTGCCTGAAGCCTAGCTCAAAAAAATATGACTGTACCCAAAATGCTCATCGAAAGGTGGAGAAATAAGGGTTCCAAAAATAAGCCAAGTTATAGAACCATTAATTAGAAACATTCCACCATTACCATGTCTATATACATGTATAAAAATTATTACCACTAAATAATTATTCACTCATCACAATCATTATTAATGCAAATGAGCACACTTCATTATTTCTTATGAAAATAAAAAAAATTATTGTCATCTTCTATAATTAATTCTTTTTACAGATAATATCATCCTTGAACAGACATCATCTTTTATTATCATCTCTGAAAACCCTAGCAATGTGACCACGGTTACCACAAGGCGCTGGCGCTGGCGCTCTGCTAGTCCAATCAACACAAGACTGATTGATAGAACAAAATATCCAGTCTGATATTACATTGGACATCAATAATGGAAGATTAGGACTGAAAGGCCAGAGCAGACAGACAGACAGCCAGCTCCAGTACAAAAGAGTTCGTCATCATATCACATACTTTAATAGCCAAGTGCATGAACCACCAATTAATTACCAAACAGCCTCAACTAAGAAACTGCAGATTACTTAAATAATTATGAAAGAATCATAACAGGTGTCATAGCCAATCTCAATTCTTTTAGTTACTTCAAGCTAATCTATTTTCCGTGCATTCATGTACCTTACGCAGAATGGCACAATAAAGCATAGGATTGTGTAAGACACCCTTACAGAAATGTCTAATACGCCAGTAGCCAACTGGTATAGGAAACGGTAGACAATTGGTTACAGCACTTGCCTAATAACGCGGACTAGGCATTCAAGCCTCCCCGAGACGTTTACTGTGTAAGGAGTAAGGACCTTGAGCAAGTCCTTCACTTACAATTGCTCAGTGCCATCCATCAACTGATGCTTGGTCACAAGATACCGGTGCTTAATAAATGCATAATAACAATAAATGCATAATAATAATAAAAAATAATAATAATTATAGTGTGGTTATAATACTCAAAGGCTGACAGTGTCTGCAATGTAGTAATTATGGTCAGAGATGCCTTCAGCATGAGACAGTGTGGCTTATTTTAGTAGTCAGGCAGTTGTTCGACAACTCACCTTGTTTGCCCAACATTATCCTTAAAATAATACCTTTGCAATCAAAAGTCTTGAATGACACAATACTCGGCAACAACACTACGGATGATAAAACAGTGTTATTACTAAAATAACTTTAATTAAACACCGCCAATTTTAAAGAAATCCTTTACCAATTAAACAACTTTCTAGGACTGTTCATAAATTGATGAAATAGAACAAAACAAAAGATACTTCAAAATGCAATTAAACAAGAGTTAATAAGTTAACCTTTTAACAGCATTAAAACAGAGTGTCTGTTTTATAGTGAGGAGACTAAACCATATACCAACCCTACTGAAAATTCACCATACTTCTGCAGAAGACAATATAGTATTTATCTAAAACAATAGTATTTATCTAAAATGATACCTGACAGCAATTTAATACCTAACAGTACTTACTCAATTCAGAATATATCACCCCTCAATGCAACTACAGTTTCCTGTAGTTTAAACAATTTCTTCAGGTTTTCGTATTCAAAAGAATACTAGCTTTCATTTGAAATGGTATTGTAAAATCTCCAACATGATGAGCAATTTTTATATAACACTGAGACACCAATAATTATCTTTGATGCCAAGGCCTGATTAAATAAACAATCATTACTAATATTTCTTAAAAGTCTATAGGTGTGCATTATAAATATGATTAATTCCTTAAAGTTTTATTTTCAGACCCATCTGAAATTTAGACAATCTTATCAACCAAACCCATAGATATTCAATTATCTATAATAATAATAATAATAATAATAATAATAATAATAATAATAATAATAATAATAATTTCCTTTATTAGTTCAATCTGACAAACGCAGTAAGATTACATTATCAACTTATGCAGTCAGTGAACCCAATCCACGTGGAAAAAACGCTTGAAGAGATAACTTAATAGAACTATCTTTCCTCCTCTTTCCTATTAGTGATGTTACTTTAATGAGTAATTGACTTTAAATATTTATTATGTAACATTTGTCATAGAGCCCATAATAGCCACCAAAGTGGGTATTAGTAGGAGCATAACCTCTAAAAATGGGAACATTATAGTTCCCAATAATTTATTTGCTCTTTCCCCAATATTTTAATTTAGTTTCTTCGACTCCAATATTTCAAGTTCTGAGGGATCATATCCACCTTGACAGGTAAATATCTTAATCCTTGTCTCTTGGATCTCTCAAGTCTTCAGTTTAATGGATTGTGATCAATGACTCAATGATAGTAATTGCCTTAAGATGACCACTGACTGACTGATGCCCAGTGTCATAATACAAATACCAAGTACAAGTCTGGAGATAATATCTAGACCAAAAAGACCATGTGCACCAAAAACCCTTTGTAGTACAGCATTATAAGCTTCTTTTAACAACTTCAATCCTCTAAAATCAGATAGCAAATACTGTATCACCCGTTGTCACAGACGGCTAGTTTTGTGCTGAATTGACAACCATCTGTCTGCATTACTACACAACGTACCAATAATTGTAACACTGTTCTTGACATAATGAAATGGCACCTTCAAATTGATTGCTTGAGAACTATGCAATGTAGTGACAATACAAGTTAAATGGTTTCACTTAGTAATCAAGGCATCAGTTGATACCTTTCACAAAACACCACGCTACCATGGGAGTCTGCAGGAATTTTTCCGGGGGGGGGGGATTTCGAGGGGGGGTAAAATTTTCTAGAAGGGAAAAATTGTTTGTAGGGTGGGAGCAAAATGACGTTTTTGCATAGAATATTGTATTGCATTGTATTGTATTTAAACATTTATAAAGCGCCTCTAGTAGGGTGAACCGTTCAGAGGTGCTCCCAGTGCGCAAGGCCAAGAGAAAAGAAATAAGTTTTGAGGACAGCAAAAGAAGACGAGAGGCCACCTATTAAAATTTGAGAGTGAGTAGGATATAGTGTATTCCAGAGAGAGGGGCCAACTGAGGCAAAAGATCAGGACTGCGCCATAGCTGTTCTAGTATGAGGAACTGAAAGATCCAATCTGTTCGAGGAGCGAAGTGGACGATGCGAGGAGACAGAGAGGCCGGTGAATTACATCAATTAAATATTTGGGGGCGAGACCCTGCTGTGTCTTGGACACCACAATGAGGATTTTGAACTTAATATGTGCAGACAGGAAGCCAGTGCAGTTGCTCAAACATGAAGGATGAAATGCGTGAGTAGCGTGGCAGACGTGCTGTTAATCTCGCAGCTGCATAAATTTAGGACTGACTGCAGAGGCATGAGACGGATCTTAGGAAGACCAATTAGAAGCGAATTGCAGTAATCAAAAGAATAGCTGACTTACCTCAATAATTAAGTGTTTTTTGGCATTGAAAATTATGTTGGGACTGTTGAAATAATTATAAAAATCAAGATTTTTTAAAAATATTTTCAAATCCAGGGGTGATTTGCCACCCCCTCCGGACGCCCATGAACACTACCACAGAAATTGTCCCACTAGGTCTGACAGCAAAGAGCAAAACCACACCTTCCAGCAATGTCAGATCCAGATGTTAAAATACAGCCACGACCATCTCCAAGTACATGTATAGGGAGCTATGCTACTGAGTCTCTGCCCCTCATCAGGCCACCGAAGGGGCAGGAAGGCAAGTGCCCAGGGGCCCGGCAATTTTAGGGGCCTGGGCCGAGCCCACAATCAACTTATGAAAAATATTACAATCAGTTAGGGGTCATCCATAAAGGACGTCCGCAATGAGGGGGAGGGATGGGTCATCCCAATGCGGACAAATGCGGACAAGGGAGAGGGAGGGTTATGACCAGTGCGGATGTCCGCATTTAATTTTTTTTATTTAATAGTTTTTTTAAACACCACCCTGTTTCAATCTTCACTGAAGGACGAAAATATCAGTGAGGTGATTGCCTAAAACCTCAAAAACGGTATAAACTTTACTGCGACTTTAAAGAGGCTTTTATTACTGCACATCCTGATATGAAACCCAAAGCTGTCAATTAAACGTGCGCAGGAACATTTGAATAATTGTAAAAAGAATGACGATGACATTAAAAATTCGCTTTGGTATGCGGACGTCTGCAAAGGGGGAGGGAGGGAGGGTTAGGTCAGATGCGGACAAATGCGGACAAGGGGGAGGGAGGGAGGGGTCCAAAGTAAGTCATATTTTGCGGACGTCCTTTATGCATGACCCCTTATACAAGTTTATGATTTATTTTTAAAATTAACAACTAAATAAAATCACAGTTGTATATATATATAAATATAATATCGTACGGTAGTACCCGCACTTTTATTATTTAAATTTGTTTTCTTTTATTTTATCACAAAGCCTAAAGATAGTTTAGAGGCCGTGACTGCTCTGCCTAGAGGCCCGGAATTTCTGTCGGTGGGCCTGCCCCTCATGCCTATTTTACCAGGGTTGTCCATAAAAAAAATTTAATTTAAAATTTTTATGACAATGCTGCCATACCAAAAAATGTGCAAGCTTAAGATAAAGGAAAGGAAAAATGAAAAAGAGAAGGGCAAAGAGAGTGATCATGAATTTATAAAAATGGGATAAAAATCGGCTGTACAGGCACCAAACTAAAAAATGTTTACATGAAACCGTGGGAACAAGGAACACATCAGAAAGGTTGGCAACCTGAAACCTTGAAATCAGTTCCAAAGTGGGCAAGGCCTAAAAAATGCTCTAAGAAGGAATCCATTACACACAACCTATACCATAAAAATATGACCTTCCCCCTCTCTCAATTCCTGAATCCACCAGAACTTTGTAGAACTATTAAACAGTAGGTCCAAGTGTGCTATATCAGTACTACCTGGACCAAACTGTATCCTTACACACTGGATTTCAGGATGCACCCATCCTAGAATGATCGCCAGATGTTCTTAAATAAATCACCACAGCCTATACAAAAGCCACTGCTGCAACCTGGTGAACACAAACAAAATCAATGCTTGCTCTTTCTGACGAATAAACTAAGGCACACTGCTACCACCTAGTGAATGGTAATCAGCAAAGGAAAAGAATCTATGGTCCACGGCAGTACATTTTCATATAATATTATGCATCATAGTGCTTGAACATTAATAAGTGGCTGTTTAGTTTTGAAACATTTGTTAATGCAATTGGGATTTATATGTTAGGTGCCAGTTAATGCAACCACCTATTTTCATGTCAGCTGTCATGTATTTTGCTCTCACTGAAACTACATATCTGTACCCTGGGCATCTTAAAGATTAGAGATGTTGCCTCTACTCCTAAAGAGTCCTGAAGGTAAATATTCCAAAACAGTCTGCTCACAGGCTGCAGGGTCTGACTTGGTTAATGAATAAACCAAATAACTGTATGAGAGAGTTCTTTGGCATAAATCAGAAAGACCACAAACAAGAACCAATACACAAAGAACAAAACCAGCATTTTCAATCATTCTTTTATTGTTTATCTTGCACAACAAGCACTTAGATGCTAATAGAATCTAATAGAATTTCAGTGAGTCATCATTTCATGGCTCAAAGATGAGGCCCATGCTGCCCATCCGAGAAGAAAAATCTTGAACGTCACGCATTCTTCGACTGGAAACCAGTCAAGTGTATCTCTCAAACACTCGAGATTTTGAGAGAATTTGGTATATTGGTCGGGCAGCAAAGTTCACAACATTTGGACTGAAGCTGATACATTCTCAACTTGGCTATGCTTACGCTATAAAATTTAATGCCTATTTCTGTCCACTCTGTCAGTGTTTAACTTAATCAGGTCCAGACTACAAAGTACCCTCTTACAACTTGCTCACCCTTCTTGATTTCTCCAAGGGCTGACAATTAGAGGCACCAGTTTCACTTCCTATTAGACACTGACCAACACCTAGTTCACTGCAAAAGCTAGATAGGCAAGTCTTAGCTTCCTGAAGGAAAGTTAGCCTAGGAATCGAGTGAAGATATTTTCTAACACAAGATGTTCACAGAATTACACTTTTATGTCTCAACAAGTCCTCATTTCACTGGGTAATGAAGCTGTTACTAGTTAACTCAAAACAAGGCATTAGCCATAGTATCAAGAAAAGTGTGTTCTGATCAAGTCTGTGGCTTCCTTTAACCTATACATGTAGTTACACGTGGTTGGGACTTATAGGTTTACATTTTCATGAAAATATTCAGCTTAGTGACATTGCATAGAAACATACCCAAGGTCGCCCAACATTATGAGGAGGCACAGTGGCCAATCTACTAAGATATCAGACTATATGTTTGTATGTATATATGTATCAAGACACTTAATGTCATATCTGAGAATTTATAGAACACCACTCACAGTATACGCCAGTGGTCACTAACCTTTTTCAGGCCAGGGGCCGCCTTAGGAAAATCCAAAGAAGCGTGGGCTGCAGTAATGTTTTGAATAAAAAATTGTGATTTTTGGTTATTTTATACTATAGATAACTACAACAACTGTATAGCATTATAGTATATACTTACACTGCTTTACAATGTATAAAAAACAATATATTTAAGAAACATGAAATCAGAAGCAGTCATCAATATTTACTGTCTTCCCAGTCCTCGTTGAAGGCGTGATTTCTTCTTTCAAAGTGCTTGCTTTTTTCATTACTTTTGCAGTGTTACAGTCACTTGGTCACTTCATGACTTTCCCATAACCTCACCTCTTGCTATCTGTCCACAGGTCCATCACCCGAAACTGAAAACAATGCTCTTTCACATTCTTATCCTCATTCCTCCTCTTCCCCTTACTTCTCTTGCCGTTTCAATTCGTAACACAGCCCATCTTAGCCATCTGACTGTCCGCCTGTCTGACCCCCTGGATCTTGGCCTGGAACCAATTTTTTTTTACCTCCCGCCTATAGATTTTGTTTTGACTAAGCCCCTGTGAAGAAGCTGGTTTCCGTGACTTCACTTTTTTGGACACTGTAGAAATCTTGAGATTACGATTTTTAAATTTATCAGGCCTGCTTAATTCACTAATTTTAGTAGTTGTAAAAATAAATTAAACCTCAACAACGTAACATTTATTGTGCAAAGAACGAAAGGCCGGCAAGCTCTTGTGGGCAACAGCAAATGCCTTCGAGTGCCGCATGTGGCCCTTGGGCTGCGGGTTAGTGACCACTGGTACAGGCTATTCAGAGGCGCTCTCAGCGTCACAGTCCTGAGGGAATAAGGTCTTCAAGCAGCAGAAAGAAGAAAGTGAGGTCCCCACCAAAATATAGCACCTTTTAATTACCTCACAAAAGTGCTGCACATGATCTATGTGTCTATGACCAGGATTCAAATCCTACGTCTATCAAGGAAAACTGCTTTAGACTACACTGTCAAAGTGCATAAAATCACCTTGGATATTAAAAGCCTTTGTAAATCTAATATAAACACCCCAAAAGATCAAACCCAAAAGTAGTTTCAGTAGTTTAGTAGAGTAAGACTAAATCAGCTGCAGCCACACAAAATGTCTCTAAAGCTTGTATGAAGGTCAATCGATTTCCAAATAACACAATCACAAATTTATTTTTCTCACCAAACAACCGTCAAGCACATGGTCACAAGACACTTCACTCTTCAGTATACCAGTTATCTCTTATTCCCAGTGAGCTAACTGGTCCATCCAGGCAGCTTGTAAGTAACACAGCCATAAAAGGTACCTAGTTTAACCTCAAGTTTATGACCCTTCACTCTAGTTGCAATGTTTAAGATCAAACTACAGCCAGAGTGCATTAGCTACAGATGTGAGAAATAAGCCAGATCACACCAGAAAATCCTTCAGACAGATCTTTGAAAGGTCACCTATTGAAAAAAAGACAGGAAAATGTTTCCAACTAATCAACCTTTCTTGAAAACCTTACAGAGACATCTTACACTCAGGACTATATCAGCTTCAGTCCATTGTGAACTTTGCAGCCTGACTAGCTAGTGAACAATACACCAAAATTCCAGTGTAACATACCAAAATTCCAGTGTAACATATATTTGTAAGGTGGTCATACAGAAGATTAAATACTAGTTTAACTAGTTGTCAGACCGCAGAAGCCAACCCTGCACTTCAAGTCAGAAGGATGAAAAACCAGACAAATTTTGTAACCAGGGCAAAACCAGGGCAGTCATACAAGTAACCAGTGCAGAGGGCAATTTATATGCCCCGAACAAATCATGGGCAGGGCAAAAATTCTGGCAGGGCAACGACCAGGGCAAAGGTTTTTTTACCAGGGCATTTGCCCTGGCTCGTCCTGGTGTAGTGCCGCCCCTGTGAAAAACATCCTGTTGTTAGACTACTATACTCATAAATAACAACAGAAACTATAATGTTGTTAGAATGCTCATACAGAAATTGGTCATAAAACAGTTGTCCAGAGATTAAATAAAGAGAAGAAAAATTAGTACTCTATACATTCTTTAACTAATCAGGTACTCAGACCGTACTCTTACAATTTAGTATTTTGTTCACACTACTTTTAAATGCATGGCGCACACCAAACAAGGACAAAGAATAAAGGCATCACACTTGTTTACATGACCTACAGAAGTTTCTCAGAAATGTGGTCCTGAAGTGAAAGGTCATTTTGGCTGAGGTGAAAACATGACCACAACAACTGAACACCTTCTAAATATGCGTGTTTAACTTTAAGCATTTGTCGTGAAACTTCACGTGTTAGTTACCATAAGCTCACAAGGAAAGGCTTACTAGGAAAGGCTTACTTTACTGAGACCTATTTAACAGCAGACAATAGATGAGGATTTAATTTACAGCTTTTGGGCTAATTACAACAACAAAACTAATTAGACTTCTTACATTTAAAAAGTTTGTATATTTGGCATTAAACAATACATCAATCAAATTCTGAACCAGTTTGCTCTATAACATATGTTTGATCCTTTTCCACATTTTGTTCAAATGAACAAAATTTTAAAACAATGATAATGATAAAAACAAGTGCCAGGTCTGTAACTGGCATCACCTAAAAATTCAGCTCCAACTGCCTCGATAGATTGTATCTGTCATTAATATTGTTTGACTAAACATACAACCTAACATTTAGTTACACATTACCACAAATTATGTTATAAGAGATTACTTATAATTACTTATAGATTACCAGTGTGTAATCTAGTCCCCCTGTTCTGGGGGGGGAGGGGGAAACAAGGTTTCTCGGGGGAGAATTTCCCCCCAAAAAGGTCTCTGCCTTACAATATTGCCGAGTTCTGGGGGGGAAACTTCAATCCTGGGGGGGTAAATTTCCCCCCCCAAAAGACGTCTAGATTAAACACTGATAGATTACTTATAGTATATCCCATTGTAATTGGGGGGGGCCCGATAGCCCATTGGGAAACATCTGGCGTAGAGTGCGAGAGGTACAGAGATCGATTCCCATAGGTGGACATGCTTTGTAGTAGGGACCTGCGAAGCTTCGATATTCGATTCGAAAACGAATCGGACGGCGGTATTCGATTCGATTCGAAAATGATGTCATGATTAGAAAAATTTCGAATCATTTTTCAGAAAATGATTAGACCTTTACACATTTTGTTATAAACTAATTGTTTTAATTTTTTACTGCGCGTGGATTGGTTGTTGAATTTCTGCGTGCAACGCAGCACGTGACGACAGCAAAAACTCTGGCAAGAAAAGGTTTAATAATTAGAACGTTATACTCAGAGCTTCCCATTTGAAAATAGTAGGCGGGTTGAAAATCGATCGTACTGGATTGAGTAGGCAAGCGATGCACGGTCCACCTCTAGAGCTTTGTGTACAGCGTATTTTGTGTATAGTATCGTATAACCACAGATATTAAATTATTGTATTATTAACTTTATTTGGTATAACTGCATATAATTAGTGACTTTACGAATGATGTCACGAGGCTTGAGCCTAGGTATCGACCGTGTTGTTATGGCCAATCAAACTGTACGAAATTAGAGTAATCACTCAACAGTCACGGCACGCATTCATTTAAGTAAATTAAAGTAGTGTAAATTAGGTAAATAAAATAATGGTCTTGCTCCAGGTTCGTCTATCGTCTTGCAGTCTAACTCAAACTCATCGAGTGACGACCGACGGTGCGACGCCTTCGGCTATAGGCGAGCTATTAACCGCTCACCCGTACCTTTGCTAGGCGAGCGCCCAAAATTATTTTCCTAAATTATTTGCGCTATTTTTAATTCTGTTAATTAGCCTAATGTTTACTTTAATTGATTTTAAACTGCAGAAAAGTTATTGATATATTGATACTGTGGTACGCCTGTGCAATCAAGCTTCATGAATATGAAACTGGTACCCGCTGATTCGATTCGAGATTCGATTCGAATTCGAACCTTTACCTCTGATTCGATTCGAGATTCGATTCGATTGAAAATTTGTGATTCGCAGGTCCCTACTTTGTAGGCTGCAATTTGCGCCGTGTATTGCAGGCTGTCTGTTCTGTTAGTAGTTAAGATTTATCGCATAACATGTACATGTACAGCGCAGTGCGTTTGCAGGCGCTTAATTAAAGAATAAATATTATTATTATTATTATTACTTATTTACTGAAATGTGCTACACCAGTTTACATCTTGCAGCACTTAGCAGCAACTTTAGACCCCATTTATAAAACCGACAACAATAACAGTATAACTACCCGGAGAGCTTTATAGTACATCCCATTGTAATTAGCCTGGTGTTCCACTTGAAATCTGCTCTATTAGTTGTTGTTAAAGAATGGACGTTACGGGTTACAAGTTTACAGTGACATTTTACATAAGTTTGCATCCTCCGAAAACGACGTTCTTTTGACAGCTGCCACCTACAGACAAGTACACAAACTGAATGTTTTCTGGAAAATTCGCGATCGGCAATATCTTGTAGATGGCGCACCACCGTATCGTCGTCATGGCATTTATCTAGGCTGAAATGCGAAACAGTGAAAATAACGGTACGCGTTAACCCATCTAAACTTACCCATTACTTTGTAAAGATATAGTGCGCCAGATAACGTTGCTTTAAATCGCAATTCTAAAAGACTTTTACACACAGTTTGAATATAATATAAAAAATCAACAGCTTTATTCACGCTAAACAAGTGCGCATGCGCAAGCAGTGTCCTCAACATCCGGAACAGTTTTATGTTAGATCTAAGGAGGTTAAATTCCAAGAGAATTTCTGCATGCACCAATTAAGCTGACATTAGTGTGAAGCCGAAGTAAATTATTATCAGCCAGTTGGAAGTCAAATAAACCCAAACAACTGATAATAAAAAATATTATACCATATAAAATTCTTGTTATACTATGTATACGCGGTGGTGTAGCGGTTCTGTGCCTTGTAACCGGAGGGTCGCACGTTCGAATCTACTTTGGAGTGACCCAGCCACAGTACAAATAATTGACCCAGCGTCAACGATGTTCTGTCGTATTTTCGTGTGCAGTTCTGAACTTCGGGAGGAGGGTGTTATCAGAATACAGTCGTATCGTATTGTAAGTATATTGCATATAATATAACGTCTGCATGCGTTAAACGCCAAATTGCGTCTCTATACCAACTATATATTTGCAGCTGAGTCAATGTGAAGTTAGAATGCTTTGTGCCAGCACTACTGAAAACTGCGACTTCAGGCTGAAACAAATAGTTATCCCCTTCTCTCCAATCTTCTGCGTCAGAGTTAAAATCTTTGGTTGGGTTGGGAAGGAACAAAGAAGACCAATTACACAGGCCTGGAGCTCCTATTATATTTAATGTCGAGGGACTATATAGTTGGAGCGCAGCAATAAAAAAACGCGTTGCAATTTATACTTTTATACATGCAGTCGGTGGCGGCGATCTTGTTTAACAGGTGAGGGGGACGTTTTTGAACTGATCTGGTCAAAAACGAGTTTTGAACTGAATCTGGTCAAAGAGGCAAGAAATTTATCGCCGTGAACTGATCTGGTCAGAAAAAGGTAAAAACATGAGCGCGAAAAATGTTATGACCTTTTTTGGCGTTTCTTCTAAATGTGGGGGGTCCGATGCATGGCGTGTCCCCCCCACTGTTAAAGGTAGGGGTCTTATCCCCTCGACCCCCCATGATCGCCGCCCATGCATGCAGTAGAAAACATTGGCAATGGAGAGCAAAACATCTTTATAGGCCTAATATAAAAATTGAAGCGCATATCGGTCCTAACCAAATCTTTCACGAATTAACAGAGAAATGGCATGCTTAACAATCTTTGATCAAGACACAATTTCACACAAATGTGGTTCAAACAATCGATGAAGCAGATCTGGTCAGGTCATCAAAAAGCTCCTGAACAAGGAACGTTGGTAATGGATTTAGCTCACACGTTTTCGGTGTCTTGCTCACACGTTTTTATGTAGGCCTATGTTATGTCTGGTTGTCTACAGTGGACAATTATGGTTTACGTACTTTAAAATTAGGCTACTGTCCATGTTGTATCCCGTGCATCATTTGAAGTTTAGACACGAGCTAAAAAATAATATAGGCCTAAAGTAGGCCACACCAGCCAAGTCCTTGTATACCAGCCATCGATATCTATATTTAGGTCTAAATATAGATATCGATGATACCAGCACACGCTCAAATGCCAAGGTTCACAAATTTAGTTCAGATATTGTTGCACCATTCTGACGCATAGAGGTAGCCTATGCTGGTGCCATGCTATCGCGCTTTTAACTCCAGTCCTTCGAGCCTTCTCGTGTGTTGAACCGTCCTTCTATAAATGCAAACTTAGACCTACATATCATAATAACAAGCAAACATATAATAATACCTATTATTATGATATATAATAAGTTAATAACTAGAATATATAAATTGTTATATTACTAAATACCAACGAGGTAATAGAAAAACGAAAATACGAAATGAAACTGACTGCATTGTGTGACGTCACAACTTATGGTTTCAATACGTCATTATCTATCTCAAACATCCGTTCGAATCCATCTGAAACATCCGTTGGCTTCGATTACTTCTTTAATTTAACCACAGTATAAATAATTATTTATACTGTGATTTAACTATCTATTGTAATTAAATTCTGTCATGTAATTCGTTTAGAAGTTTACTTTTACAGTCGAACCAATTTTGTTCTTTTCCGATTTCGACAGCGTTAACGTACTATACATCCGTTTAGTGTTTATTACAACATTTACGTTGACTGGCAAGAGCCAACGTTTGTTCTGCAGATCCGAGTGCTTTCCTTTTAAATTAAACTATGTCGAGGAAACGAACATCAGCTGAATCCAATGATGACGAACCAACGAACGAAGGTAAGTTCATGCAAGGAAGTCCTGAAGTCCTTAATAGTGCGCGTTATAGTTCATGGTGATTTCAGAACTACGAGAAGTTTCTTGTCAGAGGAGTAACTTTGGTCTTAAAAGTGGGGGTACCAATTTCTTACATGTAAACACGAAGCAAGGCTGAGACTGCGATCTCTGGGAAGGCACAATAATAAAATATTGATTGGCATTGTTCAAAAAGTGGGGGTACGGTACCCCCAGTCCAATGGGTACCCCCACAAATTACGCTTATGTTTCTTGTGATGAACACTTGGTATTAGTAGCGAGAACTATATAATATTATGGAGACAAACCTTAGCTTAGCCTTTATATATTTATGCATATTCAGTAAAGTAAGCACAAACACACGAGATTAGTAGGGCCTAGCTCTTTGCATGGCTATTATTGTAGTCTCATAATACTAAATTCCTTACATTTATCACTTGAGGCATTTATTTGAGCATACATGCATTCATTTTTCTTACAGCAGTACTACGAGAAGACAATGCTAAACGTGCAAAACTCACCCCATTGAACGAAACAACGGTAAGCTACATAGCATTATAAATGCAAGTCAAAAGACTTGTTTGGATCTAAGCTTTGGGAATACTTGAGCATTGTTTCTGAGTCAAATGCTGAAGAATCCTAAACCCTTAAAATCAATTAATACTACTTATAATTTGATGCAAAGGCACCAACTGTGGCTAATGCGTCACATCCCTCAGTGGTTTTCAGGAGAAGATGGAGTTTCAGTCTACAGCCATCTTAGCGTTCGTGCTACTTATAAGTGATTCCTCGTTATTTGACATAATTTTTTGATCGTCAATTCCAGCATGCTGAACGAAATCTGTGTTGTGACTTTCTCGCTAGTTATTGCATCTTATATAAACATGAGAAGATATTCTAGAGAGGATTATGGTTAAAATTAGTCTAAAATGTATATTATTGGAAAAAATCGTCATAAACACCCAAAAATCAAAAGAAAAAAGAGGAAATGCTAGGCGCTTATTATTACCAAGGAAGGTAAAAATGAAAAGATAGGCACAACACATGTTTACTAGCCTTAACTGTAAACTTCTGGATGTGCCACTTAACCAAATAAAATGTGATGTATGAAGTACGGTAAGTCCTTCATGTTGCAAACAGTTCGTTCTCATGTTTTTAACTGAGCTTAAGCTTTAAAGTACATTTTAAATTTGAAGTATCCTCTATTTGAGTTGGACGGCTGAAGGATTTTCACAATTTGTTGTTTTTATGCTGAAGAGTTCTAAAGAAATGTGTAAAGAAATCTGATATCTTTTAACCTTTTACTTGCAGCTTCAAGATCTACCGATTGAGCTACTTGAGCGTATCCTCGTGGAAGCCACAGCTGCGGAAGTGAAGGGTATGAAGCTGGCCAAGAGAGTGTGGAAAGAAAAGGTTGATCCTGTGATAAGCAGACTTGAAAACGTCTGTTCGCAATGGAGCAGCATCCTCTCAACCTACGCATTTCGAAATGAAGTTGACAGAATTCTGGACGGCAGTGGTTAGTTCATGAAATAGAAAAATAGTTTTATTTTGTGTGTATGAATAACTAGACATACCTGAAATTGAATGTTTAAGTCAGTCATGACTCTCACTATGAAGTGTTACCGACATTATTTCTCTTAACCTTGGGGTGTTATTGCTGCCTTATTGTCTACCGGAAAGTGCATGGAAAGTGTTCATCCCTTGATATCTTTGCTCTTTCGATTTTCTCAAAAGTCGGTTCCTAAACGCAAATTGTCTGTCCCGAAATTCTGAGCAAGGGACTGCATGTGTGCAAGAGTCCGCCAGTCCTGCTACTTCTTCCTCCATGTTACAAGGCGAGGCTTTAATCAATCGGCTACGTACTTGCATGCATATGTGCATACATACATACATACATACATACATACATACATACATACATACATACATACATGCATACATACATGCATGCATGCATACACAGACATGTCGATACGTACAAACATACATGCATGCATACATATATACATATATACATACATACCATACATGCATATGTACATATATACACAGATACGTGCATACGTACGTACATAGATACATGTATACATTACATATATAGTTAAATTGTTAATCAATTAGAATTACTAGCAACTAATCAATTGCCAATTAGAATTAGATTTTGATAATTCAGACATACATGTATTTGCTGCATGAATTTGTCAAATTTTGATAAAAGCAGGGTAATTTTTATCACCAGTCACCAACCACCAATTGTGAGAAGCAGAGATCTAAGTGCAGAATTAAGCACTAGTGCTGTTCCCTGGTGTTATAACCATGAACAGATAATTGAAATTAGTCTTCAAACTCATTATTAATAAACTCATTCTTAAAGAACTTGTTTTGACATAATTTAAAAAAAATTGTTTTACGATTAGAATTAGCCAAAAATTGCTAATCAATTAGAATTAGGAACAGGCAACAGATAATTGATTAGAATTAACTGTTTGTTTAATTGATTAGTTAATCGATTAAAATGTAATCGATTAGTTACCAATCTCTGATACATACAGTACATATATTCCTACATACCATATGAATACACACACATAGGCCTACACAGATCTGTTGAATATCTAGAAACCTACTTTATTGTAAAAGATTGTTCCTTAAACCTACTGACAGTAATTTCTTGTTTCCCAATGACCTATATTTTCAAATACCCACCAAGGCAGAACTTTGGTTCGAGATTTCTGCCCCACCTGCGCACCCTAGCCAACTCGGCTATAATGAGTCTACTGATCGTACACTGTCGGTGGGAAGGTGAGACGGGTTGACCATCTGCCCTCATATCCCGAGGTTAAGAAAATGAAGCCGTTAACACTTCATACCCGTGGCTGCCTCAGGCTAGCTTCAGGGACTGCTTTTCTTCTATTAGCATTGTGTTAATCCTGGCTTCTCCAGTGGATTATGCTTTGTAAATTTTGCAATTTCACTTGAAGGAACCAACGCCTGTTATACAATACAACTGTATTGATATCGCCCTCCTTCCAAAGTTCAGAAGTGCACGTGACTACTGAACAGAACATCGTTGGCGCAGAGCAATTGTTAGAGGACTTGCTCAAAGTCCCTACACAGTAACTGCCGAAGTTCGAACCCGAGCTGCGAGCGCTCTAACCAATCGGCCACGGTGCAAACCGTGCAACACCGTTGCCTTCAAGGGCGTCATTATAACTGTGCAGTAGAAGTCATGGGGTTGGATTAGGTTAGATTTCATGGACTGTTGCTCAGTCTGATTTTGCTACATGATCTATTTTTAACACCAGTTGTTAATTTCTTCATTATGTCTCCACTTTATATTTCAACTGTTCTACGTAGAAAATTAGGTCGTTTTACGTTCTAAAATTACTAAAATTACTGTCCTGTACTTCAGATTTCAGGTAGAATGTGTAGTATAGTCGGGTGTTTAACGGCGTTTATAATTGATAAATGCATGCCGCCTTTCAGGACATACATTTTTTTAATGCATGTCATTTCGTTTGCACAATTTTTATATAACTTTTTTTTAGCTGAGGAGACGATTCGCTTGGAAGTTTTGCATCACTCATGGATCTACTTTTTCGTCAACAAAGTTACTGCACTGAAAGAAGAAATATTTGTGCTCTACACCGAAGAAGGTCAAAGCAATATTAGTGTTTACGACCGCAACAATGTGGCAGAGGTGAAAGATGTGATTGCGCTACCAAGAACGCGTCCAGTGGATATGGAAGCTTGCAACGTGTCAAACTGCGTGTATGTACTACGTGTAAACATGGACTGGAAATGCCCTTCAGTTTTACGCATTACGAAAGACAAAGAGCATAATAAGTTTAACATTTTAACATGGATAAGTGATCTAAGGCTACCAGTCTGTAGTATATCTGTATCCCCAAATGGAACGCTTTCTGTGCCGAACGGGAGGGAGCCACACACAATGAGCATATATAATGCGAATGGTTCCTTGGAGTGGTCTGCAGATATTCTTGGGTTTAGGATTGTTGACAAAGTTATTAAAAAATCCAATGGAAACCTTCTAGTGGTTTCTGTTAATGGCGACCACCTTCAGAGAGTATTAACGGAGATCGACACGGAAGGGACAATTAAACACCAATATGAATCATCACTAACTAGAAATAGTAGTGTGAGTATTGCCGATATTCATGGTAGAATTATGATAAGTGAGCCGCTAAAAGGAATCGAGCTGTTAGATTCTGAGTTGAATCTCTTGGATTTTGTGGGTCAGCAGCATGGCCAGTTCATGGCTGCCAGTGAACTGTACTACGATAGAGAGAGGAATGAGGTGATGAGTACTTGTGTGTTTGATTCTGCCCACAGTTTCCAAACCATCTTCCGTTTTACAGAAGAATAGAATCACTCTAAGGAATGTTGACGATGGGGACAATATTTGTAGGTTTCAGCATCTTGTGTAATATAGTCTATTGGTCGTATTACAGCTACTACGACATGTACTTTAAAACAACTGTGTTGAAAACCTGTTCTCTTTTGTTATTCTTTGCTGCATGCGTTTTATTTTATGAAATCATACTCTGATCTTTACTGCAAGTTTCTAAGAAAGGGTGATGCCTTATGTGTTAAGCCTAAACCCAAAGAGATGATTTTTCTGTAACTTTGATGTTAAGCTCAGGGAATAAGCTGATTCACGAGTGCTGTGTTGTATCAGAGGGGTTGTCCAGACACTAGAGATCATGTCTAGTGGAGGTCCTATTTCGGTTTCCAGGGAGACCATGCATACATACACACTTAGATACATACATATACGGTAACCGATTGGTAAAATGGCTTGGCCTGTAACATGGAGTTCATACCTAGGGCAGCATAGGCATAGACTCTGAGGGGGGCAGCCGGGGCATGACCCCCCAATAATTGAGATGGACTGTACACCCAATGCAACAAGTTAGAATGAATAATCAAATCCCCCCAATATTTTGGACAAGTTTACGCCAGTGCTCGGCAGTTACTGTGTAAGGACTTGAACAAGTCCTTCACTCACACTTGCTAGGGGCCATCGATATTCGCTTTAATATATATACGAAAGTAGCTAAACAAGTTACACTGCTACAGTATAGTAAGGTAATTAAATAACTAGGCCTATCTAGACATTTCAGCATTGTGCTACACGCTACACGGCCTACGTGGTGTAATTAACGCATTACTTTTGCTTTGTTACTGTACAACACTGAGTATCCTGCACCATGGGGTACAAATTACTGATATTCAAAGTTTAACATTCTAAAATGTAAACATTATCCCAACTGTTGCAATTACCAGTATGAGAGTTGTAGAAAAAAGACTGGGGGTTAGACTTTGATTCATGTGGAGTTAGGGTGTGCAATTGAGACTTTACTATGGGGTCCTAAGAAAGACTAGGGGGTTGAACCCCTCTACCCCCTCCCGACAATTCTCACCCTGACAATTACCTTTATATCTGTAAAAATTGGACGAGTGAAACGCGCCGGGGTCCGCGCGCGAGTGCTTTGTGTAAGGTTCCGTATAGGGGCCTACGTCACTATGAAAGGTTGAAAACCACTGCTTTATAACTACATAACACATGCGCCCGCTATCCATTACGCAACCGCCAAGATCTACCCGTTCTTCAGCATACCTTTCTTTTAACTCGGACTCCAATCTCCTCTGTCAATTCTGCAACCACTGATTAATCTATCCTGCACAGCTGTTTTGCAAAGATCTGCCTCAATTCGTTCATTCCTTTCTTTCGCCTGTCAATCTCAGCATTCATCACTCTCTCCTGCAGCATTTAATTAACTCGAGACTGAGCACTAACAGTTTCAAGATATCTGGGCAGGGGCGTCTACACCAAAGAAACCTTGGAACAAAATGTAATGCTCCATCCAAGAAATAGGGGGAGATCTGTAAGTGTGTGTGCCACCATTTTAGGGGGAAGGAAGGGGGAGGGGAAGAACAGTCGGGAAATGGGAAGTTGCTCCAATGACTTAGGGGGGGATAGACGCCCCTGGGCATATGAAAGTTTTCGAGAGATGAATTCCTTAGAAAAGGTCGTCAAACTTTTCAGTATCCGAAAAAGTAAGGAAAAAGGAAAAGGGACGATCGAATTACTAAAAAAGTCATGAACTTTTTAAAGATGAAATTCGCATAAAAATTTCCCCCATTGAAAAAGGCCGCCCTTGTTGGTTCCTCTCGACAAACCTTCTTTCCCCCCTCAGAAGAGGGGACTAGATTAAAAACTGCAGAATGAGGAGTATGTATCGCAAATATACGAAAGTACTTGTATTGACTCAAAAATTAATGAGAATACTGGCACGGTAATATGTCCAAAATTGTCTTCATGAGAAAAGCGAAAGTGGAGAAGAAATTGATGCCCCCCACTTTTTAGACCAAAGTTACGCTCCTGTGTACATGTAAGGTGGGTCATGATTCGAAACGTATTAAATCTGCTGACGCCTAGCGATTGAATTATGAGACATAACTCCGAAGGTCCGCAACAACCTCGCTGAAGCCAGAGGCGTCTACACCATAGAAACCTTGGAGCAAATGCTCCATCCAAGAAATGCTCCATCTGTCAGTGTGTGCCACCATTTTAGGGGGGGGGATGGGAAGGGGGAAGAAGGGGGAAGGGGAAGTTGTTCCAATGACTTAGGGGGAATAGACGCCTCTGGGAGGAAGGGGAGGGGGAAGAAGAGGGGGGAAATAGGAAGTTGCTCCAATGACTTAGGGGGATAGACGCCCCTATATCTGGGTTCCGCACCTGCACCATGACAATGACCATCGACTTCCACTCTACGTAACACGCACCATGTCCATATGCTGCTCGTCGGCTTCACCTTCCAAGTGTCGGACCTGAAAATAAATGGAATCAGATCAAGTACCGTGGACTTGATTTGATATAGATTTGATCCAAAAACGCTGGCATCCCTCACGTGGGTTGTGTGTGGAGCTGAGAAATTTCGGAGGTTACATTAACATCACACATATATTATTCCAGGAAATAAGCTGCGTTTTCCATGCAGGCCTACGTGTGTACAGTTATATATGTTGTTATACATCTGCTAAGTCTAACATCCGCGCCATCTAGCGAATGAAATTTAAAACATCCAAGTTGAAAGTGTTTAGCGTCAGCTATAAAAGCGCAATGTAAAGAGAATTATTCATGTCAATGCGATGGCTCCATAACGCCTTTCATTAATGAGAAATAGATTTTAAAAAATCTGTAGTCATCCTTTCTCGTTCACCGAGCAGTTGTGTTTCCCAGAGAAGTTTATTCGAGGTGTTCATGTTGACAAAGTAGCCTGGGTTACGCAAAGGTTCGTCATCGCTCTATTTCCGGCAACTGTCACGAGAAAGGGAAATCGCATTTGGTGGACTTACTAGGAAACGTTGTGGGCAACATTATGTTTGTGAAGCAACGTCGAGAACTCTAGTTAATGTTTCCATGAGTAGCAAACGGTACCATCATCGTTTTGTACGATTTCGCACTTCACTTGGTGCGATTTAGCAGCCTGCGCTCTCACCGGAAGTTGTCATCGGAACCAGTTCTTTATCTGTCGATGCATTTATGTTCGTTGAGTGTGGGTTGGTTCGGTAGCTTTCTGCAAATGTTTTGTATGAAAGTCTTGGCAAAAGTCGCCGGTAACGATCACAGTTCAGCCAACAAGTTCGGATGTTTGGACTCTAGCGTGTTGGACGTGCCTGTAAAATGTCTGGCTTCATCAAAGCGGCTGGCAATCCGAGTGCTTGTACGACGCGTCCGAACACAAACATCTGCCTCAGCAACAATAGCATCTTTGGTTTGCAGAGACTCGGGGATGCTAGTAGTAGTTTTAGTAGGGAAGGAACACCGTATAATTTGAGGCCGGGTCTGCCTGTGGTCAATGGTCGTCAGGATTTGGACGAGCTGCCAGATGGACCTCTCGTTAACCGCAGAATACTGACCTTAGGGACACGCGATCTCCAGGAGGCAAATCCGTCACTAGCGACGTATGTGAAAGAAGCAGAGGTAAGAGTCATCCAGTTTTGACCAATCAATATTAACAAGGACCAGAGGCTTTGATACCAAGTCTAGTGGGGGCCAGGCCGTTTTGGAGTTATTGACCCAAGGCCAGAAATGCTGAGGACAAGGCCAGTGAGTTTAGGTTGAGGAGATCACGACTCCTCACAACTCTGTTCCATACGAGTTTGTTTATACTGTTCAGACATTCTGCTATGGTTATTGGCAATCATCTGAACAAGCTGATGAAAAATGTCCGTAGGTTTCAGATTGGCAATCTTTCTTTGCAAATAGGTTTCAACACCCTCACAAAACAGCTGTGACGATGTTCAGATGTCCAATATAATCTAATTTTGTCTGATATAATCTGATAACTTTTATAGTGCCATCAACAATGCACTACATATAATGGACACTGGCTGGTGTAATAAATAATATATTTATGTATTTGTGTCTGCTTAGATGTATAATTTCTATAATGCCTGTCTAATACCTGTGAAATATTCTGCTGTTAGGACTTCTGTTGAGGATATGTATATCAAGCTTCAGGGGCGTCTATCCCCCCCTAAGTCATTGGAGCAACTTCCCATTCCCCCTCTTCTTCCCCTCCACCTTCCTTCCCCCACTAAAATGGTGGCACACACACTGACAGATCTTCCCCTCCCCCACCATATTTCTTGGATGGAGCATTTGCTCCAAGGTTTCTATGGTGTAGACGCCCCTGTCAAGCTTTGTAACCCAAATATATATGTACCAAAAAGGAGGTATACGAGTAGAAACCCCATTATGTATGTTGGGCTTGTTGGCAGTTTCTTCACTCCAAAATTTGTGTCTGTTGTATGTTAAGAAAATCTGAGAATTGTGCTCAGAGTTCCAGCTCGAGTGTCCCCCAAAATTTGTGTCCATCACTTCTTTATGTGGCATAGAGTAGTCATTTGTCGTTGAGTACCAGTAATGCTTTAATGCACAAGTGATTGCACCTAGCTACTAAGACTCAAGTCATAGATCTCAAGACATCACATTGTTTCTGACAGAGGACTTATTTTCACACCCACAATAAAAATTGACTTTGGAGACTAGAAGATGATTGTTAGTTTCCTAAAATGCAAATGAGTTAGGTTAATGTGCATGCTTATGAATAAGCTGGTGCCTGTGTTTAGCTTTAGAGTGGCGCTTTTAAAATTTGGAGTTTACGATTACAATTACAATTATAAATCAATATTCCAATTTAATTAAATCTTAGTTAAATTCCAAAATGGTTAAAATTTGCATTTTATTGACTTTTAATATTTCACTGGTATTTCATTACAGTGTTTTAATTATTAATATTATTATTAACGCTAATATTACTACTATTATCAAACCCTTGCACTCAATGCTAGAAATTGATAGCTCGGCCAACCATCTACCTTGGTACACAATGTTGATTGTCAGAGACTGTTTGTTTCCGGATCCTTAACTCTTAATTTTTCATTTTGAGCATTTATATAGCGCCCTTCAATGGAGCTACTCAGAGGCGAGTGGAGTCAACCTTGGCCTAGAATTGGTCAGTTTCATCACGGCATATTGCAATGCCCAGAAGCGATGCCCTTCACAATTAGAAAACTTTACTGAGTGCTCCGTGTAGGTTTTGCGTTGGTGCATCTGGCCGACTAAGACTAACCTCCAGAGACAAACACTGTTAAATGCATATCCTGGGCCTCTGACTACTTCCACGGATATGCTTTTGCATTGCCATTAATTTTTCAGCATTAAAGCGGGACTGTGCTAATTACAGATAAACTTTTACAGATTTATTGGTGTTATTTTAGTTTTGTGATATTATGTAATGTAATGTGTAATGCAATGCGAATCTCTACTATTTCAGTGAACATTGCAATGTGATGTAGAGTAAATTTATCGTCACTCCATATGAGATGCCTCAGAGAGACCTGCTGATTGTCTATTGTTGTAAGTAAGTAAGTATATTCTTTATTTGACCAGTTGACATAATGCATGAAATTGAGTCCAACCGAATTGGGTTGTTTGGTCAGTTTTGGGGCTAGATTAAGATAACATAGAGGGTGAAGCTGGGGAAAGTATTGTGGTGTTATGAAATTTTAGTAAAATACATGATCTTTTTGAATATGTCTAAGCCTGGATTTTGGTAATGAGGGATTTGTAAATGTATCCAAGGAACTAACAGTTTAAATGTTTAGTTGTATTATTATTATTATTATTATTATTATTATTATTATTATTATTATTATTATTATTATTATTATTATTATTATTATTATTATTATTATTATTACTGCTGGTTTTTGTTGGTATTTTGAATCACAACATATCGTAAAGGCATCTAGTTTGTAGTAAAGTATTTTGGGTTATCTTCTTTTCTCAGCCAAGAGTCAATAAATGTGTTGGCATTTCCACCACAATAGAACAGAAATGGCCTCTTTATGATAATGTGGCCATTGTTTATGTGCTTGTTTTGTTATGTAAATTCATAAGCGTTGGAATTACTAAGTCAGCCGTGGTGGCCCCCATTATGCAGTCTGCAGTGTTCTATAGTGTGACGGCATTAATTTATTTGTCTGATGCGGACTTGACAGTCCCGAGCCCTCCTTTCCTCTAGACAGCATTATTTATTTATGGAGAAGCTTTGCCTGATTCTTATTCAGCACATAGGTCACAATGATCTTGTGTTTGGGTGAAACAGTAGTTAGTTGCCTTTTGGCTTTAGATGGAATCTAGTTGTTTCAGAGGTGATGTTATCCAACCTTGTAGAGAGCTTGAGCTTTGGCCTGGGATCCTTGTGAGGGTGTTCTCTGTATTAGTTGTCTAATGGGTTGAGATGTTTGCTTACCAAAGGGGTTTGTGTTTGTTTGTGTGTGTTGTTTTGTTTGTGTGTGTTGCTACTATTATGAATCATCACCGACCCCTTCGACTTCCTCCTTCCACATATGTGCAGTTCAGGAAGTTTCCCTAACGAAGATCCCTTGGGTGCCAACGGCTGCAGCAATATTCTCTGAGGAGCTGGCAACAGTAAGGTTAAGTAATGGGTCAGTGATCACATGTGCTGTATGCCTTGTAAACATTACTGCCCTCCGCACTCTTTGAAAGTAATGTCTGCTAATGTGTGGCTAGGACCTGCTTGCTATGCTCCACGCTAGTTGTAGTGGAGTGTACTCAGTGTAGTTGCTTTGTGGTTGAAATGCAAATTAAGTAGAGCAGCACTGTAACAGCTGGACTGTAATCAGGTCCTAGAAGAAGAGAGAGGACCAGTCCCTTAAGCTAGCTCTGAGGCAGCCATGGGGATGAAACGTTAGCGACTTCAGCATTCTTAGCCTCAGCATATGAGGGTGAGTAGCCATGAAGTCCTCTCCCTCTTATCTTCTCACCAACAGTGTATGGTCAGTGTACTCATTTTTATAGCTGAGTTGTTTAGGAGGGGAGGTCGAGTTGAAAACTCCAAGCAAATTTCTGCCTTGGTGGATATTTGAATCTCCGACCTCTTGGTTGACTAACCCCTAGACATAGCCCCAATCGGGTCCTAACCTGTATGTAGCTGAATAGAACCTTCTAAGAATAGCTTGAAGGGGATCTTTGCTAGCCTAAACAATGTTGGAGTTTGTTAAGAAGATCTGTGTGAAAGTTTAGCAGTTAGGGCTCAAGCTTAAGATTAGATGAAGTTTATGTGAGTAGGATATTGCAGCTACAACTTAAATTCTAATAAGGTTTTCACGAGTTTCTGATTATGTTATCAGCTCGAAAGGTTGTCATATGACGGAGACTGTTTTGTCAGTGTCTGGTTTATGTTATCGTTTGCGGATCTCTAAGTGAAAATGACCAGTGGAATGGCGGGTCAGCAAGAGGCCGTTTTGATGGTAGCATGTTTCTGAGATAAAGGAGATCATTTCGGTTCAAACATTTACCTACGAGGAACATTAATCTAAGTCCACTATTGAGCTGTTTTTTTAATGTGTTGTTTCAGAAAAATAGCTTTCATTTTAAATATTTATTCACAACATTTAGTCCAACTCCTGTAAGTCCTTCATTTTAGAAGTGCACTTGAAAGTGTTATCTTGCCTATTAATAAAGCTAGATGGTATTTCTTTCATACACCCATGCCCAATACACTCATACCTGCTATCTACAAGTGTACTTGTGTTAGTTGAGTGAATGTAATTTGAAAGGACGTTGAAATAGCTGTGGTGGCGGTGTTGGTCGTGATGGTGGTGGTAGTGGTCATGGTGGTGGTGGTCATGGTGGTGGTCGTGGTGACTTTAGTTGACCTACTTCTGAGTTAGTCATTTATGCAGTCCATGACTTTATGTGAAATGTGTCTGTTTTATGGTTTGTTGCTTCGGCATATTCAGATATCTAGCTGTTTCCGCAATTCACTGTACTTCTTTTGTCTACAGATTTTCTAGTGCAGGTTCACAGCCTTGGAGTTAGGGGAGCCATCCTGTGGAGAATCATTTTTTTAGTAGGAAACACCAAAACCTAAACCTAAGGAGGACTAATGTAGTGTAATGTAATCACAGATTTATACAACATCTCTTTAAGAAAAACTTACCAGAGGTGCTTTCGACCTAACGATGGAAAACCAGGATCGAACAAAAAGGTTTTCAAGCACTTACAGAATAGAGGTAAAGAAAGATCGAGAAGCTCATGTAGTAAGATGTTAGGTGACCTGTTCCAGAAAGTTGGACCGACCACAGTGAAGCTTCTGTGCTGTACTGTGGATGTTCTGGTTGAGGGAACAACCAGGTCACACTGCAGCAGCAGAGCAAAAAATCTATGGCCAGGAATAGACTAGAGACGACAACTCCCTAAGATAAGATGGAGCACAGCCCACGAGGCAATTACGCATAAACATTAGGATCTTATATATGCAACAAAGGCAGCTTACAATGGACACCTTATAGTACTCTAAAAGTAGTCTGCTGTTTGGACCCCTGTGTTCATTGTTGTTGTAATTACAAGTGAAGAGTGGAACTGTCAGTGGCTAGGCACAGTAAGAACTATGGTTGAATCATTTGACTCTTAAGGACCTGCTGAAGGTCCCAGCATTTCAAACCCATAAAGTCTGAAGTTGTTAAAAGGTGAGACTTCAACCAACTCAAACAAATTTATGATGGTCTGTATGACGCAAGCAGAAGAATGACTTAGTAAATAGGTTAGAAGCGTAGGTTGTAGGGATACATTTATTATAAGTACCAGTACTTATAAGCATCAGTCAGGTGCTATACGTATTTCCTGTACATACATACATACACACATGCATGCATGCATACACACTTATACGCATTTGCATACATTGATTTTTAAATGATACTGCTCAGACGAATGGTTCTGGGCTTGAGGTATCTTTTCCTTGAACAGCGTATGACTCCATGGTAGCATTCTAAGAACAGGATGCCCTGGCTGTGTCAGGTGACTAGCAACATGACAGGACAACCGTTGTCAGTTCTGTGTGATACAACGTGAGCTGCTAATTCTGTAGTCAGTCCGTAGACCTAAAGACTCTGTTTTATCTTTTTTGTTGTTGAACTGATAGTGGAATCACATGCCAAGTGCACATTCATGTACTTGATGATGATTATGATGATGACGATGATGCCAACAACAACAATGATAATAATGTAGTAATGATGACAACAATAGTAACAGTGCTAATGATGATGATGATGATAATGAGATGATATGATGATGATGATGACGACGACGACGATGATGATGATTAGAATAACATGTCAGATGTCAAACTTGAATGAGAGACAAAGTAATTTGGTTGGACCAGTTCTTTTGTTTGTGACCTGTGATCATAAGAGATGGGTATTCATATTGTTCCATAGTTGGCATTGGACATTTGAGCCAATAACTTGGCAGTGGTCTGACATTGTTTGATTGCCTTGCCAAACTGCACCAAGGACCAGTTGAAATGCTGCAGGTATGAGCAGGTTCACATTAAAGCTGCAGCACTACGGATCACATGTCAGAAATTAAATGCCAAATTTGTCAAACTCAGGTGTTCAAGCCGACCCGGACAGTGGTAACATTTAAAGTTTAGGAACTCAGATATTGAGGAATGAGACATTCTGTCATATCCTTCTGTGTTGCTATTGACGAATTGATCATACGAGTGAACTGTTAATTAAGCAGGTTGCATCATAACGTGCTGGTTTTTTAGAGTAGCATCATGCATGTGCTTATGACAACATAATGACCTAGTGATTTATTCTGGCAGTAAACTTCATGTCATGGTTTCGCAATTCAGAATATTAATTTTGATGACCTATTACTTGTCATCTGTATTACTGGGCTGACATGTTTAAAAAAACTCTAAATATTAAGTTTATTTAGAAGTTGCTTAGAATAACCGTATTTGTCTTTAAGCTGCTTGTATAAAAATACTCAGTGGGTTATGGTACAGAGCACACTGGTTGTTTATCAGGTTCTATCTAGAGCTGTTCTGTTTTTAGAAAGACAGAATCTGATGGACTGAATGAGAGAAAGGCAGTAAGGTGACCTAGTAAGTTGAAGTTTGTGAGAATGCGGCTTGATTTTAAGTACTGTGGGTTGGCTATTAAAGTACAAGTGATTGTTTTATATACTAGTAGCCCCAGTTTGAAACAGATCCTTACCTGAATGGGAAGCCAGTGCAGTTATTTAAGTACAGAGGTTATGTGTTTGTATCTATATGAATTATTTATGACACTAAGCAGTGAGTTGTGAGCTCTCAAATTTCTGGGCAATTGACTGTTGATACCAGTAAGAAATGAGTTACAATAATGGATTTGCCAGAGATATCACCGAAGACAGATGTTTGAAGCATAGCACCTAATTCTTCACCTATCACAAGTATACATATACTGTGCTGCCTTGTAAATACCACTTACATAATAACTGAGAGAAGTAGGGCATATAATAGTATTAAAAACAACACCCAAATGATGAGCTGAATCAGCAAACTCTATAAGTGAGTCACCTAATTTTTAAGATTTGAAGCATTCAAACTTGAGCTGCTGTGAAGTGCGTAGTAGCAGAAATTGAGTATTAATTGTGAAAGGAATTTGCCTATCAAGGTGATCAGTTGAAGTGCACTGAGAAGCTGAGGTTCAGTGCGCTGAGGCTCCTTCAGGATAGAAAAGGCTGTGGGAGTAGTATTAACAATGAATGCTGATGTATCGGTAGGTTATTTAAAGCCAGGTTTTAGTAAGGGCAAATGTGTGTACGGAATGCTCACAAAGAAAGTTGTGTAAAGCTACAGTTTTATTCTGAAGAGATGTTTGGCTGGCCAGTGTTTAAGTTTGAAGTTAAGAGAAAATGCGAGGTTTGTTTTAAATTGGATTCTTCTGGTAGACTGGTTCCCTTTCTCTTCTTTATGGCTAATGAGCTGACTATGCAGTTTCATTGTACTTTATTGTGATTGCCTATTTATGTAGCGCCTCTTTAAGAAAAACTCGCCAGATTTGCTCTCGACCCAGTTACACTGGACCATAATGGAATGGAATGGCCTTCAACCTTTTGCAAAATAGAGGCATGGAAGTGGAAGAAGCTCATGCCGTAGATTGCATGAAAGCCTCTTCCAGAGTGAGGGGTCGACCACTGCTAAGCTTCCATGTTGCATTGTGGAGGTACGCAATGCGGGGTGGGGGATGGGTTGCCCTGTGTTGCTGAAAGAAGAACTTATGACCTGAGATTTACCAGGATTAAACCTGACTGCTAGAGCTGTTGCATAATTAATGAATGCATGGCTTGAGATGATTACTCAAGCCTCATCACCAGATGAGAGTATAGATTGAAAGAGATAACAAGCCGTGGTCAGACCAGGCGGAGGGGTATATTGAGGAAAAGTCAGGTGGACGACTGGAATGTGGCACCTGTATGCCCTTAAATGCTTCCTGATACCTCAGAACTTGGACCACCTTTTGTTAGTGTTACGGAAGGGGAAGAATGTACTACCTGCGGATCCTTACAGAGGCCTGAGATGAAGCATTCTGACTAGGTAAACTATGCATAAAGGTGGTTGCCTGGGAATGGTGTGTGCACGAACAGACAGAAGAGGAGTGGGGTGCTGAAGGGGAGGAGGAGGAGGAGGAGGAATAGGAGGAGGAGGAGGAGTGAAAGGTGGAGTAGAAGGAAGTGGAAAGAGGAGGAGAAGTTGGACTATGAGAGGAGAGCTGTGTCTAGGCATGAACTTCTATATCTATATAGAAGTTTATGGTCTAGGATGCTGTAGGAGGAGGGAGTGGAGGGGATGTGGACCGGGGATGCTACTCAGTCTGTTTGATTGTGGGTCAGTAGACCTGTTGCTGGTGCTGGTGCTGCTGTGGCTGGAAAGTGCCCTGTAAATAGTCCAAACAATATCCGGCTACAACTGCATGCCACCACAAAGGCTGCTTTCCGTTGCCGATTATTGTAAATACAACAATCGGTTAATTATTTCAGAATAGACATCTTCCCCTGTGTTGTTTCTCTCGTTTTCATCCTTTTCCTGAGCACTTCTTCCTCTTCCTCATCTATAGCTGTCTTTGCCATTCTTTCCGATTGTTGTTTCATATCTTCTTATCTTCTGCTTCCTTGCTCTTTACCCTCTGAAGTCACCAGTTCCAATCTTCCAGTTTTGATTTCTGTACCAGTGTTAGTGTAATGCTCAAGAGAACTTCTGTGCTGTTATGGAATAGCACCATAGAAGCTTCCACATTAGATTCTCTTCCTTTCCGCTTCCCGATACACTGTCGCTGTTGGTTATCATTCCCTACCAGTGTTAGCGTAATGCTCAAGAGACCTTCTGTGCTGTACAGAAATAGCACCATAGAAGCTTCCACATTAGATTCTCTTCTTTTGTGTTATGATCATCATTGTTTATTTCTTGCACAAGATTAAATCAGATTCTGAGGTGCAGGACAAAAGTTCGCAAACAACTGGTCCATTTTGCTCAGCAGATGTGAACTTGCAGTCATTGGATTACAGATGCAGTGCGCTACCGAATGGACCACCATGTTAGGCATCCTTGAAATGGCTTAGCTACTGAACTGCCCTGCTTTCCAGTCCATTACATCTGCAGTGGTAATCATCCTTGTTGTTGCTGCTTTTCTGTTGCATTCATCGTAGATATTAGATGTGTGGTCGAGGATGCTCCAAGTGTGGTCTATGGTAATAATATTAATAGCAGTAATACTAATAATATTTGTGTTTATTGACAAGCTCACTGACAAACTGCAGTAAGTTACATTGAAACAATTGAAACATGACAGTACAATTATCAAGATCTTAACTAGCACATGTCTTGGCAGCCTGTAAGGTGCCCGATCATTTTACTTCTGCCCCTAGGGAGTGGTTGGCTGAGTCGACCTAGAGGGGATTTATGGGTATCAAACAGAACCTAGACTTTTCAAGATCTAATGCTCGTTAGGCCAGAGTGTTACCATTCATCTATCCCCCCTCCAAGTGTGGTCCAGGATGCTCCAAGTGTGCAGTGGTGGGGCTACCATGGATCACGGTAGGTCATTTGACCTGCCTATTTTACTCTTGACCTGCCTTATGACCTGCCTATTTTACACTTGACCTGCCTTATGTCTTGCCTACTACCTACTGCTGTGTAAAATTCTTTGGAATTTTTAATATCTTTTTTGCATATAAAACATCAGCATCTGTCCCATAACATCACTAATGCGATCTAAGCGACTTTTTTACGTTTTATCTAGTATGTCAATAGAATTCTATGTTGTAAACTCTCAGATTGAAATGCTCCTTCAACCTGCTGAATAACTCCCATGATCCTGACACGACCTACTGAAATTGTATAGCTGGCGCCGCCACTTCAAGTGTGGTCCAGGATGTTCCAAGTGTGGTTCAGGATGCTCCAAGTGGCCACTAGGATCATGTTAGATATCACTGAGGTTCTTTGAAAGTCCTGCATCTGATACATGTCATGTTGTTGTTTACCTCCTCATTTTCACCAAAATCACAGTCATCATTGCCATTGTTTCCTTCTACGGTTGCAGGAAGTTTATGTGACTTATTCCTTCCAACTTCGACTCTTGTTACAGTTCAGTTGTACTTGTATATCTCTGTGTGTGTGTGTGTGTGTGTGTCTGTCTGTCTGTCTGTCTGTATGTGTCATATGTGTGTCTCGATTTGTCTGTCTGTTTGGGTGTTGTCGTCTGTCTGTCTGTCTGTCTGTCTGTCTGTCTGTCTGTCTGTCTGTGTCATATCTGTTTGGGTGTTGTCTGTGGATCTTTTTGTCTGTGTGTGTCTCATATGTTCTTTCTGGGTGTCTGTTTCTTTTCATCTGTTGAATACAGAACGATTAAATGTCCCACTCAGCTGGTCTGTTCATTTCTCTTTGTTTGCTTTGTTTAATAGCCTTTGCTAAGTGAAGTGGCCTGTGACCCAAAATCCCTGTTGGACTGGGCTTAAGACATTATAAGATCCGTTGGACTATATATGGCTTCCAGAGCAACCATTAGTTGGTGTATATGTGTGTGTCATCTGTTGGTTTCTTACTCACTAACCTTCAGCTTCCTTTTTCCCATATTCTCCCCCACTTTTGTCTTTATTGTGCCTTTATCTTTTTAAACTCAACCCAATTGGGCGGTTTAGTGATGAAGGCTGTTAGATTAGAGTTTTATTAGTTTGTTTGCATATGAAATCATTATCAAAGATCGAGATCATTATCTGAAAGGGAGTGCCTTATTATGGCCACAGTCCATGAGTAACTCAGTAGAATCCTAGAAGTATCTCATCCTATACTAATTGTCATTGGTCTTATGGCCTAGTTGTATTCCGTTATCTGACATTCCTCATTCCCTGTGATCTAGTGTTGTTGTACCTGGCAGTATACTAAATACTGACAGAGTTAGTAGGATTGCTACTGATGGGTACTGAATAACAACAGAATTATTAGGACTGCAACTGGTTGGTACTGAATACTGACAGAATTAATAGGACTGCAACTGGTGGGTACTGAATAACAACAGAATTATTAGGACTCCAACTGGTTGGTACTGAATACTGACAGAGTTAGTAGAACTGCCACTGGTGGGTACTGAATAACAACAGAATTATTAGGACTCCAACTGGTTGGTGCTGAATGCTGACATAGTTAATAGGACCACAACTGGTGGGTACTGAATAACAACAGAATTATTAGGACTCCAACTGGTTGGTACTGAATGCTGACAGAATTAATAGGACTGCAACTGGTGGGTACTGAATAACAACAGAATTATTAGGACTCCAACTGGTTGGTACTGAATGCTGACAGAATTAATAGGACTGCAACTGGTGGGTACTGAATAACAACAGAATTATTAGGACTCCAACTGGTTGGTGCTGAATGCTGACATAGTTAATAGGACCACAACTGGTGGGTACTGAATAACAACAGAATTATTAGGACTCCAACTGGTTGGTGCTGAATGCTGACATAGTTAATAGGACCACAACTGGTGGGTACTGAATAACAACAGAATATTAGGACTCCAACTGGTTGGTACTGAATGCTGACAGAATTAATAGGACTGCAACTGGTGGGTACTGAATAACAACAGAATTAGGACTCCGACTGGTTGGTACTGAATACTGACAGAGTTAGTAGAACTGCCACTGGTGGGTACTGAATAACAACAGAATTATTAGGACTCCAACTGGTTGGTACTGAATACTACTAATAATAATAATCTTCGTTTAATATCTTCAAACTGACAATTACGCAGTATGATTACAAATCAGTATGAACGGATGATCACAAGTTATTACAGGAGTCGAATTTTAACTGTATACGGCAGCCTTGCAAGGCGCCCATCACGTCCTACATCTCATTTTCACAAACGTGCCATCTCGCGAATGATAGGCTGAGTGGACCTTGGGAGGGCTACGGGAGGCGATCCCGCTACCTACTGCACTTCACGCCAGTGATGTTACCACTACTACTATTGACAGAATTATTAGGACTTAAGCTGGTAGAAACGTGTCGTGTTATAAGCACAATGCTATCTGATGTTTTTGTGCTTTAGATTTTTAAGAATTGTTTGAGATCTGTAATAATTTGACTTTTCCTTTGAGTCCCATATTTGTTCCTCTGTTATGATTGCTTTCTGCTGCCACGTGGGAAACAACATTGGCATTCTAGTTTTGAGCGATCCCTGTTTAGTTATTTATTTAGGGGCATTTCTGTAGTGAACTGGCATTTTAATCCAGACATCTCTCAGGGAAGAAATGAATCTGCTTAGACACAACGGAGTTACTGACAGCCGGTCGTGTTACGGCACAGACCCTGTTGGCGGATCAATACAAGGTCGGGTGTCACCGGGGGAGCGGGGAGTGGAGGGGCCGAAAGAGGGAGAGGAGGAGCACTGAGCTTTTTTGCATTGTAAAGATCTGCGGCTGCGGTTGATATGCTTGTAAAATTCTTGAGCCGTTGTTGAGTACTTGGTGTAAAATAGAAACATTAGGAGAGTAGATGGCCTGTGTCTGCCTTTGTGTTAGATATTGATACAACGACCTCCTCTTGCACATCCTCTTTGTCCTTCTGTTGTACTTCTCTTCCCTTCCTCCTCCTCCTCCTGCTGTTCCTCCCGCTCCTGCTTCTCCACAGCCGCCTCCTCCTGTTCATCCTCCTGTTCATCTCTCCACCTCCTGTCTTTGTCCCCTTGTTCCTTGGCTTCCTCCTCCTTCTTGCTCCTCTTCTTCCTACAACTCCTCCTCCTCCCTCCCTCGTTCTCTATGCCCTCCCTCCTCTTCCACCTCCTCGTCATCTTCCTCCTTCTGTTCCTCCGCCTCTTCCTGCTAGTGTCCCCTCTTCGGCTAGCTCCTCATCCTGCTCCTGTGTTTTGGGCGGCTGCGTTGTTGATTTCTTGTCTGTTTGATTTCTGGCTACGGCTGACTAACATCATCGGCAGCATTTACAATTGGCCAGACAGTGTCAAGTGTCCGTCCATCCGTCCATCCGTCCATCCGTCCGTCCGTCCGCTATGGATTCATTTTGCCTGGGTAGAAAGAGGTGCGGCTGGAGCACTGTCCATGGCGCCTGGCTCATTCATCTGCCGTGTGTGTGTGCATTCAGCTTGTTGCTGTGCTGGGCTTTTCTGACAGGATAAGGGACCGTCCAGGATGCAATGAGGGCGATGGGGGAGGGGATGAAGGATCTTGAGTAAATCATTTGGATAATGAGTGTGTGTTGAGCTAATGAGTATCAGATGGATCATCTGGGACCGGTAGAGCTAATGATGATCCCCGTCTGTGATTAATCTTTTGGCCTTTTGATGAATATAATCAATCAGAGTGGAACACTTTTCAGGCAGAATTATCACAATTATTCTGATGCCTACAGCCACTTCTTATGCCGTATCTTCTTATGCTATACCTTCTTGTGCCATTTCTTCTTATGCCATATCTTCTTATGCCGTATTATCTTCTTATGCCATCAACAACTTCTTATGCTATATTATTTTATACCATATCTTCTTATGCCATCAGCCACTTCTGATGCCATATCTCCTTGTCATCAGCCACTTCTTATGCCGTATCTTCTTATGCCGTATCTTGTTATGCTATACCTTCTTGTGCCATATATCTTCTTACGCCATCAACAACTTCTTATGCTATATTATTTTATACCGTATCTTCTTATGCCATCAGCCACTTCTTATGCCATATCTTCTTATGCAATAAGCCACTTCTTTTGCCATATCTTATGTGCCTTCAACCACTTCTTATGCCATATCTTCTTATGCCGTATCTTCTTATGCCATCAACCAGTTCTTATGTGTTGATATTATTATTACTATTACTGTTACTGTTATTATTATGACAAGCCCAAATGGCACCACAGTTCTTATGCCATCATGGTATTCTGTTCGACTAATTCATAGTATTTTGCTACTGGTCTTCCAAAACATGGTTTCATGAAGATTTTTTTACAAAAAGCCTTTGAATATTGCTAACTGCATGCATGACTTTTTATCTGGTGGGGGAGGTCAGTACATGAAGTTGGAGGAAAACTTTGGGATCTATGACAGTTAGTCCCATATGATTGGAGGTGTTATAAGCTCCCAGCAGATGAATCTGGGGCAGAGCAATGGAAGTACCCTAAACATATTTTGAAGCAGTGAATATGAAACTGAGGAGTTTTGGGCCACAGGCTTGTGTGAATTTTCTAGCAATATAGGATCTGGATGAAAATTGAGAGGGTCTGAGGCAGTGAGCTGAAATGACACAAAGACCCTAACAAATAGGATGTCTGAGGAAACAATTATTGGGATCTTCTGATTCCAAAATGTCACAGTCTTGGCCTCAGGGAGTCTGTACTCAAAGCCCCCCCCCCCCGGCCAGGTATGCCACTGTGCTCTGAATTAGCAGGGCGTTCTTATATATAGGGCTGTATGAGTAATTGCTCACTCTTTCTTTGTGTTTGATATTGTTTGAGCTTTGTCCATAGGTTACAGAATGCTGCTATGTTGAGTCATTGACAGGACAGTTTAGGATTCTGTGGTCCCTGTGAGCATACACATGGACTCTTAGATATATGGACTCATGGACTCTTAGATATTATAGACTCATGGACTCTTAGATGCATGGTCTCAGACTCTTAGATATATAGGCTCAATGACTCTTATATATATAATATATATATATATACATATATATGTATGGGAGTTCTAGGCATACTTTAGCAATCTTTCCACCTTATATCTTACTTGATGTAGCAGGTCTCAAGTCAATGTGAGCAGCACAAAATAGGAGGACATTTCTGTTAATTCTGAATAAATTGATGGGACACTATGCCCTGAACACCAATTAGCCATCGACCCCGTTGGGTGGAACCGTGTTTGATGCTTTTTTGATAGTGGTTTGTCTTGTAAAGAACAGAACTAAGCCAGCACACCAACTAAATCTGGGCTGGCCTTCTGAGCAGCTTCTGGATGCCTTATGTCCTCTTTATGACACCCGGGTTGCCTGTTAGTTCTTTACAGGAAGAGTTTTGGGTTAGTAGTACTTGTTGGTCAGAAATTATGACTTCAACACTCCAGGGGACTGAAAACCAAAGTAGGATCACATTTTGAAACACCCTTTAATTTTTGTGTTTTTTAAAAAGAGAAAGGTGTTATACAAATGTCACAACAATATATATGTGCATAAATTGATCTGCGGTAGAATTATTTGGTTTTGGTTTGACTTCTTGTAGTATTTGATGTCGTTTCCTGTTGTCGGAGAAGACAGCGCCACGAGAAGAGAATGCATGAAGAACCATCTTGCCGAAATTAAAGAAACAAATGTAAATGATCAGATATTTTGTCAGTCTGTCCATTCTTGACGTGTCTGTTCAGTTTTCTCTTGTCTATGATTTGTTTCTGTCTCATTATGTCCTTCTGTTTAAGTCTCTGCTTAACAATGTCTTTCTGCATAGAAATGATGTGTCTGTCTGTGTCTGTTTTCTGTCTGTTTGTCTGTTTTCTATCTGTCTGTTTTCCGTTTGTGTGTCTGTGTGTCTGTTTGTCTGTCTGTGTGTTTGTCTTTGTGTCTGTGTTTCTGTTTGTCTGTCTGTGTGTGTCTTTGTGTCTGTGTGTCTGTTTTCTGTCTGTGTGTCTGTTTTCTGTTTGTCTGTCTGTTTGTCTGTCTGTTCATTTTGTTCTGTTTATTACAGTTTCCTTGGCACAATAAATGATGCATTAATTGAAAGATTACATTATCTAATCTGTATCTTGCTTGTTACCTGTCTGTACCATTCTCTGTCTTTGTTTCACTGGCTGACTCTGCTGCCTATTTCTTCAGTGTGTATTTCATTGTTAATCTGTTCGTCTATTTGTCTATGAGATGTCCTGCTGGATCATGTCTTTCTCCAATCTTTCACCCTTTTCCCACCTCTCAGTTCAGTTGCTCCTATCTTTGTCTTTATCAAGGGTGTATATCTGTTGGTAGTTGAGGCCGTATTTTTACATAAATCTTTTAGTAGAGTTTCCGTCATACATATTCTATGGCACATTTATCAGGTGGATATCTTGCTTTGGAACAGTTCGATTACTATTTTAAGATCAGACGATTGTTGGAAGCAGGGCTGTTGCAACTTATTGTCCTTTAAGCTCCCATGTGTATTAGGGGTCCACCGGAAACCGGCTCGGATACTCGGTTCGGCCGGAAATCCCGTTTCCGGAAGTATTCGGCTCGGCAAATATTGTAGACGCAAATACTTGCAAACAAAATTTCTTTAAAAAAAAATTTTTTCTGTAAAAACTTATTCAATACACTTCGTATATAAAATTATAAATGTTGAACCTTAAAACAATTACACAGAAAACTTCACAACTGCACAGAAATGACTACAATTCAAATTGTATTAGTCACTTATTACAAGTAGGGCCTACACAAATTTATGTCGATAATTTCTTATTACATGAAAATGTGAAGCTTCGCATATGAAACAAATGGTACCCGGTTCGTTACCGGTTCGTTACCGGTTCCGGCAAACATACATCCAAATACTCGGATTCGGTTTCCGGCGGAAAATGTCTTACCGGTGGACCCCTAATGTGTATTGAGGGTTGTCATAGTGTTAGCATCCTTAAGTAGTTTGTTCTGTAAAATACAATACAATGTTTGGACCGTAGTCATTCATACGGAATGCATAAGAGATGTACACTATCCTCTCAGGGACTTCTACATGGATGACCCTCCCCCCCCACCCAACAAGACAGCTGTCCTACTGCTATTGGGAGACCAAGTATACTCTCTGCTTCTCAGCACCAGGATTTACAACGATGATGAATCAGATGGACAAATCAGGTTCAGCCGCACTTTGGAAATTAGGCAACACCAGAATCATTGAGTCTTTTCTAAGAAATTAACAGTGAAAAATTGCCAGATATGTCTTAATTAGGGACTCTTATTGCAGCAGAATCTGCTCTGGTGAAAGTCGTTGAGTCTTGCTTGTTGAAGGACCGGCTATAATTTTTTGGAAGTAATTTGTCAGGTAATTGTAAGTGTTATCCAAGATTTTTTAGTGCGTCTTCAAGAGGGCTTCATTAGAGTGGGTGGATTTAGCTGTATTATAAATCAGTTCAAGTGTTTGAATAGATATTATCTGTTCAGCAATTGAATTGAGTTGCTGTGTGGCCACCATGAGTTTTATAGCACATTTAAGTGAGAAGATCGGCTGTGGTGAGGTGAATGCAGTTGACAGGATGCCCAGTGGCACCCACACATCTCCTGACTTTGTCATCAGGTGACCCAGTCTGTCTGGGGTCAACTGAAATATGTGCAATATTGTGGTTTGGTGCCCTGTGTGCGGTAAGCAGCCATCTGAATGGGTCCTTTGATTCACTGCTCAAGTCACAGCCACTGGCTGAACCTAACCCTATGAGCTGATAACCCATCTGTTGCCCAGGGTTGAAGGGTTATTTGGGTTCTTCAGTGTTTGTTATGCTATGGTGTATTCAACATGAGGGGTTCTGGCCCTCTGCAGTGCCCTGGCCTTTCACAACTCCGGTTTTCCTGCTGATTGACTTGATTCCCTTTGGCTATTGATTGAGCGCTCATCTTCTATGCAGGATTCATTCCTCCCCTGAGGGACTTGATGTGTAGGAACCTTAACGCACAACTCAAGGGTCCGTAAAGCACACAGATAAACGAAGTATGGTTTATCTTTGTCATCAGGTATTGATAATTTCTTCCTTGCTGCAGATACAGTTAACGACAATACAATACAATACAATTCTATGCAGTTTCTGTCAAATGAATGTTTCTTTATGTCTACAGTAGTAGACATTTTGATTTAATTATTATAATTTGTATCCTAAATTACGCATAGTCATTTTTCTTACATTCTTTTTGAAGTGTACAACTTGTATTGACCTCTTTCACAGCCAAAATGTTTAAAAAAATTTGGACCGTTGGCTGAATATTTTTGGTAAGTCTTTTTTCCTTGAAAGATATAGAAAAATTTGTTTCTCTAGTCATATAAAATGTACACCTAGCAAATGTTGGACAATGCATTTACTGTGATGCAGAGACTGTGTTACATTGATGATTACTATTGTTATTACCAGTGGTGCTTAGCAGTTGTGCATTAAGGTCCCTAAAACAGTGGTTCTAAACTGTTGCACACAGTATGTCACTGTATACCTGATAATTTTGAACTGCATGTTGTCATTCACGACAATCAATCACATGTATTGATAATTCACAGTGTTTGCAGCATGTGTTGCGCTAGTGACCTCTTTTCTCATCATGTTGCCGTAGATCATGCAGACCGTCCTGTACTTTATATTCTCACAGCTGACTGGAAAATGATCTACAGTTGTTTGTGTGAACTGTTGAAAGACATGTTACGCTCTAAAATTCGGTCAAACTAGTTTCACGATGGTATCGGCATGCACAACACTGGGTTGTCTCTATACCTTAGTTCAGGTCATCCGATTTCAGTGCAGTGCAATGACCCATGTCATCTAATGTCCAGTGCTGTCATGTAGATTGTAGAAGACCACCCTATATTCTTTGGGGGACTTTTGTTGACATTTAGCAATGCTTGCAGCCAGCTACCACCCTTAGCCCTTAATGCCCTCAACTGTTATCAACAACAGCCTTGAAAGTGTTAAATACATAGTCACAGTAAAGCAACAGTCGAATGGAATGCCTTTGAATCGACTTGCAAATTTTCATCAGATAGTTTCTTAAGAGGCAAACGCTGTGTTACAATTATGATTACTATAGTTAATACCAGTAGTGCTTAGCAGTTGCACATTAAGGTCCCTAAAATCAGTGGTGCTAAAACAGTTGCACTCCCTGTATGTCACTTAATTTCAAGGGACCCAGTGGCAGGTAATGCTGCCATCTCAGCTGTGGACCGTGGGATGTGTCAGCCAGTGTCCCTGAATCTAATTCGTCTGTCAGTGGTAGGTGGGCTGTTCTATCTGCCCTTTTTTACCACCCACAGAGCTGTGTTTTTCTGCCTGTTTGCACAAGTCGTTGGCCGCGTTGGCGTCTGTATGGAGTGTGAGAAACGACGTTTATCCCTTATCCCGCTGGTTTGTCTTCAGCTTTTTAGAAACACAAGTCTCTTCTTCTGATTGCAGAATGTTGCCAAAGCGCGGCCAGTGCTTATCATGATATCGCTGTCAGGCATCAAAGTCTGCTGCAACACAGGAGAGGTAAGAAACGAGCAACCTGTCATTCTACCCCAACACCAACACAAAACATTTATTCGTGTATTTATTCAATTTATTGACCTCATTATACATGTATGCAAGGTCAGTGAATATGGAATCCAAGACACGGGAGACCAGTTTACATGTAAACTTGTTCAGGGTCACTGTCCAGATGGAGATGTGAACCTCATAATCATTGGATTTCAGACTCGGAGCACTACCGTATATACCACCATTTCCTACTCATTTGCTACTCATTTTGTACTCATTTCTGACTCATTTCCTACTCATTTCCTACTCATTTCTTACTCATTTCCTACTCATTTCTTACTTGTTTCCTACTCATTTCCTACTAATTTCTTACTCATATCCTACTCATTTCCTACTAATTTCTTACTCATTTCCTACTCATTTCTTACTTATTTCCTACTCATTTCGTACTCATTTCCTACTCATTTCCTACTCATTTTCTACTCATTTCCTACATGTCTCTTATCAACGTTAGTCCTCAGAGTCCTCCTTGGCATCAGCGCACATTGAAAAACGAAAATTTGTACCACAAAAATCAGATAACCTTCCTTGTTGGCTGATGCCAAATTGTTTTTTGTGTGTTTGACGTGACACACTAAGGGATTTGAACCTCATGTGCAGAGGTGAGGCAGATGTGTTGTTAATCTGCCACCATGCCAAGACATCTGTTGCTGTAGGATCCAACCATCTGCTGTCTATCTGCTATGTGTGCTGTAACAAGATAGTCCACTGCTAGTGAGAGTTTAACCAATCAAACCTGTCTCCTTAGACTCCGATCAAGGCTATCATTTGGCCCGCATCGGCTTGGCCTGAAAATGATCTACCGGTATTGACCTTTCTTTTTGGTATTTATTTACTAACATGTTGACCCTGTTATGTCTTGGCTATGATTTTGTTGTGAGTTGCGTTCATCCTGCAGTGGGTTAAAAATAAACTATTCGTAAATAATTCCGTGGTTGACTCAGATGAACTTTACTTCATCTGTAAGATATATTATTTTTGGCTGATATTGCTATAAGGGGATGTTTATTGGTGATAATAACACTGGTCCCTGTTTATGCTTTTAATTTGTGCACTCGGCTACCTCTTGCACATTACTCCGACTCTATTTTAGGAGCTGCCTTCTAACTCTCAATATTATAATTATTCAGCATTCCATATTGTGGGTAGGATCGTGACAAACAGGATAGACATCTGAATAATCATAATTGCACATTTACAAAGAGCCTTTTAAAAAACTACTCAGAGGTGCTCCCGACCTGATAAAGTAGACCACTGTCTAATAGAGTGGGCTTCAATTGCTGGCAAACTAGTTTATGTTGCAGGTTGCATGACAGTGTGTTCCAGAGTGGAGGGCCGACCATGGCAAAGATCCGTGTTGTATTGTGGAAGTACAGGACAACCAGAATGCCTACTTGTGTTGCAGAGGGAAGAGATCTATGGCCAGGGACAGATGACAATGAAATACATAGCTCCCTAAGATGAGTGGAGCACTACCACCCAGGCAGTTTATATGCACTAGCTAGAGGTTTTTAACTTAAAACTCATTGTGTCTTCGCATGGGCAACCAATGCAGCTCAGCTCATATGTAAGTAGAAATATGACAGAACTTTGGAATCTTACGGGAATCATACAGGTTAACGTAGCCACAGCATTTCAGACAGATTGCAGTTGGCTAATGCAAACAGTGGTGGATGTATAAACGGCTTGCATAAATGGCATTACCACAGTCAACCCTAATAAATATTAATGCATTCATCAGAGGGGAAGCTACCAAGACAGATCAGTTGGGTTCTTGAGAGATCAAACTGGATGTAGTTAAATGACATCCAAGCAGAAAGTGCCTCAGATGTCTCAAGCATTTTATCAACAAAGGAGAATGCAGCTACAGTTTGGCCATGCATGTATGCATGAGTATCATCAGCATTCTGATGAGCGGCAACCTCCGGGGAGGAAACAATTTAGGTCAGCAGTACAAGAGATATACAGCAGAGGACCCAGCATGAAACCCTGTGGCAGCCCAGATGAGACCAGGAACCAGACGGATCAGGTGGAACCAAACCCCTCCTCAACTGAGAGCCGTCAGAAAGGAATGCAACTACCACAGAGAACAACCCATGATACCAAGAATGCCATGGTCGATGGTGTCAAAGGCAGGATTCAGATCTAAAAAGGGCAAGCAAGGTTACATGCCCATGTCAGGTAATAGACCTAGATAGAATAGACTGATCAGGTAGATCTCTGAACTCATGTTTAGGTGTTCCTCTCTGGGTACCTGGAAATGTTTTCAGTAATGACATAATAATAATTATTCTTAATAGCAGTTTAATGATAAGGTTAAATGGTACGTAATTAGTAATTTCTGTAATTATGCTGTGCATGTTCGCTTGTTACAAGCAGATAATTGTGGACACATGTTTAAATGTCCTCTTGTCAGGTTCTATGTGTTAAATTGTTCCGGTACTGTTGATTGGTTTTGCACACCTACCAGAGAACCTTAATCTGCATTGGTGCAGTCAGTGCCAGGTGGCAACAGACACTAGTTTTGCCTAGCCACAATATGATACACTTTACTAGTATTGATTTTTAAGAACAGTCCATACCCAGACATTTTAGCATTTTTCACAGTACATACCCAGACATTTTAGCATATTTAGCATTTTTCGAAGCACAAGGAATAATTTTAATGAAAATCAGGTGAGTGGCATATGTGGATGTGTGTGTGTGTGTGTGTGTGTGTGTGTGTGTGTGTGTGTGTGTGTGTGTGTGTGTGTGTGTGTGTGTGTGTGTGTGTGTGTGTGTGTGTGTGTGTGTGTGTGTGTGTGTTGGGGTAGTCCATTAATTATGTCAACAAAATAGGGGAGGGGGTTTGAAATAGTTTGACAATTCTTGACAAGGGAGGCTGAGTTCAAGACAAATTGACTCCAACAATAATTTAATCAAAAAGCAACCGTAGATTCAGAAAGTGATCTATTTCTTTTTTTAATCAAACGCAATATTTTGTACATTTTAAATTGTTTATTGTTCCCAGATTAAAATGAGAAAATGTGCTGCATAATCTCTTAAATGTGAATATACTGGGTTCTTTTAGAAAATCTAATATTTAGAGTTTATTTTCTGACAGTTATAAATTTTTTGTTGCGGTGGTGAGTAAATTTGTTAACATAATTTTATTAGGGTGTCCTTGAATGTTTGACAGTTGTTGCCAAGGGGGAGGGTCAAAAACTGCCTAAAATTTGTTGACATAATTAATGGACGACCCTTTGTGTATTCATGATGTATATATGTACATACATACACACTATTTCACACTAGTTCTGGGACATTGGGCCAGGAGGGCCTGTGATGAGTGTGCCTTGAAGTGGCACTTTATAAGTTTCAAATTACAATTACAAGGAACAATAGGACTGTAACTGTATTAGCCTAAACGATTTTGTTCAAGTTAATTAAGACCAGCTCATCAGTAAGCAAGCAGTAGTCAGATGACTAGATACTCACCACTGATGAGCTCCCACACACACGCACACACACACACACACCTACACACACACACGCACACGCACACATGCACACACACATGCACATACACCTACACACACCCACACCACACCCACACACCCACACACCCACACACCCACACACACACACACACACACACACACACACACACACACACACACACACACACACACACACACACACACACACACACACACACCCACACACACATGGTACACACACTCGGAGCCCAACCAATGAATTCCCATTCGGAGTTGACAGTTGACACCAGGTTTAGAGTTTTAACTGTCAATGGAGCCGTCCTTATCATCCAGTTTTCCATATCCTGGGTGGGACCCAACAAACTGTGCCCTGTTAACAGGCAATGTATGAACATGTATATATCTGAATACTTGTGTATGTGTAACGGCAATTAATAACCTCTCATTGACAGTCTGTGTCAGTGTAACTTTGCATACGTTTTAGTGTAGTACTTGCGGTATTCATAGCTTTGCCCTGTATTTTTCTTTTCCTTTCACTTTTTGTTGGGACACACTGGTGCTGTTTGATAGACTGCAAACACTTATTAACCCTTATGCTACAGCGTATATTTTGGGGACATATGCTGCGAAGATCTCAGGTAGTACACGATAGAGACGTGATTTTGTGTCTGTGATAGGATCTTCAGTGTCAGAAAAGTCAAAGATGCTATTTCTAGCATTGTAGGACAAGCGGATGACCTTCATGTTCAAGGTTGCTTGACCTTCATTGTCGAATGTTAGTATCTAAGTATCTGTGAGGCTTAAAGAGAAATACTCAGTCCAAAAATGGTTTGACAGGGTTGTAGAAATCCAACAGAGTCATAATAAAAGTGCATGACCTTGTAGTTCAAGACCTTGTAGTTCAAGGTCACTTGACCTGTTGTGGTTAACGTATGGTTTTGCAGTGTTAGAATGGTGTCCCTTGTGTCTGTTTCATGCTTTGTGGGGTCAAGAATCCAAAAAGATATACACAACATTGTATAATCAATGTTTGACCTTGTAGTTCAAGGTCACTTGGCCTATTATGGTTAATCCATAGTTTCGTAGTAACTACAAGTGTTAGAATAGTGATCTTGGTGTCTTTTTCATGGCTTTTGGGTTATAGAATCCAAAAAGGTATCTGTAGCATTGTATGATCGTCGGATGACCTTGCAGCTCATGGTCACTTCATTTTCTATGGTTGACCTTTGGTTGCTCAGGAACTGCGTGATTATTTTTGTTTTGTTTTGTGGAAGGATTACAGTACTTTCATAAAAATGAGATTAGTAATATTCGCTGTGAGTCACTGAAAACCAGGTACAGCAAACTTTCGACAACCATTGACTAACCTTGAATATTAAGGTCATTTGAACTGTTACAGAACATTTGACCTGGTACTTGATATAATAGATTATAAAATATAATTTCCAAACATGGGCTTTTTCATTCCTTGTCATCGAAACCCATAGTCTGAACACCAAGTTAACCTTTCTGAGACTAATGGCTGTGGAGATATAAATGGCCACTTCAAAGTTTGAAGTGGCCACGCCAGCCACAGTGTGTGACGTCACGTGTTCCACAAGAAATAATTGCCTCAGGGTGTTCAAATATGTTTTACGAATTCCTACCTCCCAAAAGATCATAACTTGACACCAAAATCATCCGTCAAAGAACAGTACTTAAAGAGAAACCACTGATTCATTTATAAATGTTGGATTACAATTTCAACCGTGATGTCAAAGTTTGACCATGTCACATGGCGTCATGCAAGAGTAACCCTTTGAAACCAAAACCCTTTTGTAGGAAAACATTAAGGAAAAATCACCAAAGGAATTTTGAATAGCTCTTCCCGTGGGTTAAAATTACCATAGGTGGCGGAATAAAAGTTAATTGCTAGTGATTGATTGCCAGTGATTAGTTGATAGTTCCTAATGATTCAGACTCTGTTCAGTGAAAAGCGTAGGTATCTATGGTAAAAACATTTTGTGGGAATTTAAAAATGCTGTGTCCTGAGTCAGGGTTTTAGTTACAAGGTCTACAAATTATGACTGAAAGATTGAACCTGCAGGAGAAGAGAATTCCAACATCTGATACCTTGAGTCCCATCAACAGCCATCATTGTTCATGAAAAAGTTTGTACCAGTATGTATGTATGTATGTATGTGTGTGTGTGTATGTATGTATGTATATATGTATGTATTTATGTACTCATATTTATGTTTGTGTCTATGTATGTATATATGTGTATGTAAGTACTTGTATGTATGTAGGTATGTGTTTATGTATGTATGTATGTATGTGTCTATGTATGTATATATGTGTGTATGTACTTGTATGTATGCTTGTTTGTTTCTGGATCTTTGTTTAGTGCTTTGTAAGAACCTGTCAAAGGCACAGAGTTGAAGTGCTTAAGTGCTATGAATCTAAGAGAGTAGTGACCTTGGAGAGTTATTGCTTGGAACACTACCAAATGGAATGGACGTCTCATTGTTGGATATTTGCCTCAATCCTCTGTTTCCTTCATGAAAATAATAAACTGTTGCATTCCTTTTATTTAAATATTTACGGGTAATTCAGTTGAAAATTTATACTGTGCCACTTCAAGAGCAAACTAACCTGTGTGATGTCCCCTATCTGCATAAATTTATACTGTGCCACTTCAAGAGCAAACTAATCAGAGGCACTCTCTGCACTAGCCTATGTGATGTCATGTGGACCTAGAATATCATATCACTTAGCAAAACAATGCACAGAAAACTAGAGGAGTTGCCAGTGGCAGGCCCACGCACACTTGTAGAACCCCACAAACGGATTCCAATCCACAGTTTACAGATAGCATCATGTTCATCCCTGTCTGCATAATATATGTTTTGGACCTTCTTGGCTTCACTTGACTTTGTTACTCCTAATATTTCCTGTTATGAAGAATATTTAACCCTCGTGTGCATAGTATTCATCTTTGTTGTCCATCGGTTTCCAGTGATTTTTATGTTCTGCTGAATTTTTCAGAATGTCTACATGGCGCACGCTCTGAAGCGCATCTCATTTGCCACGTGCTATCCAGATATCTGCCAGTTTTCATTTCTCGCTCGAGAGCCAAAGGCCAACGGCCTCGTTCAGTACTGCCACATCTTCGTCACAAAAACCCCGGAGGAGGTACGGACACAAGTCTCCGACGAGCACAACAACATTTCCTGATGCTTGATTTATATAGCACCATTTTAATTAAGGAGACTCCTCGGCCGTGTTGTTGACTGGTACGCTAGAGTTTTTCTCGTAGTTTATTGTACAACACACGAAAGTCATTAATGTAGGCCAAACACCTGTGGATGTCTGATAATAAGCACACTGTGATGGCCAGACATTACTGTGGCTTTTTAGTGTTGCACAAAATTGTCTAGCAGTGGGCAGCATAGAACGTACTGCAATATCAAATGGTATGCATTCTTAGTTGAGATAATTTTTTCGAGAAACATTCTTTTTTGGAGCAGCATTTGGCTATGATTGGGCTATATCACTAGCTGTCGTAGGTACAGGAGTTACTTTTGAAATGTAATAAACTGTAGACTAACATTTTTACCTAAGTTTCCTTTAATACTTTAAATATGCCAATTTCTAAATGTTGTACGTAAATCCACATATTTTGATGCCAATTTACAAAGCAAATTTTAGGACACAATGCTTAATTTTACGCAGTGGGTACCGAGACTGCCAAGATATTCACAAGTGGGTCCCGACCCAGAGAAGTTTGGGAACCACTGGGATAGATGCTTACCGGTAAAGATTTATGTGTTACCTGTGGGACAGAAATCTCAAACCAAATTTCTGCCCTGGCGGGGGTTTGAACCCACTACCTTTCGTTTGAAAATCCAGCATGCTATCGAGTGCTCCTAATATTGGATATGCTGTCAGACACAGTGGCATAATTACTATGGGTCTTGCTCTTCAAAAGACATGGTCTTATCATCAAAGGTTCTGCCCAGAAGGCTGTTTTAAATAATCCTGTCTTAACGACTGATCCAGTACAGTGGCTTTCAAATCTGTGCATGTGTATTGTAATGGAGCATAATATATGTAAATAGCTCTGCTTTCAGAACCTGTAATATATTTCAGTATGACGATAATTATGATGACAACAATTATATTGCTAATGACAAAACCGATTATGATGATGATGAAAAATCAGTGCTCATGTGAGTTAGTGACGAGGTGATGGATCAAGTGTCTTGCATACGTATATTATGATTCATGTGTGGTAGGGTTTCATGTTCTTAGGTTACCTATGAATTGTTCTCAAGTTTTTAGGTCTGATGACAATTTGTGTAAAAGTTTAAAAAATTTTATTTCTTACAATTCTGTCATTTGGTTGAGATCAATTCTTGGTTTTGTGTTTTAAGTCTTTGTGATTTCGTTCATAAGCCACTCTATGATTTCCATGTTAGGTTATTGTTGTTGCAGTGAATGCAGGCTGTGTTGCTGACTTAATTAACGCGTAAGATGTTAAGTAATAAAACCTTTTGTTATAGAATCAGGTTACAGAGCTAAATGAGTCTTTACTTCAAGGAGTAAATGATAAAGTTTTTATTTTATTTATTGATAGGCTTAATAAGGCTGCACTTATTAAGGCTGCAAAGGCATTAAATCCGAATTTTAGGCATGGGTAAATCTGAATGTGAATTTTGTTGATTGACGCAGGCTACAGAGCTGAACTCCGTTGTGGCGCAGGCGTTTAAGATATCCTATGCAAGCAAGCGACCGGACAGTGAGAAGCCAGCGTTGACATTTCATGACATGATCCAGAATCAGATCGAAGCACGTAAGGAGCAGTTCAAAGAAGACAGCAAACAGAAGCAGGAACTGCTGACCGCAAAGCTCTCACAGATCTCCACTCCGCTTGTAGACCAAATTGTACAGCAACGCAAGGAACGACGCCTCAAGGAACAAGAGGACACTACAGACCAGGTGAGGTTACCTGAATTTACACAGCTCTAGAGAAGCATACTAGTCTAGTGGTTAGTGTGATGGACTGTCAATGGAGAGGTTGTGGGTTCAAATCCCTGCCAGAGCAGAAATTTGTTGAGAGATTTCTGCTCCACCTACACCCCCTAGCCAACTCGGCTGTAATGAGTGTGCTGACTGTACACAATTTGTGGGAAAATGGAGACGGCAAGGGAGAGGACTGGGTACCATAATATCCACCGGAGTGGGTATTAGTTAGAGCATAACTTCTAATAAATATTGGAAGTGTATAAAGTAAGGTAATAAAAATTGGTGTACCATAATATCCACCGGATATTAGCCGAGGCTAACACTTCATACCCATAGCTGACTCTGAGGCTAGCTTAAGGGACTGCTCTTCTCTACCTTTTCTTCTCTTCTGGATTTATGCAGCTCTGGGAGAGGATTTGAATTACCTTCTTGAAAATTAATAAATGGAAAAAACAATAGACCATGTGGCAGTTGGTGATGCATTTGCCTTGTGATCCAACGATTGCTAGTTCAAGCCTGCTTAGTGTACTCCTAACTTGCCAGTTGTTTGTGCATACTGGCCTCTAGGGTAATCTGAAATCAATTTCATGATTTCCTGCCAATGTTAGCAGTAGAGTAAGTAGCAAGGTCTGCAGTGGTTGGTAACATGTCCTGGGTTTTGAGATTCAACTCGTGTGGACTGAACGACTTTGTATCTACTGATATTTTATCAGCCGAAGTTGTGAGAAGATGCATAAAACAAGTCCTTCATTTCCTTAACGCCCACATGAGATGCCCTACATCGAATTGGGAGACTTTACTTCCTTTATTCACAACTGACAGGGTAATCATCATAATTTATTACTGAAAAATCAAATGAGGAAACCATTTTCATTCGTTAAAGGATTCCCAAAGCCAGCATGGTTCATAATTATAAACTAACCTGAAATTAGCTATAAATTATTGACTAAACTGGAACGCTGTTGACTTTTGATTCATGACCAGATAGTCTACGAGATTATGGCAATGTACATCTATCGTAAAACTAGCTTGATTTATTAACAGAGTTTGCTAAGCGTTAGGAATTGAAGTTGGACATGTTTTCATGTTTGCAAGTTCATCCTCTTCATATTCCTCCTATTATAGATTTAGGAAACCGTCAATGTATGTACGTATGTTTATTCGTTTATTTCAAATACAACAGGCAGAACACTGTAGTTTACATAGAACAAGTTCAGTGTGACGACTAACTAGTGGTTTAAGTTTAGTATATGTTATTAAACAAAAGTCGAGGAATAAAGTTCAATGAGTTCTTATCTGGCATAGAGGAGTTGTGTATCCATTGTTTGAGTTTAGTATGTTTTTAAACAACATTTGTCGAATGAAGTTCATCGAGTCCTTATCTTGCAGAGAAAAATTGTATGTCCTTTGTCGGAGGTTGTATAGTTGTACACACTGTAGCGGGCAGGTTCCTCTGAGTATGTGAAGCTCGTTGCACTGTACTGCACTCAGAAGAGGGATATATTCAATGTATATATGTATATTCAATGTAGGCTGCCTCTATGTCCAAAAAGACTGAGTCTGTGGAGTTTGACTGGATTTGAAACTAGGATGTAATGCATCATCAATCAATTGCTCATACATTCGTCAGTCTATAGATTGGGTTAAATTACCATGTTAATGTGGATTCGGTTGCCTAGAGATGCCTAAGCATCCGATATCTCGGCTATGTTAAAATATTTGAGTAGTAATTTAATCATGGACTTTTTTCTGTTGTACTAGAAACCGTCGAACGATCGATCACGGCTTCAGTCGCAGGCTTCTGGCGAAGGTCCCTCGATTGGGATTTCTGCTTCGTCTTCATCACAGATGAAGGCTGCTCTTTCGCTGAACCTCGACTCCTGTCCCGACATGGACCAGCAGACTCTCAGTTCCATCTCGCGCATCTTGGAGGCGTTAAATTCCGGAGATACGCGAATGCACGGCTCGCCCGTTACAATTCTCAAGGACACGATAGACTTGCACTTTAGGAATGGTTTGAGCCATGCCTTCGACCGGACGCCACTGACCGCATTCGGCGAAGACCTCAGTCCGTTCTCTCCAATGGGTCCATCAACTATGCTTGGCCAGGTGCTGGACGATAGACCTTGCATGTAACATTATTTTAAGTTATTAAATTATAATGGTGCACATACAATGTGCATTAATAGTGTTATGAGTAAAGGGTGAATGGTGACAGATTGGTAATGAATTTGCTTTTTCTGGTGTTCGAATCTCGGCACATCCTGTGAAATAGCAACAGCAGTCCAACAACAGGAAAACCTTTCTGTGGGTTATGTGGTTCAATGACGAATCATCAGCTTCACATTTCTTGCGCTTCAGCCAAAAGATTGTCTAACCCTCGACCATGTCTCTGATAGGGGTCCACCGGAAACCACCTTGGACATTTGCCTCGGCCGGAAATCCCGTTTCCGGAAGTATTCGCCTCAGCAAATATTGTAGACGCAAATAGTTGCACAAAATTTTCTCTGAGTACTGACGCTGGTAACGGCTTGTAAATGATTGCTTACCTTACCTAATAACAATATTAATATTGGCAATGTAAATGCAAAGATACATACATACTTGCTAGCACAGTTGTTTATTAGAGTGGCATTGTGACCAGGTGGTCACAGTGTTGTAGCTTCGAAACTTCTTGTTCTATAATATGAAGTTAACAGTTCATTGTGAACATATTAGACTTATATGTGAACAGTTATGCTGCACAACTGTTCACATGTGAGTGAACTGTTCTCATGAACTGCAAGGAGAGGCTGTCGTCCTGTCAACCTTAATGCACTGACATAACATTCATGACTAACAATGATTAACATTGCTTTGTTATTTCATTCTTTTGTCTTCGTCTGCAGGCAGCCGATCTTCTGAAAGGTCTTCAGGTGGCTGCTCCTCATCCGAGCGATAGTTTTAATGCACTTTCCTCAAAATCTAGTCAGAAACCTACGACCTCATCTCAGCTTGTCCGAGCTGATCTCCAGCTAAATGCCATGTCCTCACAAGACCAGCCACGATCAAAGATATTGCACCCTCGAGAACCTTCCTCCTCTGATCCTCTCACAGAACCAAACAAGACAAGTGCAAGGGAATCAAGGTAATTTCAATTATGGCAACGATTTATATAGCACCTCTTCAAGAGACTTATAAAATTAAAGGTGCTCCTGACTGGACAATGCAAAGCCATGATCAAACGGCATGGTCTTCAGGAAGTTATGGGGAGGAAGCAAAGAATGACCAAGGAGCTCATGTTATATAGGTCGCTAGACAACTTAATCCAGGAAGTTGGACAAAGATTCAGGCTAACTGATAATGCTTTCCAGAAATACCTTCTACACTATTATAAAAAAAGTTGGAATTTTACAAATTTGGTTTGACACATTTAATAGTACTAGCATTATGTATGATTCTGTGTCGAAAATATTTAATTTATGATCTGAGCATTATTTAGAATTCCCATTGCGTTACTGCACAAGAATGGCCAGTGTCAGTACAACTTTCAGACTATGCTGATTCTTGCTAATAGAAGTCCTTCATGTTTGGCAGTAAACTCTGCAGTCAGAATATCTGGTCTAAAGATAGAAAATGGTATCATCTGTGGTGCATCCAATGAGTAGAAAAGATTATTGTCCTGAAACTCCATGTTACTGAACTATGAGATACCCATCCATAATCGGACTATGCAACCCATGATTAAGTCCAAGATGAAAATTATGCTTTTTCTTCTTTTCAGGGATGATTTTGTGAGAAAGAACGAAGAGACTACGGATGCAAATCTCCATGAAGCCACCTGGTACAGACCAGGAATAGCAAGGTAACTAACATTCTATTGCAAATTTCATTTTAAATCTGGCTTCCTAGTGAATGAGTTCAGATATGCACAGAAACGAAAGATGAGCCAGACCTCATGTAGTTGATCCAATCCACGAATGGCTCGTTTTTCCATGTACAAGAACTGACCACAGAGCATCACGTTTACTTGTCAAAGAGTAAGCGATAGAATAAGCTATTTCTGCTTATTCTCTGTTGATATTTTGCAGTATAGTGTCAGCACTGCAGCAACATACCATCAGAAGGCTCTGTGTTCCACTGTCAAGTAAGTCGAGTGATCATTGCGCTCTGCAGCCTATGGGGTGCATAATCAGGGGCTGCACTTTTGCACTTCTACTTGAGTCTGACTTTTGCACTTTTATTCGAGTCTCACTTTTGCACTTCTACTCAAGTCTCACTTTTGCTCTTTTTTTTTACTCGAGTCTCACTTTTGCACTTGAACATGAGTCTCATTTTCCACTTCTACTTGAGTCTTACTTTTCCACCTACTTGAGTCTCACTTTTTCACTTCTACTTCAGTTTCAATTTGCACTTCTACTTGAGTACTACTTGAGTCTGATGTGTTTGACTTGGTTCAACATACATTTTCTGCCTATCTTAAGCGCACTTGTCTCTTGGATAAATAAAAAAACTTTCTTTCATTTTGTGCAGAGAATTCGCTCTCGATATGTTATCTCAACAAGACCCAGGTTCGTTTGTTGTCCGAGACAGTCTCACTCACCCTGGATGCTATGCACTCTCCGTTAAGTTGCCTGCCAATGACAGCTGCAGTTCTACCGACATTGCTCATTATCTGATTACAAGGACATCTAGAGGAATGTTTAAACTCAAGGTCAGTTGCTGTTTGCCTTAAAATGGTCATTTGTCCACTGCTGTAAAGACCAAGGCCACAACCTTTGCATCGGTGACACAGAACTTCATTTTCTTACATGTGCATTCACTTGTTTTTATTAACATCATTGGGATAGATTCCTCAATTTACCGCAATAGCAACATTTCTATTTTGCTATATCAACAATATTGCTTATTCCAATTGCACGCAGTGAACTGTCTATTGGCAAATTATCCGAGAACCACTAAATTACCTTGGTACTGTAGGTGATGGCCGAAGACTGCTAACAGTATGTAGTTGGCTCTTTGGAGTATCTGCCACAAGTAAGTGCTCTAGCGTGACTGTTGCTCTTTGTGGCTTGTTCTCATTCATTCTGGGCAATTACGTAACATGTGGATGTGGGTGAACATTTCATTTTAGGGCCTGGCTAAGGAGTGGAACAGCCTGACTGCGCTTGTTACCCACCACACAGTCATGAAGGAACTGCTGCCATGTCTGCTAATCTTCCCAAACAGCACAGCGTTCAAGATGCAGTTGCATGTCGGCAGATACGAAACAACGGAATGCTGAGAGAACAGTCACACGGCAGCAAACACGCCAGTTCTGCTGCTGAACTCCATAACCAATCGATTTCAAGGATAAATGTTGATCAGTCCATGTTAAGTTTAAGCGGCCCACTTTGCGTTCTTCCAGATGGAATTCAAGATGCGGGAAGTATTTTTATTTTGTGTGTTGAAATGCGACTGTTCCTCTACGTACGCCGCTAGGCATGCCACGAGGTGTTGTCTTCCCATATCATTTTTTCTTAAATGCAAGTTGTGTGCGTTAATGTTTGTGCAGTGCTTTCGTCGATGATCTGTTTTAGTCCAGAAATGTTGAAATTTAGACAATAGACTGTTATTTCTGCTAAAGTACGAAAACATAGAAATGACTGTCAATTGTTGTATGTGTTTGTCTCTGACAGAACATTTCTAACAAACTACATCTGTTTTTCTATAGGTATCCTTTGCTGGACATCTTAAACGTAGCTGTAATGGTGCACTCTTTTATATGCCTCTTTAGAAACCTGTCGGAGGCCACGCCTCTCAAGCTCAAAGGGTCAGTTGGCTGAGGTGCAAACACAATGTTTGTTTCAAGGATAAAGGATAAAAGGACCCAATGACAAGACACTCTTTTTATCAGCCCAACTTGTGTTGATACTCACTTAGTTTCTGACCACTAAAGTGCTGAGTTGGTACCACGTGACATGATATTCAGTGACGTACAATAGTCTGTCCAAGTACTAGCAGCAATGTATAAAGAAAACTAAGTGGGTACCAATAATACATGACAATAATTCTGCCCGACTTAGGGGCCATCCATATATTACGTACACAAAAATCCGGGAAAATTGGACCCCCTCCCCCCCTGTTCGCAAGCGTACTTTCTTCCACCACCCCCCCGAGTACGTACATTTGACGCACCCCCCCCCCCGATGACCAGCTGCAGAAAGTGTCTCCAGGCAGCCTGTCTGCACTTTATGCCAGATTATTGAAGGGCCAATATAGACAAATTATAGGTGTCGTTCACAGCACAGAACAACTGCACATGGCTTTTATATAATGTAATAAAATGCCATGGGACGACTATAGGATAATACAGAGTTATAAATAGGCTAATGTGGACGTCATAATTAGAAATTTATTTTGGGTACGTACACATTTTGTTACCCCCTCCCCCCCCCGTTCGCACCCGTACGCAAAATCGCCAAAATCCGACCCCCCTCCCCCCTAAGTGCGTACGTAATATGTGGATGGCCCCTTACAAAGGCCTATTAGACACAGATTCAAGATTCAGTCGCATTTACCGGGATTCAATCATTGAGCTTAGTAACTAAACACTACAAAGGGCGTGGTGGCTCAGTGGTAAGTTCGGCGCCTTGTGACCGGAGGGTTGCAGGTTCGAATCCCACTCTAGCCGCTGCGTACGGACCTTGGGCAAGTCCTTCACTCGCAATTGCTCGTGGCGCTTCGGCGTGAAAATTCCGGCACAGTATCAAATGCTGTAGTCCGGAGCGCCTCTGAGTAGTAGTAGACTTCGAGAGGCGCTATAGAAATATCCGGAATAAAAAAAATAAAAAACAGCACAGATCTGTAAAATCCATTAAATCACTAGAATTAATCAGATTCACTAGATTTTCAGTCGCCATAGCCATGCTAATCATAGAATAATTACAACTATTTACAAGGTAGGTTCAGTCCACTATGATATATACATACACTGCATATATATGTATTAGGGTTTTCCACAAATGCATGATGACAAATTTTTTTTATCAGATTTCAATTTTCATTTTGTTCATTTTTCAAATTGATAATTATTTCTCAAAAATTGTGAACAATTAGATAATTTTTAGAGGTTGCTCAATAGCCCAAAGCTTTATATATCTGAAATTTATGCTTCGTGCAAGAGTCTGTCAGTGGCAACAACACTTTTCTAATGATGACAAAATGTAAAACGTTGCATTTCTTCGTTAAGCAGTGTTGGTCTATCCATACAATTTATTACTTTGATTCAGTGTTACCCTGTAGGTCTGAAATGTAAATATATATATATAGCTTATCTTTTTGGCAGAAGTCGACCATTTAACTCATAGCGTACATATTTATAACAAATCACATCAGTCTGTTTCAAATCAGCATTTTTTTCAGTCAGATTGGTGAACAAAATGGCCGTGAATTCATGCACTATCAAAGCAATGCATTCTAAAACCAATGTATGGCTTATTGGTCAGCCTGAAAGTGAACTTCCTGGCAAGCATTCCGTCTACTTCCCGGACCGTTTGAAAAACTTTCTTCATTCACACAAAATTTTGAAAAACTGTTCCTGAAAGTGCAAATTTAACCACACATGACCTTATTGAAATTGGAACAGGGCACAGATTCCAACAACATACCATCCCACATGGTATCAAAACTTAGAGGAACTGTTTCAGCTTGGGCAAGCAGTCTATTCGTCTTTACAGGTTGTTCTGTGAGCCGACAGTTCCTACTTGCCACGAGAAGACTACAGAGAAACAATTTTGAAAGCTGTCTCTTGAATTCACGGCCATTTTGTCAGGTGATAAGCGGAGCCTTGTTTCTGGCTGAAGTTAATCGCAGGCACATTCTGGATTCTCGAGAAAACACCCCAGTGTCTTACCCACCACGCTAAATTGTCTGTTATTCCGTTACATCACATGAAGAACATTGAAAAATGATCACTGGCAACAACTGTTTTTATTTTTGATTTAAATGACTTGCTTCTGTCATGTATTTAATAATGAATACAAGATGTCAAATTTGTGAACAGTATTTTGATAAATAACCTGCAGCTGCAACAATGCTTTTTGATGCTGTTAACTTTTAGATTGATTGAGCAACACCTCAATATTATTAGAAGCACATGAAATTTTGCTTAAAAGTGTATTTTCAAGAAAGGAACAATAGTAGATATTATGCAGTCAATTTTTAAAACATTTTGCTAATTTATGAGCAACAAACCAAAAACTGTGAATTTTGACTCTTATACGCAAATTTCATTTTCATCAAAATCAAGCATTAAAATGTTTTAAAACATTATAGTTACCAAAAAGTCCTTTACAATTAATTGTTTCTCTAAAAAACTGACAGTGCAAATAAACATATTATATATAATATATATTTGTGGGGAAAAGCTTCTCTCATACATAAATCAAAGTTCTAACATGCATTTAAAGAATTTACAAGGATGAGTAACACACGCCAATTTAAAAAGATGGGAACAAAATTTAGAGTTAGAAATCCTATGGCCTTACAATCCACCTAAGATTAAGAAAGGTTATTAATTTTTAATTTCAATCCATGTCCCGCAAACAAGTTGGTAACTTATGACAGTTCAAATAAAAACATGCTTTCTGAAAGTTACACTAAATGCACATAAAATACGTAACAAAATATGTAAATCTGCAATTCTGTCAAGTTCCCTCTGCTGACAGATAATTTAATTTAGAAACTGTCGACAACTCGCCATATGTTCTGGAACAGGATGCTATGACATGAGTTTCTTTCTCAGCTTGTGTGTTGCCAGTGGTTATAGACCATTCTATTCCATTGTAGTCTTGTCTTGTCAAGTTTTGAGCACCACTCAAGAGTTTCTTGAACAGCTTACAAACAGTTAGTTCCTTTGGGTTTCATGATCACATCACCATTATATACAACATGCCAATACCAGTTTATAAATCCTTACAATTCCAAATAGCACTTGTTTCTATTACTTTCAAGCATACAGTTTGAATTGAGAAACTGTTTATCAGGTAATGAAAAACAAGGAGCAAGAAGAACAATCCTTTCCCCAGTATAATGTCAGTTCCAATTTCTTTTGTACTTAATAGCACTTAAGTTTAATCAAACAGTCCAGGTAAATAAATATCGAATTCCCAATTCAAGCAAATGAAATGCAAAATAACCACATATGCAACGTATTTCTTTCATTATTATTTATACATCAGAGATTTGTAATCCTGTCTCTCATCAACACTGCCAAGTAGAAAATAAAATTTTTACGAACAATGTCAACTGATGGCTCCCGTTTGAGTTCATATCTACTAGATGCCTAAATAAAATTTAAGATCAAATCACGATTTACTACTACAGTACGCTTCTGATCATTGCATTATTATGCCTCTAAAAGTATCTTGCTACTGCAAAATCTAATATACCTACACATTATGAACGGCTTGTTTCCTTGCATACAGGGAAAGTTATTTGCATAATGGCACTGCCATATTTCTACATTAAGGTACGATCTAGTTACTGGTTGAGAACTCCAAATGGCGAATGCATTGCTTACTCTTCCATTCCTCAACTGCCATCCACAGGTTATTATCACTGACCTAAATGAGGTTCTCCCTCACCACGGTGTCGCTTAACTAGTTGCACCATTGTAAGCTGTTGTTTAATACTGCTATAGCTTTCATTCATTCATCCTGATGTGCATGGATTTGGTACTGCGATTCCAATATATCAGCCTGTATCTACCCTTAGCAGCACAACTTGGGTAGTGGCCAACGTATCAAAATTCTCGCACATCCGATTACTTCCATGAAACGTTGCATAGGATTTCTGTTAAGGAAAGAATTCAATTCAAGATCCTGACGTTGCTAGTACGAACGTTGCTGGTTGGCGCTGCTCCACCTCTGATATTTGCTGGACCTATGCTTCGGTCTTCTTGGAACAGTCTTTCATTACACACATCTAATAGTCCACATGATGTGACTCATACATTTTCTGTCGGCCTTAAATTAAGTCCCACCATTTTAGACAGCCACGGTTTTTAAAAGGCACTATATAAATGCCCAGACACACATACATATATACAGTTACACGTACCAGCAAAGAGACCAGTTGGCATCAACACGTTTTATACACTACAACTGTATTTCATATTGCCATCCTTCCAAAGTTCAGAGGTGCACATGACCATATGACAGAATCTCGAAGGTACGGAGCAACTGTGAGTGAAGGACTTGCTCAAGGTCCCTATACGGTAACTGCCTCAAGTGAGGCTAAAACCATACTCTCCGTGGTACAGGCTGAGTGCTCTAACCAATTGGCCACCGTACCACACGACTGATTGTATGCCACGCAACATGTTGCTTAGCACCTCAAAGGGGTTTGCAAAGTAATAAACCTCTGAAACAGCTCAGAAGTATTCATAATTTTGCAATTACTGTTTGTTTTTAGACAGTAAAGAGGCTATGCAATGTAATAACAAACATCAATGCTTTGAGCAAATGCAGGAATGACACTAATTTAAGAGGTTCTGTATATGATCAGGTGCATACAATTATACATCATTGGTAGTGCTCATAAGTAAGGACCTGCTTATGACCACTAATGGCCATAGCTGCATACTCAGCTGGTCCCCCTTGGCCTTAGCTATGCTATGGTAAAATATAAATAGTCGGATATTCAAGGAAATGTTAAAGCCCTCGGCTACACCACAACTGTAGTAGAACACATGATGAAGCCTCTTCAGATATGGTAAAGCGGAGAGGTGGATGAGGCGACATGACCCACGCATAGCAAACGTATGTAAAACCCAAACATCTTTAAACCTAAACGTATACTATAGGTGACAATCCATAAATTCACAAAATAGCTACCAAAAGGCCCTCAGTATCTAACAGACTTTTCTTCATAATAAATGGTAATTTTCTATCCCTTAACTTGACCTAACCGTCAAATCATAGTGTAGGTTACACCATTAAGAGAAGTTACACATACATTAACTTATGAAACTTGACCATGTGTCTAAAATCTGCAAACAGCAAAGGCAGATGGTACTGTTCCATTTCCACCATCTCAAACACTTGTTACAAAATGCACACTTTATGCAAACATTACGACAATCCAGAGCAAGACACACGTTCACAGACAGATTTTACGAAAACCTCAGGTCTCGTCCAGAAAAGTCCGGAGCGATCACAAGATCCCCATCATTGTCAGTCCTGAAAAGATCAGAAGATAAAAACATGCCATCACCACAGATCTCATGCCAGGCAAGTGTGCAGAACAATAGAAAATGATTCCCATTCACAGAGTGATTATTACAGGTCATTCTGTTTCCATGCCAACTCTGAATTTCACTGTTCAAGGAAGCTCTTCACTTGGAAAATATTGCAAAAATAAATCTTGAAAAGGTCTGTTCGATACAGAACAAAACAGGTGATTTAAAAATTCTTTCTTTGCAGAGTACTGAATAACAAATATGGTGATGACTGACCATCTTTGCAAATGCTGAATTCTTAACTGCCTCTGTCTCATCACACTTACATTCTAGAAACCCTACCTCACTTTCATAAGCTCAAGATTTCAACAGTGCCCAAAACGCGAAGTCATGGGAAATGGCTTACTCAGTAAGGCTTGATGCATTAATGACTGTTGCTTCGCACATTAAACAATTCTATAACTAGTCACAAACAGATGACTTCCCTTTCTTAGATGAATCAGTGATGAAGGCTGTACAATATTTCTTTGAGGTTGTACAGCTCCTAAGTTGGCAGAGGCATCTCATAGAGGAGCAATGTTATATTTATAAATTTCATTTACTTACTGCACTTATCATTACGCGTGGAAGAGAAGCAATATCTGAAGCGCAAGACGAGTTTACACACACAACTTGTCTAATGTCGTCATTCATGCAGAGTCAATTCAGCAGCTGGTGAACCCGTAATCATTGAACAGACTTACCCTGCAATCACCCTTACGCTTTCCGTTACCTCCCCAACCATCCGTGACAGTTCAAAACAACATGTGGGATAAAATATTTTGCTGTCACAGACCAAACAGAAATATTGTACAGCCTTCATCACTGATTCATCTAAGAAAGGGAAGTCATTAAACATCCTCTGATGAGTCTGTCTTGACCTGGCGCTATACAATTCTGTTAATTACAATTACAAGGTAGAGAGGGCATTTAACATCTCTTCCAAGCCACAGCAATTCATGCAGAAAAACCTTTACAAAATGTTTATCAGCTTGAATCCATATACATTTGGCTATTCCTTAACCTTATGGTTCAAATAAAGAAGACTCAAACTTTACACAGCTGCAATGTTTTACTAATTGTGACAGAAGCCTGCAGTTTTCATTCAATTATTCAGCAATTTCACCTCAATCCAGAGCAGTATTAACACTTTAACAATGAGCTGCATTGGTTTCCCAGTCACTTTCACTCTTGTCCTTAAAGTGTTTTTTTTTCCTGTCTCTCTTACGGTTTTCTCAGGCACAGTCCTTTGACCTTGTGTTAAAACTAGGATTTAAAAAAATAATATAATTAGATCTATAGAAAAACCAATATCAATGATCTGCCAATGACATGGTTAGCAAGAAATGTTCCGGATTAGGACAGCATTTTCAACCCAATATTCTAACGGCAGATTAATTTGATTTCAACATACATTTACACAACACAAACAAGGTGTAGTCTTACATGAGCATCGCCTCGAGACTTGTATCATCGATGATCTGTCCGTTAGAAATAAATGGGTTTAAATCGAACTCTGATGAGACACCACCAAGCGAACCGCCAAAGAGGTCCTGTGTTCCCATGTGGTAAACTTGCTGAGGCACCGCATTGTACGGACCCACGGCAGCAACAGCTGATGATTGGGCAGCTGAAGACTGGACACCCGATGGAAACTAAACATAAAGTCAATGTCACCTCAGTAGAGGGCATCCCCATACACTGACGAAAAACTGTTAAGTAACATGCATTATATTGGCTTAAGACTAATAGTTTAGCAAGACTCCAGTGCCCCTGTAACCATACAAACTTCAGAGGCTAATTAAAAAAAAGGACTAACTCACCACATAGCACAAATGTTCATCTCTTTCTATATCGATCACTGTCACTCTCTTTGCTAGCAATGCAATGCCTAATTAGTGCTTTCTATTCAATCAATCAATCAATCAAATCCTTTATTGAAGCAGTTTGAAAACAAAGCAGTGTAACATAACAGTATCAGCATATGCAACAAAAGGAGACCCAGAAGGGAAAAAAAATCCCGCTATGTAGGGCCACCTAAGGTTCAATATCATCACAATAAATGTCATTATAAAAGTCTTTCAATCAATATACTACTCAATTGCTTCGATCAAGAAAAAAGAAGTGAACAAGATAAATCTAAATTAAAACTTAATTAAATGGTATCTATCTATCTATCTATAATGAACTTCTATAGCGCCCCTTCAAGAAATCTACTCAGTGGCGCTCCCGACCCAGGCCCGGTCAAAAAGAAAGGTCTTAAGAAGGCCATAGAAAGTACCTGAGAGGTCTCTAGGGAGAGAGCGAAGGGAGAGAGGGAGGTCGTTCCAAGCGGTAGGACCCACCACAGAGAATGCCCTACGCTGCGCCATAGCACTACGCGCATAGGGGACAGCAAAATCACCCCGGGAGGCCGAGCGCAAGGCACGGCGCCCCGCACAAGCGGAAGTTAAAGTAAAGAGCTCGCAGAGGTAGGCCGGGGCCCGCCCTAGGACACAATGCCACGCCATGGTGGAGACCCTGTAATGAATGTGATGCTGGACAGGAAGCCAATGGAGAACGTCTCTCATAAATTCTGAGACGTGGTCAAACCTGGAGATACCACCAACCAAATGTGCAGCCGACTGCAAAACCCTCTCTAGACAAACAATGCGAGTCTGAGGAAGTCCAACAAAGAGAGAGGAGCAATAATCCAAACGATTGACAATAAATGCATGTACCAGAGTGGAAGCCGCGGAGAATGAAAGAGAGCGGGATACGACACGCAGCTGGCGCAGTTGATAGTAACATAGTAATTGTATAATGTGGAATCCAAAACAAAATTAGTGCAATTGCAGCAAACGGTTAACATTATACAATTATTAATTGCATTAGACATGACACGAGTGCACACAAACAAATGGTGAAAAACACGAAAAAACACGAATATCACGAAGAACAAGTTAAGGAATCGAATACTATGATAAGCAAAAAAGAAATGTGTACGTGACCGTTCTGCAAGAGTGCGTAGGGGAGCATGACCAGCTTGCCCATGTGGTCATGCCTGATAAACAATATTGGCACTACCGAAGTCTACCCTACATGTACATACCAAGGTATGTATGTGTCATAAGGAAGCTCCAGCATAATAACTGAGACATTCATAAAAGTACTGTATGCAGATACACAAAACATATACATAGTCTCACCTACTTACGCATAAAGCCTATTTAAGCCGCACGCTTTTAGTGCGTGCTACTTCAGTAGTGTGTGTGCTGAGGTTCTTAAAACACAAATGTTCAGATAAGTACATGTCATACACCGACCAAGTATGAGCCTCTACAAAGCTCAGAAGCCAGAGGCAAACTCCTGCTTGAACGTTACTCACGTGAGGCCTGATCGCAGCCAAAGGACGCTGAGCAGGTATTTGCAGCATCAGCTGGGTCATGTCGTATGATCCAGTTGGACACTCGTGCCACTCGGTCAGTTCGTACATCGGAGAATTGATGGATGCCACGCTCTGAACTGATGGAGGACAACTTCCTGCATCACACACGCTACCATCTATGCTATCGCCACGACCTCTTCTGCCTTGTTCACTGCAATGCAAGGCAACAGAACTGCATGTACAGTCGGGTTTGTGATACTTTTCAAACTTCATTACGACACGCAGATATTCTTCTTCTTCTTTCCCTTCAGGCTCGAATTAATCCCTCTTTGGAGAGGGGTCAGCCACTCGGATCCTTCTCTTCCACTTGTTTCTTTCTTGAGCATCTTCTTTCTTCAGTTTTAGGAGTTTTAGGTCTTGTTGTATCGTGTCTTCCCATCTCTTCCTCTGTTGTCCCCGACTGCGGCGTCCATATACCTCTGCATTCATGATTCTTTTCACACAGCTATCATCCTCTTTTCTCATTACATGTCCATACCACCTCAGCCTGGTCTCTCATACTTTGTCAGTTATACATGCCACCCCGAGCTTCTTTCTGATGTCCACATTTCTTTTCCTGTCCTTCAGTGAGATCCCAAGTATCCATCGTAGCATTCTCATCTCTCATCGACACGCAGATATTGATATCTTTAAATCCCCATAAGGATACAAACAGATGTTGATATCTTTAAATCATCAAGACAAAGAAGATGTCTGTATTTTAATGAGGGAAACACTTTAATGATGAGCATTTACTAAAATTTTGCATTTACATTAAACATTGGGAAACCGATGCAGCTCATCGTTAAAGTGTAAAGGTTGATGTAGCCAGTCACTTCACTTAGGCATTTCTTGATATGTTCCAAGGGTTTGACTTGAAGCACCACTGTGTTAACTTTCCTACACATAATAACGGTCACAACCTGGATGTCTTGATAACTCATTCTGATACACAATAACTTCATGATGTTAATCCCGTTGTGTCGTATCTTTCATATCATACTAACATCTCTTCAAAATTTCACTTTCCATTTAACTGCTCCAAAATACAAAATTATTAAATTTCATGCTTGTCATAAGACTCATCTAAATAAACAAAAAACATGAAATCTTCCTCTATTGTTACTTCCAGCACAAAACAGCTAATAAGCTGGCTGTGCAGTTTCAGTGTACTTTAACACTTTAACAACGAGCGTGTATTAACGTGACTGGGAAACCAATACAACTCGTCTTTAAGGAATTAACTGAGCTGCTTGAGATCTAAACACCTTTTAGTTGTTGAGCATATGTTGCAACCTTGGCTTAACTCAGCCAATTCTGAAGCTATACAATGCAGAAGTTAGCTAGAGCCTTTAAAAGTCTTTTAAGATACTTTTTAAAGGCTTTCCAACTTCAGAAGTCTAAGTACTCAAGTTCATGACAACTTACTCAGTGAGAAAAATCTCTATGCTGTATTTTCCTCGTCTGTACCCATCTTCTGAGCATTCTACAAAATGCGTCACCATTTTTAATCAGTAACTCAGCGAAAATTGATTTTTCCAAACTTTCACTAGTACTTAATACGATAACTACAATTATTAATATACTTTAACTAAGGAATATTAGGGTTACTGGAGAGAACAGAGATGAGAATGCTACGATGGATACTTGGGATCTCACTGAAGGACAGGAAAAGAAATGTGGACATCAGAAAGAAGCTCGGGGTGGCATGTATAACTGACAAAGTACGAGAGACCAGGCTGAGGTGGTATGGACATGTAATGAGAAAAGAGGATGATAGCTGTGTGAAAAGAATCATGAATGCAGAGGTATATGGACGCCGCAGTCGGGGACGACAGAGGAAGAGATGGGAAGACACGATACAACAAGACCTAAAACTCCTAAAACTGAAGAAAGAAGATGCTCAAGAAAGAAACAAGTGGAAGAGAAGGATCCGAGTGGCTGACCCCTCTCCAAAGAGGGATTAATTCGAGCCTGAAGGGAAAGAAGAAGAAGAACTAAGGAATATTATAACACTAGACCAGAAACTCTGCATATATTATCAAATATCATACTGATTCCAAATCTCTAGCTCGAGTATTATTGGTTTGAGACAGCCTGCCAATGGAAACTTTTCCTGCTGTTCATGCGTTGTTGACCTATGGATGAATTCGTCAATCATAGTGAACCCTATGATCACTTATGTTGGCACAGAGCACCTTTGAGAGGTGAAAATAAAGAAGGTACTATATAAATATCTTGCTACAGTGCATTATGCATGCATTGATATCTTAAAATTCACAGAAACTGACCTAACAACCTCATGACAAGTTCCTGTGTGGTAGTGGAAATTCTGAGAACTTCCATTACAGGCATTAGTAGATGATAATAAAATGAATACATTATTATTATCATTGCTAAGCAGAATTTACAGGAATCAAAACATGTATGCAGTCTCTTAGGGCAGTGCATAGACAACAGAAAACAATTTTGCTACACCAACCGATAAGAGTTTAGCTCAATTTGAGATGCATTCACCTGGGCTTAAAAGAACAATAAAAAGAATGGTTTGGTACCCTTCTGCTTGATATAAGCTCCAAAAACGTCTTCAAATTTGGTATTCATATCAGGATACAAGAACTGCAAGAGACGTTTCTTTTTTGTCTGGTCTGTGAATTCTGCCACCTCCATTGCATCCAATATCGGTGCTAAACCCTTTTCATGGATTTCTTTTGGAGACAGATAATCCTTGACATGAAACAACTTCTTCTGGCCTACAAATTCCAATAATGCACAAAATTAACTAACTGCTCAATAATAGCTCAAGTGACCTAGTAAAACATAAATTACTCGAGCTGTTTGCAACAACACGAATGAAATCTGTGAGTATTGGTGCATGGGTGTGCGCATGATTCTCTTCCTAAAATTACATTCAAAAGTACGAGAAAAGACATTCCGCACCAGATTCTGGATCGATTTCCATGACTGCCACTGTAAGGTAACCACAGATGTCTGATTTCTGCGAATTTTCAATGTTGCTTTCGCTGAATCGCAACAGGAATGTACCGCAATGACAATCCTTCAGCTTCTTTTTACAATCTTCTTTCGAGATGAAGCCATAGATCTTCCTAAACATGGACAGAAAATTATTTTTTCAACTGATCCCAAAAACTTGTCATATGACTGCAAACAGCTACTTCTGCATCATCAACCAAGAGCCACAGTCCACAACTTTCACAGCTACATGCAACACACCATTTCATGTACATCTAATCTGAGTCTTAGAAAGTCTTCTACTTCAGATTCTGGTCACCAACTCTGAAATGTTGGCCCCAACCTTAAGACGTGAGGCATTAATACAATTGGCCATTGTTTCAAACGCTTGCAATCTAATAACGATAGTTGGAGTGTTTGCGCTTAGGCGTGTGGTCATTTGACCCGTCTGTCATGTTTATTTTTCGATGTTGACACTGATCACTGGGTTGAGAGCATCACTGAGCTAGAGGGGCGCTATATAAATGTTCGGTTACAATTACAATATAACAGCGAATTCAGTCGTTCTGAACTTTTTGTCGTGTGTGAGGATCAGTCGATTTCATGAAACTCCTTTGATGAAGACTTGGCTCAAAATCAGAGACAGAGTTTCAATGGCAGTGTCACTTACCCATCCTGCCACTCCTTCTTGACGTGGTAGATGACAAGATTCATGCACGCGTAGAACCACTTCCAGAAACTGAAGTCGCGACCACTCAGCCTGTCCTATTATAACAAACACAAAGACAAGGGTCACAAAGTGCAACTGGCTAATTGATGAAAACAACCATCACACACTTCATCCAATCTAATCTAATCTCATATAAAGATTACATAGCACCTGTATTATGCCATCAACAAAAACATCTCTCAAGTATAATGTGGAAGTTTTCAGAAATAATGCCGCTAACAATGCTGAAGTTACACAGACATTTAAGTAACCTGAAACATCCACAGCCAGGCGGGCAGGCAAATGATAACCCAATCAGATACAATGGCTTCCTTTGATCACCATAATATGTAAACACATATTTATATTTACATCATCAGTACACAAAACTCATACCCTTATCACTTGCTTTTCTGTGATGACTTTACTGTCAAAGTCCACAACGTCTGTTGACCTTCTGGAATCTTTGTGTCCTTCAACAGAGAAAAAGTCATCCAGAAATGATAACATCTTAACCCTTAAACGATGAGTGTGTAGTAAAATGCATGGAAAACTAATCCCTCTCATAGTTATAGGGTTCAACAAAGTGAAAAATTGAAACAGAAAAGTGAAACACAGTGGAATACTGAAACGAGTGGAAAAGTGCTACAGAATGAAAGTGTGGAATAAAATTTGGCAGAGGATTGTTCCAAAACTTGCTTTACAACTACAGAAAAGTGGAAATTGAAATAATACACCTAGCTGAACAACTTTTCCATTAGCAGAAAATATTGTGGTGTCCTGCAAATGAGATTTTTTTATGCATGTTGTAGATCCACATCCCGGTACAACAGCTTTAAATGGTGAACCCATCCGTACAACTTACTGTTCACCTAAATTCTATAGCTTGAAGAAAGTTAATGAACAACTTTATTTTCACCGTAACAGCAGAAACAACTAAATATATTAAAATGCAGTTAACATTTACCCAGTGACGTACTTGTAGGGTAAACTAGATTGGATGACTTTAACAGAAACCATAGTGTAGCAAGCAATATGTAACAAGGTAGCCCTCAAAACAACAGAATGCTGTCAATAGTGAGACTTACTGAAAGCCATTTTAGCCAGATACTGAAGGTGCTCTTTGGTCAGATTGCGACCAGTATTCTGGACGAAGAGGGCGTTGAGCACTTTAGCCACTTCTCCCCAAGGCACTGTGTCTTTGTATTCGAAGAGGTTCTTTCCCTGAAATAACATACCGCTACAATAAATGCAGCTTACACTGGCTGTAACTTCCATCAGATACTATTACATTTCGTCAACAATTTTCAGAAGCTTCTTCTACTCATCCACACAATATTCAAACTAATCTAAAGTAAAGTGGTGTTAAAGTTGTTAAAATGAATGTAGTTAATCTAATGTATTTAGTTATGTAGTTTAATATAATGTATCTAATGTAATGAATGTATGTAGTTAATGCCTAATGTATCTGCCTCAGAAACTACAATGCTTCACGTAAAAAATCACACAGTGACATTTTAATACCATAAAGGTTGAAGTATGAGGTAAGAAACATGATTTCATTATTGTTAATTAACACTTATCAATTTAAGAAAGCATCTCTTTTTTAGCATTTGTTTGTTGCAATTAACTATCCAAGCAACTCTGCTAGACAAAGTCATTCAACAAAGACTCCGATGGTTTGGACATGTACAGAAAATGCCAGTTGACCGAATCCCATACAATGCACCACATGCAAGTTTCGAAGGAAAAGAAACAAAGCAGACCAAGACTACGCTGGATATATAATATAAATGATGACATAACATCACTTGGACTAACACTAAGGGGAGCAATGGGCTTGACAAATTACTGAGGACAATGGAGATCATTTATTCGTACCCAACAACGCCAAATGGCTGGCATCTGGAACTGATGATGATGATGATGAAATGTTTAACACCACATGTTTTCTCTGCAACTCAGATTACAACCTGATTTCTTTTCATGGCTTTACTGACCAGTGACCACATAAGCATACAGTATCCTTGAAAGAAATGAGGGGGAATTCGGGGGAATTCGGTCAAACAACTCCTCAGTACAAAACAGGTATAAATTCCAAATGCAATTAATGTTAATTACCACATCTGCTGCATCTGAGAAAGCAGCATGCCAGATCAGAGTTCCTTTAGCCATGATCTCCTGTGAAGTCTGACTCGTAAGAATCACCGGAAGAGATACGACCTACAAGAAAAACCAAACTAGAATAAAACTCTGCACACAAATAAGCCCAGTACAACAGCTTTAAACGGTGAACCCATGAGTACAAACACAAATAGTAGGCGACAACAGAGTGGGCTTAAGCAAAAAGTAGACGCAAGCATATGTAGTTAACAAATGTTTAATATAACTTGCTTTTCGTGCAGTAGTTGAGTTTCATATTTGTCTTCAATTCTGAATTACAGAAGATTTGTTCACATTTTTGCATCCTATTTCTTGTTGAATATTGAGAAACAATGTGAGAAAAAAGACTTTAAGTAATGGAAAAATGCATACAGGTGTTTCTGAGATGCATTATGGACAATACAGACAATAGGTTTTGTCTTCTACTGGCAAAATTATTGATGAAAAGAAGGTAAAAATGAGCAGACAACAAAAGCCATGTGTTTGATGAAGTGCAAATTCCAACATAAACACCCACAGACTAATATAGAGGCAATTACGGCTGTAACCAGTTGCGAGAAATGCAATATCCACCTGTGCACTGGTGACTGTTTTACACTTGGTCATAAACTGCTACATATGTCAGTTTTTTTTCACAATAAAATATACATTTAAGAGTCAGACTTGCTTCATAAAATGTATACTTTATAATACTTAACTGCAACCTGTTGCACCATTGTTCTTCTACCATGTGCACTGTCAATTTACTCACTTTCAGAAAAAAATTAGGCAGGAATGGGTTAAGTTAAACCATAGTCAAAAATAATAAGTTATAGAAATCTCTTTGGCTAGAGCTCGATAGATAAATAGTGATTAGCATTCCAATCTGATATTTCTCATAACTCACTTTCAGTGGAAATGCATCGCCGCAGACTGTAACTGTTGAAAAGAATACGAATGCATATTTGTGTTCGGTGACGAGCTCCTCGTTCTTGCCACGGTCCGGTCTCTTAACGTTCTTCAGCTGAACGCTGTGGAAGTGTGCTGTGAACGAATTTGTGCCTCGATTAACAGCAAATGTGCGCTCCTGTCCATTCAGAATCTGGCAGGCGCCTGGCACAGGAGTAACTTCAGTCGGAATGCTCTTCTCGTGGAATAGTGAAACTGTCACTTTTGGTGGTGCAAAGCTCAACCCTAGGCCACTTCCACCCAGTATTCTGTAACAAACATCGCAACACTTTCCTGTATTCGTGAGTGAAGATCTTGCTTAAGGACTTGCAGTATCAACCCTTTCATGGTTTATGGACAATTGCTCACCAAGAGTTGCTCGCTAGGTCTATTGATTGTGGGTCAATTGCTTGTGAGGTCAGTTACTTGCTATGACAATTGTTCACCAGGTCAATTGCTTGAATAGGCAAATAATAGCAAAACTGGCTTAATTGTAACAACAATAACAAGAAGTGAAACACTCAGTCTCTAGATTTTACAATATCAACAGCATGATTATGCTCACCAATTTTTTTCTGATGATCTCTCTCTGTCCTTCTGTCTTTGTATCTGTCTGTCTCTATCTCTCTCTCTGTCAGTCTGTCTCTCTCTGTCCCTATCAGAGCTACACAAAAAGTTAGGAACAGAAACAACGAAACTGTAAGCCCAAGTATAAAACAGTATTCAAGAACTGACCTAACTGACATGCTGAAACCAAGACTTTTGCCACTGCTCACTTTCAGTACTCGATCCGGAATATTTCGCTCCACCACAAACGCCCTACAAAAAACGAAGAAGAACATGGCTCAAATCAAAATCTGTCTGCTATTCCATGGTGTATATTTATGGCAAAGTAGACCATTGCGGATTAAATCTCAGTTAATTGATATATCATATCAAATAAAAAGCAATACATCGAGTTGATTCAACTGTAAACGGTTACCAACCAATCAAATGGTGGTTTGAACTGTGATTTTCATAAAGTCCATGCAGAATGGCTGAAACTGAAACATCATATGCTATTTATTTATTTATTTATTTATTCCGGATATTTCTATAGCGCCTCTTCAAGTCAACTACTACTTCCACTCAGAGGCGCTCCCGACTACAGCATTTGATACTGTGCCGGAGTTTTCACGCCGAAGCGCCACGAGCAATTGCGAGTGAAGGACTTGCCCAAGGTCCGTACGCAGCGGCTAGAGTGGGATTCGAACCTGCAACCCTCTGGTCACAAGGCGCCGAACTTACCACTGAGCCACCACGCCCCACAGCTATGTTCAGCTGTAAGTGGTTGTAGACTAATTATGATTTTAATAACAATTATTGAATGGATTAAACAGGTCAATTAATTTTAATTTTATGGGACAGATAGCATTTCATTGAAAATAATCTCATTAACCAAAGTGGCAATTTTAAACCATCCAGATAAATTTTGTCATCTATTGGTCATCTTCACTGCAAGACCAAGTTGAAGCTGTCAGATCAACTGGTATGTCCTTGACGCAAATTTAAGTCATCTGACCACCAAAACTGTTCTGAGTACAAACTGCCAACTGCTCTTGGTGTAATAAATTTTATAGCTTGATCTGAATTTTGAATGGAAAAACAGTTCCTGACAACAAAACAGACGTGATCCACATGGGTGGAAGTGATATTTAGATATTTCACAGCTGAGAAGTAGCTACTCATCCTTCTTTCAAGTTCCACTCTATGCATTCTCTTCACATCACCTGACATGATCAGAATACACGTCATAGTATTCCGAAGATGTTGGATGTTCAAAAAGTAGGATGCACTAACACTTTAATGACCAGCGTGTACTAAAATGTAGGGAAAACCTAATCCCTCTTGTCATTAAAGGGTTAAGAGTTGTGGATTGCAGTTGACATACTAGCGCTTCAGCTAAAACAGCCTTCAACAGCCTCCAAGGACAACTATTAAAAGATAAATGTCATTACTCAGCTATTACCTTTCCTTCTCTTACCTTACTGTCAAAGATCAGGAAACTTAGCACTACTGTGTATTGCAGTCTCCTACCAATCTATCCTCTTCGATATACTATAGCCTATATTCTGAACCAGTCACAAGATACCAGTGCTACACAAATAAATAATACTAAGTAGAAACTCTGGCACTGAAATATTTGGGTGGTGCCAGTCCCAGAAGAAGAAGGGTGAGGTTGATCATCTTTATGAAGACATAGCGTCGTTAAACAGAGATTACCTATTAAATAACCATGTTGTCTGAATATAGAATATGATAACGACTTACCTTTGAAGGTGTTCAGGTAAAAACTGGGATTTGACTCCCTTCAGAGCTCTCTGCAGATCATCACCACAGGTGTCGCTAGTATACTTGATATCCGCAATTATGATCAGTGCACTGCCAAGGTGCTGTATCATTTTGATGAGAACATCACCAACTTCATTACATCTACAGATAGAGTTAACGACACCATTATCTAATTTACAATACAATAACATATGAATTTTCTACCTCTTCCCTCACGAAATGCCTCAAAACTCACTATTTCTCATTGGTTTTCAAACACACGGATATCTAACTGCACTGGCTCAAACCAGCACACTCTACATTGAAGGACAAGCCCTCAAAAAAATCAGCTACCATGTCACTAAAATGACTAATGACTAATGCAATACTCAAAAATTCAGTCCCTCAGGAACAATTCATTATATTAAGAGGCAACAATCTATATATATGAAATGCTATACTATTATTATAACTATTTATTAAATGCCTCGGGAACAAAAATATCAAATTACAAGTACAAAATGATTGATCTAAGAAAAATCAAGCCTTGTCCCAGTTTTCAGTTAGTTATTATCATTATTATTATAAAAATATTTACCATGAGTTGTTCTGCACCTAAGGACTATGCAAAATCAGTCCAGAGAGGAGATAATACTCAAATGGATGCAATGCATCAATACCCTGGAGTGAAAGATACAACTGAAAGCAACTGCTTTAAAGCATCAGCTTACTTTTTGCGATGCATTGGAACAGACAGCTCGTTTATTATTATTAATATTATTTTTCTTCTTCACTATGAATTATTTTCTTACAGTTTATCCAATCGGTCGATTGCACCCTCGACAGGTTTTGAAAGTGCCGTTATTTCACGTTTCTGCTCAACATTCCATTTCTCAATCTCTTTCCAGATCAAACAGAGAATTTCATTCAAATTCGTTGTTGCAAGAAGAAGAGAATTTGTCATTTCCTGCAAGAAAATGAACAACAATTGTACTTAAAAGAGATTAATTTACTCACATATTTCAACCTAAATGAAAAACATGCTGCACGGCTTCTGTTCAAGGAGTGGATCATATTCAAGATTCTCTTCATGGGCTGAGCCTCAATAGTCAGCGCAGTCCCAGAACACATCATGGAGTTCTGCATTCCTGTCTCCAGAGAGGTCAACAATTGTGGCCCATAGATACTCTTTGATACTGCACTCCTGTACAATGATGTAGCCACAGCATGCTTTCTTGTATGCTAGGCCATCCTTAGGAACAGGCTTCCACTAAAATCACACACTGTTACTTCTTGTGCTTCTCATGTGAACCTTCAGAACTGGACTATAAAGATTCTGTTGCCAAGAATATCGCAGATGCAGTTTTATCGGACACTATACTTCGAATATGAAGACTTTTTATCATCGGCTACCAATGAACTCACCGTTCTTCAAACAGTTTACCATCTTGAAGTGAATGTCAGAAGTGTTCATAATAGCTGCTAACACCCGATGAGCCATTTTGGGCTTTTCCCAATCCAACAACAGTAACATTTTACACCAACTGTCTTTTTGTAAAATGTGAGCAGTTGACTTGCATTCTTAAATGGCTACTAACTTACTTACTTTACTGTTCTGCCAGACAATTCGAGAAATTTTGTCCATCTTAAGCTGTATCTTATTAGATCTGCATCACAGACATGTTTTGGCATCTTTCTGCAGTACTTGAAAAATGTGCTGTATAAATAGCACAGTAAATACATACATGTGCAGAATTCTGCACCGACATAAGGAAATACTTTGAATTAATAATATCTATGTGAAGAAGCTACATCATGAAATAAAACATGAAATTCATGTTCTGTTAGAATTAACCATATCTTTAACAATAATTACTGGTAGCCATATCCTTTGTAACAACTAGAACTCATACTCTGTATTGCCATTGTAATATCAGAGAGTTATTTTTGGTAGGCTAAGGTAATTATTTCGTGTACTTAGGCTCACTCATAACAGAAGACGCGGAGTGTAGCAGGGAGATAGGTATAAGAACTGCAAGAGGACTGGGAATAGGAGCAGATCTGAATAAATTGTGGAAAAACCATAACATAAAAATTACCACAAAGTTAAAGTTAATAAAGACACTTATATGGCCAGTGATGATGTATGGCTGTGAGAGTTGGACAATCAAAAAGAGGGAGGAGGATAGAATAAAGGCATTTGAAATGAAATGCATACGAAAAATCCTTGGAATATCATGGACGGGGAAGAAAACAAATGAATGGGTACTGGAGACGGCGGGGGTGGAAAGGAACCTATTGGAATCAATCAAAAGAAGAAAGATGTCATACTTTGGGCACATAATGAGGAAACAGAGGGATTGCCTAGAGAAAGAAATTATGCAGGGAACGGTACCGGGAACAAGAGCAAGACCAAGGAAGAAGTGGATGGACAACATTGGCGAATGGTTGGGATTATCAACAGAGAGGTTGCTGCGAGTAGCCGAAGACAGGAAAGGATGGAGAAGAATCGTCTACAATGCGACCAACCCTCGTATCGAGGACGGTTAAAGAGAGAGAGAGAGAGAGAGAAGGTAATTATGGAACCAGTAGATGCTGAGGCTCTTAAGAAGCTAGGTTATAGGAATAGGATTCTACATGTTGACAATCTGCATGAATAATATACTGCAGCTGGTCAGAGAATTCCAATCTACTTCTAGCCAGTTTCGAGATTATAAGTTGTGTTAGACAGAACATGATTTTGAAATTATAAATAGAAAACAGATGGACATTCTTAGAAGGTTCTGGAAAGTAATCCATCTGCGTCAGTAAAGAACTTTCCATTCATCAAGAATAAGTAGGTAATTCTAACTAAGGACAACCTCCCCGTGAACTGGTAATGTCAATCTAGAGATCATATATGCAGAAGTCCTATAGGGTTGCTGGACATCACAAGATACCTTTGCCTTAGGCCTCAGAGTCAGAGGTCAGAATGAAGCTTAGACTGGAGATTGTGTATTAGGCTGACATGTCTAGAGTTAACAGACACTATAGGCGTTCATCTTAAGAAGTCTAGAATAGAAGTTCTCGTAGCTATCGCAATCTTGTAGACATCTCGTCAGTGTAACTGAACAATAATCGACAATTGTACTCTGTAACCGTAAAGAGACATTCGTAGTAAATGACAATAAAGAAACTATACAGACAGAACCAAAGTCTGATAGATGTCGTAGACAGCAAACCAAAAGCTGTTATAGAGAAGTTATAGCTTCTGGAGAACCAAATCCAGAACGGCCATAGTAACATGGAGAGTATATTTGCAGAGAATCACCCAGGCAACATCCCACCGAAGAAAGTCAAATGCATGGCCGTGTCTTGGTCTTTCTTGCTCTTCAACCCAGAGAACCACCTGTTAGGGCTCAATATCAATGTTCTCACCAGTTACTGACTGTTTTTTTAGCACCACAAATGCAATTCTTAGTGTGTCGTGAGCAATTTACTTGCTAACTCACTATCATCATTTGAATCACCGTCAGGACTGACTATGTTACTCTGGCCATTGCATGACTTGACCCCTTGTCATAAACCCATGCCTCAGATTTACTAATACTGTACATAACAATAAATGCTTCAAATAAATAACTAAATAAATATACAAGTTGATGGTGAAACCACGTCAGCCAAATGGGAAAGCTGTCGTTTGTGTCCTACCTTGCGATTTTCAAAATTTTCGACCATGCTCTTTTGCTGTTCTCTTTGTATGTCTGTCCTGAGCCTTTCCAGCTCCACCTGGTGACCTTTCGTCAACTGCAAGTTCAACTGTTTTAGTTTCTCTGCAGAAAAATCAATTTAAAATCCAGTACACAATCAAATACAAGAAAGTTACAATCATCTTCCACATTGATCTCCTTCATCATCTTTTCAACAATCCTAATTATCTATGGCTAGATGATCCTAAAAGATACAAGTCCGGTTCAAATCCTGGACATGAAAAGGTCATTTTCACGCTTGTATGTGTGAAGAATAAACTATCAAATAAAAACCTCTACTGTGGTAGTAATATTTGTCGCATATAGTAGTATCAGTTGCAGCCACATAATCACACAGATGCTACAAACAGTACAGACCCCAATAGGAATAACAAATGCCTTAACCCTTTAAGGACAAGAGGGATACATTTTAGTACACACTTGTCGTTGAAGTGTTAAATGCCTCAATCCTTGGTTAGGCTTACATACCTTTATCAGGCTTCAATAAACTACTGAAGATGATGATTTATTCTGCATTACAAAGATAAAAGGCCTAAACATGTACCAGCAGATACTGCCATTACATGCAGTGCATCAAAATGCACAATAAAATGCACAATAAAGTATCTGGAGCCAGACATGTCAACAAACACTGTGTTCTTAAGCTGTGATAATTCCGACTTAGGCAATTGAACAGTATGTACAGACACCAATATCCTCCTTCAATAGTTTTTCCACTTAATAAGGATGACTTTGAAGTCCTGTGATCAGTGTACTGGACGGTCAACCCTGAGGTAGCCATGACTTTTAAATCCCCACCAACAGAGAGAAATTCTAATGAGCCTGGCCACAGTGAGTACAGTGAGCTGACGGGAGGATCAGGCACCAAGGGAGAGGACTACCCAACTGCCTTCATTCAGAAAATGAAGCTGCTAACAGTTCATGCCTATATTTGCTTTGAGTTAAAAGGAAATGTTTTTTGAACTTAAAAGAAAATAAATCTTCTTAAAAATAAGACTGGCTGCATTATCAAACACAACGGGCATATACTCATCAGCTATAAACTTGTAAAGGTCTGTTCTAATGGCACTCCGATAGCAGAAAATAATAATCCAAGTGGAAAAATGTTCACTACCTTCTTTTTCTTCATAGTCCATTCGAAACTTTCCCTGCTTATACTGTACATCTTCAATTTTTTGTCCAATGTGCTGTTAGAAACAACATCAGATATCACACACACATGGTTTAATGTCACAACATGTATAAAATGGTTTTATGTCACAACATGTATAGAATCACCCAGACAATTTGCCATATTGTAAATATGCTCAAGAGCTGAAATCCTGACAAAAAATTCAACAGAGCTAGTTAGATACACGTACATTTGGGGAACTGCTCTAGCGAGGCAGGAGTGGCGAAAAGAAAAACTGAAAATTTACCCAAAGTGGGTTTTGTCCTTGATAAAACATCCTAGAGGTGGCAACAGACAAAATGCGGAAATGGCTGTCAAATAATTCTTGTTTGGTGCTTTGCTACCGGGCACATCTAGACCTCAAATAATAACAGAATAGCAACTCACTGACCAGAACGACGATCGATAAACGTTGATTCTTCTAAACTACTTTAATGACTCCTATTTCAGTCAAATTGTATCTTCATGGTATAATTACACGATATGCAGTATTATAGTATCAACTAGTCACCTTCTGTACAACACAGTGGTCTCTAAGTAGCATGCATGGCCTGTAACGTAAAAACCACAGGCTCCGAGTCACGAGTGTGCTAGCCCCAGGACTTGGGATTCATCCATTGCTAGCTAAAATGCCAAAGAAAATGAGTGCCTTCCCTACTTTCACCTAAAGGCACAAGGAATGCCTTATTTAACAGTCAACTACCATAGTTCTACTAATGATAAAACATAAGGCAAAGCAATCATATCACCATTTATTATATGAAACATTAAAAAGTGTTGGCAGCTTTTACTTACGGCAACGTGGTTTTGAAGTGTTGTTAGTTTCTGCTGAATCTCCAGAGTTTCCATGTTAGTATCAGCTACTTTCACCTTCCTCTTAAACTCGTTATTCTAAAATTCCAATAAGGTCATGTCATAATGTTCAAGTTTATTTCCCATGTGTGCAATAATTTTTGGACCCAAGTCCCTGCCTGTGTTATAGCAGAATTCATGTCATAATATAATGCATTATATTGAGTCACTAACTAGTGTGCTGCATTCAAAAGCTTTTTCCACATACTCTTGCATAGGAAAAACCACAAGATTAAAAAGGAATCATACAAATATTTTACTTATTAGCAAAAAACGCCACCATATCAGCATCAGCCAATGCCGATTGACTCAAGACCGCCGACGCAAGTTGCTCAAACAAAACCTTCACCAAAGGCACTTTTGTTATTGATAAGAACAAGACAGGAAGTATTGAAGCCTGTGATACAAAAGCAATGTAACAGCCCAGCATCTGAGTCAGAATTGTACTTGCAAATCTTTAAAGCAGTATATCAGGAGACACTTATCAGAAGTGATTCCAAAAGGCCAACAAGAATGGTTTGTTGTCAAGTGCAGACTTTATCCCCATGACAAAGGAGTTAAGCAAACAACCATTTTAATTTCAGTTATGTCTAACGCTAAATTTCTCAGTGTAAGGGTCTGCAAAAGTCTACTGGCTAGTACACTTGACTGTCAATCCACAGGTCAGGGATTCAATTCCCAGCAGGACAGAAACATATTTTGAGATATCTCCTATACTTGCACTCTCTAGTGAACTCGACTACATAATACATTAACATAATACATTAACCATATACAGTCAGTGAGAAGACCAGGTAGCAGGGAGAGGACTGGTCACCCGCCCTCAGGCCGATGGTAATAAAAAGTTGCTACAGGTCACAATGTGTCAATTACAGCAGATGTTACAATGTGTCAATTATCATCACGTTGTCTTACATCTGCTTCACATGATTCAATCAGAAGCCGTTCCTCGCCCAGACACTTCTGAATAACGCGAACAAAAGTGCTGTAGTTGCCATCAAAGGCTTTCTGAAGAAAACAGACAATAAACTCAGTGACATCATACAAGAAAAATGTCATCGTTATTGTTTGCCTTTATTTACCTTCACTTATCTAAATTTATCTTCATATCTGCTGTTATCTTCTGTCATGATCATCTTCATCATCATGATAATTATTCATGATCATATGCAGTTGTGAAATATACCAGGTTATCTAAATGCCTAATTCCGGTTGGCAAGGCAGTTGGACGCCATATCTGCATCTGGCATCCACTGCTCAACGTTATTTCGAGGTGGCAATTTGACATTGAGCTTTTTAGCTCAGAAGGCAAGTTGTCCAATTTAGACACTGCTGTCAGACCAACCATCGATTAAAGTCTTGTGCAGTACAATAAAAGAACTACAGACATTTCCAGATAGACTGAATAAGAGACTTCTCAAAGCCACAATTAGACCAAGGCATGTGAAAACGCCAGGTAACATTTTGTTAAGTTATTGAGCACCATTCTTAGGCAATAGCTCAACAGAAGGATCGTTAGGCTGATCAAGCAATCTGACAACCTTTTCCTGTGTGTCAAGAGGGTGGCACAACATTAAAATGTCTTGTGTGCCATTGGTTGATGTCCTTGTGCCTGAGACAATGGCCCAATAGAAGTTAATAATTAATTAGAAATGTCAGTTTCACACTGGGGCTTAAGTCTGAATGCAGAGATGGAAGGCAATGTATTAGTAACCTGGCGCAGGTTCCCATCACTTTAACGTTTTCTCCACAATAAATCTCAAACTCCAACAAGAAATTGATGCAGAAATGTAAAGAGAAATTACACAGACATCCTTGATGCTATTTTTAATTTTTAGGCATGATTCATTATACTATAAATATTTTCTAGTCTATTTCACTGCCTTCCATATCAGGTCACTAGCAACCCAATCCAGTGGGAATATGTTAAGCAACAGAGCAACAAAATGTCTAAATTCTTTTTTTCATCGCAATAATGATCATAAGTTTTTTATTTATACCTTGAGAGAATCTTTGGCTCGACCCAAATCCAGCGTCTTTTCTAAGTCGAATCCTTGCCCTGCTTGCAATCCATCTTCATTTCCTTCGATTTTCATCATAAGCTCCTTGTATAGATTTTCCGCTTTTCTCTTTCCACTTTCCTCTTCCAGGTCAACCGATTCCCTGCAGATATGAAACACCAAATGAAGGCAAACATAAACATGAATGTGAAAAGAGTTTATGAGGTAAATTATGGACTTTTTACTGTGAAAAAGGAAGACAGCAATTCAATTTTGCTAGGATGTGAAAAGCAGCAAAGAGAAACAACTCACAAGGAGGCAGAGATACCAACAGCAATTCAGAAACTGACAGAGGAAGCAATACATTGAAATAGCACTGGAAACAAATTTCTTGTTTATGAACTGTTTTGATTGACTTGGCTTGCATAAAATAAACGCTGAAGAACTCTGGGAAACATTGAAAGTGCCATATAGGAACCTAAAAGAAAGTTTTAATTAGGGATTTTGGTATTCATAATACAGACCACATTTACAAACACTGTAACATGAAACTACGAAATTCTGCTGAACCAGGATCAAAAACTTGAGGTTATAATAATTAAACACAATTTACAATCATCAGATGAAGAATTAACGAGGTCACCTGGCTACTAATGACAGAACAATTCACATGAGCAGATAATAATGACAGCAATATGACCTTGCACAGCTACCAAGATAAGGTTGGAGATAAAAAGAAACATCCTGATGTTGGAACCAGGGTTTCCATTAGAACCCAAAAAGAGGACATACTTATGTTCTGACCTGAACTTTTGGACATAGCTAATTTCTAACGGCAATCACACCGGGCGTAAATGACATAACAGAATACACAATCACACACTTTATCAGAGGCGCCGCCAGGCTTAAAAAAATTGGACGCACACCCCTCCCGTATCCTCCCATCCACACCCGTCCCCTGTCTGCCATTCGTAGTCATGCACTGAAAATGACTCAGAGTGACTCATAAAAGTACAGTCTAACACACGCATATGTTATCATATATTATTTATACATACTGTATGGTAAACCAAAATTACACAGTGAAATTGTCAAAAATATCGATGCGATGCCTAATCCTTGTGTGGATTTGATTTGGTGGGTGGACGCACGTGCGTCCAGTGTTTCACGCTGCCGGCGCTTCTGCACTTTATTATCGATATTTAAGACAGAATTTTCAAGTTCAAACTAAAGTTTGTATTTATACAACAAAAAACAATAGTACAAATGCATAAACAAACAGAAAATGTAATAATGTATGTCACTAAATCACTGTAACTTTAGTTTTTTATTTGGCTGATACAACACATATACGTCCGACGATAAACAAATGGACGTGTGCAAATCACCACTGGAATTTTACTTACACCTAGCCTGAAAATTTTGGACGTTTTGGACATTTGCTACGGACATAAAAACGGCCATTTGGGCGTTAACGGATACACTGGCTGGAACGATGCTGTGATTATTTTTGCACCTCTGCTAACAGTGCTTAACTTCTGGACCACACTTCTGTTGTCTTTACTTTATTGTATCAAAATGCCTTAACTTGATAAAATGAATGTTCAAGAAGCAAATGAGATTGCATAATACTGTAAAAATGAGAAAGACCTCACTGTCTCTTCAGCTAGAAAAGCAAATAAGATAATTACAGTGATATTGAAAGTTACCTCATAGAAGTTTCTTTTGCAAAGTGCTACACATATTTGCGATTTTTTCATATTTGCTGAGAAAAGACCTACCAATCCTGTTCTTCGATCCAATCAGCAAATCTTGATCGTATCTTGTATGGGAAACTGATTCTTCCATAAAGTTCATTCACGCGATCATGAAACTGCCGGTTCTTCTTGCACAGGCCATTCAGCGTCTGCCAAAGAGTTTTACTCATTGTTCCTTCCTGAAGAAATTACCAGACAACTAAAGTCACCAAAAAGAATGATCAACAATAAAGTAAAATACACCAGCATATCAGAGTTACCCGCATAACTGTATGGGTGTATGTGGTTCAATCTGTGGTTCAAAAAATAGAAATTTGACTTATAAATTCGTCTTCAAATGTGATATTACTTCTGTAGGTGGTGCGAGCATTAATCAAACATTTCCTAGGGGTGCAAGACATAGTAAAGGTTGGGAACACCTGTTGTAAAAGAAACAATACTTCCAATTTTATGCATAAGTGTGGCATGTTCATCCACATCTGGCTCGGTCACCATAGAAACTCAAGATGCTATGGGAATGAGATTTTAGGGCTGACTTGATTTTGGAATAAGACGTCAGGAATGAGATATTAAAAGAATAGTTAAATAAAGAAAAATAAAGAACTGATACATCAAACGAACTCGTGAAGCCTCTAACCCCGTGTTGTCAAAGCTGTGGGTCACTCGGTGTATGGGCATCTTTGGTATTATAATAAAGAATTAGTAGAATTAAGTGGCGATTCATCGAAGTCAGCTCTAAGTTTATGATTAAATGTTGAACTGGTTAGTGTTCAGAAGAACTATAGTGCGATGTAGCTAAAGTGAACTTATATGTGCAGAATTGACAGGATCTGGTTTATTTACATATAAAGTGTTCAAATGATAGATCAAATAAACTTGTGAAGCTTCTAACCCCATGCTGCTAAAGCTGTGGGTCACTCAGTGTATGGGCATCCTTGGTGTCATAACAAAGGTCTTCACTTTCTCCCATAAGCTGTACAATGTGTACATCTATTAATCTACCTACAGATTGGACATTATGATTGGACATTATGATGTTATAGTGACATCAGTTTGTTTATATCTCGAATGTTAATAGAACTCACATGGACTTATTTGATTCTGTGTGAGAAACCTAGGCCCCTATGTTCTAAACATGAGAATGCCCAAAGACTTATTCCAACAAGAAAGATAATTACACTAGTTATTTGGTGCTGAATAGGTAGAATAGGGTCTTTGTGTTGTGCTATTTTTACCTGATTAAATCTACAAACTCTATCTGAAGACTGATGCCTTATTGAATGTTACTCCTCTTGATGTAATTTGCATTTCACTTCCAGCTTTGACGAAGGATAAGCATAACGCGGCAGACACCCCAAGATCTAGCAAAGGAGTCGCCATCAATGGCTGAACACCTCAAGACTTTTACAGAATCCGTATCTTTTGGCTAAACAGCTAACATCTGACTTAATGACTTGTATATTACGGTCAACTCTTCATTCCGAAGAAATGCGCTATAACAGCTTATTTGACAAATGGACGCGGATTTCGTCAACATCGGTCCGAATAAAAAGTTTTAAATACGCTCTCCTCACAAGTCCTTTAGGCATGCTAATGCCATGAAACAATTCCTACAGTTTTAAAACCAGTAGTCACCAAAACACTTACTGTAATTGAGAAATTTTATCCAATATCGTTATTACGAAAAATCATAATATCTACGACGATCAATCGACACACTGTTTTCGGGAAACAGAAAGTACTTAGACTTAATTTGGGTCAGTCCACACAGTGGCCATCCAACACTTCTCATAATTATGTCAAACACTGAGCTACCAGACTACGATAGGCCTAATAATTATTCTGGCGTTTTTCACATTAGGCCTAACAGCATTGTAATCGCAAACTTTAAATTTCTCAACCGTAACAGCTAAACGCGTGGCACCATTTTATTCACGACTCGCGAGCGCTGCGTCAAGTAGTCACAGAGGTTGTCCAGCAATCATAATCCAGCACGTCTTCACGGCTCAAAGACGCTGATTAAGTCATAATGTTATGGATGGATCCAGGGTTTAACGACATCTTATAGCAACAAAGGCTGTTGACGTCGACAGAAATTAGTTTGGCATATTACAGCTCAAATAAATGTTATCGTTGAAGCAATGAAATTTATATCGAATCGCGCCTGAGGTTCATTTACTGATAACGGTTATGTGGCAGTAAAATGCCATAGACAACAATAACGTCTATACTGTCTCATCATGACAATGTGATGACATGGTGTCTTCTTATCGTAATCGTAATCGTAATCTCCGGATTTCTACAGCGCCCAAAAAAGCGAAGTCGCGGGAACCAGCATATTCACAGGCGCTTAGACAGATCAAAATCGATAGGCGGGGGTCAAATCGGTTCCAGGTCAAGATCCAAAGGAGTCAGTCAGGAAGACAGTAAGACGGTTAAGGTGGGTGGTGTTTAGGGTTTAGACAGCGAGGGGGTTAGGTGTTTTAAGTGCTACATACTACTGTTTTGTGAAATAGAAATTGATATTAAAATTTGATTTTAAACTTCTTCCTTTAACCGACATTGTCAATCCTTCTCATAGGCTATCCACCGTAGCCATCTATCAGCTGGATGAATCCAGAGTTTAACATCTCATGGCGTCAAACGCTCCTGTAAATAACTAGTTCTCGCGACTTACCGTTCTCTGTAGCACTGTAGAAGTCTCAAGTTTACAAGACTAGTCTGCTCCTATGTTGAGAATCAGAGCACCCACTCAAACCTTCGCAAATTTATTACTGAAATCGTTGCTTCTCAAGCCTTAGATCTTTGGAGATGGGTTTGTTCCATAAATAGATATCAATGCAGCGACCACGGGAAATTCCAAGGAATCTGGGGATTCCCTCCGTTTGCATATCAGTACCTAATAATCTTAACCAGTACAGCGCTGCGTAACGGTTAAACGCATGCCACCAGATTATTAACGAGCGCTACGTCAAGTCAGAGAGGTTGCTCAAAGATACCATGTAAACAAACAAATCCGGTCGCCAGAAGCAACTACAACGAAGAAACAGAGGTGCTATTACAGTGGGGTTGAGCGATATGGGATGACGGTCGAGTGATGGGAAAGGAGTAAGATTTCTTGAAAGGCTTAAACTAGTTTTGAAACGAAAGCCTGAGCAGTAATAGATGCACAAGCTTCAAGAGTGATGGCGGGTGGTGACGGGATAGGTAGACGAACGGCCAATTTTCGGAATTCAGAAGGGTTCTTATTCCAGTGTGGCATTTGGATCGGTTACAGAAACTGAAAGCAGTTTCTGGACAGCCGAGAGTTGAGAGTATTGTATTCTATTCGACATTTATAAAGCGCTTCCAGTGAGAGCCATTACGGTCAGAATGAAGAGAATGGAGAGAAGCAGCAGAGTGAAGGTTCTGGTTCTGTTTGGCGAAGAATTAAATCACATAAATATTTTGGAAGAAGATCAAGTTGAGCCTTAAAGACAAGAGTTTTTCAGCCATAAAGGTGGTAATGAAATCAAGGCAGATGGGCAGTCATTCTAGCAGCGGCACAGAGTTCAGACTGAAAAAAGCAAAATAGACCTTAGGAAGACCGATGAGAAGAGAATTGCAGTAGTCAAGTCAAGAGCAGACAAATGCATGAACATGGGGCGTGGTGGCTCAGTGGTAAGTTCGGCGCCTTGTGACCGGAGGGTTGCAGGTTTGAATCCCACTCTAGCCGCTGCGTACGGACCTTGGGCAAGTCCTTCACTCGCAATTGCTCGTGGCGCTTCGGCGTGAAAATTCCGGCACAGTTTCAATGCTGTAGTCGGGAGCGCCTCTGAGTAGTACGGTAGTTGACTTCGAGAGGCGCTATAGAAATATCCGGAATAAATAAATAAAATAAAGTGAAAACTGCAGATGAGACAGAGCAACGGATAGCCCTAAGGCGCCCTAGGTAAAATAGGAAGAGCAGGCGAGTGTGGAAATATGTTCAGTAAAGGTGAGAATCTCGAGAGTCGCACCTCGATCGCGAACACTACACGAGAAGGTGAAGAACGGAAACCTTCAGAAAGCAAAGTCAAGTTTTGGAAGTTGCTGAGTGCCAAACCAAATTAATTGAGTTTTGGACGAAATGAGGCAGAGACAATTGGAAGACATCCAGGAATGATTGGGTAGAGTGGGATGATTATATGGTTAAGAGTGCAAAGATACGTAGGCTTGGAGTATTGCAACAGGTGAATGATGTACATGTTTCATTTGTTGAAACTATGCTCAGGATATCTTCCACTGTTCAACCACTTTTACGAACCTCTTTCTAATGTACAAGACAACCTTCCAATTTCTGAAGATGCCTCAAAATAAACTGATCTGACATTCAGTTGTATTGCATTCTAGCAATCTTCAACAACACAATGTGAATAAAAGAAAACCAACCTAGTATTCGCTTTATTTTCAACTGTTCAAATGTTATCACAAAAATTAAGTGACTAACTCCAATTTTGTCTTTATAGAAACATAAAATGCACACACAGCTTCAAATCAGTATTACAAAACTGCAAAAGCTCCACATTCATTGTCACAAAATCTAATCCAGCCAAAACTAATCTAATGAAATGACTTCTATATTGCCATAATAATAATAATGCAAAAGCATCAACTAACAGTTGCTTAAGTAAGATCATAGTCAAACTCATAATCCTTTGGTGGAGTCCAGTTGAAACCTGACAGGTCATGACAGTTGGTAGTCACGCTACAATGGGTCGGGAAGTTGAAACACGCAATGCTTCAATTCTCAAGACATGAATGAGGTTAAACACTTGTAATGCATGGAGTTGAGGAGTGAATTCCACAGCTTTTGACCAGCCAACAAAAATGACCTTACGCTATTTGTGCAAGCCACAACAAGAGTTGAAGCTTCTGCAGAGCAAGTCTAATATTTGCTGGTATGAAGGATGTGCAATGAGCAGAGAGGGTATTTGCTTTACATCTAATACCCTGTCAAGCATTTGTACAAGACAGATTTTAAATTGAATTCTAAAACTGCTAGACAATTACAAGGCACATATTAAATAATAAGATGGGATAGTAATTCAGAATGTGCAACAACCAAATCAGTGTAAAGTAAAATCACCGTAGGCCTACTTACAGCATTACAAAATGTCCTTTTGACAATGAACAATGTCCAACTTGAACAATGTCCAACTGACATTGTTATTGGTTTTCAAGATTCTTCCCCTTGATTGTTGATGCAGCTCTTGAGTGCTGTGGTCCTGTCTTGATGAACACCGCTTGCATCCTTCTCTTCATGTTAGTACCATGTTCAAGTGCATTGACAAGCACAACATGTTTTTGCCCTCTTGTACATTCTTTTGTCCGGAACAATCATCCACTATATGCCATTCTGCTCCAGAAACATTTTCCGGTTATCTCTTACGTTGTGCCTGTTTAGATTGTGTAAGATAACCACGTTCAGCACTTTTGAGATTCTTACAAGGTGTTATTTGAAGGTCCATATACATATATACAAACATTTCAGTAGCAAGTTATAGCTACAATAACTTCACACATATAAGTGAGAATACCACTGCTCTGAAGTTGGAACATTGCAAAGTCAGTACCGTAATAGAACAGACATTGAGCAAATAGTTGTGACAATAATACCATCTGGTGTTAACAATAATACCATCTGGTGTTAACATCAGTTGATCGGTCTTCATCCAGGTAGTTTTTAAGCTATAGGTTAGACAGTCAATCCAGTCATCCATGCTCAAAGAAAACAAGTCTGAGAAAATACAAAAAAATTATGGGACTTAGAAATTAAAATTTCTGGGTAACAACGGAGATTACTAGAATAACAGATAAAAAGTAACAACATTTCAGCGATGTTGGAGTTTGCAACATAAAGCTAGAAATTACAGAATTCATACAGATGTTTAAAACACATTAAAGACAAGCTTCGAAAACAAGAATAAGTCTTAGCGAAACAACAACAACCACTAGAGGACAAAGAGTTCATCTCATTGGAAGTCTGTAGAAACACGTTTCAATGGGTAACAAACTTAAAAGCAGATTTAGAAAAATATGCGATTTGTCTCGCTTCTTACAGAAATTCATTGATACTTTAATACAGCCTACATTTTAGACTCAGATACTTGAATAATTTTTACAATCTTCCAACTCAAATCTACTTCCAACTTTGAACCAACCACCTTCATCTGCCTAAGATCATAATCACAACGGAAAGATCCAAAAGCATAATTTTGGAAAAATCAGCAATCGTATGATATCAAGCCACAATGGAACAGAATGGTTTTCAACTGCTATTAAAACAGTTTAAGAAAGGCTAATGAGTTCTGTTGCATGTTTTCAGCAACTTAATCCAACATTAAGCCAAAAGTTTTGTGTACTACTCCCAAACAAGCACCACAGATCTTCCATAAAAACACATATGAAAATGTATAACCACTGTCACTGCCAATACAACGAATTTGATAAAAAAAAGACGTGTGTAAAAACTTCAAAACAAATTTTTTACACTACCAATAAGGCGCACTAGTGACACTTTAGTTAACTTTCCGGTTCTTGTACCAAACAAACCAAGTCCAAAACTAGCATGGCTCAGCTTCAGACCATCAACCGTCATTGTGAACTTTCAGGTTAATGGTAAACGCTAAATGGACAGATGTGGAGTGCCATGTCAAACGGCACTGGTGGATTGTATTGGTAAATGTAACAGAAAATTTATCTAGCACATGTTTACGTTTTACAGCGGTGCTCAGAAGTACTACAATTTTGACGAGAAAAGTCATGACACAGGCTCTTACCTCAGTAACCTCAAATTATGCCACTCTTCACAAAGCTTGACCTTAACCTCACTGAATCAATTAGCCACATTATCCAGGCAAATGTCATCACTCTCCACCTTTTTCATTTTCCTTTGATCCATTTCTGTCCTGAGGAACTTGTAAGAACGTGTAGCAACCCACAATAATAATAACAAAGTACTAATAATAATAGTTAATAGTATGATAATATAATTTGTTATTCCAATAGTACATTGAGAAAACAAGTAAAGGAAAAACTGCTGACCATAAATAAACATAATTATGAAAACGAACATAATTAGGAAAAATGAACGATCCAATACAACCAGATACATCGTAAAACAACGCACAAACTTAGACTTTAACTCTAAAGACAAAAGCAATTTAAAATGCAGAAACCAACAACACACAATAGCAGATAATCATGAGGCCCAACGTTCCCAGGAGAGTCACATACGTTTACACACAACCGTCTACTAGCTTATTAAAAATAATTATCTTCATACACGCATACGTAACTTACAGTCTAAATCCAAAGCTAATGAGGATTTCTGTGATACTCATACACATATTTAACACTTTAATAGTACCAAAACTGACTGGGAAACCAATGCAGCTCGCAATTAAAGCATTAACTGCAACTATACAAGCAAATTTTGTGAACACTACATATGCAACACACAGTATTGCTGCTGGACAGGAACGCAGCGTGTTTCTTTGGCCCAAAGTTGTTCAGCGGCAACAGAATATCACGTTACACTTTGCAACTAACGTCATGGTATCTACAACCGAGGCTTCGTGCGACTCATCTCTGTCCGTCGTTGAACTAGAAAATACTGGCGGATTCATCGATACAGTCGCATAAACTCTCTGATTGCTTTCAAAACCTGTTTCAGATCTTCAGCACTAAAACAAACATGACCAACAAACAAACCCAATTAGTAAGTAAGCAATGCAAATAAACATTTCTTCTCCAAGGAGCCTCTGGTTAGTCTAAATGCTGTTTAAGTTCTTTAAGATTAGCAAGTTCAATATCAGAGTCCCTAACTGCACAAAAAGTGCTTGATGATTTGGCTGGCTGTTCTACTGCGGGTTCTTGTCTTGTGAGCCAAGACCTCAACACACGAACTCCAACAGCAAGCAGTCCTTTGCATGTGGTAGAAGCAAGCAGTACCACCTGTCTTTGCATGTCTTCTTTGTTGCTATAACTTTGAATAAATGGTGTCTAGTATCAGTACTCGATGTCTGTGGGACCTTGCCAGTGGTGACTCCCAAGTTATCTCAGCATTGGTCACTTAACGATTAATTTTTGTTCTGATTGATCTTAATGCCCTGCAGGCAGAGCTTTTGTAAAGTTTCTCAAAAGGTACTACAGTAAGTGCCTAGAGATATCACACATATATATATATATATATATATATATATATATATATATATATATATATATATATATATATATATACATACATACTTGGTCAAAACATTGTTCATGACAGTAACACAGAGCTACCTTAAACGTTCTATTTGTTAATGCATGTAGTACAACTTCTGATTTCAAATTAAAATGCACTAGCTTACTTTAAACACAAATGATGAAAGAAAGTATTACCTTGTAACAGTTTTGTGAAATTCGTAAAGTTGTTTAGCTGTGGCTGTTACTGCTCCCCCAGCCGTGTGTGTTGGTAGTGCCTTCAGCGTCACCTCAAGCCATTTACAGACGGACTGCAATCAAATGTGCACAGTAGACTGTACTAATTAATATATTTTTAGGCTATTATGAATTTAAAAACCAAAGCAATCACATCAAAAACACAATAAGGTATACAAAAAGCTTCCCACAGGAAACCACCACCAATGCATACAGTTGTGCGTATGCATCATGATTGACGTTACATTACACACTAATGTACACTATGCATTTCTGATTCATCTATTCCACTCTGTGACCACTAGTGCAGTGTGGGGCTACTGTAAGTCATGAAAGCCAAAATGACATATTATCTAGCTGCTTCTGACACTCCCTGTACACTATGGCAGATAGACGCTATTAGAAACAATTTCACAAATGACCTAAAAGTGCTCAGAGCAAGTCTGTCAAACAGATTGGAACAGAAACACTAAGGCTAAAAGATGAAAGAATGTCTTGAGCTACATGAAAAGCAGCAGTATGGATGAGCAGTTACAGACCGTTCCAAGAGGTCAGTTTATTGAAGTTCAGCTTCTATGGTAAACCTTTCTCAAAACTGCAGTTCACTCCTCTACTATTGGCCAGTACTTATCTTGGACAATTGCCTAGTTCCTGGGTACTGCAACACATCAATACGACTCACACACACACACACACACACACACACACACACACACACACACACACACACACACACACACACACACACACACACACACACACACACACACACACACACACACACACACACACACACACACACACACACACACACACACACACACACACACACACACACACACACACACACACACACACACACACACACACACACACACACACACACACACACACACACACACACACACACACACACACACACACACACACACACACACACACACACACACACACACACACACACACACACACACACACACACACACACACACACACACACACACACACACACACACACACACAACCAACCAGGTTTACTTGTTTCTGATAGCCTGCCAGTGTATGCTTCACTGATGCGAAAAGTTTTTACACTCAACCGATCATGTTCATCAGTAGATGTAAGATCTGTCTTCAGTCCCTTCTTATCTTTCTACATAAGTATTCTGACAGTGTCTGATATATGGTGAACCGCATGAGAAGCCCCTGGAAACAGTGCTAATACTAACCGGACGATCTACAAGCATGAGTTCATGGAGGATCTCGGCAGCATTGTTGAGCATAAACGTTGGAAGGCAGAAGAGACAGGCCTTCATGATGCCGTTGATAATGTCCTGTCCAATCTTCTGAAGGAAGGACATGACCAGCAAGTGCAATGACTCTGAATTGTCATTGTCCTACCAAACATGCAACAGCACAAACAGACAAATGCAACATTCGAACAGAAACCAGAGCCAAACAGTAAACAGTACTCAAACGCACACTGGAGAAACATGCCTATGCATTACTTTATAAGTGTACAGACAACACAACTTAATTATAGCATGCCTCACTAATTCTTAAATAAAATGAATGGGACAGCTGAGTAATCGTATGAATCATTTTCTCATGGCTGATATCTGTCTGAATTATTCCCATTCTCAAGCCAATGAATGCCTCACCATTCCTCATGATTTAAAATCTTGGACTTCATATATTTCAATTGCAGCTGGGTTATTATAATTATTCATGACAATAAAGTGACATCTTACAATATAAATACTTTTAATAATCATATCTAGGCATAGTAGGTATCATTATTTTCACAAGCTACATACATAAGGCTTTACATCGTAAATCTGACATCTGGAGTAATTCGGAACCATTTACCATGACATCTGTACTGTCTCCAATGAATTGACTGCTAGTGGAAAATTACGCTTTACTATAGCGTGACCGTTAAAGGCTAAAAGCAACAAATGTTTCTGCTGACAAGAAGTCATACCTCTGACTTTCGTCCCTTCTTTATGAATTCCACCATGAACTTGCAGACGGACTCGTTGGCATCTTTATGGTCGAGACAGCAACACAGTATCGCACAAGTGAGTAGTGACCAGACTTGGCTTGATTGAAGAAAGACTATGGGAGCTCGTAACATAAACCTTCAACAACACACAAAATATTCAACATAGCATAACACACTGGTGCAATACAGTGCACACCTGTTTACATACGGTCACTAGGAGCCAAGTTACCAGGACCGTGTGTTAACGGACCACAGGTTATAAGTGCATACAGAAATACTGTAGTGAATGATTTATGGAAGGCAAAATGTGGCTAGACAGCTTAAATGAGAAGGCACTTACACAGTAGCCTGCTATGGACTATTCTGTCCAATTAGAAAGGCTAAATTGCTGTCTGGTCATGGGCAAAAGTGGCTGTGATTTAATACCAGACAATTTATGTTTCTGACCACATTAATATTTACCGTTTCCAGACAATACTGAAAATGTTGAAAACATAGTGAAAATGCCTGATTGAACGTCATATGGGAACACAGCTGTTTTCACGTTTGTTGAGACAGCAGCTAAGCTGTTGATAGTGTTAAGTAGGCTGGCAGTGGCATAAGTATCATAATTTATCCTGGTTGCAGTTGCTATTAGAGTGGAGACAAATTATGCTGTCCTATGCTGGACTTAAAGCCATCAGTAGCTGCCTTATGCAAAAACTTTAAAATCCTCGTTGCATAAAAACCTTTAGAATCTTACTTAGGCAAAAACTTTTAAAATCTTGAAACATTTTACCACACAACGTGATTTCACTGAAATAACGGTCATTAGAACTTCCTGGTAACAAAGTTACAGTGATTTACCGAAAGCACAATCGAAATAGGTCATCCACGATATCCGGATGATTTCGCAAACCATATGGTTCTTCAAGCATCTTGAATGTAGGACCACAAAATGACTGAAAAAAGCATAGAAACCAAATTTAAAAAATGTACAATTTTCAGTTACCAATTTCATAAGAAATTTAAGCATTGAGGGACGCAATTCACATATCAATTTAGTTAGTTAGTTATTCAGACATTCAGTACAGCGCACAAGAGGCACCTTACAAGACTGTTACCTAGTGCTACCTACCATAACCTAGCACTGGCTATAAAATCAAGATACTAATCCTCAGGTGTGACTGGTTGACCTCAGGCAACTATGTATCACTGTGCCATCTGCATTGGCCCAGATATCTGCCTGGTGGTTCCACTGTCCTTAACTCAAAAAGTGCAGCAGTTTTTGGCTCATGCTTCTGGAATAGGTGGCCTAGCAATCTTCTGTATAAGCTCCATCTTTCGCCAGTCTTGTTTTAGCATTGCCAGGTCTACATTTACTCTGCAGATATTCCTTAATGAAGCACTATGTAAAAGATAAGAAGAACACACACTAGAACAGAACAGTGTTGACATAAAAAGTAAATAATTTAACTGGAGATGATCAAAAGAGAGAGTTAGCATCACCAAGGAACAAACAGCTGGATATAATAATGTTAACCACAATCACTTTCTCAAATGCCAACCTGAAACATGTCGATCAGCATGGGAACACATTCGGGCCGTGCTCCATACTCATCAACCAGAATGCTACCGAGGTAGAGGCAACAAGAATGAGGATATGCCTGATACAACGACACTATCTACAAGAAAATCAATTCAAACTGAATGTCAGCATCTTTAACATCTGGTAGTCAGCGCCATTAGATATGTAACACTATATATACAATTCATTTAGTATCTGTTAATTCTACTTTTGAAGCTTGTCATTTTTACTTCAATTTCACAATTCGAACAAATGTTCAAAAAATAAGATACAATTGTCAGGCAAATTCAGAGTAAAAGAAATATAATGATTTCTTTCCTGTTTCTGACACATCACACACCAAGAAATCATCACAGTGATTTTGAAGATGCTAGTGCTATATAATGTACTCTGATACCGGCATACAAACATACATGATGAAAATTAGTCATTTTTCTGTCACTAGAGGACTCAGGTTGCTTACCTGTGTAACTAGTGGACCAAGAAGCTCCGTGGAACTGACACCAAGGCATCTAACCGCGAATCGAATGCAGCGACAACATCGTTCGATTACACAGACATCGCTGCTGAACTTGCTAAATGTCCGAGAGATGACAGGCCAAATCTAAAACAACAGTTTCACTACTGCACATTATAGAAGTTCTGCTCCAAGAATAGGCTTCAGCTTCATCGCCTTTCTTTGCCAAATTTCCGTAAGCAATTAAAAATCATTCTATTCGATCGTGGTTTTGTTTGTCAGGTTCAAAGTTGCTCTGATCTATTTCTCTTCAAGTGGCAAATGTAAATTTACATTTACAATTTATGACAAGTTTAAAATTTTTGGGTTTCGGGGACATTTCACAACAAAATCGTTAGTTTAAGGTAAGGAGATTAAAGATCCAGGCAGCAAAGGTTAAGACTTTGTACAGCGTGTGCAACTGAGCATCTTATCGTAAAGAAGCTACTAATTAATTCACAACGAACTCTGACCCGACACTGCAGCATTACATAATTTGATGAAGCTAACCAAAAACAAAAAACTGTTGTACCTGTAGTATCACATCTTGGCATGGATGGATCTTTCCATTCTCTATCGTTGGTGTTGTGTACCTGGAAAAATGAACCAGCTCACATGACAGACATACACTTAACATCTTACAGCTTAACATAAGAGCATGGCTGTTTGCCTAATGGCTGTTTGCCTAAAGACATCACAAGTTAGCACAAGAGAAAAGCCAACCAAACTCAGTTTCAGCAAAATGCACAATGTGAAGTTGACATATTTTTCTGGCCTAGCTAATTTAAATGTAGGCAACATTGATTTATGCCCTCTCTTAAAGGCAAAACAACATCTACAGCAGCGTTTCCCAAACTTTTTAGCACCGCGACCCAATTTTTTAGGACGACAATCTATCGCGACCCACCACCAATTTCCTGCGGTTAAAATTCAGTTTTAACGATGTGTATTCGGAGAGATCGATGAGTTCTTCGTTGGCTTTTGTCCATATCCGGTCCATTCATTCATTCAGAAATTTAATATAGCGCACCTTCAAGAAACCCACTAAGAAGCGCTCCCAGCCCAGCCACGGCAATGGAGATTAGACTTGAGAGCTGGTAAAGAGCAGACGTGTTACCCCTGGGGAGTAGGCGAATCTCTAACGGAAGACCATTCCAAAATGGAGGGCCCAGCAATAGAGAAAGCCCGGCGTTGCCTAATTGTGGAGTGAGTCCGAGGGACTAAAAGTGGGCGCCCACAAAAGCGAAGTCGCGGGAACCAGCTTATTCACAGGCGTTCAATAAAATCACAATCGGTAGGCGGGGTGGGTGGGTGGGTGAAATCGGTTCCAGGTCAAGATCCAAAGGTGTCAATCAGGCACACAGTCATACGGCTAAGGAGGGTGGTGTTTGGGGTTGAAGCAGCGAGGGAGGTAAGGGGAAGAGGATGAATCAGGATAGGATTTGTGAAAGAGCAGTATTTCCTGTTTTGAACGGAAGACATGTGGAGAGATACCAAGAGGTGAGTGTGCAGAAGATGTGATTTATGAACACTCCCTAATTCTTCGCACAGCTTTTCAAATAAGCGCTATTGCAACAGCCTTGACTTTAGTCTGCCCCAGGCTACGCGCTGACCACAGGGCTTATCATACCCACGTGCTTTGTACACTTGGTGTGCATAGACGCACAAAGCTGTAAAATTAGCTGATGCTAGCGGTCATTCTGCAGCTGGGGTGGAAGTCTGTGCATATGCGTGCGTAGCCTATATGAAGTTATGACGGTGAGTTCGTGCTAGTTTCTCGCTGCAACTGGACGAAACTCCTACTGCCAGTAGGTTCTCGAGTTACAAGTTTAAAAAAATGACATTTCAAAAACCTTTCGCGACCCACCAAAAAACGGCTCGCGACCCACCAGTGGGTCGCGACCCACAGTTTGGGAAACGCTGATCTACAGGCCTTGAATTAGTTTTATTCTTAAAACTAGACACCACCAGAAAGGACAAAAGAAAGAACAAAGAGCTAAGTTATGTCTGCATTAACTGCACGTACCAGCTACATCATCCCACAAGGCAATAGAAACACCCCTACTGCCTGTCGTCGCTCCACTACCATCGATCCAGCTCAGTCCAGACACCCTGAACATGATGCCATATATCAACTATGGATGACGATTCATTGGTTGCGCTTCGTGGGTGTGTGTGGGCCCACCACTGACGACTCATCTAGTTTTCTGTGCAGTTTTTTGCTTACTCATGAAATTTATGTTCTTAATAACATTTGATATTCCATGGTCAAGCGCAGAGAGTGCCACTGATTAGGTTTTTCGTGAACTGGTGTTAAGCAAATTTTTAATACAGTTACAACAGAAAAAACAAAATGAAATAACAGAATAATGGTTTCAGAGACCAGACAAGAACAACATGGTCAGGACAGTAACTAATTCTGTGTCTTTTGCATTATAATCAAGAACCACAAAAGTTTATATCAACATCAGAGACTCAGTCACCAACCGAAATATTGCTGCAAGTCGGTCGAGCCATATTGTTGGATCCTCTTGCTTGTTTCCAACAACGAATCGAATGCTGTCTCGTTCCAGAATCTTAAAATTATACAAAACTTAAACTACAGAAAAGAAAAACAAATACTGCAGGACACTAATTAAATTTACAATGTATGCTCTACAACACAGTCACATTTCAGCTGAAGAAGTTAATCCCTAGACTACATGCAGCCATAGGCAGAAAGTGTAGGCAACTCATTTTCCCGGTCTCAGCTTATGAGGGTGGGTGACCAGACCTCTGCCCCACTATCTTATCCAGTCACCATCAGTGTGCAATTGATGAAATCATTTGATACACCAGTTTGCTATAGGGTGCTACTGGAAAAAATTCTACAAATATCTTTCTGCCCTGATAGGGATTTGAACCCTGACCTCTGAGTTCACAGTTCAGCATAAATATTTATTAAATGAATGCACTAGTTGTATGACTAAATTCATATGATTAGTACTGCACTGTCAGAAAACCAACCTTGTTGAGCTGATCCACCTGATTTGAGCAAAGCTGTCGCAGACCTTCACTAATTGCGTCTGAAGGCATTTTTCCAAGAATATGAGCAGCACCTAATGAAATACAAAGACCAGGATATCTAATAAACCATACACGACCAAACCATTCCTAGCAGGAGTCAACATATGCTGCGAGTTTAGGCAGCACCGCATGCATTAGTTACAGTTAAATCCATAAGACATCCAAATTCTATTATGCACTAATTACACAATTATAAACACCTAAAATTGAACAATGCAACTGAAGTCTAGAAAAAAGAAAAACTATGTCATTGAAAGACAAATTCAAACTATGATTAAACTGGCAGATTAATAATAGTAATACTAGTACTACTGCTACTACTACTACTACTACTAATAATAATAATAATAGTAATAACCAAATGAGATGCAGCCATTCCAGATGACTTTTCATTTTCTCCATACAATTCTCTCAATCATGGTATCTCAATCTACCTCAGCAACTACTAATAATAGCCATAATGATGGTTCACCTTTCAGAAGCCCAGTTGCAGCTTCATTGGAAACGTTGAATGAATCGATGGAGTTGACAATCTGCAAGAGCTGACCAAAGAGCGAGGTCATAGCTTCAGGACACTGCGAACACAACCCCTGGATGGATTCAGCAGCTGCAGTTGCCAGCTTAGGATGCTGCAGTCCACTGAGAAGATACTGAAGAATGGATGCTAACAACACAGTTTAGGTCACATGTCCATTAAACTGGTTTAATTGCACCCAGATTCACACATAATTACTTCCCAGTAACAACACCAACAATGACAACACCTAAATTAAAACACATTTTTCAACACACTAAACAACACATTTTCCAACACAATTAGATTAGCACATATCCCATCACAACTTGGTTAACATAATACTCTCCAACACATCTAGACCAAGAAGTATTTTTTTCAACATAACTAGGCTAACATATTTTCAAACACATCGACACAACCACACATTTTCCAACAGAACCACATTAACATAAATTTCCTAACATAACCAGTTTAATAAAATAGTAGAAACCTAGATATTCTGGATGCTTATCAATCCATTCTCGCAGTGCTCCGAGAAGCTTCATGGCTGTATGTTGAACTGCGATGTGAGCACTCCCAGACAGGTTGAGTATGGCATCAAGCACTTGTGGTACAACGACATTCTCACTTCTATGAAGCAACAACAACACGGTGAATTAAACTAATTAACTCTACTCTATAAAAACTGTTTTTTATATTAGAAGTAACATTGTACTTATACATATTACAAGGAGTTACCAATGTAAATTTAATAAATATTTGCTTTAGACTGCATTGCATGAATTACTGGAACAAAGTGGAAACTGAATGAACATGGTGGAAAACTGAATGAATACGGTGGAAAACTGAATGAACACGGTGAAAAACTGAATGAACACGGTGGAAAACTGAATGAACACGGTGGAAAACTGAATGAACACGGTGGAAAACTGAATGAACACGGTGGAAAACTGAATGAACATGGTGGAAAACTGAATGAACATGGTGGAAAACTGAATGAACATGGTGGAAAACTGAATGAACACGGTGGAAAACTGAATGAACACGGTGGAAAACTGAATGGATACTAACTGCGGAAGATGCTTTGCCACTGCAGTCATGACAAATAACGATGCTTCTATAACTTGCCAAGGTGCTCCACTGCCATCGCCTTTTAAAGTTTTAAACATCTGAACAAAGAAGAAGCAATTGCCACAAAGACGGTATTATTATTAATAATTATTATTAATAAGTAACTTCTATTGCGCCAGTGTACAATGCATAATGGCACACCAACAAGCTGCAATCAAGTCAACATCCAGAAGATTTATCTGTCAAGACAAAGAGGCAGCCTATGGTGAATACCAGTAAGCAATCTGAAAACAAAGTGACTATTAGACTGCCGGGTAGCCCATACATTTTATAACCTAGCAGGCTGCTAATCAAGTGATTCTACAATGTAGCTACTTCATAACTAACACAGCAGCCGTAAGGGAAAGTTTCTTTTATATTGATCAAATGTTTTTTAGCTTTAATGACTTAGAAAATTCTAAGAAACTGTATGAAATGAGTAATTTTAGTAATCTCCACAATGCTTGATGCCATGACCTCACATCCATGAAGTATGATCTGGTACCAACAATGAGCTGCAATGTTACTCAAAGCGATTACGCTGTAAATACAGCGACAAAACATATGTTAGGGTTAGATTTTGGATGTGTGAACAGCTGACTTGTGGTCTGCTGTAGCCTTGGTACTTGGCCAAACTACTAGCTAGTATTCTGATTTGAAAGGCCACCTAGCAGCCCATAAGCATTCTGCATTGGAAGGCTTCCTGGTAGCCGTCTAGTATTAGAAATTTGAGGGCTGCCTCGCAGCTCATTAGCATCAGCCATTTCAAAAAGGTAAGTCTTAATATGCACACCTCGTGGTAAACATTCGTTGAACCAACAGCAAACACAATATCGGAAATCAGCTCTGAGGATCTTGAGCGAAATTCCTCAAAATCATCTGGTTCATCACAAATTGTCTCCTAAAAGATCAGAACAGACGAATATAAGCGTAGTGGAATATAAAATAACACTAATAACATTAATGCCAATTATATTAATTATAATAATGAATTATTGCTCAATGCAATTACAATCCATGGCACCTTCTAATCTAATATAATCTAATCTTGACACTGTTATCATAACAAGGCTTCAAAGTACAAGTGAACTTCAGAATTAGGCTACAATAGATAAGCAATTACAAAAGTGCTGAGATTTAAATCTGGACAGCAAGTATGCAAGAGAGCAGGTGGACTAGATAGAAACAGGCCGAGATGTCTTCTAAGAAACAAAAGTCAAAATAATACAGCAGTACATCTAGGAAGAAAGATTAGACTGGTTGATATAAATGCAACTTTATGAAAAGTTGTCAATGCATTTCCATTGTTAAGTGGTATGGAATGTTTGAGCAGGCAGCATGTTGTAACTTGAAATAGATTGACCAAAATGTACAAGAGTAGGTGATTTTTCGCAGTGTTTTCAACAAACTAGGGGTCATCTGTAAAGGATATCCACAAAAATGACGTTCATATTTTTATAACCTAGCGGGCTGCCAATCACGTGATTCCAGAATGTAGCTACTTCATAACTAACACAGCAGCCATAAGGGAAAGTTTCTTTTATATTGGTCAAATGTTTTTTTTAGCTTTAATGACTTAGAAAATTCGAAGAAACTGTATGAAATGAGTAATTTTAGAAATCTTACAATGCATGATGCCACAACATTAGAATCCATGAAGAACTATGATCTGATACCAACAATGAGCTGCAATGTTACTCAAAGCGATTATGCTGTAAATACAGCGACAAAACGTATGTTAGGGTTAGATTTTGGATATGTGAACAGCTGACTTGTGGTCTCTGTAGCCTTGGTACTTGGCCAAACTACTAGCTAGTATTCTGATTTGCACCTCCTCACCTTTCTTGGTCTGCATCTTCCATTACTGGTTCCCTCCCCATCTCTATGCATAGGTCTACATTAGGCTACCCTGATAACCTTGCTGGGCTAACTAAATCTGATTTACAGAGAAATAGAAAAATGCAATAATGACACAGCTGATTACCATCGAGGCATCGTACTGGCAATGTCGACATAGAGCAATAATTAGTCGTTCCACGTAAGGTTTGAATGATTCAACTGTTTCTGGTCTGTTTCCCTCGTACAATAGTTCTGAGAGTCTGTTCCAGAACGTGAAAGTGATGTCTGCCACCTTACAAAAACAACAGAATTAATCTAAGCACAAAACCTGTAAAGCTTTATTTACACATGACTACGTTTGACACACATAACATAATGTGACAGGCTCTTAGGATATTTCTCAGACAGTAAGAATGTTATCACTATGACATGCTTAAACAAGATAAAGCTTAGTTACTGTATGTCTAAGCCAGAAAGGATCATCGCAAAAGGAATAAGAAAGTTAACTTTAAATCTGATTCAGTGGCAGCTTGGATCTGTGGACACATCATTATCATGCAGAATTTTAGGTTAAGCAACATCATCCTGGTTAGTACTGCCACATTGACATGTAAGCATGCATGGAATACTTGGATTGGCATTTGAGTGCCAAAATGAGATTGGTGGTTAAAGTGTACTGTGTAATTGCTGCAGTTGTAGTTCATCAAAATGGCTCCTTGAAGACCAGATATTGAAGAAAACAATTCACTTAGTCAATTTACCTCATAACTTGGATGACCGACACATTCCACAAGAAGTTCAATTACTCGAAAATCATCAAATTTCTAAAAAAATCACAATATCACATAATATATATAGTAATTGTACGCACAAACAAAAATGTGTTTATCCTTCAAGACAGCTCTCAGCAGGTGCAGCACCTTTTCTGTCGCTGGCCCTAGACTCCAGAATTCTACTCCAGCAAACATTCACGGTTCTGGTTTTCAGATCTTTATCAAAATCTCATCATTCCTGGATTAACATTTCCTCCGTTGGATTTTCAGCATCTCTTGGATTTCCTTCTAGGCTTTTGGCTGGACTCACCCTGGAATTTGGCTTCCACACCCACCTGCTTAGTAGACACCATCGACTGCCACCTCTAGCATTATTGTAATGGCAATAAACAAGTTCTTGATTAGCTTTCCAACATTGCTGTACACACAGATAATATTGCCAGTTACATTTTATACATGTGTACCTAGTGATACTGTAGCAATTCTCCTTTTATTCATGCTTATTTACGTTAGATGTGAAAGCTTGTTCATTTGTAAAGCTTTTATGATGTTAAGTTAGAGGGATATATGTATGTATACTATATAGTGGAACATAATTGTCAGGACCCATGCATCTGCCAACATCAAAGGGCATAAAATTTTTAATATTAGGCTTTGTGGAAATGATTCACCATGCTTCAGAAACAGCATGAAGATCACGAACTCAGTTAAAGAAATTCGAATTAACTGTTGGTTCAAGGCCAATTGGTCCGAAGCAGATGGTATTGCAAAGTCTGGCAAACTGCTAATGAAGGCTCATCACTTGAATGGCATTCCTTGCAGGGATTTACGATGTCTCGCAAAATGTAATCTGTAACTTCCAGATCGTATCAATAGGATTGCGAACATAAAGATGAATGTCTTAGTAACTGATTGTCAGATGTGATTGTTGGTGCCGAGAAGAATTAACTGAAAAGATAACTCACTCTAGGTCTGATAACAGAAACATTCTATTTCTAGTCTATCCAACACATCCTAATTCAAAGCGTTTGTGCAGCTTTTAACACCACCACAGACACAACTTTATACAACACCTTAACAAACTAGTAGTCATCTTCTCGTATATATAACAAAAGTTGCAGAGACACGAGTTATCTGGGCAAATCATAACCGCATCATATAACAATTTGATTTGGTTTGTCTATTGGTCTTTCTCTCTTCAAACTTGCTATTCTGCCTTGGGAATCAGTTTATACAACCTTTGTATAACCCGATATATAATTTATACAATGTTAAAATAAGTAGTTTCCATGTGACAGATAAAGGAATGCAATATGTCTCAGTCAGTCAAAACTTAAATCAGATACATCACTGGTTAGAATGAGGCTAGTAATAACCAGATCTGAGATTAACTGTGAATCAAATCATGACTGTTCAGTGAAGAAGAGCATGCTGGTGATTATGATTAACGATTATGTAGTTTCAGATAAACTCACATGATTGGTATTGAAGACTAAGGGTTGAATGAATGTTTCACCAAGGTCTGTAAACAATCTGCAGTAGTTCATCGACCTGTCAAGAAATCAAACAAACTATTTTACAGTATAAACAAGTCTTTAAACCATTTAGCAATTTTTATATACTGAACTGCAATATTTAAATCAGTTTATGATTGTTTTAACATAAAATTTGTTAATTTTCATATAAGTAACTACTACAGTTGAATTACCAGTAGGGTTGTCTTGTGCTGACTGTCCTGCATTACCATTGATTACTTATTCCCTACATTTGATTCATATATATTTACCAATAAATTAAAAATATATGTTTCCCTTAGAATTTAGGGAACATATAATTCATAATATAATTTAAATATGTAAATTTCTCTTAATCTCAGAAGAATTCATAATGCATGCAGTCACTGCTGCATAATATTGCAAACATGAACATAAAAATCCAGGATATTGTACTTAATGTCACAGGTTCAAAAGCAAAGACCAATGGGAGACACCAGATTATGTGGATCATTAAGCAACTGATTCAGTCTAGGTGACATACTTATCCGTATCGTCTCCACTGACTGCTAAATGATACATTTCCACCAACGACATTATACCGTCGAAGAGCACCTTTGCCAAAGCAGAACCCTCTTCAAGCTCCTAGGAAAAAAAAGTAGTTCAAGAAAAATTTACCCATATACATGTAACAATTAATTACTTAAATAATGTAACAATTAATTACTTAAATAACTTTAACATCATTTTGGCTAATATTGAAGCACTTTTCTAAGATACTTTAAAGGTGCAGTGTGTATGTGTGTTTGTGTGTGTGTGTTTGTCTGTGTCTCTAGATACATAAGTACTGTGTAATACACATTGAAACTAGTAGGCATCTGTTGTGTTTGCACCTCAATCAAATGATCAATACAACTGTTGCTGAACTGCGTTAACTGTCTTGTATGTAATTTTTGTTGCAAACTGTAGGTGATAGTCTCGCAATAATAAAGATTACACTGTGCACTCATTAACGCAAAGTCATCGAGAGACAAGCCTTATGATACAGTGCGTAAACCAGGTCGCACGTAAAAAGGGATAATGATAACAAAAAAGTCAATAGTTAGTGCTACACTGCACCTCGATACGGTGTGTCAAGTTAACAGCTTTGGGTCACATAACACCACCTCACGTTAGCACTTTAACGACGAGCGTGCACTAAAATGTATGGAAAACTGATCCCTCGCATCTTTAAAGAGTTAAGCAGAATGGCATGTAAATCAGAAATGTGCAAATGAGTTCAAACCATACATTCTTACTCAAGTTCTTCTAATTTGTGTTTTGCTTCAATCAAACAATCTGCCAGTCCAAAGAATGTGCTTTAACACAAATACCTAGTCAGCAAAGAAATCTACCTCAACGACTACCATTGAAGAACAGAGACACTCTGTGGCTGAATGATGAAGCGGAGATGAACAGTCCTTGTTTATCTACACAAAAGAGACAACAACACTCTTAAAAGGCACCACATTATTATTATTATTTATAAATATTATTATAATTATTGTTATAATTATTAGAAATTTCTACATTCATTGAGTGCAATTATCAAGCGACAGAGCATCAATCAATGGCATTTGGCAAATTTATTTATTTTATTTATTTATTTCGGATATCTCTATAGCACCTCCTCAAGTCAACTACTACTCAGAGGCACTCCAGACTACAGCATTTGACACTGCGTCGGAGTTTTCACGCCGAAGCGCCATCAGCAATCGCGAGTGAAGGACTTGCCCAAGGTCCGTACGCAGCGGCTAGAGTGGGATTCGAACCTGCAACCCTCCGGTCACAAGGCACCGAACTTACCACTGAGCCACCACGCCCACGATGTGTGTAAAAGACTTCCTCAAGGTCCATATATACAGCATCCGTTTCAGTGAATGCTCGATCCCATGCACTGCTTTTCAAGGCAAGAGCTCAAACGAATCAGTTACTATGTCAGACTAAGTTTCTAGATATATAACTAATAGATTTCCATCATCTACAATCACTACACAGTCCTTGTATAGAAAACCTATATAGATATAAAACTTCACTGTTAGGTTTGGAGCACTATATGGAATGTTATCATATTCCTGTCTTACCACCTACCATACTGAAGTGATTTGTGTTCACATCTTTCTATGGTATTTAATTCGCATGAATGCCAGTTGGCCTAGTATTTCACAACAAAATGCTAATTGTTACACATGCAATAGTGACAGATATTCCTAGCACTCTACATTACGTCATTTTAAACCGCATAAATGGTACTCGTTCACCAACTCCAAAAGGATGAAATACAATATGCAAGCCAAGTGGCTTATTATTCCAAAACCAGAACTAGCTCCACTGTACTAACAGGCACCCATATTTGGCAAGACTGTCATGAAGCTAGTTATAAATAAGGGTGGGAGTTCCGGAAAATAATGTGAAATCTGCACAAAATTAATGGCCAACAAATGTAGAGAAATTCTGTCACATTAAATTAATTTAATTAGGTCATCAGGAACTGTTCTAAAGCATCAAAAATCATCCTGGCAAATATAATTAATTAATTGTAAGAGGTACTCACAAGTGCTTGAAAAGGCAGGAAAATTAACTTGGAAGAGACTAAATGGACCTCGTTAATGACGGTGGCAGCCAGCCAACTGCCGAGACAGTGCAGCACCTGGGCACAGATTCGGTCATTATCCACCGTTGATTCTAAGACAGTAGTCTGCAACACAGACAAAGACTCAGAAACAACAAAATCTACAGCTCAAAATAAACTGTAAACTAAAACATAAACAACGATAAGAAGAATTGTGCCGAAGCCAGACAATGAATAAATGTTAGAAGTCTACAAAACATGCATTACTAGAGTAAAACACAGCTTAATCGTTTGAAGAAAAAACTTTTCACCTATGCTTTCACAAACTATCAATAAACATCTGCTAATAAAATGCCATTAACTGCTATATCTTCAAAGGAAATAAGTCGAGCACGCCATGTCTCAGATGTTTCTTAACATTACAGATGAGGTAAAATGATGCTCATTCATGTTTTATCTACCCTTTCCATCCACCACTCCCTCCCTCCCTCCCTCTCTCCAATTCTGCACAGTCTTAGTGCCACAATTTTCCCCAAACTAAACTGCCTCACAAAAATTGTATATATTTTATGCTGAGGTTCCTCAGTAGAGCACTTTTCAACAACATATTGTGTAGGCACAGATTAAAGAAATCAAACCCAAACAGTATATAAAATTGAGTAATTTCATAAAAAACATGTGTCACAGAAATTTATTACTTAGACTGCAGTCATGCAAATCAGAGTGGAAAAAAAGGCTCAACACAAAAGTAAGAACAATTTCATAACAAAACACACTGTCTATGGGAATCAGAAATAACAGAAACATTAGAAGCAAACAGATATGGAATTTTGCACGCTCTTCTACACAGTATTGTCTCCAACATAACAAAGCGCATCCTTTTCCAACATATTATATGCATGAAAATACTACAGAAACAATAAATGAAAGAAAAAATACTACACGTAAAAACATATTATAAATTAGTAAATAACATAACAGTGAAACTTGCTTTAAACACAAATAAATTATTTAATCTGAGAGAGCACAAGACTGATGAAAACCTAATTTCAATTTGAGGCACATTCAAAGAGATCATCACAATCAAACGATAATTACAGACAAAACTCAAATAATCAGGAATGATTAACAACTACGACTTGAAAAAACTAAATGCAGATAAAAAAGTAAGAAAGGATAAACAAATATTGTTAAAGAAAATAAGCTGACTGCATCCACTTATAATTAGCACATAATCCTAGAAGTACACAGGTATCTGAAGAAATTTCATATGTTTTACTCATGATGCCACGTCTCACAGCGTAGATATGGACTCCTATCCCCAATGCAGCACTTATGTGGAATAAATGTGAATAAAGAGAAGAAAGTCATGACATTACTAACACAGATTACAAATCACCAGCTCAGTAGAAATTTTCTTTGAAGCAAGCTACAGCAGCCCTTTCAATAAATAATTTCATACTCGTGGTCAAAATGAAGATCCTAACATGCATAGATCTACCAAGAGCAGCATCAGGCACTTCGATGCACAGTATAACAATGAACACACCACCAACACACATAAACAATGTCTTGATATGAACATATCCACAGAAAATACTGAATACTCATTTTCTATTCAAATGTTAGGCAGGAGGATGCAGTCACTTGAACCAGCTTAATTTCTTTATTTTCTTCACACTTTATTTTTCCTTATTTCTTCCATTCCACTATATTGGTGTCTGAAGCTTGAATGACATAAATGGTATTTATTACTCAAATTTATGTTCCTTCGTGTGCGTTATGGCTTGTACAAAGCGTAACGAGTTCAACTCATACGTTACAGATTATTAATTAGCACGATCATGGGCAATACATATTCAAGTGACAAAACATATCATCTACTTAATTGAGTACACTTTTTTTTAATTATCTGGACAAATGAAAATGAAATTGTCATGGTTGACTTACAAGGAACTGAACTAACAACTCGGATGCAGAAGACAATTCCTCCGAAACATCATGTCTTCGATTTGCTCCCAGTCTCAGTGAACGACTGCCAATCTAAACAGCACAAGCACAACATAATTAGATAATGTGCTGCACTTCATCTGGCATAATTACCACTGCTACTTACCATTTCTGTTTAGTTTAGTCTAGTTCAGAGCTGCTGATCTATCTGTAAAATTAGACTTTCAAAACTGTTTATAATACTGCATCAGATTTTTCTCTTACTGACATTGTGCTACTTTTCACTATTGTATACATCATTGTTGCAAAGTGTGGACATTTGTCTCGTGCTAATAAAGATTACTTACTCACTTACTTCTGCTAAAACCACATCCCACATCTGAGGTACACGCAACCTTATTCTGCGAATGTCCTTGTATACGAAAAAATTAACAAATGAACTACACACCACCCTTTGCATCTTCCAATCACACCACCACCTTCCCATCACAGCCATCTTTTCATACCTCTTCTGGTAGCAATGACAGTAGTTCAAGCAAGAACGTCCAGTGTTTAACTTCTGAACCAAACCTACAAACATTTAAGCAGAATACTATGAATAAACAAAGTCACAACAACATCCTCCTAAACAACAACTACAGATATACTGTTAATTTAAAAACAGCAACAAAATAAACAATAATTTCAATTTCTTAAAATGCAAATATAAACTGCATGTAAAATCTTTTCAAACTCTTTGAAACTGAAACATCAACAAGTTGCCTCTTTGCACATACAAATACTTGAATCTGAATCCATAGGATTACAGAAATGCAACCTCAAACTTATCAAATATGCAACAAATTATTGCAGGACTAGTAAAATTCAAGATGTTCACAAATGACAGGAATTTCTGTCTAAGTTCTAATTTACTTGTTAAAAACACATAAATTTAGAAAATGAAACACAGATTAAACAGTAGCATCCAAAGATTAGCCTATCTTAAGAAAATCTCAAAGACAGGAAGACAAAGAAGATGAGGACGAGCATGTGCAGCAGGAGGAAGGATTACTCCACAGCTCCTGCATACGATGTGAAGAACCTGAAGAACTTGATTAACAATTTAATTTGGAAAGTTAAGGATGACCAGAAGTCAGAAACGAAAGAACAAAAGAGTTTAGCAAACAAAGAAAGGAAAGTACAAATTAATGAAGATTGCACTGCCAATGGCTTCAATGACTGAAAGGTTTGCCTTTCATGCTTTTATTAATTTTGAATTATTAGTTTTGTATTATAGTTATAAGTTTTGTATTTTGTAGGTATTGTAAAAACGTCACAGACACCTCTTTATTAATTCTTCAGCAGCATTTTCCCAAGAAGACATCTGCAAGGCGAGGTCAGCAAGAGCTAAACAAAGCTAGGAGAAACAGAAATAAAAAAGTGAGCATATGCAACACAAAAACCAATCACATAATTAAGACAAGAGTAACAAAACCAGCTTCAAAGTCAAGCGAACCTAGTGAAGCAGTGCAGAAAAGTGTTCAATATCAACAGAATGCAGTCAGTGTAGAAGTAATTCCTGTACTGGAACAATAACTATCAACAGCATCCAAGCAACAATGCCAAAGTAATGAGATACAAAAATGATAAAAGAAGCAAGGATCCTGTAACGAAAGTCTACATGTAAACTCCTGATTATAACAATATAACAAGACAAAAACACCTCACTGGTCGGCACTGCACAACATACATCTGGAAGCTTTATGTTCTGTCTTAAGTCAACCATGTCGGTGATCATTGTGCTCTTCCGCTAGCGGAAATATGCAGGTGCCGCGCTTCCATATATTAACTTGAGCTCATCGTGGCATCTCACATCTTGGACCTCCTTCTAGGAACAGCCTTCCACAGCACATGCGTGCTGTTGCATTTATTCCTGTTCCGCAAACTGTCTCAAAACTCATTATTTGAATCCGCTATATGGTCATGCGCAGCACCTTTGCTAGGAACTTAAAATGCACTATATTAAGTGTCTTGATACATACATAATTACATATGTACAAACATACAAACATAAGTACATGCATACATACATACACACATACATACATACATCCATAATATACAGAGTCGTTGTATAATCAACAGAAGTATCAAATTATCTGTCCAAATGGCAACATATCTGAATAGAATGATGATGCAGCTCTGGATGTCAGATACAAGACAAAAACATTCTACCTGTGTAACAATAACAGGTGGCGTTTCGGGGCTGATGTTCGTGCAGTGGTTCAGAAGCGAATCTCTCAGCGACTATATGCAAATGATATTATAAACAACATCAGGAATAAATCATAAATTAAAGCTAACAACAATTCACAAATAAAACTAAAGTCAACCAACTAAAAATTATTTAACTATTTTTACCTGAAGCAAGTTATAAGAAAAATAACATTGATCATTTAAGCGAATATACTTACAAATAATTGCATTACAGGTATTTCATGGTGGTCAGAGTATTTAATAATGATGATGGCATAAAGTGTAACATATACTGACAATTTTCCAACAGTATACGAATGACAACATACACCAGAAGTTAATCGCAACTGACCTATCAAAATGCTGATAACATCACAGTGTATTGAAGTATATCACAGGGTAATTTCATCATATGTTCAGTATATCAAACTTTCAGCTATATCAAATAACAGTTGATGCACCACCCATAACCAATGCAAATACATATAAACAGAACTTGAACTTCCTCACAGTGAAGTTTTGCTTATTGCAAAAGAATTTTTCAGTCCTTATTGAACTATCAGTTAGTTGACCTATATATATCGAAGGTACTATTAATCTTCCTATTATTACTACTGCTGCTGCTGCTACTACTACTACTACTACTACAACAACAACAACAACTACTACTACTACTACTACTAAATGAACCACACAAACATTGGAGGAACATGGACAAGTTCAATATATCAATATCAATATATGTTTTTTTTATTGCAACCAAGAAACAAAAACAACAGAACAACAGAAAAAACCCAGATAACAGGCGAGGTTATACTTCATTTACAAGGATTTCATTGCTAAAATTTTCCGCGCTGTTATACTCAGGAATGAGAACAAATGTCGCTGGAAGCAAAGGGCGTCCCCGAAGGGATAGAAATCCCGCTGTTGGGGCACCCGTACGAGACAATTACCAGCATTAACAATGGCTGCACGAATACTGCTCCCTCCTGTGAATCCTAATCGGGTCTAGCCTGATCTAGATCTATTGTAAACATTCAGGAGGGAGCATCTAGCATAGTGTTCTGACTTAACTATCCTTAACTAAGAAATCTTAACTAAGTAGCTCTGGGCCCGGGCTCCGGTGTGGTCATCATGTCACAGATGCAACAGGAAGGGGTGTTGGCTTCATTCTAAACAGTAGCAGGATAACCAGATTCTGTTAGGAATGTCCGTATTCGTTTTTTGAAGTCTAGTCGATTCCTAGCAAGTCTTATATCCAAGGGTATAGATCTCCAGATTTGAGGCCCCGATGATTTAATGCTAAACAGTCTTGTATTGGTGCGTGCTTTAGCAGTTCGATATAGTGTAGCTCCCCTAGTGTTATGTTCATGTACTAGTGAACCGCGGGTGAAGTAACCTGCGAAGGACCTAGGTAATAAATTATGTTCGTATCGATAAATGAGGTCCGCAATTTGGAAGATCTTGATTTGCTTTAGGTCCAATAATTTCAGTTGCCTAAAAATGGGGGAAGCATGGGTATATCTCCGGGATCCCTCAATCATTCTAACTGCCTTTTTTTGTAAAATTATTAATTTATGAAGACGGGAGTCGTAGTTTGAGGCCCAGACTAAAGTACAATAATTTAAGTAAGGGAAAATTAGCGAATAATATAGGTTAAGCCTAACTTCTTTGGGTAGCAGATGTGCAACTCTAGATATTATTCCTATATTTTTCGCAATTTTTGAGGAGATATAGTTAATGTGCTCTTTCCAGGTTAAATGCTGGTCTACACATACTCCCAGGAATTTAGTAGATTCTACCTGTGTGATGATCATGCCATCAAATGACAAACTTGATGAATTATTCTTCGAATTCCATTGATCAACTTTCAGTAACACTAGAAAGAAGTTAGTTAGATTGATATTGAACTATCTTGATATTAGCTTTGTTGTGCTGATGACTGAAGTTAGTCATCAGCACAACAAAACTAATATCAAGATAGTTCAATATCAATCTAACTAACTTCTTTCTAGTGTTACTGAAAGTTGATCAATGGAATTCGAAGAATAATTCATCAAGTAATAAATTTTACAATAACCACAGTCTCATTTTAACTTAATACCATTTGGGCTGTAAGTTTACAATATAACTGCTTCATGCAAAGCAAACCTGATGTGAAGAAGGAGGCAGTTCATGGAAGGCATACTGAATCTAAAATAAAAACGTGATGAAATTTCATAAACTGAATCTCAATCAAAAATATATTTTCAATATCATCTTTTAGGCTGAACCATTTCAAAACAATATTTCATGTACCTAAGTATCAAATTTCAACTTAGTCAACAATTTTCAAAATTTCTTACGACATTCCTGCCAATAAGAAACTCCCTCTCACCACACTGTACCACGCTTGCACCATTAATGGACATGGAGGCGAGAATTTAACAGACCTGTATTTAATCATAAAAGTTTTGCTCTTCCTTAATTCCTTACATCACCAATTAGTATCATAACAAAGACACTGGCACTTGTCTCTAGTCACAAATCTGTTTTCAAGCATATAATACAAAATTACAATTTATAGGCTCTCCTCAGTTTAATTCTAGCTCTGGCTCTCCTCAGTTTAATTCTACTCACCTTTGTCCTCATTGTCTGAGCTGCAAAATAACATGACTCAACATCCTGATTAAGCTGAAGAAGCTGATCAGATATCTGCCAGGCAAACACCTACAAATCAGAGCTCACCATAAAAAATCGGTTGTGCAACATTTTCAGAACCTCAATGCATAACGAAATTAAAATAACATTACTTCTTTTGCCAATTTAAGTGAAACCGGCTTCTATCACACTCTGGACAAACCAAATAATTCACTTGTAAATTAAATGGCATAATCAGTTCAATTAAAAAATCACCAGGTCAGTTTTAACTTGTGATCTGTGATATCATGAATGAGAAATGCTGAAGGTAACATGTTCCCACCAATCTATCAGGAAACTCCTATTTAGTGTGATCCCAGGTAAATAATCTTTGAATGAAGAGCTAATAATTCAGTAATAAGAGTTTTATTAACTTCCTAACTTGCATTGGTAATGTGTACCAACCATAGAGGGATTGCAAAATAAGGGATCGATACACCCAGCAGTCCGATATTCCCTGAACCAGAGCTTCCCAAACTTTGGGTTGTGACCCAAAAGTGGTTGCGAAGCTCAGGTAAGTGGGTCGTCAATTTTCTAGAAACATTTATTTTTTGGAGCAACAACATTACTTACATTGTTACATTACATAGGTACAACAGTTACTGTTGGATTGCAATAAATTGTAAACTGTTTTTTACCTAAGTTTCCCTTTAATGCTTTAAATCTGCATATTTCAATGCCAATAATTTACAATGCCAATTTTAGTACACAATGCTTAGTTTTACATGTAAAGTGGGTAACAAGACTGCCAAGATATTCACAAGTGGGTCCCAACCCACAGAAGTTTGGGAACCGCTGCCCTGGACTGTGCTTGGTGTTGTTTAACTTCACTGTGCTTGTTGCTTAACCAATTTTGCATCCACAGCACCATACTGTCATTTCAACAACACCAAACCACCAATGAGTGCACACTTAAGCACTGAATGGACTTCCCACCAATACCGAAATAGATCTTAGATGCTACAGGCAAGGGAATAGCAAACTGAAGCAAGCATACATGTATGTTTCAAAGCCAAAAATATAAGATTTCTTGTGTTTCTTTATAGATGCCTTTAATATTACTAGGTTAATATACCATATAGGTATTGTTTAAATATCTTAGTAATACTATTACCACCATTAAAAATATAAAGGCGAAAAGTACGTGATGATGATGATGATGATGATGATGATGATGATGATGATGATGGTGGTGATGATGATGATGATGCGATGATGAATTACGATTATGGCAGATGATGGTGTGGACGCGGTGGCGATGATAATAATCGATAGTGCTGATAAAAAAAATAAGGCAACTAAAGTTGTGCTGTATGTAACAACTGCTTTAATTACTACTTCTGCATTCAAATACCAACAAATCGGACACAACAAACTGCATGGTTTATCAACCGACCGACTTCTGGAGTTCTCCGAGCCACAGAGAGGCCTTTTCCTTTCCTCCAACATTGTCTCCATGGTAGAGAGCTTGAAGAGCTTGTAGTACAGTCTCAAGAGGCGGAGCGGAATCCATTAAAAGAACGAAAAAGTGAAACTTGGAAGTTATTTAATACACAAACTCTTGAACAGCAATGCCATCAACTTCTCCAAGGTAGATACTTAATTCTGTAATTCAAAACAGCTATTGAATATTCATGACATACCTCATTGGCCAGCCCACAGTAAGTAAAATATTATAGTCATACTTTAAACCAGAGCGCGTTGCTTCAAAAACGCCAGACTTGTTGTCCTTGAGACCGAGGTCTTGGTCTCGAGTGCACTCGAGTTCGTTTTTAAAAGTCTTGGTCTTGGTCTTGAGACCAAAAGTCTTGGTCTTGGTCTTGAGGTGCAAGGTCTTGGTCTTGAGGTTCAAAGTCTTGGTCTTGGTCTCCCAAGACCGGCTGTCAATATGAACTGTCATTTAAAAAACTCAAGAATTTAAAAACTTATCAAACCTGTTTGCATCATAACCTACAACAAATACCTACGGACGGATGCAAGTCTTGTTGGTTAGGAAAACCCATCGGCAGCAGCAACTAAGTTATGCTGTATATGGAAGCCCTGCCGAGACTTGTTTCAGAAGCCAGACGGTCTGATAAACCATGGGAGGAGTTCAAAAAGGCTCACAATTTGTACATTTACATCCAGTGCTTGAAAAGTTACTGTGTGTGCCAGCGACTTCAGCACCTAGCTATGGAAAGTATTTTTTCACATGGCGAAATTTTTATGAGGCCCACAAGGCACGTCTTGGTCAGAAAATTCTGAGTGAATTGTTTTTTTTAATAAAATACAAAAGGTATTTGGAAAAGCATTTTGCACGAAGGACTTTTGTAGGCCTAAATACGAATTCGGAATTCTCTGCAGTCTGCATTTAAAGTTAATTTGCTTGAATAAAATAAACGACTCAAGTTTTCATTAAAATATCGACTCTACAATTTTTGTGCAAGGAAAAGAAGTCTTGACCTGAATGGGATTTTTTGGGTCTTGGTCTCAGTCTTGAGGTTCAAAGTCTTGATCTTGAGGTTCAAAGTCTTTGTCTTGGTCTCGAGGTTCAAGGTCTTGACAAGACTGAAAAACGCATGCATAGGCCTACTTTTACACGCATAGGCTATGTTCATATTCGTAATCATACATTCCAAATTTATAAAGCGCTACTTAAACAAGCTCAGGGCACGAGCTTATTCACGAGCGCTGCATCGTGTCAGATGGGTTGCCCAGAGATATCAAGTGAAGATCAAAGTCCGGGTTTCGTTGAAGACGAGTAGGCTTAAATCAGAAGGCGGAGTTATGGACAGATCAGTGTAGGAATTCTTTAAGCGATGGGACTACTTTCGAGTGGAACACCTGCACGAGGCAGATTACGTTAGGTGAGCGGCGTCATTGGAGAGGAACCGATCAAGGATTTTCGGAATTCAGAGCTACAATGTCATGTATAGCGGTGATCGATCGTTCCAGGGTCGTTTTAAGGTCTTTCTAGGCCATATAGGCACTCTTGCATTCGTAGACCCCTACTCAACTCCAACTCCCCGAAGTTCACATAGTGTAGGTTAGCATAGCTTAACTTAAACTGTTACAGTACAAAAGTTATTACATTTGAATTTGCTGTTAGGCCTAGTTGCAGTTTTCCTCTTTCCATTTTCCCGGTCAATCATTCAATATCTCATTTTCAGACTTTCGTAGGCCCCTGAAAGTTTCGTAGGCCCTCGAGGCTCCATCAAGGCTTCACCCGGTATATTAACCCTCTGAGCCATCTCGATCACAGAGGATGAATCCTCATCTGTAGATCACCATCTTCACGCAGACGACACCCAAGTCATACCAATTGTTACAGAATATTATTATGATCAACAACAGTTGCGTAAAATTAGAATAAAAATTCGAATCTGTTCTCTTCATTGTTAACAGAAACATTTGCGACTTTATCAGCTACAAACTGTGTACTAATGTCAACAAATTAAATCAAGTTATGCACATCACTCTCAACACGAAATATTTCCCAGTGCGTCACTAGGGGGTTCTGGTCGCACCGGGTGACACCTTCAGAGGGGTACATGACACCAAAATGACTAACAAACTTTTGTGCAGAATTTCAGCAGCAATTGAACCTTATTCAATTCAAATCAAGTCCCAAAAGTTGCCGAGACTAATAGAAATCCTCCTGCACGACTTCAACCATATAGCCCAAGTTGCATAATTAAACATGAACAACACTATAGTAATCATGGGCGCCCGAAGGGAGCAATTTGCCCCCTCGATTTAGCAAATTTTTTAATCAATTACATGTAAATCTTTTACTATGATTATTACAACAGTCCCAAAACGATTTTCAATGCGAAAAAACAATTATTTAGGTAAAGTCATTGGCCATTATTTATTTTTAAAGTTGTCATGTGTTCTGTGTTCATGAATAGCTAGCTATTCTATGCAAACGTGTCAATTTGATCCCCACAAAAATTTTAGCCCCCAAATTTTTGCCCCCTCCAAAATTCTTCCAGACGCCCATGCTAGTAATCAGAATACCAAGACGTATACAGCATGGTTTGATTGCGTTAGGTCGGAGGTGCCTCCGATGAGTCAGTCTTGAAATGGCACTATATAAATTTACAATTACAAATGTAAATGTAGCGGTTTAACCCTTATCCTACAAACACATTAACTCTACGTTGTTTACCAACTGAAATCATAAATGACTCCATGTGAAAAGTTGAAATGGCTTGCTAGGTTAGGTCTTGGGAACAATCATCATCAGTTTCTGACACCAGCACAGTCTTGGTCTGCCTGTGTGTCTTTATCCTTTGAATCTTACATGTGATGCACTTTGTGGGACTCGGTCAACTGGCATTCTCTCTACATGTCCAAACCATTGGAGTCTTCATTGAACGACATTATCTAGCAGAGTTGTTTGGATACCTAATGATTGTCTTATGTCATTGTTTCTTATTTTCTGTAGTCTTGAAATCCCTGTAATCTTCCAGAGCCAACTCCTCTTGGCTGTAAGAATTCTTCTCTCATCTTGCTTTCACATTGTCCAACATTCTGATCCATATAGGAAAATCGGTTGTATCATCGTCTCGCATATTTTTGTCTTGGTTTTCTTTGGAAATTCTCTACTTTTCCATATCCTGTTCATTATTCCAAATTCCTGTGCAGCACGTCTACGTCTCATTTCTATATCTTTTTCGTTGCTGCATTTATTAGCCCTCCTAGATAGACAAATTGTTCTATTCGCTCAATAGCTTCTCCTTGGACTGTGATAGTTATTGGTGTCTCTTTGGTCCGAATTATTATTGGCATCTCTTTGGTCTTTGCAATCACCATTGTTTTGGTTTTCTCTGCTAAGATGATTCAAAAGCAGCTGAGATCTCATGACTTTGAAGCCAAGCAGACAATGAAATGTTACTCATAAACAGAGACTGTCACAACCCTGGAAAGTGAGATATGAGCGACTTGCAGCTTATGTATAATATGTAGGAATCACACTATGGGAAAAATCTGTATCTTTTGTACAAGGACAACTTGAAATATGTCCTTCAAATAGGTCCAAAAATGTGTTGTTTTGCAGAATATTACAATGATCACAACAGTGTTCCATAAATTCCTTTTCCATTTCAAACATTTCATCGCATATTCCGCAGCCATAAGGTCTCAGAAAGAAACTTCTCACATAACATGAATTAACTGTTGATGGATATTCAGAGAGCTGGTTTTCATCTGTAGTTGGATTAGGTCTAACTGCAGTGTGGACCTTTGTGTGACGTTGCAGTCTACTGTTACATGCAAACGATTTGTCACATAAGTTGCACTTGTATGGCTTTTCTCCAGTGTGGGTTTTCATATGGGCAAACAGATTAGCTCTATGTCCAAAGGCTTTGTCACATAAGTTGCAGCTGTGTGGCTTTTCTCCAGTGTGGGTTCTTATATGGTCATACAAAGTAGTTGTCTGTGCAAATGCTTTGCTGCATAAGATGCACCTGTATGGCTTTACTCTAGTGTGGGTTCTCATATGGGTTTCCAGATTAGATCTGTGTACAAACGCTTTGCCACATAAGTTGCAGTTGAATGGCTTTTCTCCAGTGTGGGTTCTTATATGGGTATACAGAGTAGTTGTCTTTGCAAATGCTTTGTTGCATAAGTTGCACTTGTGTGGCTTTTCTCCAGTGTGGGTTCTAATATGGTTATCCAGGTGGGTTCTCTGTGAAAATGCTTTGTTGCATAAGTTGCACTTGTGCGGCTTTTCTCCAGTGTGGGTTCTAATATGGGTATCTAAATTAGATTTATGTGCAAATGCTTTGTCACATAAGTTGCACTTGTATGGCTTTTCTCCAGTGTGGGTTTTCATATGTGAATCCAGATAAGATCTATGTCCAAAGGCTTTGTCACATAAGTTGCAGTTGTATGGCTTTTCTCCAGTGTGGATTCTCATATGGGCATGCAGACTAGTCGCCTGTGTAAATGCTTTGTTGCATACGTTGCACTTGTGTGGCTTTTCTCCAGTGTGGGTTCTAATATGGGCATACAGACTAGTCGTCTGTGTAAATGCTTTGTTGCACAAGTTGCACTTGTGTGGCTTTTCTCCAGTGTGGGTTCTCATATGAGTATCCAAATGAGTCCTCTGTGCAAATGTTTTGTCACATAAGTTGCAGCTGTATGGCTTTTCTCCAGTGTGGGTTCTAATATGGGTATTCAGATAAGTTCTCTGTGCAAATGCTTTCTCACATAAGCTGCACTTGTATGGCTTTTCTTCAGTGTGGGTTCTCACACTGGTGTCAAGATTAGATCTCTGTAAAAAGCCTTTGTCACATAAGTTGCTGTTGTGTGATTTTTCTGCAGTATGGGTTCTGACACTTCTCTGCAAATGTTTTGCCACAGATTTCATATCTGTATCGTTTTTTCTTTATTGTTGTCTTTTGTTGATTCTTGCTTGCATGTTAGATCTATGTAAATTCAAAGGACAATAAAAATTATATAATGTGTAACTTTACCATTTTCTACATCACACTTGAATCCAGGTGGAGTTAGAAATCCCAAATGTCAACAGCTCAAAGACCAAAATTTACCTCTGTTAAAAAACCACCCTACGAAAAAATTTCTGATGGAGGTTAATTGTAAACTCTGACAATTTGGTGCTGAAATGTGTGATAAAAGTACAACGCAAAGCATAATTTGTTAAAAGAAAAAGTATTCGAAATTAGTCAAATAATGGAGAATCCAGATATGAATCAATCAATTTCGTGCAGTGATAGACTCCAAGTTGACACTAATGCAACTTGTTACATAGAAACAATTTATTGGAGAGGAAGTACTGGTAACTATTAAGTTGGGATTAAACTATGGATGAATGTATTTCAGAATAAGGTTTGTTTTAGATAATAGTCTCTATGGTTTAATGAGAGGTTTTTCAGTCAGTGTAAATTTTTAAATAGTACTCGAATACTTAAATTTTGTTTGTCCTTTTCAGGAAGTAAGAATCCATGAGATCGTGAGCGAAGTCCCTACCGGCCTGGAACGCGGTGCACTGGAAATAGCCTATTTAGTACATGGCTTTCGTTAGTTCTTATGGTTGCAAACAGGCGTTCATCTGCCTCCTCAGCCATGTCAGAAGCGGCCGGTGTGTCAGTGTTCAAGAAGCCTTTCTGTTTCATCCTCCCTAGCAATTTTTAGATTCTGCCTCGTTCATTACCATTGGTATAACCCCACCAAGCCGATGAGGCATACACGAGTTTCACTAGGGTAGTCATTTTAGCGACTTGTTGCAAACTACGGGGAGGAAGACCACGAGATCTGAGGACGCCATGGGCGTACATTGAAGTTCAGAGCATTACTCCCAGGACTCAGAGTCTACCCGTTCTGCTTCTGGAATGACTACTGGAATAGGGAGGCAGCCTCTCCTAGTGATTATCATCTCACGGGACTTGATGGATTTAGCCGTCAGTTATTCTCCTTTGCCCAGATAGATAGGCCCTATATTGTTGAATTCATCTGCTGCAGTGACTATTTGTGACGAACCAATAATGAAATAGGTATCATCTGCATATTTTAGGAGGTAGTTAAAGTTATGTTTAGGTTGGAGGTCTGATGCACAAAGAGAATATGAGGGAGGTCTGAGCAGTGAGCACTGAGCCCTGCACAATACTAGCAGTAATAATGCTGCTTCAGAAGTTGATCCTCCATAGCTAGTGACATAATATTTTGCTAATACTTATGAATTCTTTCAAAACATCGCTTTCGATAAAAGCAGTTTTCATTAGTTTAGTCACCAGATACTAGTTTTGTCGTTGCTCTTGCATCTACTACGCCTGTTTTTTTGCCTGTTTTGACCGTTTATCGCTACGCGTTCATCGCAGCAATGCACAACATTGTTTACAATAGCGTTGTCTTCCTTCTTCTCCGCAATATTTCGTCAAAGTTGCCAGTTATTCTCACGTTAGTTTTATGAATTAATTGGTTCGTCTGATTAATTTGCCTAGTGGAACATTCCGACTGAACTGTGCCTACTGACGTCTACAACGGCGACCTAATTTGGTCACTTCGTGAGGGCACTGTGCCTATCCATTGGCCACTTCGGACGATTCTATTCACTTACAGCGTCTGGCGTCCTCCTTCGTGGCCCGGTGGCCGAAACGTCACTCACGGCACCCACTTAATCAGTCTACGCCGACCACCTCTCGTCCTTCACCCCCAACATCGATCTAAAGGAGGCTTCGCGTTGCCACATGTATGTAATGTGGGGTCTTTGTGGGACAAATACGTTGCAATCTCAGACTCTATTCCACATAATAATCTCGATCTACTCGCTGTTACTGAATCCTGGCATCAATCTTTTCTCGATGTTTTTCATGTGCTACAATCAGCACCCTCGGGTTATGCTTCACTTGACAGTCCCAGGCTCGACTCATCGGGACAGGCTTGTCCAGGAGGAGGCATCGTCCTCTTCTACAAAGAACTCTTGGTGTGAAACAGATCGCCATCTCTACTCCTCCCACCACGTTTGAGGTTCACGCCGCCTCTGCTTCCTCTTCTCTGGGCCCTACCACCGTCATCAGTATCTATCGCCCGGTTCAGCTTCTCTTTCCACTGCCTTCTACACCGAGTTCGCTACCATCATGGAGCAATTTTGCACTAAAAAACACCCTGATCGTTGTCCTCGGCGACCTCAAATTGCATTTTGAGGACCCCTCTTCACCACCTACTCTGGAATTCTCCTCAATCCTCCAACAGTATCGCCTAATCCAGCACGTCGCTGCGCCCACCCACCAGGCCGGCGGCTGGCTCGACGTCTTCATCACTCGTGACAACTGCACTCCTGCTGATCTGAGCATCTGTTCTCCTGTCACCTCAGACCATGGCCTCCTCTTCGCCGACATTCCCTTCCTCCTGGCGGCACCTGTCTATGTCGTTCATCACTCTTGTGGTTGGAAGCGCCTGGACCGTGAAGCTTTCAAGTTGGTCATCCTTGCTACGGGCCAGTTCGTTGGCTTATCTACTAAGGAACTATTTGACATTTACAAAAGCTCTATGACAGCCATCACTGACCGTCTTCTTCCATCCCGTCCGGTCAGACATCGCCGGCACCTCTCTCCCCGTGGTTCGACGCCGAATGTCATTCTCGTCGGCATCAGGCGCGTCATCTCGAGTGCATCTACCAGCGCACCTGCTTGCCGGCCGACCAGTCAGCATGGATCAAGTTCGTCCGAGAGATGCACCAACATCTTATTCTCTACTCCATATCCTGTTCATTATTCCAAATTCGTCTGAAGCGCGTCTAATTCTCCTTTGTATATATCTTTTCGTTGCTGCGTTTATTAGTCCTCCTAGATAGACGAATTGTTCTACTTGCTCAATAGCATCACTTCGGATTGTCATAGTTATTTGTGTCTCTTTGGTCTTTGCAATCACCATTGTTTTGGTTTTCTCTGCTCTGATCTTAAGGCCGAATCTTCTACTGGTTTCGTCAATCTGAGTCATAATCTCCTGTAGTTCTGGCCTGCTTCTACTGAAAAAGCCAATGTCATCAGCAAATCGGAGATTCCTAGGGAGCTGGCAAATCAAGTCTGTTTTGCTAAGATGATTCCAAAGCAGCTGAGAGCACGCACATAACTTTGAAGCCAAGAAGACAATGAAATGTTACTCATAAACAAGAGACTGTCACAACCCTAGAAAGTGAGATATGAGCGACTTGCAGCGTATGTATATTATGCAGAAATCAAACTCTGGTAAAAATTTGTTTCTCTTTCACAAGGACAACTTGAAATACGTCCTTCAAATAGGTCCAAAAATGTGTTGTTTTGCGGAATATTACAATGATCAAAACAGTGCTCCATAAATTCCTTTTCGATTTCAAACATTTCATCGCATATTCCACAGCCATAAGGTCTCAGAAAGAAACTTCTCATATAATATGCATTAACTGTCGACGGATATTCAAAAAGCTGTGTTTCATCTGCAGTTGGATTCATATTCTGCCAAGGTGAATTGTTTTGAATAGCTTCTGCTGCTGACACAGTTGACTTGCTGAACATGTCATTTGAAGTACTTCCATGGCATCTCTCTTTCACGCTTGACACAATGCATTCATCGTTTAACTGGTTTTGTCCATGGTGTTTCTTTACATGCACTTTCAGGTGACTCTTCCTAACATAAGCTCTGTCATTAGGTTTGCATTTGTAAGGTCTAACTGCAGTGTGGACCTTTGTGTGAAGTTGCAGTCTACTGTTACATGGAAACGATTTGTCACATAAGTTGCACTTGTATGGCTTTTCTCCAGTGTGGGTTTTCATATGGGCAAACAGATTAGCTCTATGTCCAAAGGCTTTGTCACATAAGTTGCAGCTGTATGGCTTTTCTCCAGTGTGGATTCTCATATGGGCATGCAGACTAGTCGCCTGTGTAAATGCTTTGTTGCATAAGATGCACTTGTGTGGCTTTTCTCCAGTGTGGGTTCTAATATGGATATTCAGATTATTCCTCTTTGCAAATGCTTTGTTGCATAAGTTGCACTTGTGTGGCTTTTCTCCAGTGTGGGTTCTAATATGGGTATTCAGATAAGTCCTCTGTGCAAATGCTTTGTCACATAAGTTGCAGCTGTATGGCTTTTCTCCAGTGTGGATTCTCATATGGGCATGCAGACTAGTTGCCTGTGTAAATGCTTTGTTGCATACGTTGCACTTGTGTGGCTTTTCTCCAGTGTGGGTTCTCATATGGGTATTCAGATGAGTCCTATGTGAAAATGCTTTGTCACACAAGTTGCAGTTGTATGGCTTTTCTCCAGTGTGGGTTCTCATATGGCTATTCAGATAAGACCTCTGTGCAAATGCTTTGTTGCATAAGTTGCAGTTGTATGGCTTTTCTCCAGTGTGGGTTCTAATATGGGTATTCAGATAAGTCCTCTGTGCAAATGCTTTCTCACATAAATTGCACTTGTATGACTTTTCTTCAGTGTGGGTTCTCATATTGGTGTCAAGATTAGATGTCTGTACAAAACCTTTGTCACATAAGTTGCTGTTGTGTGATTTTTCTGCAGTATGGGTTCTGACACTTCTCTGCAAATGTTCTGCTACAGATTTCATATCTGTATCGTTTTTCTTCATTGCTGATTCTTGCTTGTATGTTAGATCTATGTAAATTCAAAGGACATGAAATAATTATATAACGTGTACCTTTACCAGTTTCTACATCACAGTTGAATCCAGGTGGAGTTAGAAATTCCATAGTTCAAAAGCTTAAAGACCAAAATTTACCTCTGTTAAAAACGCCACCCTTTGTAACATTTTCTGATGGAGGTTACTTGTAAACTCTGGTTTGACAATTCAGTGCTGAAATGTGTGATGAATGTACAAAGCAAATCATACTGTTAAAGGAAAAAGTATTCGAAATTAGTCAAACAATGGAAACTCAAGACATGAATTAACCAATTTCGTTCAATCGCAGAGAAACAATTTATTGGAGAGGAAGTAACTATTAAGTTTTATAAGTTTTATAAGGTTTGTTTTAGATAATGGAGGGTCTATGGTTTAATGAGAGGTTTTTCAGTCAGTGTAAATTATTAAATAGTACTCGAGAAATGAAATTTCGGTTGTTCTTTTCAGGATGTAAGAAACCATGGGGTCGTGAACATGGTGTGCTGGAAATAGCCTATGTACTACATGGCTTTCGTTAGTTCTTATGGTCGCAAATAGGCGTTCATCTGCCTCCTCAGGCAAGTCAGCAGCAGCCAGTGTGTCAGGGTTCAAGAAGCCTTCTATTTCATCCTTCCTAGCAATTTCTAGATTCTGCCTCGTTCATCAGCATTGTTAGAACCCAGTGTGGGAATTGTAGAAACAAGACTGGGGTGAACAATTTATCCGTATTTTACGAACTGATGTCAACGAAATTTGAAAGCAGCTGATTTCAACGCTAGAAGTTTTGCAAGCCAGACTCAAATCAAAATCAATTCCTTCGTTCAGAAAATCCAAAAATGCATACATGTTACACCATGGAAATTTTTTCTCTTTGTCAGAGACTAAGAGTAAAATAATGCTAATTCAAACTAGCACAACTGAAGGGGTTGGAAACGACCCCCTAGTGTGTGCAATGAAGACTTAACTGGGGGTCTTAAGAAAGACTAGGGAGGTTGAACCTCCCAACCCCCTGACGACTTCCACCCTGGTATAACCCCACCACGCCGATGAGGCATACATGAGTTTCACTAGGATAGCCATTTTAGCGACTTGCTGCAAACCACGGGGGTTGGGGGAAGATCATAAGATCTCAGGACACCAAGGGCATACATAGAAGAAGAGCATGCTGATAATATGACATCTACAAGAGAGACAATCAGGACATTCAGAGGTCTGATCATAAGATTACTCCCAGGACTCGGATAGAGCCTACCCATTCTGCTTCTAGAATGACCATTGGAATAGGGAGGTGGCCTCTCCTAGTGATAATCGTCTCTTGGGTCGTTGATGGAGGTCTGATGCAGTATATGAGCGAAGGCTGAGCACTGAGTTGATCCTCCATATCTAGTGACATAAGTAAGTAAGTCTATTCTTTATTATAAAAGTTCCTAATCCACATTCTGGTGTACAAACATCATATGAAATTGACATTCCCTGGTTAATATGAATAAAGCACTTTAACAATTAGATTTTTTATGTTTAAAACAACTCCTGGCAAGCGGAATGACGACGCTGAGGCCAAAGGGATTAGGCCAGTGGTTTTCTCAAAGGGCGTAGCCCATGGAGAACATGGCCGGGGTTCCCAGGACTGCCAAAAACAAGCTGAGGAACCAATCACAGCAGAGAAAAGAGACACTACGCTTGGATGCAGAATATATTATGAAAGTAGCATACCTCCACTCAGAGTACAAAGTCTAATCTGTTCTCTACAGCACAACGTCAAGGCTTCTGTGTTACTCTGCCGGCAGTCAGGTACACACAGAACGCGTGTCTCATCTCGTCTCCTAACCTTATACCTCAAAACGCCTTCAGCCAGTCCACTAAGATACCTCTAGGCTACCACTATACTCAGGCTTATGCATCCTCTCCTCCTTAAGAGGACTATCGCTATTGCTCTCCTGCCTTATGGCCAATCCTCCTGCTACGCTGTCTTCCAGTTTACCAATTAAGTCTCGATTCTCCTTCCCTGGCTGGCTGGACCGTCTACCTACGTCACACCTCAGCCATAGCTTTTCTTGCTACCACGTCTGGTTCTATCATCCGCTTTGTTCCATTGGCTAACCACTATTCTAAACCTAGATCTCTGCATACCCGATCCGAGCTAATGCTGACCACTAATTTCTGCCTACCTTCTTGCCTACCTTCCTGCAACAGTCTAACTACCTGATCCCTTGACATTAGAAACTACCTATCTCCCCATCTGTTATCACACTGCTGACCTCATTTGTCTGCTTGCTCCATTTCTATCTCACTGTCAGTCCATACTGTCTGCCTGTCTGCCAACCTTTCTAACCTTCTAACTGACCATGCAGCCAAACCTACCTATGCATGTTTGACCATACGCGTTGCTACCTGTTACCTTCCTTTCTTAGGGACCATGACTGCCTTTGGCATTCTCAGAAGCAGACAGTGCTGATCTGCCAATCTCAATCTTCTCCTTCCATCTACCTCTCCTAGAAATCGGTTAATAAGTCATGCTACTTTGCTGGTCCTTGATAAATGCCGCTCTAGGCAGCCGCCTATTCCTAAAGCTAGGGTTGCCAGATAGGCCTACATGGCTAGCCAAAGGAGGACACAGAAAGCCGGAAAGGAGAACACAGGAGGACACATCGAATAGTTCACTCCGGAGTCCGAGAGTCTCCTGAGTAACTAAGAGACGATCGATTTTTTATCATAATGTTTCAAAGCATGGGCGTCCGCAGGGGAAGGTGGCATTTGACCCCCGGATTTTGTAAATATTTTACAAAAATAAAATCCTTTGATTATTATGATTATCACAACAGTCCCAACATGATTTTCAATGCTAGAAAACACTTAATTATTTAGTTAAGTCCTTGACCATTATTTATTTTAAAGTTGTCCTGTGTTCTGTGTTCATGAATATGCAAAAACGTTTTGCTCCCCTACAAAAATTCCCCACCCCCTAGAAATTTTTGCCCCCTTAGTAAAGTTCCTGCGTACGCCCATGTTGCCGTATTTATTTCAATAATGTTCGCCTCCCCAAATGGGGCCAGCTCCATGAAAATATCAACTGAGTCAATAAGTAAGTAGATTAGTTAGCAGAACTTAGGGACAACATGCGCGTGTAATGGACAAGAGACCAAAAAGGAGGACGTCTGGCAACGCTACCTAAAGCCGGCAATGAGCCTAAGATACATAATTAAACATGCACAACACTAGTAATCAGAATACCGAGATGCATGCAGCGCTGAAAAAGCGTAAATTGTGTCAGATTACTAGCCTTTGGAACAGAGGAACATGAATCACAAGTCCAGCAGATTATTAAAGAGCAGTTACGATCATTTCTTTATATTTGTCAACCTGGTCAACACCATCAATATAAAATGGTGCTCTCTCCTCTAGCTATTAAATGTGACCATCGACGTATATTTACGGGAAGTATGTTAAGTAAGTAAGTAAGCAAGTAAGTAAGTAAGTATATTCTTAAGTGCCGGTCAAAAATCACGAGAGCAGCATCTAGTCAGAGGAGAAGATGTAAAACAGATGGGGTTACAAGAGACCACGACAGATCATTATGTGATTAAATAAAATTTATGTTGGAGTTAGGCTAACTGTTTAAATCCGGGATAGGTCTTATAGGTTAATTATTACCGATTGACGGAATTGTGTGCACACATGCATATGTGGCTAAACAGCTACTGCTTTGAGACTGTCAATTCGCAGGGGCTTAAAAAATGAAAAAAATTTGGGGGCCTTTTTAAATATATTATGTAAAACCTTTTTAAATGGCTTGTGTAGCAATCAATCAATCAATCATGGAATATATATAGCGCCTCTTCAAGGGCTCTACTCAGAGGCACTCCCAAGCCAGGCCTGATCAAAGAGAAAAGTCTTCAATAGAGCGTAAAAAGAAGACGGGTGAGTACGAGGAGATAGGCGAAGGAGAGGTGGTAAGTCATTCCACGCAGTTGGACCAGCGACAGAGAATGCTCGGCGCTGCATAGTAGCAGTGCGGGCATATGGGACTATAAAGTCGCCCCGAGAAGAGGAACGGAGGGCTGAGCGACCCGTAAGAGAAGAAGAGAGAGTGAAAACGGAGCATAGGTAGGAAGGAGCCACGCCCAAAACACATTGCCAGGCGAGAGAGCAAAGCTGATACAGGATACGCTGCCGGATGGGAAGCCAATGAAGAGTATGATGCATGTAGGAGGTTACACTACGATAGCGGGGTATGGACAGGCACGTAACTAGGATTTTTCGTTTGGGGGGCTTAAACCTTGAACATGGCAACATTTATACAGTGTTCATACGAATTTTAGCCGTAATCATACAACGGCTTGACTTGTTTGGGGGGGCTTCAACTTCGTTTGGGGGGGGGGCTTAAGCCCCCCCAAGCCCAACGCTAGTTACGTCCCTGGGTATGGAGCCAACAAGGCGCGCCGCAGACCGCAGGACCCTCTCATTGAAGGACAGGCGGGCTTGAGGAAGACCGGTGTAGAGAGAAGAGCAATAGTCTAAACGAGAACAGACAAGGGCATGGATAAGAGTAAAAGCAGCAGAGGTTGAAAGACAGCGAGCAACGACCCTAAGCTGGCGAAGATGGTAAAAGCAGGAGCGAGACAAGGAGGAGAGGTGCTTAGTAAAGGTTAGTTCATGATCAAGGATGACACCAAGGTCTCGAACAGAAGAAGAGAACGATATTAGAGGGAATTCAGCAGCAAGGAAGTTCAGGTCGAGTTTTGCCAGCTGCTGGCGGGTACCCAACCATATGAACTGGGTCTTAAGAGGATTAAGTCTCAGGCGATTGGAAGAAAGCCAGGCAGACAGAGTGTCAGTTGCACGAGACATCAAGCGAACAGCACTCAGAGCATCCCGTGCAGAGCAATGCAGATAGGACTGGAGATCATCAGCGTAATGTAGAGAAACAGGGTTGTCTCCTTGCCCCGGGACTCTATTGAGGGGACTGTGCTAAGTTCCCGGGACTCTGTGGGGGGGGACTGTGATAAGTCCCCGGGACTCTATTGAGGGACTGTGCTAAGTCCCCGGGACTCTATTGAGGGGACTGTGCTAAGTCCCCGGGACTCTGTGGGGGGGATTGTGATAAGTCCCCGGGACTCTATTGAGGGCAGAGCCGGATTAACCAGTATGCTCAATATGCTTTAGCATGGGGCCCCCCGCTTACAGGGGGCCCCCCGACTGGAGTCGAATACCGCAGGACAGAATTTGTTACACCAAATAATTATTTTTTCACAGAAAAGAGTCACTATAGTTTCAGCTTAAGCAAGAATTTCCACTAAACAAATTGCAAATTTAAAATGCAAGCCATGAACCCAAAGATCTTATTACTCTTAATTCTTTGTCTAAGATCTTTGATGTAACCAACTGCTGTGTTCAGGCGTTTCCTTGGCTCAACATCTTTCAGTCACTATATCATATATGCTGAAGTCACTTTTGTTTCTATTCGGACGCAATTTATTTTCTGGTATAGGCTACACATTGCAGCTCATCCTGCAACGGTGAGACAACTATAATAGTTTCGCGCTGAAACTTATTTACTAGTGTAGGGCCTAGAGAAGTTGTTGACGTCGCTAAGGCAGAAAATTCACGCTTACAATGAAACATGTTATGTTCCAAGTTGTAAATGTAATGTAAATGTAAATGTTCGCGATTTTCTATAGCGACCGTATATGGCCTCGAGCCCTCGACCCTGCTCATTTTTCAATGAATTGATCGGGTGAGATCCTTCACCACCGCTTGCCCGTTTGAATGGGTGCCACGCCATTTAAGGTCCCCGTGTTGGGACAGTGCTAGCCCGAGATTTAAATCTCTGAAATAAGCCACCTTCGGGAAGCGAACCGCGGTCCTCATGCGCTCTAACACAGAGTCGCATGAGACGCGCAGCCAACGCTGTTACCGATGTAGCTAGGCCTAACTGGGTCAGATCTATTTGAACTGACTAGAGCCTGATAAGTTCGACAATTTTCCACCAGGCTGGCCCCAACATACACAAGAGATTTGCAGTCTGACATATTCCCTGACAAAATGGTTTAATTTGCTGATTTGGCTAAATCAAGAGGTTGTGCCACAATTGCTGCGTTAGCTATAGGCTGCTGTATGCATTCCTAATGTTTGTATCGCTCTGCGTATGTTCATGTCATTGGTGATCTCCAACTGTTGAGGTTAATGCTGTTTCAGTAATGTCATGGAACTTGTCAAAAATAAACGGCAAATTTCTATGACCCATAAACTTCTAACTACATTGGAACTTCTTAGTTTTGAGTGTTGAGCTTAACTTGATTTCATTTGAAAACATTATTACGGTACACAATTTAGGCCTACAGCTGCTAAATATCGCAAATGTTTCTGAACTCAGTGAACTGTCAGCAATGAGAACAGTTTCGAATTTTTATTATTATTACTGCAGTTAGAGTATCTTACTCTAACTGTATATGTTGTCCACACACTGTAACAAGCATTTGAAACAACTTTAGATATAGTCCCAAATGCAAAACGTTAATGTTGGGTTGTATGCATTGACTACTAATTTGAGCAGCGCGGAACACGGCACTTCTTTACTACACGTTGATTTGATTTCGTGTCTTTGCGACAATCTCATAATTCCATGCTCAGTACGACAAGGGGCCCCGTGTACAATTAGCATGGGCCCCCCCGAGTGGTTAATCCGGCCCTGATTGAGGGGACTGTGCTAAGTCCCCGGGAATCTATTGCATAGACCGGGGGGTATATATAAAGGGTGTGTGTATGAGAGAGAGTTGGCCGCTATTTCTACTTCGTCTGCTTTGCTGTATTGGTGACTTGGTCTATGCTCCAGTATCGTGTGTTGTGGAGTTGAACGTTGAGTTCGTCGAATAATTAAATCTTTTGTTGTCAATAAAGAAAGTTTATCGAACGAACTGTGTCGATCTATAAATCCTGTGACAGACCACGCAGGTCGGAAACACGTGCCGTGCAAAGAGAAACTTGGAGAGGTCTGGCGATTACCCTACTGACTTCCGCCCTCGGCCTGGTAACCGGAAGGAAGAACAGTAGAGACGGACGACCCGTTCTCGCCGTTGCCGACGAGAAGGAGAATTTTCGCCACAGTAAGAATGGCTAGAAAGAGCACTAGCAGCAAGAACAGATTCAAGGTCAGCAGTAAAGAGGATATAAAGAAGAGGGCCAAGCACAGAACCCTGGGGGAGGCCAACAGGTACAGGAATCCAAGGGGAACGCGAGGAGTGGAAGACAGCAAATTCCATCTCGCATGAATAAATGCATTCATTTGAAAATAATATGACTTTTTCCATGGGCGGCGATCATGGGGGGACAGGGGAACATGTTCCCCCACCTTTAAGAGTGGGGGGGGGCACGCCATACATTTGTCCCCCCAGATTTTGAAGAAACACCAAAAAAGGCGAAGAAATATATATGCGCGCGAGGGTTTTGACTGTGTTTTTGAAAAGATGAGGTAAAATAAGAAATTTTTAGCAGAAGTGTCCTCCCGGAAATTTAGAGAAAGCAAGAAGAAGTTCTTAAAAAAGGGCGTAAAATTTTTTTGTAGAATTTCGGAAAAGTTGGAAAAAATGAGAAAAAGGTCATCAACTTTTTTCGGAGATGAAATGGATATTTTTCGGAGGTGAATTGGGAGAAAAAAAATTTTTTTGACAAGATTTTCAAAAAACGGTCGTCGACGAGATCGTGGCCGACTTTGTCCCCCCCACCTCTCAAACAAGATCGCCGCCACTGAATTTTCCCTTTGAATGCTTTGCTATTAAATAATTTACAGGCGTATACGTGTTTTCAAGTTTTGTGAGACCTTCTGGTGTAATTTTTTAAAAGGGGCCCCAAGCTAGCCTAGGGCCTCACCAAGTCTAAATCCGGCACTGACTCTAACTTAGGCCTACTTATAATAGAGTCTATAATGGCCTCAAGTGAAGAAATGACTGTCGTTTCTTTCCCTTTTACAGCTGCGCCTTTTTCTGCATTAGGGCAATTACTACAAATAATACCACACAGAACAAATTTAGACTGTAACTCCTACACATCTCCTCAGTTAGAACTATAGTTACGAATAGGCGTACTACTGACAGATCTACGGATGCTTACAATGACAAATTACTGCTTCTCTCGCAAGATGCGGGTCCCTTATAAATAAGCATCTATCCTATGCAGTTTAATTATGGCATCAATCAGAAAAGGCCAAATGAACATATATGGAAGTCTAGCGAGTTAGCGGCGTGTCGCATGAATGCCATAATAATTACTCAATGACAGTTTGGAAGAAACGAATAAACATTCGGACAGAGACGAATATAAGCCAGACGGAGGCCAAAATATTAACGGTCTTTTTAGTCATCGAGACTTTTTTGACGATAATTTCGAGACTTTTTTGACGATAATTTTTGTTTTCACAAGTTTTGTAAACTTTTTTAGATATCGAAATTTTTGGGAAATTTTCTTCATCATTAGAATTCTCTACTACCATTTCTTTCGTTTCCAGAATTTATTTTTGACTTACCAGGATTTTATGCAATTTTTTTATTTCATAGATTGTGATAGCCTTTTTCATGTTCGCATGATTTTTATCACCTTTCAAAGATGACTACCAGTTGCCCAGTTTCTTTCATGACTTTTATTAATTAACAAGTTACATGTAGTAGACAGTCCCTGTCCTGTCTAACTATTTCACAATTTTACTGGTATGGAGAATCTCATAAAATAATTTTTCATATCCTGAGGAACTCTAAGCCCCTACCTATGAAAACGTTAACATTACAGAAATATTTGATAGCAGGTTGCGCAATTCAATTGAGCCTACTGCAAAATGTATTATGCAGGCACAGTTGGGGGGGGGACACTTTTGAAATGATCTGGTCAAAAAAGAGGTCAAAACATTTTTTCGCGTTCACGCAAATTTTTATCGCGCTCAAGTTTTTGATTTTTTGGGTGTTTCTTCAAAATTGGGGAGGGGCAAATGTATGGTGCGTCTCCCCCACTTTTAAAGGTGGGGTCTTGTTCCCCTCGACCCCCTGGATCGCCGCCCATGCACGCACGTATGTCAATTCAAGTTATATTTAATGAAAAATATACCCTACACACTTTCCCTGTAGCCTAATAATTACTGTCTTTTCTGTAAGCTTTCTCAAATATCAAAAATATCAAATCAAAATGAAGTTTGCTTAAAAACGACTTAAACGAGCAGCGTTCATATTCAAAGTCTGTATGAAAATCATTTTCAGTGTGATATTGGTCAATTTATTTGGCTTGTGTCATTTTTCACAAATGTTGGCTTCGTAGCCGAATTTTTGACAAACACAATTATCGCAAATCTCTATTAACAGAAGAGAGAGAGAGAGAGAGAGAGAGAGAGAGAGAGAGAGAGAGAGAGAGAGAGAGAGAGAGAGAGAGAGAGAGAGAGAGAGAGAGAGAGAGAGAGAGAGAGAGAGAGAGAGACAGACAGACAGACAGACAGACAGACAGACAGACAGACAGACAGACAGACAGACAGACATACAGACAGACAGACAGACAGACAGAGACAGACGGATGCACAGAAATAACAACGAAATAGGGCCTAAGCATAGACCTACAGAGCTTACGCTGATTTAAAGCCATGCAAAAATTTCAAATCTATCAATCAGCAATTAGAACGACCGAAACAATTAAGTTGCTTAGGCCTACTGTATGTAAAACAATTAAGTTGCTTAGGCCTACTGTATGTAAAACAATTAAGTTGCTTAGGCCTACTGTATGTGACACGGTGGCCGATTGGTTAGAGCGTTCCGCCTGTGACGCGGAGAGTACGGGTTCGAGCCTCGCCCGATACAGTTACTGTATACAGGGACTTTGAGCAAGTTCTTCACTCACAATTGCTCTGCGCCAACGACGTTCTGTCGTATGGTCGTGTGCACTTCTGAACTTTGGAAGGAGGGCAATATCTAATACAGTTGTATATATTTATCATTGTACGTAGAAGTAAGGTCGAAACGACTGGATACTGGGAAATATATGAGAAGCAATTGGCATTTGAAAGGGATTATGGCAACTTAGGCTAACCTTCAGATACGGATATACTGCAGCTAATTACGCTCAAAGAAGTTTTGTTAAATAGGCCTACTTCATCATCTCATTATTGTCATCATCGCCATCATCATCATTGAACGAGTCAACAAATTCATTTCCCTCATTTTCTAGTTGCGTGCTTGTCTCGAAGGACTGCATGAGAGAGGAAGGACCTTTATTAATAATCTAATATTTATTAATAATTTATAATTTATTTTCTTTATTCCACAATTTTTCGCGACCCCATAACCTCTGACGATGATCCCAATAACCTTTTAGGACTCTGATTGAAGCACTGCACTATCCAATTTGGGCCATCCATCCTTTATTGTTCGGTATATATAAATAGGCCTACCAAATATAAATAGGCCTACCAATGCGATTTGGTAAGTTAAAAGGGTGTCCTGTATTTTGATTGCTGCGGTCATGTTTTCCCCACAGTCGAATCATCGAATGACCCTTCAACCCATAGGGGGTAACTTTGTATTGTGACTCAGGTGGTGATAATCAATATATCACTTTTTAGTCCTGTGCTGAAGTATGTCTTGCGACATGACGGTGTTATTTTGGTTTGAAGCAAGTTCAAGCAACGACAATTAACAGAGGGTGATCAATTGGTCACCCACCACTTTGTGGGGGCAAAGTTATCCAACTGCTTCAACCCCGGGACTCCGCTTCTGCGGCGCTTCCATGAAGGGGTGTAAACACGCACATACACACACCACACACACAGACACACACATGTGTGTGTGTGTGTGCGTGTGTGTGTGTGTGAGTGCGTGTGTGTGCGTGCGTGTGTGTGTGTGTGTGTGTGTGTGTGTGTGTGTGTGTGTGTGTGTGTGTGTGTGTGTGTGTGTGTGTGTGTGTGTGTGTGTGTGTGTGTGTGTGTGTGTGTGTGTGTGTGTGTGTGTGTGTGTGTGTGTGTGTGTGTGTGTGTGTGTGTATGTGTGTGTGTTGTCTTTCTATTTGCTTTTCTATACACGGCTCTAAATTAAAGTCCTCACACCAATTTAACCATAAGGCGAGAACGGTCTACATGACGCGTGAGCGAACGGTACGTAGATTTCCTTTCCTCCAGTTTCGACATCCGCACACATCTTTCTTTCCCGCCTTTCTCCTTTCCTCCGACCGTCCCTCCTTCAGAAGGCACTTCCTCCCTCTCTCTCTCATGCAGTCCGTCGAGGCAAGCACGCAACGAGGAAATGAGGGAAATGAATTTGTTGACTTTTTCTGTGATGATGATGACGATGGAATAAGATGATGACGTGATGACGATTGGACTTAAAATTAATGACACGATTAACGGGCAAAGAAAATAACGATGACCACACATGACAAAACGTACGTAGCTTGAATATATATAGGGTATTATAGGCCAACTCACCACGACAGCTCCATGATGAGTTTATAACGTGCTAGTCCTGCTGAGGTTAAACCTGCAGTGTATACCCACTTTGAACAAGTGGTTCTTGATCAATGAATGAATGAATGAATGAATGAATGAATGAATGAATGGATGAATTAATGAATGAATTAGACCCTAATTAAGGATCGTACATAAAGCGATCAGTGTTAATATATTTATATGAATCGCTGCCTTTTGTTGAATCATTGGTGTTAAGCTAACAGCTAAGAAACTAGACCTTTAGGCCTACACAGTTATCTGATTTAATTTTGACAATTTTTAAAATTGAATTTTGGGCTGGAACAAATGATTGTTTAGATCTCAATTCCGCGCAAAGGTCTATTTGGTCTATTTGTACTATGAACACCTCGTGGTCGGCGTGCTTTCTAATGATCCGTTTTCATGTCACTGAGTGATTGGGTTTTCAAACACTGGCGCATGATAAGATCGGACTCTGGTTTCCTCCCCCAAGATGCGGGTCCCTTATAAGCATTTATCCACGCAGTTTAATTATGGCATCAATCAGAAAAGGCCAAATGAACACATATGGAAGTCTGGCGAGTTAGCGCCGTGCGTTGCATGACTGCAGTAATAGCTTAATGACAGTTTGGAGGAAACGAATAAAAATTCGGACAGAAATGAACGGATAAAGAGACAGACAGACAGAGACACCGGACGATCAGTACAAATGAGTTTGATCGCTGTGCACACTCGGAGATCGCAGACGAATGGGTCACGACATGCAGGCGATGTCGTCATAATTATTCTTTGTTCTGTGCTCACTGCTCAGCAAGTTCTGCTCTCTGCAGCCGTCGACAGATGATTCGTCCTCGCTTTATATAAAAGAGGAAGCGACGTCGACTCTCCTCAGAGGAGAGCGACGTCAGACACTTTGTGCACGTATACAGTGGCCTCTGATTGTCGTCTTCTCATTATCTGGAGTCTCCAGGAGTCTTGGCAGTCTTTCCAGTTGTTTTAGATCTTAACGAGTTCTTCAGATAAAAATGGCTCCGTCGAAAATTTCGAAGATGTCGCTGGTTCTGCGGCTGGGACTCTGCTACGTGGCGCTGTGCATCTGCTGTCGTATAGTGTCCGCCTTGCCGCCGTTTGAGATTCGGTCCACTTCGGATTCGAACTCTGAACAGGCCGACGATTGGGTGCTACATCTGAAGAACGTCAGAGGTAAAGTACTTAGAAATTGTTATTCAATTCAATTCAATTAAACTTTATTGATCCGAATTCAATACAAAAGTACAGTAGGCACCAATCGGAATGTAAAACAATGTAAACACAATAGGGAAAGCCCAAAAGGGACATAGGTCCCGCTTAATTAGGGCTGCCTATTTGTTACTTAGTAATAAGATAGCACCAAAAAGAAAAAGAAAAAGAAAATGAAAATGAATTATGCTGTCTGATATTAAGGGTATCCCTCAATAAGGGCGCGCATAAAATGGAGCGACACAAAAGAGCGCTGAGAAAGGGCGCTGTCAAATAAAATCGCAGGTTAATAAGAGCGTGTTGCAATAATGAGCGCGCGCTAATAAAGGCGTGTGCAAATAAGGTCGCCATTTAATTAATCGCAGGTTAATAAAGAGTCTTGTCATCTGAGCGCGCGCTACTGCTGTGTACATGCTTTTGTGGTTTGGATAGGAAGACCAGCTCGACGGGGAGGTTGCTTTAACCCTATTTTTTGCACAAGAACTGTGGAATTGTTATGATGCAACTCTTAACGATCTTCCGAAAACCAATAATGCAGTAAAAGGTTGGCACATAGGATTCAGCCAGATTCTTGGAGCATGTCATCCCACACTATGGAAATTTATCGATGGGCTGAAGAAGGAACAGAGTTTGATTGAAATGAAGATTGAATAATATAGGACTATAACTGGCCAGCAACCGCCTGCAAGTAAAAGTCTACAAAGAATATTGCGAATAAAAACTATTGTCAGTGACTACACAGGTACCTGCAGAGGCGGCGCTACACCAGGGCGCGCCAGGGCAAATGCCCTGGTAAAAAAGCCTTTGCCCTAGTCGATGCCCTGCCAGAATATTTGCCCTGTCCAGAATTTGTTCCGGTAGGCCTATATTTGTTATATCCTGATATGTAAATTCACTTAATTCACTGAAATGTTAAAATTTGCTTTACAAATGTTGAAATGTCAAAAAGCGCTCAGCTTCCCGGGGGCTTTGCCCATCTGATCTCCTGACTGCAGACAAAATAATATAATAGTGCTCGGGGCGATTTATGGCAGGCGCGGTAGCGCGATCTTATATGGTCAACATTTAAACTCGCGCTACCGCGTTCTCCATAATTCGCCCTTTGCACTGGTTACTTGTATGACTGCCCTGGCTATGCCCTGGTTACAAAAAGTGTCTGGCGCCGCCCCTGGGTACCTGGGGTAAACAAATACTGGACTATCTGCGTGGTATTGCTCATAACCTGCATATGAACATTTAGGGCGTAGGCTATAAGGTTGCATTACATTGCAACTTATTGCCTCAATATAAACGATTTTTAGTCGAGATTTAAAGATAAGAGTTCATTTCATACAGGGGCGCCCGCAGCGTGACGCACTGGACGCACGTGCGTCCACTCATGAAACCAAATCCACACAAGGAATAGGCATCGCATCGATATTTTTTGTTAAACTGCAATACGGCATATGTTAAAGCATTAGATGTTATCTAGATTGAAGTTTTTTTGTTAAGCTTGTTACTCACTACTCTATCTGTGGTATTTAAATAATTAATCGATTAATCTCCAAAATGTAACTTTGATTAATCGATTACATTCGATTAATTCGGTAACTGTTACGTAAAGCGTGAAAAACCTGTTTAAAATATAGTCATCGAGACTTGAGTCAATTACTACTTTGTAGTTCCTATCTATAAATAACGGCGCCGTAACAAAGCGCGCAGGACAAATGCGCGCAAGACAAAAGCGCAAAGTTAGAAAATTATTGTTTGTTAATTGTCAATAAAGTACCGCCTAACTTCATAGGTAAGCTACCCCTCAGAAGTAGATATACAGGCTACAACTATAGACCCGTGGAAGTGAAACGCAATTAGCGTCCAATTAGAGCATTATCAAGAATACCGTAAATAAATTATTTGCATAGCATCCACTAATTTTCTTTCATGTGTTTTCACATTTTCAAATCTTTGATGTTTCCAAGCCTTTACTTGCATCAAGGAATCTCGCAGTCTATTGTTTCATGTATTGTGTCTTTAATTCTTTTATGTCTTCTCGATTTGATCCATGATCGCGATCCGGTTGGCTTATTTCTTGTATGTATAAATAGGACAGTTTCATTAGCTTCGTACAAAAAGAATTGCCATGGAGAGAACGACATCGCAGAAGCAGAAGGATCATCTCTTGCATGCTGGATATAGGCTTCGGAGGGTCGCACAGAACGTTGACATATAAACTGGTTTTATTTTACATATGAATAACATTACACGGTTATTTCTGTCGTGATCCTGAATCTTGCGCTACTGTTATTTCTAGTATATTTAGTACGCTATCAAACGTCAAGATTCCGTGACACGGTTATTTCTAGTATATTTACACGGTTATTTCTAGTATGTTTAGTATATCTTCTGTGTGCTTCTACTATTTAACTACTATCAAACAACTAATGTTTTTATTGTCTAGTCCTGCGCGCTTTTGTCCACGCGCATTTGTCCTGCGCGCATTTGTTACGGCGCCCATTTGTCGGCGCGCTTTTGTCGGCGCGCTTTTGTCGGGTTACCATAAATGACCTTCAATGATTGCACAAGTTAAAGTTCTAATTGCAAATAGTCAGTAAGTTTCTGTTTATTGCAACGAAGACAGTTAATTTTGTCGCCATCTTCGACTTTTCCATCAGCATTTACCTTAAATGCAAAATGATAGCTTAATTATTATTATTATTATTATTATTATTATTATTATTATTATTATTATTATTATTATTATTATTATTATTATTATTATTATTGTTGTTGTTGTTGTTGTTATTTTTATTATTATTATTATTATTATTATTATTATTATTATTATTATTATTATTATTATTATTATTATTATTATTATTATTATTATCGAATGATCTCTCAGAAGTTGCAAAATTATCGAAAGAATACATAAATTCTTTGACGGCTAGAACCAGTCAAGCAGGGCTGTAATGGTAAATTAAAGGTGAATACACGCTACAGGTTAGTTTTCCTAAGCACTGAGGGGATGTGCCCCTCCAAAGCAAGAACATCATTGAAGTATGGAAACGATCTGGCGAGCATTTAAGCTGTTTAAATGACGGAATTTCACAATTTCTGATGCATCAACTAAGCCTATGCTAAAAATTTATTGAAAAATTAATGTTTTTTTGCATTCAGTTCAAGCAAACAGAAATAATTAAATTTCAGACTAAAATTTTTAAAGTTATAGTCTACACTCTACTGTAATACAGAAATATGTTAACGTACGTTCTGGAGGTGAGTATACTAAAATATATTTTTGTGAGATGAGCATACGGTCTCTAGAGGTGAGTACCAGACGAGACAAGACAAGACAAGACGAGACGAGACGAGACAAGACAAGACAAGATAGACGTTTATTGACATCAAGCACCAAATTCAAGTACAATGCATTGGTTCAATACATTTCAGCACTTCACTGTACACATTAGCAGTAACTGTTTTAGTCAGCAATTGCCCAGTATCAAAGGATTATCCCAAAAGGAGCAAAAATTGCTTCGCTAGTAGGGAGCCCAATTCCAAACAATTTCCATCATTTACACATGGCGGCATCAGTGATATTTGTTAAACCTTAGTAGTTAAGCTTACATAGACATCGCATCGGTGCTCATTTTATACAAGAACAGTACTAGGTGCATTATAAGTCAAGAAGATGAAGATACTGTTTTAGTTTTAGTATAGAAATACCTAGAGTAGGCACATTAGTCAAAAGAGTCGAATTCCATACACACGGTCCACGATAAGGAATTGAAAACTGTCTAGTTTTAGTGTCCTTGTGAAACTTATTACAAGATCTGCATGGTGTAGTAATAATACAACTCCGAATTCCATTGGAAGTAACTGGCGAACGTTTTTGGCAATAGCTTATGTTTGAATCTAAACATGAATCGACCAATCTGCAACTTGTTTATGTCTGGCATACAGCGCTTTCCAAAAAACAATTTTGGATGTGTTTTAACATCAGGTAGCACAAATATCAATCAACGTTGTGATTAGCAATAGGCTCACCAACACGCCGATGACACACAAGCCTTTTCCCGTGACCCAGCCAACGCAGCTGCTTTAATGGTCGTTGGACCTTTGGATGTCTTTTAATTGTCTGCGCCTCAATTCAGATAAAACCCAATTCATTTGGCTTGGTAGTCGAGGCCAACTCAGCAGCTCTCCCAATCCAACATTATAAACCATAAGTTACAAAAACAGTTCCATTTTGGATCTCCATTAAGGACGTCCTGGAGAGGAGGAGGAGGAAGAGGAGGAGGACGAGGAGGAGAAAAAGACGAAGAAGAAGAAGATGAAGAAGAAGAAGAAGAAGAAGAAGAAGAAGAAGAAGATGAAGAAGAAGAAGAAGAAGAAGAAGAAGAAGAAGAAGAAGAAGAAGAAGAATGAGAAGGATGAGTCGTCACCTCATTGCCGGATTTATTGCCGGACTTTGCAACAGCGGCGTAGCTAGGATATTTTTCGCCCGAGGACGAGCTATGAAATTTGCTCCCCTCCCTGTTTTATTTATTTCATGTTTTCCAAATACATCGTGCTCAATGGGGCTCCAAAATCACACCTGACAACTAAACTCGTTTGTAAGTAATGAGGCTAGCCTATAACTGGATATTTTTTTAACGCCAAAATTAAATCCTATAAATTTGTTTGGGATAAATTAGTTAAAATTGCATCAAAATTAAGAGTAAATGTATTTATTTTAAACCACATTTTGGCACCCCTTTCTTTTTCACCCGGGGACACATGTAGCTCCTGCACCCTCCTAGCGACGCCTCTGCTTTGCAAAGCCCTAACATAGCATAACAAGGGTTTAAGTGGTTCAGAAGACATGTAGTCTGTGTTAGGACCACTGCAAATTAACCTGGAATGTTTAATAACCCAATTTTCCTAGCTTTTTTAAAAGATGTGAAAGTGTACACTGAGACAGTACTATCATCCAAACCATTCCACAAGTCTACAACTCTCGCACTGAAAAATTTCTGCCCTAATGTTCCTTTCGGCTTCTTGAATAATTTATACATGCGTCCCCCGAGTTGCCTTGTTTGGTGCTAATTCAAGGAACCTATCCCACTGTTATGCTTCCTTTCGAGTGATAATCTTATAAGCCTCGATTAGATCTCCTCTCCTCCTCCTTCCCTCTGATGTTGTTAGTTCACACCTTTTCAACCGTCCTAATCCATTAATTATTTACAGATATACAGTGGGCACAAAACTGACTGCAGTTCACCTTTTGGCCAAAATTTCGCGAAATTGTGATTATTGTCGAATGTGACATAATTACAATAACACAATTGTTTGGCTAAAAGCAGAAAAATAACTGATATTTCAGGTTACACGCAAAATCACCTTACAAATGAAAACACTGATCAATTTGTCACATTGAGAGTACATGGCAGCAAAATTTATTAGAATGTTACGTTGTTTGAATTTAGTTCGTTTGACAGATGAAATCATATACAGACACTGCGTACAGTACAGGTCAGAGTATTTAAATGCCACTATCACATTTTCGGGGTACGATGGATACTTGTATCCCCACGTTTTGGACTGGAGGGACCCTATCTCCATGTTTCGTACTCAGAAGAGACAATTGTTAATGCTCATTATTGTTTTCCCGGAGGAAGGCTGTCATTTGGGCCCTCAAGACTTAGAACAATTAGGCCTACCGTGACAATCCCTAATCCACTGACGTTGATAGGCCCACGCCTCACCATTTCAAGAGATACAGTGGGCACAAACATTGACTGCAAGTCACCTTTTTAGTGCAATTAGTGCAATTTGCAAAGCAATGAATTGTAATTGTAATTAGTAACTTCTATTGCGCCGGTGTCTAATGCACAAAACATCAACCAATGGAATACCAAAACCAAGCCACAATCAGGTCAATATCCATCAGTCTGTAAGACACCAGCACAATAGAAGTTACTAATTACAGCTACAAGTCAGTGGTTCAACAAATTGGTAAATAGTTCCAGACTTCATCCGATCTTCATCGTTGGGAGTCTTGGGACTTGGGAGTTTCGGGGACGTGTTAAGATTCGCCTTGTAAACGTTTTCGTGGTGATTGCAGTTTTGCACGCTACAGTCCGCCGTCCGAACGCAGTTATGTTTTAAATGATATCCCATGTTTTGGTTGGCTTATGCGTAAATCCGACACGACCGTCACCCAACTACGTTCAATTGGAATGAACGTTATAACCAATACGGGCATCCACATCTAAATTTGGTGCGTAGATTCAGTTCGAACTCCCATAGGGTTCTAAGTGTGTGCGGGAACTCGTCAGCGTCGACCTAACGAGCTAGATATATATACTCGAGCCTTATGTGCTTGAATATAAACCTACATAATTTAGGCTAGCGATCGATGAACGCCTTCGAGAGATAAATATATGGCGCTATAAAATGTTCAATAACACATCATTGCGCTACATTGTACATTACATCGTCGAGTATTCTGTCTGCTGCGTACAGTCTGCGGATCGTCGACCCTGGAGCGACCGACATTCCTGTGTCAGTCGACGAAGACGGAACGCCATCCGGAGTGCATCTACGGAGACCAGCTGTGCGACGGAAGGACTGACTGTCCGGAGGGAGAGGACGAAAGCTCACTCGTCTGCTCACTACGCGGACTCAAGCACTGATGGTACGCGCTCTACGGTACACCTCTGAACCTGATCCACACAATCCGTCGCCTTCTCATTTCTATCAACCTAGTAGCAATAGTTCATCTGTCCCGTTTTGGTGCATTGTAATCATAGAATGTTTTACAGCGCCTCCATAATATGATCTTTAAATAGTACCCTTTGTACGAACATCTGTTATGTATACCTCGGACCTTGACCTTGACCCATCCAATCTGCCACCTTTTCGTTCCTCTCAACCTAAATATGACCAAATGTAACAACTCCTCTGCCTCTTTTGGTTATTGTAATCACGGATTTGTATAGCGCGATTGAGTGATAACAATAATCTGATCGAATTTACACCAAAGCGCGGTCATGCAATTGGTATATTATTGGTATATTAAAGAAAATACTTACTTGCTTACTTACTTACTTATATTGCAGTCCTAAGCCAATACAGGAAGGTGGAAAATACAATTTTTGACGTTTTCGTAGACGTCACATGGTCAGCAGACGACAGGTTGCAGCAGATGCTGCATACGAAGTACCCCGCGCATGGGATCTGCCCTTGTCAGAAATCAGTCATGCGAGACTCTGAAGATTAATAAAAACCGATTTTCTGCGCCGCTGCATTTTCAGCATTTTGCTATCATCTTACCTCCATTGCGAAGTTGATAACTGAGTAGGCTTCATAAGCGGTCTCAAGTAGTCTTCTTAATTAGGTATTAGAATTTACCTAACCCTTAATAATATTATGAAATGATGAATGGTCCTGTATAGTTATCAGTGTGACAAGATAACGAGATGTCTGCCGACCATTCAAATAAACTTTGCCTGCAGTGCGTCTTCATGTAGGGCGTAGTTGAAGCATGCACGGGCTTTTTACTCTGCCCATACATACAGATCTAGGCAGTTGCAGAGTTACTAGTTGAAGGCTGCTGGTCGGTCTGTCCCTAATGCGAATACATGCGTCCGGGATTCGAATCCCAACAGACCATGGATGTGAAACTGACAATTCGTGGTCTAGCAACTGTATAATTGCTGTCGTGTTCGCTTTTCAACCAAAATATCCTTCAACACTGCCATCTACTCCTTAATGGTAGAGGACAGTCCCTGACAGTATTTCCGTGGGAATTAGATTGAACCCATATGGGCTCTATATGGGTCCCATATGAGAATTTGGGTCACTTGTGAGCCCCATGTGGATATGCTGGATAAACGACTATTTTAACTTACTTTACCCAACGCTCACGGTAGGGTAAGCAACTAGAAGTACCATACTTTATCTAACCTTACCGTATTTGACCTAAACTTACCTATCTTACCTTACCTTACCTTATCTTAACCGTTAACGTACCTTACCATTTCCTTTACCTTACATTTTGTTCATTTTAGCTGACTTTAATGCTTTTGCTTTATCACAGTAAGTAGACAAGTAGTTTTGGTGAGTTATTTTCGCTGTTCTGACGTTGTAGAATACCCTACCAACCGTTGCTTGGTTACGTATCATCCGTGCTTGACAACAAACGAAGGCAGTCATAGTGAAGACCGAAGATACTCGATCTCAATCTGACTAATTTGTTTATTAAAAACAAATAAAATATATTCTTCATTTCTGTAACTTTTGTGACTAAAAATTTACCAGTACATTTAATAAAATCGTACAGCTTTCAGTTATGAATTTTTGTCGTTACGATACAGAAAATGCTTACGTGCTGCAGTGTTAAGTTATCTAGGGCTCTAGGCTGATGCATTTGATGCAGTCTAATGTGACTCGTGTTACATGCTGAGAGGGGACTGGTGGTTAACAGCATCGGGATCGGAAGCTATATGAACAGAGGAAATTTATCATCAACGGAAAGAGCATGAACCAGCGAAGAAGCCCGATTATCCTTTTCCCTCTACATGTCGCCTCATTTTCGTCCTCGCTCCACTGCTGTTTGTATATTGGCCCATCGAACGAAGATTGATATCTGTTTAAAACATCATAACAAATGAATTATAAATGGATAACATAATTAGACTGCATTCTAGGCAACACAGTCTGACGATGCAACTTATCTTCTTGTTATTTGGGTTTTTATCCGCTAGCTAATAGACTTTATTTTTTCAGTTTATTGTTGCATACAGACTCTAATTAATGGCCACTTAATCCTCTTTTGTGACGGAGTGACCATAATGTTCTGCTTCCAAGTTGTGTCGATTTCATGCAACTACCTACTCCTCTTATTCTTGTGTTTTAACTTTAATGTCGACACGCTTTGTACCAATCTAACACACAAACTGCATTTTACCACCTAACCCCAAACCAACGTCATAGGTAGAACATATGAAGACACACACATACGATATAATTATAAAGACCATATGACAATATTTCCATATGGGTTTCAAATGTCCTACATATCAATCAATCAATCAATCAATCAATCAATCAATCAATCAATCAATCAATCAATCAATCAATCAATCAATCGATCGATCGATCGATCGATCGATCGATCGATCAATCATTTGCAATGAATGGGGGCATCATCATATGAGTTGGTTAACCCTGACATACTAGTTCTGTGCATCAACAATTCCCTGTCAATCTAGTATGCTCTTGTGTGAGTCTGATAACTGCCTATTATACAGCAAACGTGGGAATTGTAGACCTTCCATAGTCTGGCAATCGCCAGCCTCGAATGGCCTTGTTCTTTCTTTTTGTGAGGCTCTTCGAAATTTATAACCTGACAATTCTGCCACACAGTGGCTATTGACCGTCCTCACGGTTCTATGACTCTCTGCTCACTCACTAATAGTACTAAAAGATATAATAGGAAAGTACTATTGCCAAAATGGGGTTAGACTATGGCTGACCCTATGTCCCTTTCAATACAAGGATTTATGGCAGCTCAGGATGGTTTGGTCACACATGCGGTCACAGACTGCATGGGTCCTTGCTGGCGTATTGCTATGATTTGGGTTGAACAGTCCTAGTGCAGATCTGGGATGGACTCGGCTTATTAGGAGAGAACTAGGAGATCTTGAGTGACTGTTGTTTATTGAGGACTCAACAATGGGTTGATTGTGTTGCCAACTTTGTGCCGGCACTTGGTTATTGTAGTCTCAGGCTGACTATGTTGGGCTGGATGCACTGTATGATGGTCTATGCATTTGCTATTTTGGACTACTAAGAACGGCCGTTCTGTTAGGATTATGCCTTTGCATGGCATCTTGTGTCTGTTTTGTGTTGATGAAGGTACTGATTCAGTTATTGATCTGATTCACTTATTGATCATCTGTACAGGTAGCAGAGGAGCCACTATTATTATTCTGTTTTCTGGATTGGTGCAGATTTTATGTTAGGTATTACACTGCATTGCATGGTATGTTATGCTAATTGTTTGCCAATATGGTCTGTTATTTTGCTTGTGTCTCTTTGAATGGCATTTTAGTACCATTATTACATTATTGATGATGCGGAGGCAATGCCCCATCCCTTATTTACCTGTACAGGTGGCAAAAGAACCTCCGTATGTGCATCTAGATGTTTCAGGGGCTTAACTAGTCAGAGCCTATATAAGTGGAACTTCAGTATTAAGATGACTCTTTATATTCTTTAGTTTTTTACTTTACTTTTTTTCTTTTTTTTCTTTCTATTACTGTTCTTACCTCAGTTGTTGTACCTAACAATAATTAGGGATTAATGGTTTAGTGGTACTCGGCAGGGTGCTATTATCTACTATCTGAGACCATTGCTCAGCAGTGGGATGAGCCTATGGCCTGTTGTGTGTGCGGGGCGGGGATGGAGGTGGCGGATGAGCTACTATCTGGTTCACTATATGATATTAACGATCATTTCTGGTGTAGCTTAGAGATGACTTTGGCCCAACTAGGTAACTACTGGCGCTGTTACAAATGCTCAGCGCTATCACAGTCTGAAGACACTTTAATTACGACTTGTTCAACTTGCCCAACAGCGCCGGGTGTATATGGTATGTCCGATAGTGATGTTCCTACAACTCATAAACTTGAACTCTTTAGGAAGGAGGGTTTGCATAAACCCCTTATCAACAATAAGGATCTGGACCCGGACAGTAATTATTATCCAGAAACTGAGTATGATTCGAACTACTATGGTCCCTCTGAAATGTCTCACAAAATTGGTAATACCAGTCATACCTTCCAGATTCTTCATATAAACTGTAGAAGCATAACCTCGAAACTTAATGATATACAACTTCTTGTAAGCTTGTTACCGGTCACGGTCCTGGCTGTGACTGAAACATGGCTTAATGACGCAACGGCGGAAGCAATCAATATTCCAGGATATACTTTCATATATAAGAATAGAGAGGATGAAAGAGGGGGGAGTTGGTTTCTTCATTAGGGAAGAGGTTGGATTTCACATATTTGAACTACCAGACGGATCAACTCCAAGCTCCTACGAAGGCATGTTTATAAGTGTATCATGTCATAAGTGTGCGGATGTGATAGTTGGTGTGATTTACAGAGCACCAGGATCATGCCCGAATATATTTACTACTGAGATTGATGCCCTCTTGACTACCCTATCAGTAGCAAAAGGTACTAACAAAAAAACTTTTATAACTGGGGATTTTAACATTGATCTACTAGCCTCTCAAGTCCACCAGCCAACCAACGACTTCATTGACTGCATGTTCACACATCACTATCTACCACTGATCCTAAGGCCTACTAGAATAACAGTTTCATCAGCAACTCTTATAGACAATATTTTCACGAACTCTAGAGACTGTGTAACAGTTTCTGCTATACTTATTTCTGATATATCGGATCACTTGCCAGTAATAACATATATTGACAATACGCCGAATAAACGAATGAATGAGGGGGGAACAAAAATGATAAGAACTATGTCAAATGATGCTATCTCCCACCTAAAAAATTCATTGCTAGATGTAAATTGGAAACCGGTATTGGACTTGTGTAAGGATGAGAAGCCCAATCAGTCCTACAACTTGTTTGCGGAAATATTCTTGAATGAATATAATATTGCTTTCCCCTTGAGACCTCAAAACCTATCAAAAAAGAATACATTTCATCAACCATGGATGACCCAAGGCTTGTTGAGAGCAACTAAAAAAAGGAAAAATTATATAAAAAATTTATTAAGAAGCCCACAGCTGAGAATAAAGCAAAGTTTACTTGCTATAGGAATAAATATAAGGCAACAAGAATAAAAGCCGAACAACTCTATTATACTAATGAGTTCATAAAGTGTAGCATGGATATTAAAAAAACTTGGCAAATAATTAGGCACATAGTAAAGACTAGCAATAGAGACACATTGATAAAAGAATTAAACATTGATGGTAATTTAACAAATGATCCTGTGATAATGGCTGAAAAGTTTAATTCATACTGTACTGGATTATCGCAAAAATTATCGGATAAAATCCCCACAACAGGGAAAAGGTTTAGTGAGTTCATGCCTCCTTCTTCCCTAAGCTCTTTTGCTCTTCTGCCCACTACTCCACAGGAAATAATCTCTATTAATAAAACTCTGAAAATTACGCATAGCTCAGGATTTGATAACATTGATCCTTGTATAACAACTCAAGTTATAGAATCACTAGCTCCTACTTTAGCAGAATTAATTAACTGTTCTCTAAGAAATGGGGATGTACCTGCAGAAATAAAAATAGCAAGAGTTCTACCAATCTATAAACAAGGAACGAAAAGTGACATATCTAACTATAGACCGATTTCTATATTACCCTTCTTCTCCAAACTATATGAGAGAGTGATGTATGATCGTCTTTACTCTTATGTAAAACAGAAGAGCATTCTATATCCTCTCCAACATGGATTCCAGCCGGCTCATTCAACAACCATGTCTTTACTAGATATACAGGATAAAATATCTAAAGCTATGGATGATAATGAATACTCCTTAGGGATCTTCCTAGACCTTGCTAAGGCCTTTGACACGGTCGATCACAATATACTTCTGGTTAAATTGGAACACTATGAAATAAGAGGTAAATCCTTGCTATGGTTTAAAAGTTACTTGCATGGTCGTCAGCAACAAGTTTCGTGCAATGGAACCTTATCTCAATTCCTGTCCATTAAATATGGTGTACCTCAAGGCTCCATACTCGGTCCTCTTCTTTTCTTAATCTTCATCAATGATCTTCCGAACTCGTCTACCTTATTGCACTACATATTGTTTGCAGATGACACAAATGTCTTCCTGTCTCATTCTTCGTATGACCAGCTGTTCAAAATAGCAAATGAGGAATTAAAATCCACAAGTGACTGGTTTAAAGCTAATAAGCTCTCTCTAAATGTTTCTAAGACCAGTTTTATACTGTTCAGGTCCAGTAGAAAACAAGTGCCCCCTAATGTAAATGAAATTGTTATTGATGGTACAGTCATTCCCCAAGTTGCCACTTCTAAATTTCTTGGAATCCACATAGATCAGCATCTGAAATGGAAAACACACATTGAAGAAATAAATAAAAAAATTTCCAAAAGCATTGGCATAATTAAACGTATTTCCTACATACTTCCACTACACATACTGTCTACCTTATACTACACACTTATATATCCTTACTTAACATACGGCAATGTCATCTGGACCTCCACATACGACACACACTTAAATGTACTAAAATTAGCACAGAAAAAAGCCATAAGGGTTATAACTAAATCTCCTATTAACGCACATACTCGTCCGTTATTCTCTCAACTGTCATTATTAACGATTACTCAAATTAGATTTATGCAGACCTGCGAATTTATGTTTAAGTATCATAATAATCTATTGCCTCCCTCCTTCACTTCCTTCTTCTGTCCTACGCAGCGCAATACTATTACAAGAAGAAATGAGGACTACAGATGTATTTATGCCAGAACGAATACTCGGAAATTCTCTATAAAGTATCAGGGCCCTCTGCTATGGAATAGCTTGCCTCAGCTCATCCGCCCCCTTCCCTGCTTCATGCAATTTAAACATCTATTGCGTGCACACACACGGGAGCACGTGTTGTAGTTTATAGTTAAGTAACATTTCATGCTTATACCTAAAGGTTAGTGATAGATTAGCGGAAGTTCCCATATCGTATTTGGAATAATTGTTTAACCGTCAACTATTACGTGCAAATACATATAGGCACCCTTTCAGCGGGATTATTCCCTTCTGGGTGCCTGTTGTTCCCGACAAATCTTGAGCCACTGGTGCATGCTGCCCTTGTATTAAATGTTCTAGAGATAATATGTTTTCTTTACATAGTCAGTTCAACTAGCTTCAGCTTGGTTACTTCTTTGTGTGTACGGCGTGTACTATTGTGTGGTTGCATAATCATGATGTTGTCGTTGTCATTATTGGGAACAATAAACTTATGTTATGTTATGTTATGTTATCGATCGATCGATCAATCAATCATCTTTATTGGTACTCCTGACAATGTTTAACAATCCTTAACAAGTCATTACAACATTTAGATGAACAGTGACAAGTGAAACATTGTAATACTATCAGATGAACTAAAAATACAATAATTTGTATATAATTTGTAAACTCCATATTTGGAGTTAAGTGCAGATTTTTAGATATTATTATGCTCAAGTGTATTTCATGGTACTGTACCACAGATGATACCATATATGGTAGAACATATGAAGTCCATACGGGAATATTATGATTAACCCATGGCGCTGTTGTTGACGAAACTACTACTGGTTAATATTAATTAAGAGTACTGCAGCCTCGAGGGCTCCTTTTCTCGATCTGTACTGCCCTGAGAGCCCAACTCGTTGACAGCTATGAGCCCAGTGTTGGTCCAGAGAGCGTGACTGTCTGGAGGTGAGTCTAACTCCACTGGTTGCTTTACACTGACAGTTCAAAGGTCAAGGATGCGGTTCTTGATGGGCGATCCTTACGGTTGCACGCTACAGATTAAAGCACCGGTCCTAAGTTCGTTCAAATGATAGCATTAATCGAACATAGCAATTCATGTGATTCGTTGCTTAGAGGTCAACGGTGCGTGTGTATGCGATGTTTAAAAAGTACATCACTTACAATAATAATCAATTATATATATGCTCCACAAAGGGAATCAGAATTGGGTCGCTAGCCATAAAATATTAAAAGAGGCCGAAAAGAGAAGTTTACAGTTGAAGAGCGGAAGTAGACTTACAACTGCAAATTAAAGTAATAGTTTGGTATTATGAGCAGGTATGGTATTTCAGAGAGATACCAGCGAGTAGTGAGCAGAAGAGGGCTCAAAACATAACCTTGCAGAACTCCACAGCTCACGACAGTTCGCCTCGAAGTAAATTCAATTATACGAACTGATCGAGTGTGAGGGAGTGCAAGTAAGGTGCAAACACAACGTCAAGACCAAATCATTCTACCATATTTGAAAGCGAGGCAACATATACCAATGCCATTCTATCGTGTTCACGTGGCCCAGAGTGGGTCCGTCGTGTCACGGTGCACAGATAGGCCTAGCAGCTGCTATCTGTCAGTGCTGGTGGTCAGTTATGGGCCCATTGTAGAACCAGATAAGTATCTGTCAGGTATCCAGTCACAGGCCACAGCCAATTATATTATTCTTTCTACCAAAATCAGCGGAGGTTCTGTATAAAGGCTAAAGGTAATAAAAACACTCAAACAAAAAAGCAACGAAATTCTGGGAAAACCACCTTCTAATGCGATTTTTATGTACACGTTTCCGACATTGACTCATTATGCCAGAGATGTTGCTAGGTATTGTGAGGCCATGCAAGACTAGATGATAGAGTTAATGAACTCAAGTTCAGTTACGGAAAAGTAATTAAAGTATAGCATCGTAATTGTAATTGTATCGTAATCGTAAACTCCAAATTTCTAAAGCTACTCTAAAGCTAAGCGCAGGGCACCAGCTTCTTCACGAGCGCTGCGGCGTATCAGAGAGGTTGTCCAGCGATCGATGTCCAGTGGAGGTCGAGACCGGTTGCCAGAGTGAGGAGGCAGAGCGAGGTAGGCCTCACGTAAGTTAAGTAAATGTAAGGTCAGGTAGGCCTAATTAAGGTAAATAAATGGTAAGGTAAGGAAAGTTAGGCATACATGAGGCAGAGTAGGCCTATGCTCGCTCATTTCATACATGCTTGTAAGGTGCAAACAAAAAGTCAAAGTCTTTAGAGGAGTGGCCCTGCAATTGAAGGATCGCTCGGCAGAAACGGAGACACGTACGTCAAAGGAAAGTAAACGAAGCCTTTATAGTCTCTTTCACACGAATCACATATAATTAGGCTATATGAGGTCAGGGACCATCAGACAGATTACATCCACAAACTCAGGTGACGAGAAAAGGCAATCGGCTACGAGATCACATATGAGAGGTCAGACAGAGGCAACCACGCTCGTTTGACACACAGCTGACCACGATGGTGACAATTGTTGGCCAGGTTCGTACTCAATGTGGGCCCAACGATCGTTGCTTGAGCGAAGCCAATTCCAGTCAGCCACGTTCTTTGGGCCATAGCCGGCTTACGTTGGGCCATTGGTGCCAAAAAGTGGCTATCTGTGGGCCCATTGTGGGCCCAACGAATCTGGCTGTCAGGTTTACGTCAACAATCAAGTGTTTGTAAGGCAGGTAGGCCCTATTCACAATCCTGAGGTAAGATATGTTACTATAGTAAGTCTATAATTATCATGCTAGATTACATTGCATGGCCTCGAAAACATTCCCTCGACCAAGAAGGAAGGGCCAGGTTGGCCAGCGATTTTTAACCGTGGGTTGTAGCTACATTATTTCGCATTAAACTTTAATCACTCCAGACCTCGCGGCGAGAACACTGCACAGATAGCACGCACCCATATCATCATTCTACGACGATGATGATAGGATGCGACGCTTTCTCTAGCGTGTCTAAGTGTCGCCATCTGGTCACCGACGATGGATCAATCGCCCGATCAATGAACGCCTTCGTCGATTCAGTCGACATTTCGGAAAATATCGATGACGATGACAACAGATGTTCCTTACTAAGCAAAGGTAAACAACCGTTAGCCACGTCCCTCTGCACGAACACAGCGGGAGTCTCCCAAGTCAGCGCATGCGAAGATGATCTACGAAATCGTTGGTAACACGATAAGCTTTCCGATTGGATGCCGATGCACGGGGTCCAAAACGCTGGCGATCGAAATCACTGAACAAAAATCACGCCTCTGTTTGACGGTGATAGTTTTTGATTGTTGCTTAGCTTAGGGAGGTTTTGTGCCTCGAATCGAAATGGATATTCACGAATTCCTGGGAGCTAATTATGGCGACATGTTCGATCCCCCGGAGTGTGTAAGTATGTGATTCAAACGGAGAAAGTTAGTCTACCTTCTGAAAGTTCCAGTCGTTTTCGGGATGTTTGCTTTACAACTCGAAGTTGTGATGCTGCACTGTGCGTCTTCAAAATTTAAATTTAAAAGAAGGGATTTAAACGTGTTTTACCTCTTCTGTTTTGTCTTTTATGAAGTAGGAGACGGGTTACATCTTCACTTAGCGTATAGACCAAGCCCTGTAGGTAGCCCTTTCAGCCATTTAATTGTACCTGGTTCGTTACGACTTCTCTGTTAACCAGTGCGTCTGATTTGAAAATAGTAGGCGGGTTGAAAATCGATCGCGCTGGATCGAGTAGGCGAGCGATATGCGGTCGACCTCGGGAGCTCTTGTGTACATCGTATTTTGTATAGGTCTATCGTATTCGTAATTTTTCGTATCGCTGCATAAAGTACTCACCTAGTAGGCCTATCTCACTTCAGTTCCGTAGTCCGAGTAGGTCTCTTGAAGTGGCGCTATATACATTCTCAGAATGAATGAATGAATGAGCATTCGCTAGAAACCTACCATGACGTAAGATGACGTGTGACGGCTGATTTCACAACGTTGGTTGAGCCTTCGGCAAAGGTTGATCACTCATTTTAGCGTGACCTGTCAGCCGGCAATCCATTCGAATTTTATGGGCGTGCTTTCTGCAGGACTTTCAGTAAAAAATTCACAGTCCGACGGTTTTCTATTTCGACTACATCACATCGAACACCTAATTTCCATGACAGATACATGCTCAACTCAACATTATTATTCGACTTGCTTATCTTCACGGCCATTGCTGTTCAAAATAATTTTCGAAATTGGTGATGTAACGGATGATTGATATCACGCGGCGTGAGGTGTCGGCCGTGTTGTTATGGCTAATCATATTGCACGAAATTGATCAGTCAGCAATAATTAAGACAGGTCACGGCACGCATTCACCGCTGCCGCAAGTAAGTAAGTTAAGTAATCTCTATTAGGTAAATAAAATAATGGACTGGCTCCACCAGGTTCGTCTATCGTCTTGAAGTCTAACTCAAACTCAGCGAGCTACGACCGACTGTTACCGACGGTGAGAAGCCTTCGGCTAGGCGAGCGGTAAATCGCTCGCCGGTACCTTTGCTAGGCGAGCGACCAAGAAGAGCGATCGATCGCTCGCCTTAAATCAGACGCACTGCTGTTAACTATACCTAGGTTCTAAATAGGCCCTACTTCACGGGGCAACGATAAATGCTTGCAATACTAAGATCAATTCGTCAATAAGAGCTAAAATATCTGCTAATGGAAATAGTACCAAAGATAAGGAGATTTGGACGAATAAATGTTTTGGGAAAATGAACATTATATGTATGGAGCAGCAAGGAGCAGCATAGGAAACAAGACAAGAGTTTACGATGCGATGATGCAATCCGTTTTTCTTGCAGACAACTTACTTAAAAAACTCCAAGAGTGTGCGTTCGGAGTAATCCATAGGGATCAGGGATTCTGAACATATATTGTCAACTCTGGATGGGACTGCGCTGGTTGGGTTCTACATGTGTGTGAGGGCCTGCTAATAATGGTTTCTTTTAGCATTGCATGCTGACGAAATTTTTCTTCTTAATCAACCTCAATGCCACCCAGGCTAGCGAAGGCTCCCGCAGTGTTTCTGAGATATACTTAAAGTCGATAAACTGGATTTCTAGGTACATGCATACATACATACATACATACATACATACATACATACATACATACATACATACATACATACATACATACATACATACATACATACATACATACATACATACATACATACATACATACATACATACATACATACATACATACATACATACATATATACATTCATACATACATACATACATGCATACATGCATGCATACATGCATACATGCATGCATACATACATACATACATACATACATACATACATACGTACATACATACATACATACATACATACATACATACATACATACATACATACATACATACATGCATACATACATACATACATACATACATACATACATACATACGTACATACATACATACATACATACATACATACATACATACATACATGCATACATATATGCAACATGCATCTACGCATTCATGCATACATTCATTCATTCATATACACACATACATGAGTACACGCGCAGTATATGTATGCATCCATGTAGTCGTGCGTAAATATGTACACGTTTTTATATAACGACCGTATGGCCGAGACCAGCGGTTTTAAAACTTTATTTTTATTGTACCACCAAGTAAAAAATAGAATGTTGGCATAGGGCATACCAGTGCCATACCACCATATGCAGTAAAGGTCAGATCAAAAACAACAGGCGAGCGCGAAGTCCCCTTGCAATTATCGTAGGACCATATAGGTAGACAAATTTTAAAACTAATACATATTCTTGAGAATGCAATCATACCGACAAAAATGAAAACTAAAGTCACTATTAGAAAGCGTTAATGTGAGCTGTGGCTAGTAACTTTAATAGTCAATAGCTAATCAAAGAAAGATGGGCCTGAACTCATAGAAAATTTAATTTTTAAATTTTTTTCGTGTACCACTTAGCGACACCTGGCGTACCACCAGGGCTGTAGTCGAGCGTATACGCGGGTATACAGCGTATACTTACCTCTAGAGAAATTTGAGAGCGTATACTCATGGCTGTAGACGAGGGTATACGCGGGTATACAGCGTATACTTACCTCTGGGAACGAAAATTTTTAAAAAAAGAGAGGTTTTTAAAGGTTTTTAGGGCGAATGACTAAAAAAAAAAAAAAAAAAAAAAAAAGGTCAGCAACTTTTTCAGAGACAAAATCGTAAAAAGTCTGAAAATTTTCTGAGAATTGGTGAAAAGTCTGAAATTTTTCCTAAAAAAAGGTCTTCAAATTTTTTTTACGCCGCTGGTCACCGGTAGCGTATACTCACCTCAAATTTTACCACTACAGCCCTGCGTACCACCTCTGGTACGCGTACAACCGTTTGAAAATCGCTGGCTTAGACAATGCTCATTTCTCAATGAATTGATCGGGTGAGATCCTTCAACGCCGCTGTACCTTTAAATGGGTGCCGCGCCATCTTAAGGTCCCCGTTTACGGACCGTGCTAGCCAGAGATTTAAATCTCTCAAAACAAGCCATCCTCGGGAGGCGAACCGCAAACCGGACGCACTCTTACACAGGGGTAGACCTACATGAGACGTAAGCGCTAACCTATGTAGCTATACGTACATACATACATCTTAACATATTTCCTACAGATTTACACCACAAAGCATCAAGCAAATCTGTATCTTGGGTGTACCCTATCTTACTTATGTGATCTCTGTCGCCCGGTATCCGACGCTGTAGGTCACCGAGCGCTTCGCTCTTCCTCCAGAGGGGAACTCTTGGTTCCGCGGGCTCGTTTCTCTATCAGACAGCACCGGGCTTTCTCAGTTGTGGGTCCCTCCACATGGAAGTGACTTCCGCCAGAGCTGCGTTTATTGCCTCCGAACAATCTAGGCCCCCTACCTGCGTTCTATAAGTCATTTAAGTCTTCTTTCTTTAGCCGCGACTGCACTTGGAACGCTCCTGAGGAGATATCTTGAAGGAGCGCTATACAAATTCTCAGAATGAATCAGGGTCACAGATCGTGAAACTTCGTGACAGCTCATGTAGCGTAGCTATGGTAATTCACATCAGTCGACGGTTGCTTCTAAGCACAATCCCATTGAGAAATTAAGACAACTCTTTAAATCAAAGCAGTCGAGATCCACGAGATTCCAGAGATCGAAGGAGGACAGACTACTGAGGAGATAAGCAATCAGTAAAAATGGGACTTTCACAGACATTCACGATACCTCAGAACTTGTAGAGCGGACAGAATCATATCGAATTAAAGAGCCTCCAATCAGATACACTGTCTTGTTAAGAACAATTGGTAGCAACTGTCGATGCTTTTCCGTGTACTTACAGAAACTAGACAGCGAAAGCGAGCAGCCTCTGTAAATAAATAAACTCATGAAAACTGGTGATATCTTCTTGCATTGTTTTCAGAACTTCGATCTACAGGACAGTCTAAACAATGACTGGTTGGAAAACATCTTCTCGTCGTCCTCCTCCTCCCTGTCGCCTTCCTCCTCCTCCTCCATCTCTTCGTCCACCTCTGCTCCGATGATCGGGATCGACGACTTACTACCAGGTTCCAAGTCACCGGACTCTGTCCACTACGAGCACAGCTACTCGATGGGCAGCTGTGACAGTTCGCCATCACCCGATAGCTGGCATAGCAGCACAGACAAAGGTACGATACGTCTTGACTTCGATCATGGATCGTATACAGACGACACAGAAAACCAATCACAGAGCATTGTAAGGTGTTTTAAAAGACCAAACACATACATACATACATACATACAGATATACTTGAATACAATGTCATGCATGTATTTATACATACACACATACACACACAAACAAACATAAACGAATATAAGCATGCATAAAATACCTCTATCTAGATACATTATATGCATGAATACGTACATATACAAATACACATACATGGATGTTTTCGACCTTTCCATCATTATATATATATATATATATACACACACACAAACACACACACATAATTATATCTTCTGGACATCGACCTATTTCCGGCTTTGTTTTGGTGCGCCATCGGTTAATGCCTTGTGAATTAGACTCCGACGCAATAGAAGTTACTAATTACTACCACAATTATTATACATGCATGCATGTATAATCACATAAATACACACATACAGACACGCATACTTACATGCGAACATACATGCATACAGGCATACACGCATATTATGCGTGTATGCCTGTATTATAGACTTTATATTTGCATAAGTACACGTGCACACATGCATAGGGGCCGAAATAATATATGTATATATACATATGTTAATACATGTACATGCATACATGCACACATGCATGTATACACAGGCATACATACATACATGCATACATACACACATATATATATGTACATACATAATACTTATAACATACATACATACATACGTACCAGGGGCGGATCCAGAAGCTCTGTCAGGGGGGGCCAAAAATTTTATAGTCATCTCCCAAAAAAGTTGATGACCTTTTTTTTTTTTTTTAGTCATTAACCTTTTTCATGTCTTCAGTCTACATCTACGGGACCCGTTCTGTGTACATTTGACTCATTTACGCCTACGGGGGGGGGGGCACGCCTGTGTAAACATCATAAAACGCCCATAAAACACATGTTAAAAATAAATAAAAATTTCAAATGGGGGGGCCATGGCCGGATTGGCCCCCCCTGGATCCGCCCCTGATACGTACATACATACATATACGTAAACACTGTACGACAATGAATGCAAACGGTGTGTCACAGCGTTTGCACTCATTTCTGAACACCTCTCGCATCTGGCGCGCTTCTTCTATCACCTGAGGCGTTTGAGGGCCGTTAGGAGATCAGTTTCCCCTTCTGTGTTTACTACTACGGACCATGCCTTCATTTGCTGCCGCATTATCTACTGCAATTCATTGTTTGCTGGGCTCCCTAAGGCTCGCCTTTCGTTGCTATATATACAGTCTGTTCTGAACGCAGCAGCCAGGCTCATTGTCCGTTTCCCTCGCTTCTCCCACATTACTACCTTTATGATTGATGTACTTCACTGGCTTCCTGTTGGTTCCTGCATCCAATACAAAGTCTTCCTCCTAGTCTCTAGGATTCAGCAGGGAAGAGCTTCTAAGTTAACCTTTGTGATATAATGTGTAAGCCTCTCTCTATATACTCTCTCTTCTCGCCCTCTTTGGTACGCCGACGGCCTTCATCTTGTCCCTAGGGCTAGGACTTCGATGGCTCAGCACCTTGCTTTTGCCATCCTTGGGTCTTCCTTACTGAATAATTTGCCCCTCACTTCGTAGTAAGATATTGTTTGGGATCTCGTCCTCTTCTCTCCGCTGCCTGAAGACTTTCCTTTTTCCCTCGAGGCTGTCACGCTGAGAGCACTTCTGAATAGTCTGTAGGCCTACAGTAACTGTAAGCGGCGCTTTATAAATAACCATATATGATATATGATAAATACGTGCATACACAAATGCAAACATGCATACATATTGTTACATACGTCGAATATAGGATAGGTCTGAATTATGCTGTAATTGTATACGATGTACGTATACATATAGACCCTATAGTATTATATAGAAGCTATAATGTTTAATTTGCGTTCACATAGTAGTTTGGTATCTATAGTTGGTCCAGTGAGACTTTGTATGTTGGCAATGTTGCCAGTCTCTCAGTTAGTTGTTTTGTCTCCCTACGTAGATGACATATGTTACTTCTTAACCGGTTTACGTCACCTGCAGTTGTGACTGCACGTTGTGTTTCACTTTCATCGTTGCTTTTCAGGCCGATGTCTTCTTGTCTTCGGATGTGGATCATGTAAATAGCTTAGGATATGAACTTTATTTCACCTTCAAGTTCAACCTGATGTAATTCTGAATAACCCATACGTAAATTCATGCATATCTATTTATACACCAACATACATACATACAAACACACATAAAACACTCATAGATACATAGATACATACATGTATAAATACATATATAAATACATAGTATACATACATACATAAACAAATATCTACACACGTGCTTCATGCATACAAGCATACATGTACAGCAATATTTATGCATACATGCATGCATGCACCCATAAATACATGCGCACATGCATAAATACATATGCATACATACATACATGCATATTTTAAGCATGCATGCATACAGGCCGAGAGGGGGGCAGGGGGCAAATGCCCAGGGGCCCGGCGACTTTTTAAGGACCCGGGCCGGGCCCGCAATCAACTTATGAAAAATATTATATTCAGTTATATAAAGTTTATGATTTATGCCTTTTTAAATATATTATCTGACGCTTAACTACAATCAGTTTAAACTTCAAGCATCTGAATAAAATCATAGTTGTATATCATATATCTGACCTGCTCTGGCAAAAGGAGGCGGAAGTCGCAAATGATAAAACACGAGAATTTAGCCAAAACATCAATCAGATGTAAATTTTTCAATTATCGGTTTTTTGCATATATCAATAAATAAGACCTTATAGTATATGAAAAAAATATTGATTTTATAATATTTCACCTATTTCATAACAAATTTAAGAAGTTTGTGTGACTGATAAAAATTATCCGGGAATTTAAAATCATTTTTGGGTCGCATTCAACAGTATTTTATGGCCTTTGTTCTGATAGGAATACCATGTGTAATACGTCATTGGAAAGCTTATGCATTCAGCTTGCTAAAAATATCATCATTTTGCGGATTTCCCACAGTAATTTCCGTAAGTTTAAGGTTAAAAACAATGAAACTTTTCGATTTATGTAGGATATTAAATACCCTTCGTTAGCAACGAAGTCACGTGACTGAATATGGCTTTTCGATAGGCTGCTATTCTAGGTCGCACATGCAGGCGCTGTTTACGTTGAGTCACGTGACTGAATATGGCTTTTCGATAGGCTGCTAATGTAGGTCGCACATGCCGTCTGCTCTGTTTACGTGGGATGCACTTCGGGATACTGGGTTCGTGCGATAAAGATTTAGATCTGTTATTTTCAATCTTCTTGAGAGTTTAGTAACTTATTTCAGTTTAGAGATGAATAAAGCTGAGAAAGAACGTAGAATTGCGCGTTTATTAAACGATGCATCAGCGTGTGGACTTAAAAATGAAAACTTAGAACAGCTAATAGACGATTATTTCAATACAAACGACGGTTCTGGAAGTGAAGGTGAAGGATTTGACACTGATTACGAAGACCTTCCTAATCTGCCTACTTCTACAACTGGTTCACCATCAGAAACCATTTCGTCCAATGTCCTTGAAAACGAAGCTAGGATTGCCGATAGTGGTTGTGAGGCAGAGACCAATAATGAGTTAATCTACGAAAATGACAGCAGGTCTAGAGTTGATGACACAAGTGAAATTGAAAGCATTATAATGAGGACGGCTTCAGAAAAGCTTGATGTGGATTTGGTTGATGCTCCTGAAATTTCAAGCAGATGCGGTTGTGTGTGTCAACTGTTTGATGGTAAACGCTGCATCGAACAATTCAGCAAAGAAGAGATTGACAACATTCAATTAAGTGTGATGGAGATGACATCTTCTGAGAAAGATCTGCTTCTTCTTGGAATTATTTGTTCATCAGTTAACAATTCTTCAAACACGATGAAAAGTAAAAAGAAACCGGGACAGCAGAATGTTCGTAAGCATGCCAGGATACGATGGTTCTACTACCAACATTTTCGTATCTGCCGGGACACATTTCTCTACATCATGGTCATGTCCAAAAAGAAACTATCGGCTGTGAAGAAATGGTACTTGCAGAATGGTCTTTTGCCCAGGAAAAAACTTTCGGGAGGCAGGCGAAAAACAGCATTAACACTGGATGACATTCGAGCTGTGACAAAATTTGTGCTGGCATTCGCTGAACAGAATGCACTTCTTCTTCCTGGTCGAATTCCTGGCTACAAGCGATTTGATATACAGATTCTTCCGAGCTCCGAAACGAAAACGTCGATTTGGAGGCAGTACAAAAATTCTGCTGAAATTGGATTACATGTTGTCGGCTGTTCAACTTTTAGAAAATTGTGGAACCAATTGTTGCCCTTTGTCGTCATTGGTAAACCAAGATCCGATGTTTGTTGGGAATGTCAGAAAAATAATAACAGGATTATCAGAAGTGTGAACTTGGAAGAAGAGGAAAAATCGGCAGTCCTGAAAAGCAAGAGGAACATTTGATGCGAGCAACGCAGGAACGGTCTGTCTACAGAAGTTATTGTGACGTGGCAAAGAATGCTGTTCAAACTTTTGCTATTGATGGGCTGGGGCAAAATGTGCCAAACTCTCGACCGATCAAATTTCATTATAGTTTCGATTTCGCGCAACAAATTCACTACCCATTTGATCCAATTCAGCCTGGCCCGATTTTTTTCAGGACACCAAGAAAATGCGGTGTTTTTGGAATAATGACCGAAGGCCTGCCGAAACAAGTAAACTACTTGATCGACGAAGCTGTTTCATGTGGGAAAGGAGCAAACGTTGTCATAAGTCTCATCCATCACTTTTTCGAAACCTACGGATTGGGAGAGAAGATCGTGATCTTAAATGCGGATAACTGTTCTGGTCAGAACAAAAATTCGGCCATGTTGTGGTATTTATGCTGGCGGATCTTTGCTGGTCTTCACACCTCTATCACAATCTCGTTTTTGCTGGCAGGACACACCAAGTTTGGACCAGACTGGTGCTTTGGTCTGTTCAAGCAAACTTTCCGACGCACCCGAGTATCATGTTTGAATGAATTAGTCGACTGCGTGAAATCATCAACAGCAACTGGAGTCAACATAGCGCATCTGGTTGGATCAGAGGATGGACGGGTATTTGTTCCGATGTACGATTGGGTGTCGTTCCTGTCTAATTTTTTTGTGAAGCTGCAAGGCATTAAGAAATTCCATCACTTTTCGGTTGATGCTGCTGCACCTGGAACAGTGACCTGCAAAGAATTTGCTGACAGTCCTCCAGTAGTTAAGAATCTTGGACGATTGATCCCGATAGGAATGCCCGAGGTCATCACTCCTGTTGGTCTGGATCAAAAGAGAAAGAAGTACTTGTATGACCAGATACGAGAATTTTGTACAGATGCAACAAAGGATTTAGTCTGCCCTCGTCCAGAAGAGATTGCAGCAGTACAGCTCCACCAAGATGTCCTTGTCGAGATAGCAGTCAATAAGCAAGTCGATCCTCAGGGAGCCCAAACTGGAAGCCGACGGCGAGGTCATGGACGATTTCTTGCACAGAAGAAAACTAATGAGCACAATTTATATACAAGCATTGAGAGCTCGTCATCATCAGGAGAAGAACAGGAGCAGATTGTAAAAAAAAGGTCGTAGAAGTGGCCGCGGACAAGTTGGAGGCTGCAGACAAGGTCGAGGCCGTGGTCAAGGTCATGGAAGAACCAGTCATAAAGAGAATGAATGAGAAAAAGCATTAGTAATATTGCATTTATGCAATGTTAGATTAAAACAAATTTCAACAAAATTAATATTAATTTCAGCAATTTATTTGTATTTCATGCTGATTTTAACATTTCTGGTGTAAAATTATAGTACCCCTTTGGTGTACATTTCAGCCATTAATTTAAAAAAAAACACCAACTAGATGTTCAGAAATGTATTAAATAGGTTTCAGATGATGTTTATTACCAATTAAAGTAATAGAAGTTGTCAACAAACATGCGTTGCTAAGGAGTTTAGTCTGTATTAAGATAATACACTTTACATGCGTTTTTCTCGAAATTGTATTTCCGAGTAGCAAAACATTGTAAAATTCATATCTCTGGAACCAATAAAGATAGAATAATAATTTTTTCAACATTTGAAACAGAAATTATTATTTAAAATGTTTAGCGCAAAATATCCAAAACTAAATTTTTTGACAAAAGCCTCCTTTTGCCAGAGCAAGTCACAATTATATAAAAATAATATGGTAAGGTCGTACACGCACTTTTATTATTTCAATTTACGATATTATATTTATATAAAGCCTAAAGATAGTTTAGAGGCCCGTGACTGTTCTGCCTATAGGGGCCCGTGACTGTTCTGCCTAGGGGCCCGTGACTGTTCTGCCTAGGGGCCCGTGACTGCTCTGCCTAGGGGCCCGTGACTGTTCTGCCTAGGGGCCCGTGACTGCTCTGCCTATAGGGGCCCGGAATTTCTGTCGGCGGCCCTGCATGCATACATAAATACAGGCATTTGTATGCATGCATACAAACATACAAACATACGCATATACATACATACACACATATACATACATATAGAAGCATTTACGCTAATGACAATGGACGATGGATGGTGACAAGTCAAGCATGGCTACATTTATACATATTGCATGGAAATGAATTAACCTTCTTCGTCCGAGACGAGCGCCCACACCTTACAGACAGCGATGTGTGTATGCGTGTGTGAATCCAGACGCTTAATATTGCGCCTTTAGGAACCTCACAGCGGCGCTGCATATAATAGATCTTAAAAACAGTGTTAAAGTTAATTAAGTACAGAAGGTTCGTGTGATGCATTAAAAAGGAAAGGAAGTACAATGACAGCGAAGGAACAATCAGGCGATGCAATATAACTTAATAAGATAGTTTCAAACCCAGACTTCAGTCCCACAATTGGAATGGATGGATGCAGAGTTTAACGACATCTTATGGCAACAAAGGTCGTTGACATCGGCAAAAATTATTTCGAACAGTTCTCACCGTTCGTAAGGCTTAGTATAGGCTACAAAACACATTACAGTTCGAATAAAAACTGAAGGCATTTATAATAGAGCAATCATGGCAGAACCTATAAAGTATATTCCACAAAATATTTTATAATTTTTGCGATGACCCAATGAGGTAGGATATTTCATATGACGAGTAGAGTTACTTGCACATTGCTAGAGATAGACGACCTAAAAGTAAACCTGAAGATGAAAACCAGTGTTAGCATTTAATGTGACTATTGTGCCAGTCCAGCCAACTGCACAGATAATGTCTCACAGTGCTAACTCTGTCTGAGCATTGTTATCAGACTGTAAGCTTACGATATATATTTTTTTCCTTGTCGTCAACAATAATTATTAATAACAGACACGTAGACTTATGCCTCGCACAGAGATTCACCTGTGTTCTGCCTCCTTGCCCTCCTCGTTTCCACTCCTAATTCTCATCCTGCACCCTTTCTTCTTTTTCCCTCCTACCTACTTCAAACCCTCTGTCTTGCCGATGTGAAGGCGACGCTACTCGTCACTGCAAGGGCCATTCCATCCCTCAAAGTTCTGGATCTTGAAGCGTTTGCATAGGTTTTGAGGGTGGGGCTGTGCTTATAACTGCAGCCCTTACACAACAAGCTGGACATGAGTGAAGTCTGCTAAGAGTCTGTGATTGTTACTGTTCAGGCGATCCGTTTGAATTCCTTCGAGACCTCTGTCCACCCATATTCGACCTGGGCTGCGATATGGTGGAGGAAACAGCAACACGGATCAAAGAGGAAGACGGCCTTGACCTTGACCCTCAATGGATGGAAAGTTCCTCGTCGTCTCCATCCTCCTGCGGGGAGGTAACTGAAACACTGTCGCCACCTGTGGAGAGGCAGACAATGAAGAAGAGCATCGTTCTGCTGACTGATGCGGATGGACAGACGATGACATTTACATCTGAAGAGACGAACAACAGCAGCAGCAGCCACAACAATGAAGAACTGATCCTCGTCGACTGGAATTACGATGATCAAGACGAAAAAGATCCTATCGATCTATCAAGTAATCAATTATACTACACATCAATTACATATTGCTAAAGTTACTATATATAATACATAAACTGCTACATATAAATTATTATTTGCAACAACAGCAACAACAACAACAACAACAATAATAGCAATAATAATAGCAATAATAATAGCAATAATATAAACAGCAATGATACGAATAATACGATTTATGTAGCGCTGTAGCACAGCTGAGTCCGAAGAAAACGGCGCAAACGTCATATGATACTTTAAACAGATTGGTCTTTAGCCGTGATTTGAATGACACCAGAGATGGTGCATTCTTCACGTGGTCAGAATCACTGTTCCACAGAGTGCCATTGGTCCAACGACTGAAAAGGAGGCAGGGTGAACCAGTGTGGAACAGGGGCGGCGCCAGACACTTTTTGTAACCAGGGCATAGCCAGGGCAGTCATACAAGTAACCAGTGCAAAGGGCGAATTATGGAGAACGCGGTAGCGCGAGTTTAAATGTTGACCATATAAGATCGCGCTACCGCGCCTGCCATAAATCGCCCCGAGCACTATTATATTATTTTGTCTGCAGTCAGGAGATCAGATGGGCAAAGCCCCCGGGAAGCTGAGCGCTTTTTGACATTTCAACATTTGTAAAGCAAATTTTAACATTTCAGTGAATTAAGTGAATTTACATATCAGGATATAACAAATATAGGCCTACCGGAACAAATTCTGGACAGGGCAAATATTCTGGCAGGGCATCGACTAGGGCAAAGGCTTTTTTACCAGGGCATTTGCCCTGGCGCGCCCTGGTGTAGCGCCGCCTCTGGTGTGGAAGATGCTGAAGACAAGAAGTTTTCAACATTTAACTGAACTAAATAAGCTGATAGAAATCAGAGTTTGGACGCTGGGTAATTTATATTGTGCCTTTAGGAAATCTTACAAAGATGCTATGCATTGACTAGATAGGGTACAGCAAGATAATTGCGCTTGACCCTTGACCGATGACCGATGTAAGTAATTTGCATAGCATGTGCTTCGTTGTTTTACACAATAGTGTACAGAGGGAAGTTAATTCCGGTATCAAATGGCAAGAAAGACGGAACTACCGTCATCCACCAGGCTGCTTCCGGTCTGACCGTTACCAGTTTCTCCAGTCACTGGCAAAAACAGGATGCCCACAATGCACCGCGCTCCTTCACGTTGACCGAGGCTCTGTTTTCTAATCCGGTAAGCCTCGAACACCAGTTCAGAAATTTTGTGGGTTTTCATTATCTTGAAAAGCTGAGTTTACATGATTAGTTACTTGAACCAAAACCTATAACACATTGGCCCTTTACAAAAATTTATAAGTGAGCCTACTGTGCGATATGTCAAATAATGGATGTCGTTCTCTGATTTGTACACCAGTCTTACAAATTAAGGAGGAACTGTGTGAGTCCTTTACCGTCCATAGGTGGACTATATTTACGTCTACTTTATTGGCACAATGTCATAGCAAAGTTAACTAAAGGAGCGATTCGACGACTTTATCTAACTTAATGTAGTAGTAGGCGTCATAGAACATTTACATAGCGCTGCGAGCTCTTCAGGAGGAACTCTTCAGATGGAACTCTTCAGAGGAGCTTGACCTGATAACAAAAGACTATTCTATTGAACGGAAAGAGTTTCAAGTTTTAACCGCTGACGGAATAGAAGTTCATATGTCGCCAGTTGCCATGTCGTAATTAGATAATGTCTGTGTACTTTTTCACTGTGCTAACAAGTAATACTATATAGTATATAGCTATAGGATATATATAGGTCTACAAATACAGAGGCAAATTAATTATCGTTAAAGGTTCCAACAGAGGGCCAGCTGTTGCTGACAGACGAAGAAAAGAACACCTTGGTAGCCGAAGGATATCCGGTCCCCACGAAACTTCCTCTCGGAAAGGCTGAAGAGAAGTATCTGAAGAAAATCAGACGAAAAATCAAAAACAAGGTCAGTATTTAAGCTCTGGCCTATGCGTGTCATACAGCCTACAGCACAAACAACGCCGCCTCTTCACCGTTTAAATATACATGATCGGGATTTTTATAATAACCTATGGCCTGCAAAATCAATTTTTATGCTTCATAGTAGGCCTATTTGTTTTATAGTCTATACATATAGCCGATTATCCATAAAAACAAAACAACGCTATAGGGAACTGACAAAACCTCAGCTATTGATAATTGTGACGTCTAAGAGTTGAGAGGCAGCATACGCACTGGTTGGTAACTTATACTTACTGACTTACTGTGTGACGACGCTTAGCGTCGCTCTCCTCCTTTGTCCAGGCTTGGGACTGGCACTACCAGAGTACGGTGGAGTTCTAAGCACTGATCTGTGCATAATGCATATGGATAGGCCTACATGTCAAAGCAGATGCATAGCCCATAATATGATACCAGTCTATTCCACGCAGGTAATCTGTGCGCTATTTCGGCAAATATCCATACTGTGGAAATTATCTTTTGCTCCACAGTAGTTAAGGTACTACCACAATGAGCATAATCGCTCCTGGGAGACTACCACTTTGAGCATAATCGCTCCTGGGAGACTACCACTTTGAGCATAATCGCTCCTGGGAGACTACCACAGTGAGCATAATCGCTCCTGGGAGACTACCACTTTGAGCCTAATCGCTCCTGGGAGACTACCACTTTGAGCCTAGGCGCTCCTGGGAGACTACCACTTTGAACATAATCGCTCCTGACAGACTATCACTTCAAGCACAATCGTTCTACCCAGACTATCACTTCCAACACATTCGTTCTACACAGACTATCACTTCTGGCGCAGTCCCTTCTAATTAATTCTTTTAATTATAGTTTAATTATATTTGAAACCTAATTTGTACTCTTACACGATTTATTTTTCACATGTATATGAAGAATAAACATATTTCTTGCAACAATTTTAAGTAGAGCCTACATTAAAATTATTTTGAACTTCAACAATTTGTATAGCGCCCTATATATTTCTTGAAGCAATTTTTAAATATTTTAGATATTTTAGAATACACCATAGCCGAGTGGTTAGCGCGTTGGACTATCAACCCAGAGGTTGGCGGTTCAAACCCCACCAGGGCAGAAAAATTTATAACCTCCACTCGACACTTCAAATAAGAAAAAGACAAGCAGAACATGTTTTAATAAAGTTTATTAAACCGAAACACGACTTCTTTATTTGTAAGTTTTACAAACATAGTTATGAATCAGATAATCATTTAGTCCGGTGTCAGAAGTTAACAGATTGGCAATAGCATGAACGTTCTTTTTTCTAGCCCTATGTAAGCAGTAAAATATACAATAGTGTCCACAAAAACGACTAACAGTACTTTGTAAATGTCTCTCGTTAAATATCCAGTTTACACAATGGCGATTCAAAAAAGTTCTAAACAGAGTATCGGGAGGTCTTCCAAAAGAGTCAAAGTATTCGCCATAGGAGGAATTTTCAACGTATAAGACGATCCAATGCTCTCCAGGTTTGTCGTGCGGATCTGTGTTACAGACCATCAGAAGAGGTCCACTTTGGTTCAAGGATGTAGGTAGACGATCACACGCAAACACACCCAAAAACATAGGACCACACTTTGCATCTTTCCGTAGTATCGACTCAATTCTACGACCATTCATTTTCAGTTCTTGTAGTCGAAAATGATGTTTCTTGAGCGATCAATTTCCAAAATATTCTCAAATTCTGCGAACGCTATAACGTTGATTGTGTTGGCTAGCGCTTGGGCAAATTTCATATCCAGCCGAATATTACCTTGTTTAATCAGATTAAAATGATCACCCTCGGCTAAATCGGCAGTCAAGTCGAATGCATAAAGTGCATATCCACCAGGAAAGTCCTCTCGTGATATTAGATTTCCTTCGTCTCTCATCCACTTTCCGGTTCCCATAAATAATGAGGCGTATGCATTGATAAACTGATTGTTTGCAAAATTTAACTCCAAAGGTTTCACAGATTGCTGTTGACCATCTAAATATACCTTTAACTGAGACAGATGCATATGCTTAAAGTTGAACGGATTCTTTGTATAGCTACCGTTAAATGCATCATTGTCCACACAACCTATGACGATTCTAGTAGGTAACTGCCCAGAGAAAAGACTTTCTTGAGATGCATCCAGATTACCTCTCGGTATGGTAAACGTCTTGCAAACTGCTCTTCTAACGGGAAATTTTACATTTCCCTGTTCAAGCGCTTTCGCATGTGCAAGAAACACCGAGGGACTGAGCTTTACTTTTCTCACATATAACTTGCATTCTAGAATTCGAACTTTATATGCAGCTCCTTGAACGGACGACATGAGGCAGAAGGCATCTTTATTTCTAACAAGTCGCACTCTTATATTAATATCGTTAGGAATAAATCGATCCTGAAAAAATAGATCGCTATGAATAGATCCTAGCATGTCGACAACACGTCCTTCATCTGTAAATGTACTGCGTTTCTTTAATCCAAGGTTTTCAGCATTGGCGTCGTGCGGGTTAGCATCTTCGAAATGAGTTGCAATGTCCTTGTAATACAAGGCTGAGGTAAGCTGAGAGGGTTTGGCTGCATCACCATAGCTCAGAAGGGTTTCCAAGTAGCTGCGATAAGCATAAGTGTTATTTGAAGGTGTCACAAGGGTGTCGTTTAAGCTGATGTCAACTTCCGAAAAAAGACTGTGCAAAAATAAGTTGATCGGTCCAACATTATCATCTGTTACAGGTTCGTTGTTTGCCTTTATAATTTGCGCTCTAACGTATAACTGAGTGTTTGACAAGTCGAGATAGTCTTGTCCGGCTCCGGTAATACTAAATTCTATAGGTGTGCCCTGCGAAATTGTGGCTATCGGGTTATATTCGACATATGCACCACTCTCTATACTGGTCTGCGTTGGAGGTACGATAAACAGATCCAATTCGCTCTTTGTGCACTCACAAGATTGTGGATGAACGAATGCCATGCTTAATCTTTTTCGAATATGTCGTGTTTCACTCTTTTAATAGGTCTCTTTAGCGTCCTTTTCACACCCGTCCTTTTCACACTCTTCCTACCGCTGCCACTTTGGGTAGTGAAGTCGTTGGACGAGGTAAAAGCTTTTATACCTTCTGGAATACGTCTTCTGCTAGAGTCTTTAAATTGTTGACCCTCCACAACGTCATTGGCAATCTGCAAACCGGTTCTCAAAAAGTGTTTTCCAAACGATTTAGCCCCAGTTTGAATCAATGGCCAAGCGCTTCTGAAAAGTCCGCTCAGAAAACTTCCTATTCCATGACCACGCTGCATGCGTGCGCCTTGGAATATGGGCATACCATTACCACTCTGCTGCAGATAATAATCTTCGTACGCGAGTCGACTCGCATCGCAACAAAATTGTCTTTTCATTGTAAAAGATATGGAATTTTACAAAGTCTAAAATGAAGTGTAACCATCACCTTCCCGTATTCGAATGGTATGGGTTTGCCAGTATCCGTCCTTATATCTATTTCTATAGAGTCAAAGTTTTTCCGTTGCAGTGGGACGTAGAGGGGTTTTTCATATATCGTATTTATGCTGTCACCGTTTTTACCCGACACATGAACGATGCGAAGTAACGGAGCTTTTGTATCACCCACGGGGATGTGCTCCAAGACGTTACAATATACATACATGGAAGAAAACCCTCTATTTAGATCACATCTATGATCGGCTTCCCAGAGTAATGGAGTAGTTTTCGGATTCGTCAACGGACTCTGTCTTTCGGATATGCCAAGCATTGCGCGCATATGAGGTGAGAAGTATATGACTACATCTTTAAAAATGACCGCACTGACACGGTTCGTGATATCGTTATACTTAAACTGTGTAGAATTCATGTTGTCATGTTGAAAAGTCGTCTCTTCTATATATTCGTTTAACGTTTCTACAAGCTCTGACGGCGAGTCGTAATATCTCGGAGGCAATTCAAACATACCATGTGGATGAGATATGACCCCATTTCTTTCTACAGTCTGTGTGTATATGACTCGCCCATCAAGCTTATTTAAATTGAACCATGTGTGTTGATATTGTATTTCGACCAAACCAACTTCCCAATCGCCAGACAGCGATATATCATTTTCTAGCCGCGTGGTATAATGGGTAAGCGTGTTGTTAGGATAGTAGTGCATAGAACTATTACTCGGCAATGTCAGGTAAAAGTGCGCCATGATAGAACAAACGGTGTAAGGTCTCCAAAGTACTTTCTTTGAATGAACAATCAGACAACTACAACTTGAATATATCGGTTGTCCAAGAATTAAAATTATTGTCATATCCTCGCCATTTAACAAAATATTCAGTTTTCCCTCCGCGCTTACGACTTTTTAATATTTTTTCTATTTTGTAAACATCGTCTTCTTTCAAAATCTGCTGCAATTCCTCTTCGTAGAATCTACCTTTCAATTTCTCTCCGTTTAAGTCTGTCAATTCATAAGTGATTGGATCTGAGGGTATTCGTGCTTCAATTGTGAAAATTTCATCCGTCCAAGAAGGTAGGTAACCCTTTTTGAATGCAACTCGAGCTTTGCTTATTCTCACTTTGTCACCCACACTATATTTCCATGTTGCAGGTCTCTTCTTTTCACCATACAAGCGTTTTCTAATAGCAGGTTCGGCTTCTTTGGTCACTTGACTGGGCGTCATATCTATACTTCTATGATATGTGTTATTATACGAGTGTACCAAATCTTGTAAAACATCTGTATAACGATATGTGTTTTTATAAGTGAAATACTTCCACATCTTTGTTTTAAGCGTGCGATTAAACCTTTCAACGACCGAGGCCTTTGTATCGGTGTTTTCGGTGGTATAGAAGGCTATAGCGTTCCTATGCAACAACTCTTGAAAGGTTTTGTTAAGAAATTCTGTACCTTTATCGGTTTGTAAATGTGCGGGATGTCTATCGAACAACAACGTTGAAAAGGCTTCAGTCAGGGCAGTTCCAGTCTTTGATTTAAGCGGAACAACCCAAGCATATTTGGAAAAAAACATCTATGCATGTTAAAAGATATTTATTCTTATCGTTATACTTGGACAATGCAGAAAGGTCAGCCAGGTCGGCTTGCCACAGATCGTCAATACCAACTGTGAATGTTTTTCTACGTCTAAATGTTAATCTAACAGGTTTATGCAGAGTGTAAGCATCTTGTTTCTGTAACCAAGTTCTAACATCTTTAGATTTAATTTGTCCTTTTACATGTCTTTGAAACGTTTTCACACCACCAAAACTACCGGCATGTTTTGGATCAAAATACGATTCCATCAGTACGTTTCCCAACGCAATTTTGCACGAGACCTTCTGCGACTGGGCTTTGGAGTAACTGTTGGACTTTCGTCGGGTGCTGCATTAATATATTTCCATCTGTCCTCGTTACCGATTAATTCGTGTGGAATATTGCCGTCCTTCAAGGCGTCGGCAAGTTGCTTCCAACCGGCTGGATTTGGAGCTGAGATTCTTTTTCTGAGCAGGTCGTTTACCAAATCCACGGCATGGGTTTGGGGTATCGTTGTATTCTTCAAAACGAGTTCTCCCTTTTCGGTCCAATCGATATCAGAATTGTTTTTCATATGAGTCAAAAGTCGTGATGCATGAGACCGCCATTTCGCTGGAACGGTGTTTAACACTTCAGTCTCTATAGAGCTAGTTTTCGACTCGGTCACAGTCTGAGGCTTATCGTCTTTAGCAACTAGGTCGCTTAAACTAAACTTTGTTATAACTGTAGGTTTATCAATATTTAAATATCGGCTTAAACTGTTTGAGTACAGTTTAGCTTTTTCGTCGTCAGCAATATTTCTATGTAGTAAGTCATAGATTTCACCATCCAATCTTGATAGCGTCTTGTCCAACATGGTTTCCTTCCATTTCTCAATCTGTCTAGGTTCTACTAAAACCATTTTCTTTGCATGTTCCATGTTATCTGTTGGGATTTAGAAGCGAGCCTAGAAAGGAAAGCACGGGAGTTAGTAGTGCACCGAGGAAACCTCCCGTCTGAATGAGCCTCTTCTTAGTCTTAACAAGCGTTTTCTTTGACGCCAGACTTCTCAAATTCTTCTTAAATCGACTCAGTTTGCTCTTCTGCGGAGTAGTTAGTGGCACGTGACCTCTTAGAATGTTCTTAGAACATTCGCATATACAACATAAGAGTTCCTTGTTACAGTTCTTCAGAATCTGCTTCCTCACTTTGACCGAAGCTTTTTTAAGCAGACTTAGTTTTGCAAGATACTTCCTTAGTTTGGGAGACATTTTTACTCAATGAGTGTATCACGTTCTGTGCATCTCTATATATTTATTTTCTAACATACACATAATGGGTCTCGCCTGGGAATATGCTTGTTCTTATTCTACACCTCTCATCGGTATCGGGTCTAAGGTCTACCAAGACATATCCAAATGGAGTCATCGTTGCATCTCTGAAGGCTTCGAGCATAAAATTTGACTTTCCGGGAAACATCTGTCGGGCTAAATTTGCAATCTGTGTAGAGTCTCTTACATTTTTGAACAGGACCAAATAGTGAGCGTTGAGACTGATAGTTCTAGTATGTTTGCTCTTGTAAAATAGATTCTGTGTAAGATATAATACCGAAACATTTCTGTGATGGCTGATCTTTGTGAAAATTTTAGTGACCCTCTCGTCCGTTTCACTCATCAAATCGTCTAAAATGAGGAGTGTCCTGTCTTTTCCGTCAAACATATTCAAGTCTGGAAGTCCTTCGTGAAATATCACTTGAGGATATTTATCGAAAATATCCTGGTATATCCCATAACACCACAAAACTTTGTCAACTGTTGGCTTTACCATGTGTTGTAAGTGATCTATAAAACGTAGGGTAAACTGCGTTTTACCGCATCCTGAGGGCCCACTTACAATAGCAGAAAAAGGATGTTGCCAGGTAGGATCCATCTTAAAGAATGGCAAGTTCAAGATCGAATTATATTTATATATATACAAATTGAAAACACAAGAAACAATTCACAGTTTTTTGTATAGCTCATAAACATGTCAGTTGCAAACATTGAAATCTAACAAGCACTAAGGATTAATCATAGGAATGTTAACATGTCCATAAGCATAGGAATCGACACTGTTAAGCAGATATCTTTTATCATCATATGGTGAAAGTGCAGATTTGCAAATTTCGGTGGTGTGCAATTCATGCTTGCTACTACGAATAACAAAGAATCTCGATGACGTGGGCTGCTCGTCAAAAATACAGTTCTTGTAATCGCCGTGGCGAATTGTTTTCGCCACATATGATCTCTTAACACCCTTAGCCGTTTTCTTTTCTTTGTTTCCGGGGAGCAGCAAACTGTACATTTTCGATCTTAATCCTACAAACTCCAACGGGGCCTTGGAATTACATTCATCTTTAAACTTCCCTATGACTTTCGCATTATCGCGACTGTACAGAAAATGGTCAGCTGGATAATCTGAGGTATCATAATAATTCATATGATTTTGCATGTCAGAATACACATCATCTGTTCGAATGTGATAACACAAACTGTCTGTATCCGTAAACAACAATTTCGCTCTTTCACCATACACCTTCAAAATATGTTCGTAGTGAAAATCGTACATTTGTAGTTTAGAAATGTCCAAAATTGACATGCCAACATATACAGGTTTGTTGAGAAAAACGTTAGACTTGGTTAATTGGACAACAGTAACATCTTCGTTAATAATGTTAAACGAGTGAAACGTTGGACGGGCTACAAAGCGCTTTGCTCTCCTAGCATTTGTAACAATGCGAACGTCTAAATGACGCCTTTTGTTTTCCATTGTCTTGCCATAGACTGAATTATTCATGAGTTTAAAAAGGTCCTTCTTAAACGATGAGGTGGCAGCCTGACGTTTGGCGGTATTAAAATCGATGTATGTTTTTAACCATTTGGATTGGTCAAATTCCAATATTTTGTGAATTTTCACAAGTCTCATGCCCATTTTCAGATAGAACTTCAAATTCCTATAATGCACAACGTAGTTGGTCTTGTTCTGCAAATTTGGCACCAATTTCTCAGGTTTATTGTTAAGATTGGTTCCTAGCTTTTGAGCTAACTCGTGTGCATATGGGGACAACATGCTGGATGAAATTGAAATCTTTTCTGGCGCCAATGGATAATCATTGTGCTTGGCATGCAGATGGGTTGGATATTCTAAGTCTACTTCTAGAATAAAACCTGTTGCATCTTCTGCAGATTTAGAATTCAAGTCAAACTCTTCAATTTCGTCTGGATCCAAAAATCGAAACTTCCCGGTGGGTAAAGGTTCGCTCATGGCATATCCATACAAGTTATTGCAATCGAGATACATAATGTAGCTATTTTCAACATTTTCATCATATGCATGTTCAAGATATGGGTTGTTAGCCTTAGCATAACGATTGCAAATCATGGATACACCACCTCGCATTCCCTTTTCAATGAATAGATACTGATCGGGATCTGTTAAAAGATCTAGCGAGACTTTGGTCATTTTCAGACAAGCATCAAAACTCAGCCCAGGACTGGAAAAGTAGTGGAGTGGGTCCAGTTTGTAGTAATTCAAAGACATTTTACGAAACTCTTCAAAGACATCTGCAAGTAGTATAACGTCCGTCTTCAAATACAGATCGTGATACTCTTGCATGGTCTGTATGTCAAATTTTGTCCAAACGGTTTGAGCATGTGCATAATCGATCTCGCTAATATTCTCTTCTGTGAGATGACTGTAAAAGTCGTCTTGGGCTGGCAAACAGGTTTCCCTCATTTTATCCTGTGAATCCATGTACTCGTAAGGAAAAATTCCCTTGCGAAGAACTAACTTAAATTGCTCATCATTGTCGTAAAGTCTACGCATATGTTTGAAATTTGAGTCTCCATCTTTCGTCAAATTTGACACCAAGGTGTCCAGACTGCAGTTGAGAAATTGCAGGGAATCAACAAATCTTAAGCCGTTAATTTCAAAGGCCAAATACTTTTCCATGTTTGTGGCAATGACATTTACATCTTTCGGAGCAAAAAATCTTGTCAAGTGCTTTAGAATCACGTGTGAATCGTAACCCTTTAAATTATGGAAAACGACCGGTATCATGTAATTTGCCTCCTTTTTCCATTTCGTCTTTGTCGGCTTCTTAAATTTCATCTGCAAATTGCAGTTTGTACAAAGAGCCGACAAGAAGTTGCCGGTTATGTGACAGTGATGTCTCACTTTATTTGTAGGACCCAACCTGACATCACAAGAAGGACAATTTTGACACGCGCTATAACTGTCATGCTGAATTTTGTTCAAGGGTTTCATTTTGACATTTTGGGAGAGAATTTCGTTAATTCTGGTCTGTTCACTCTTTATGTGTGAGAAAAATGTGCCCATGACATCATCACCGCTATAGACAAACGGTTGTTCGGTGTTATACTGTTCAAAAGACGATACCGTTAAACAGCAGAAACCACTTGGAACATGTGTGTCACAAAATTTGGTAGAGCTACCCGCGTTTGAACTTGTCTTTTCCAAAAAGCATTCAAAATCTGAATAAATCACAAATGGAACCGCCATTTCGTTCCGAGTGTTAGCATATTTCAAAACATTATTGGAATCTGTTGGATATTTTAAATTTTGAAGTCCATGTTTTCCACATTCTGGAACATGAACTTGTTTGGCAGTCTCAGATGTGAATCTGTGTAAACAGTAAGGACATGGATATTTCTTATGGCGGTCTGTGGTTCGATCCGCTAACAGTGCTGACAGATTTCGAATTACAATGTAATGTCGCTTCTCATCATCGCTCAAAAGTAGCAAGTTAACTGTATGTTTTCGATTTCTGTGAGGCGATGCGTATAAGGGTACAAAAGTCTTGTCCTCAGAATTTGGATAAATTACATTAATTGCAAAATCTGTATTGTTCGATTCAAATGTTGAAATTTGAGCAATCTCTAGTGGAAATCTGAGTCCGTCTACGTTTAACTCGTCTAAATACCGTCTATAACAGCTTACATGTTGAGGATTACGCTTCTGATAATGTGAAACTGCCAGACAGCAGTACAAAAAGCAGTAGTCATCGTCGTTTTTAATATTTATGGTAGCTCCCTTCTTGCCTATCCAGGTTGGTGTAGGTAAAAAGGAAGATCCACCAATTGGTTCGTACGCTGCCATGCACAATTTAATATTATCAATACCATCGATTTTCCAACCTGAACCAACAGAGGAAAATACATCTGTCAGTGCACAAACTCTAGCGACGGCATCTTGGAATTGCTCGTGGGTTTGTCCTGGAGTTAGAAGAATTGCCGGGACAGACTTGAAGTATCCAGTTGTTTTAGCGTCGCCGTCTGGATTTTCGCGTTGGAACTTGACGTCTGCCGCAATGTACCACTTCAACGCTCTAAAATTCAATCCAGTAGGATCTGAATTAGTAGAAAGAAAAAAAATAAATAACATTTAAATTTTTTTTTTAATTAAAAAATTTAAAACTTTACAAATTTAAAAATTTAAGAAAGTTAAAACTTTAAAAATTTAAAAATTTAAGAAAGTTAAAACTTTAAAAATTTAAAAAAAAAATTAAGTTTTAAAAATTTAAGTTTCAAAAATTTAAGTTTCAAAATTTATGTTTGAAAAATTTAAGTTTGAAAAATTTAAGTTTGAAAAATTTCAGAGTTTAAAAATTTAAAATTTACGTTTCAAAAATTTAAGTTTGAAAAATTTCAAAGTATAAAAATTTAAGTTTGAAAAATTTAAGTTTTAAAAATTTAAGTTTGAAAAATTTAAGTTTGAAAAATTTCTGAGTTTAAAAATTTAAAATTTACGTTTCAAAAATTTAAGTTTGACAAATTTCAAAGTTTAAAAATTTAAGGTTGAAAAATTTAAGTTTTAAAAATTTAAGTTTTAAAAATTTAAGTTTGAAAAATTTCAGAGTTTAAAAATTTCAAAGTTTAAAAATTTAAGTTTGAAAAATTAAAGTTTGAAAAATTTAGGTTTGAAAAATTTCAAAGTTTAAAAATTTAAGTTTCAAAAATTTCGGTTTCAAAAATTTAAAACTTTGCAAACTTTGCAATAATAATTTTACTTCTGTAGATCTTGCAATGTTAAAGCGATAGAGCAAATTAATTTGGTAACATACCCATGTTCTCTCAATCCCTGTTCCAGACTCTGTTCGATAGAGTCTTCCAGTCCTCGTATCTGTAGTTCGACATCGGTTGCGTTGGACTCGGATGTTAAAACTTCCTCCACAAACGTGTTCTGTACAGACGCCCGCACTTGAGTTGAAGCCATGTTGCGTTCGCAAATGGTGCAGCAGTCTACCCCATCTCGAAAGAATCTGGCTGTTCGCCGTGCCTGGCATCTTGGGCACGCCCTACGGTTGACACAGGTTGTACATAAGCCATCGATCGATAAATTCGTCCGCTTGTACGCTGTGCATGATACACACTTCCCACCGCTGCCAGAGTCTGAAACAAGCACAATTGGATCTATGTTAGATTCGAGCTGGAACAGTTTGGACATGTCTGAATTGTAATGGGTTAACAAATAACTATATACATATTACTGCAAACTAGATAAGTCTATGAAAAACTTCATACACATTATGTTATGGCTAATGCAAATGATTCACGAGTGAGGGAGAGAGAGAGAGAGAGAGACAAATTATTCAAAATCAAATTCATTTGTAAAATGAATCAGATAAATGAATTAAGCACTTGAAGTGTGAAAACATAATCCTCATGTTAATGCAAATGATTCAAGAAATGTTTAATTATTTAAATACAATGTTCATAGCTCACTCTGTTTTTTCGCTCGACTTTCTGCAGAAGTTGATACAGTTTCGCTCAGTTTCCTTTTTACTACAAAAAAAAATAAATATGTGAAATATTATAATATGAATTCCACATAAAGCTTAAATTGCAGAACCGAAATAATTATTTTTCATCATTGTAAGTAGTAATTTGTGTTCTCACGAGGCTGTTTTCCTCTTTCTAAGCGCTGCTTCCGTTTTTCCTCTTCTTCACAGTTTTGAACATGTGCCAATAAGTCTGAATCTGACATTGGGCCCCAGAAATCTAGCTCGTCGAGATTGATGATGTCTGGAGCCGATTCAGCGTTTCGTCTGGCCTCTTCCGAAGCCTCCCAGTTCTGAACGTGTGCGAGTAATTCTGCATCGCTCAATAAATCGTCCAATTCATTCCACTCGGTGTGCGCTACAAACATAATGAACTTGTGTGTCATTCTTCTATTAAGAGTAACAACACTTGAACTAAAAACTTCTAGACTTAATTTAGCTAAAAACTTAATTGTGCCAAACGCTTACTATGTTAACTACTGATAAAAATATCTAAATGTCTCATTTGAAAAGTTTCAAACTCTACTTAAACATCTAATTGCGTATAACATCAATTATACTTTAACGATAATATAGGCGCACAACACATCTGAACGATTTTAAATTCAAACATATTTTACTATTGCTCAAATACGTTGAAGGCTTCAAATCAGAAGCCCTTCTGCTGAAACGACATATTATATGCATGTGAAATTGTAGGGGGTAACCAATTTAACAGATTCAACCATGATGAATGTATACATACGTCTCGGTTGTAGGCCTCCAGAATCCATCTCGACGACGTCTTCAAGCGAATGATGATGCTTGAGAACTGGTAGCATTTTATAAGTATCAGCTTCATAGCAAATCAGTGGAAAACGCAAGTCATGGTGACAAGCAGATGCCCAGTCTGGTACCAATATATCGCACGTTTAAATATTTAAGTGTATCAGGCTCATATGCATTTGCTCATGTATATATATTTATATATTTATATGTATTATCATTGCCAATGTGTAAGCCGTCTCACAGCCTTGATATGAATATGGCCAATGAATATGTCTGCGTACTGTGTTATATTGTCGAGTCACCATGACTCGAGATGAACATGTATAGTCCTGTGCATATATATTTGTATGCATATGTATATATTTGCATGTGTGACTATGAAAACGCGTTGCATCTGTGCGTTTATAGAATACACTTGTATGTTGCACCTGTCAGAAGATTCTAATCCTATGGGCCATATAACTTTTAAATCGATACGCGATTGCTAAATGTCTTTACATATTGAGACCTCAAATCATAGAGACTTCAAAGAGTAACTTTTTCAGTTGTGGTCTGGGAATTAGAGTCCAGCTAGGGTTTCGGAGTGCCCCCTGATCTGTTATCAATCTTAAAATTGTGTTGATTGAGCACTTCTCTTGAGAGGGCGCTATATAAATCCTCGAATGAACAACCTAATTAAAATGACTTAATTAATATGAATGTGCTTTGAATAGGCCTATTGAAATTTGTGGGTCTACTTCTATGATTGTTGAATATATACAAATCAGATATGTTTATATCGTATTTCGATTGATATATATATATATCTTCAGTTTGAACATAATGTAGCCATACCTGTTGTAAGCGCCAGGTAAAAATGTTCAGTCATGGTCCTATGCAGCGTGTGGGCGCATGTTTACATGCCTTGAGGCTATTTAATTGTATCCCCAATAAAAGGACTGTAGGGTGTGTGCATTGGCGCGTGGTCGAATGGCCGCACGTCTGTGTAAGGGTTGCCTTCTCCCACGTGCATTCAATCGAGACGGGCTTTGAATAGATTCCCAATATTTAAACTGGACCATGTAAATGCTGTTATGAGGCGATATCGAATTCATTTTCTTAGCCTCAGCATATGAGGTTTGGTCTATATCAACAACATATGTCAGTTGATTGTGCGTTGAACAGAAGTTTGGATTCAAATTTTCTGCCCTGGTGTGGGTTTGAACCGCCGACCTCTGGGTTGATAGTCCAACGCGCTAACCACTCGGCTATGGTGTATTCTAAAATATCTAAAATATTTAAAAATTGCTTCAAGAAATATATAGGGCGCTATACAAATTGTTGAAGTTCAAAATAATTTTAATGTAGGCTCTACTTAAAATTGTTGCAAGAAATATGTTTATTCTTCATATACATGTGAAAAATAAATCGTGTAAGAGTACAAATTAGGTTTCAAATATAATTAAACTATAATTAAAAGAATTAATTAGAAGGGACTGCGCCAGAAGTGATAGTCTGTGTAGAACGAATGTGTTGGAAGTGATAGTCTGTGTAGAACGATTGTGCTTGAAGTGATAGTCTGTCAGGAGCGATTATGTTCAAAGTGGTAGTCTCCCAGGAGAGCCTAGGCTCAAAGTGGTAGTCTCCCAGGAGCGATTAGGCTCAAAGTGGTAGTCTCCCAGGAGCGATTATGCTCAAAGTGGTAGTCTCCCAGGAGCGATTATGCTCATTGTGGTAGTACCTTAACTACTCTCCACAATATCTCTTTTTCTCCCTCACTTTCGTCTAACTGTACTAAATGAACCATCGACCACATATATATACATAATTATATTAGGTTTGTGTATAGATTTATATCTTTGCATATCGTAAAATTGAGAGCAGTGGAATTAATCCATAAAACCGCATAAAAGCTATATATGTATGTCGTATGTGGATCATTTGCGTAATTTGCATGTCGCCGTTTTGCAAAACCAGATCTCAGCCCAGGAAAGTAGAAGAAAGAAGAAAGAATACATGGATCATCTGGAACTTAAGTGAGTCTTACACAAATTTCTCACGGTTAGCCTTAAGTAAACGTGGCTTTATGTTACACACTTTTCGTTTAACGAATACGCAGACAATTGATGTAGCTTTCGTGCACAGCTCGGCAACGCCTCGTAGGCCGCGACAGAAGCACTTCTTCGTCCGACGTCGGTGCTCAGCCTATATGCAGGATATATCCTGCAATAGGCCTACTGGTATTGAAAATGTTGTCTGCTTTTTAATGCTTTACCTATCTGCAGATACAGCAAACTCTCAAGTTATCAAATGTTCTATCGTTCAGCCTCGTATGGTATCCACCTGTACAATATGACCTATAAGAGTAATTAGGCTAAGTTGCACCATATGCCATCGCAATTTAAGAATGCAGTTTTAATATAAAGTGGTCAGGCTTTGGTAAGAATACTAGGTAAAAAGACATATATTACTATAATACTAATATATAGTAATAGGATAAATAACACTGTCACAATAATTTATTACAATATGCACTTTGTAAATGCTAAAACGACTCACGCCTGGCCAATGGCCACGACTCAGATGATAAGAACAAAATAGAAAGAGGAAGCGTAGAATTCTTCCACATTTTATGTTCCTAAGTGACTGATTATGCTAAGTTCTCTGTATCTGTTGCAAGGATGCACAAATATTGTCAAGAAAACACGGAACTAATGAAGAAAGTGGAGAACCTGGAAAGCAACAACAGGTTGGCATTCTAACCGTCACTAGCTGTAACCGTCACCCTGTTACCGTCACCCTGTAACCGTCACCCTGTAACCGTCACCCTGTATAACCTCAATCATCGATGACCTTCTTCTTAAATCAACCTCTTAACTCATGAGATATAACTAGTCTTTATTATGAGCCTATTATATTATGACGCATTTATTAAGAGCCACTATCTAATTAGTAATCACCAAGCATTAATTAATGACGATGACCAATTCTGAGCGAAGGACTTTCTCATCAGCATTTAGGATCTTAAACTCAAAGCGTCTCCGCACGGGCACCAACGCAGTCGTTCCTCTTGCAGCTAAATATATGTGACCACGCAAACTTATGAATCCCATCGAGTAGCCGAGATTAAATTAAACGCTTGTGATTTAAGGATATATGTTACTTAGTTTGTTGCTTAATTAGTTAGAAGCGCCTTTGAGTACCTCGCAAAAGCGCTGCCTACTCTGTTGTCGTTTGCCTAATTGTTCGTTTATAATGTTGCAGGCAGCTGCTAGTTCAGCTACGCAACATCCAGAAGATTCTGAAGGTGACAGGCTCAGTTTCATCTCCAGGCGGAACAAGTCTAATGGCAAGTTGATCAGAAACAAAACACAGAGAATTCAAAGACCATAATAGAGACGCATTCATTTTTGATATTAGAGTATATAGTGCTGGCAATCAGAGATACAACTGTATCATATATTTTAGCTTTGCCGTCGAGGCAAAGAATATTGCTAGGCTACATCTGGATAAACTTTTGTAGGTATATTTTGTGCTTGTTGTTTCCTCTCTCTCACTATCTCTCTCTCTCACTCTCTCTCTCTCTCTCTCTCTCTCTCTCTCTCTCTCTCTCTCTCTCTCTCTCTCTCTCTCTCTCTCTCTCTCTCTCTCTCTCTCTCTCTCTCTGTCTCTGTCTCTGTCTCTGTCTCTGTCTCTGTCTCTCTCACTCTCTCTCTCGCTCTCTCTCTCACTATCTCTCCCTCCATCTCCCCCTCTTTACGTCTCTCTCTTTCTTTCTGTGTATACCTTAGTATTTCAGTCTACTGGTGTCTCTATAATGCACACGTATGACATCCTTTCTGTCCTTCTTTTTATCTTAATCCTGGGCGTCGGCACAGCTTTGACAGTGGGAAGGGGCAAACTGCTCTACTGGTTCCAGGGAACCACTTCTTATGTGGTGTTCGTGTTCCGAAGCAATGTCATTTCTCGGTATCTAAACAGATTTTTATGGTAATAATGTTGCCTCGTGGTTTTTTTTATTCAGTGTTACATATGCATAAAGTATGTGGGATGAAACGGTAATTTCTGACCCTCAAAGTTTTAATATTAACAAGAAGGGCCAAAAAGATGCGTTGCCCCTATGTTTACGAGTGGCAGCCATGACCCTCGCGTGAGTCGCCCTGTTGTCTTTGAGTTTGTTATGACTATAGGCCCTATAGTAGATTATGGGGCAAAAGGGGCTTCTCATACCCATGATTTGCAAGGGCGCCATTGCTGTTCTTGTCTCTATGCCTGTTAACGGTTTGCTCTTGCTAATCGGTATTTAATTAGCATCAAAAGGGATTTGTAAATTTGATTTTCTACTTTAAAATGTGACGTTATTTGTGCACGTCTTAACTGAAAGTTATGTGTAAGAATATTTGGTGAAATGAAGAACTTCTGATTTGCATCGTATTAGAATGGGAGCCTATTATGATCCCTGACCTCTGAAAGCTATGACATTATTATTGCGCTGAGACAAAATGGTTAAAGTGTGAGGTCAAAGCATTTCTGGGTCACAGGTATGGGAATGGAAACTAATGGAAAGTGATGGTTCTCTGTGTTTTTTTTGTGTTTTTCAGTCTGCTTTGTTGATTACTTCAGTTAGGTTGATTACTTCAATTAGGTTGGTTACAATTGGTTACTTCAATTAGGTTGTGACTATATTGAAATCTGCTGACTGCATGTGTAACCAAACGGCTTTCTTGCCCATGTCCATGGCCCTTACCCGCGTAAGTTTATACATAATGTTTCCATAGATTATTTTATAAGACTTCCATAGATATTGCTAATGTCGGTATCTAAAGTGGCACTTAAAATCAAACTGGCTCTTGAGCAGGACTATGCCATTAGACTATTTGTGCAAGCCTAAGTTGAATTTTTAACCTAAAGAGTGAGGTCTCAAAGAACATTTGACCTGTATGGTGTAGGTTTATAGTGGTATAGGCTGGATCCCGCGGCCCCTCTGTGTCTACGCCTTAGACCGTATTGACAAGTGAAATCTCGTGTAGCAAAATGTCTGTAGTTCTATCTGTAAATGTGTGATTTTTAGCCTGTATCTCAGGACTTATACACATCAGTATTGTAATAGAGATCACGGAAAACGAACGAATAAAGCTGGAATTATGTGAAAAGTGATTTCACAGACAATTTAAACATTCGTTCTTTGATTTTTTTTAACTTTTTAACTTTCCTTCAGTTCATGATCGGCCCTGCAGCTGCGGTTTCCACTGTATGTAGGCCGCCAGTCATGTTTTCTTTCCTTTCTTTCATTCCCTTTCTCACTTTCTTTCTATCATTCTTTCTGCAGCTCCTTCTTATTGCTTGTCCGTCTGTCTTTCACCCCCTTCCCGTATCTCTTCTTCTTTCGAATAACCTCTGTGGGCATTCTTCATTAGCAAAAAGTAATTAATGAGTATGTGCCGTGTCCTGTCCTGAAACAGAAAGGTATACGAGATATTTACTTACAACACTTGTGATCCATCGCTTTTTATCACGAGAACTATGCAGAACGTTTCAGGCAAACATTTCCTTATGTACGTTTTATCTGCAAGAAACATTATTTCCTCATAACTTTGTGGAAACTAATTTGGAAACGTGTTTTGCCTCTCGGTCTATCGAATGCAAGCGAGGGCAAGTGTGTGAATCGGTTCAATCGCATGGAAACTTTGTATCGCTCATAGAAAGTTATTTTCCAGTGCATTCTGACTAAATAATTAAAGATTAAACTGATTCATTCTAACCTAATAACGGGCTGGGCAAATGGCTAAGGCCTTTGGCCCTTTGCTATGAATTCTTCCAATACAGGATCAATCCTAAAGGCTAGTATCTTTGTTTTGCATGCGTTCCATTTTGATAGCTTTTTGCTTTCAAAGAGTAGAAGCCACTTGCGCATCATACGACTTTTCATCGTTTGTGTTGTTTGCATGCGGATAAATATAATTCTAGAATTATTGTCTCTTTTCGATCTCTGCTTTTTGCGCGAACTACATTTCAAGTACGTATAGCCAATATAAATGATATGTTTTCAAACTGTCATGTAATAGTCTATGAGTGATGCCAGCTTGTTCCCATATGGATTGAGAGACAGCATATTCGAATATATATAAATACACCTGTTATAGATTTGCTCTTAGGGGCCTACATGTATGTATGTCGATATATTCAAGGCCTCAGTTTCTGTACACATCATTTGTGGTCTCTGCAATATATATATATATATATATATATATATATATATATATATATATATATATATTGTCTATGGTGTACACGCATTGATATGACCTTATGCGAGTATACTCTACCATACGATAAGCGACAGATATTCGTTATATATATAAATACCCGGTATATATATATAATTTTTTTATTATATATAGCGAACATCTATATATATATTATATATAGCGAACATCTGTCGCTTATAAATAAATAAATAAATAAATAAATAAATAAATAAATAAATAAATAAATAAATAAATAAATAAATAAATAAATAAATAAATAAATAAATAAATAAATAAATAAATAAATAAATAAATAAATAAATATATATATATATATATATATATATATATATATATATATATATATATATAGGGATCGATGTCTCTGTTGACCACCGACTGATGCCTTTGCATCACGAAAACAGGCGCTAGTTAAATCAGTCATATAAGATGCGTGGATTGTCGTCGTTTGTGTTGCGCAGGTGCTCGTTCTGTTCTTTGCCGCCTTCATTGGGTCGTGGTCTCCGATCTCCTGGAGCATCGGTTACGGTCGACTGGCATCCGTGTCGATGATGGGCGCCGGCGGAGACCAGGTATCGGCTGCTGTGGGGGGAGCAGGAGTAGGAGTAGGAGGAGCAGCAGGTGTCCAGCCAATGCCGTGTGCTCCTTTCATTGGACCAGATCTTCAGCATCCGATGGTCGATGTCTACAGCACTCTATCAAGTCTGTACAACTATATCTGTCTGCTTCTCTATTCAAATATACATTCGAAATAGTTAGAACTATCAAAACAATTTGATTATTGTTAAAGATCTGTAAGAGATGTAGCTAAAGCAGCCGTTTAATTGACTTGACTAAGCCAACTAGAAATAGAATACGGGTCCTGTAAGAGTTCCTTGCGAGCAAGCTGCATGGCTGGGTGAGTTCGGCCAGAGGGGGAATCCGGAGTTACACCACTGGTTGTTGTTTTGCAAAGAAATATGTATTTTATATGGACTTAATGGTCGCTGGCCTTATAACATGTATGCCCTATTGTTGTGGCTATCGTCGTCGTCATCATCATTAGCATCATCATCATCATCATCATCATCATCATCATCATCATCATCATCATCATCATCATCATCATCATCATCATCATCATCATCATCATCATCATCATCATCATCATCATCATCATCTTCATTGTCAACATCACCACCATTATCATTATCATTTTAGTAATCAGTATCAGTATTATTATCAGTATCATTTTCAGTATCATTACCATTATTAGGGCCTACTACTTTTACTAAAACTTGAACGCGGGCAATTAAACAGAAATGCAAATCTGAGGTGAGTTTAGTCAATCACAAGGTGAAGAGCGATTAGACAACTAGACGTATGAAAACCAATACGAAATATTGAGTTATGAGATGCCTTTTGAAGGAAGAAAAATAGTTAAGAGCATCACAGAAAACATTGATAGACATTCTCTAATGGCGCATTACAACTGTTCTACTCTGACTGCAGGTCATACCTTTGAATTGAATACCCTACACTTTGTTGCTGTACTCCGAGTTTATCATTAGGCCTATTATATTCCCCTCTTTATCCTCCCTTATTCTCTTTATCATCGTGTAAGATGTGTCCTACGTATGTCTCTATTGCTGCAGGAAGGTCTCGGCTTCTGATGTCAACAAAGGATGAAGAAGATGCTTACAATGACAGCAGCATCAGCAGCTCGCTGCTGTTCGGTCCGACGATTCCAGCCAGCTACATACAGACACTGGCCTACTGGTTCAGCAGCGTTACAGGTGGAAAGATGATGGGAAAGAACGAGGAAGAGCAGACAGCCGAGGTGGAGGAGGATGTAGTGGATGACTGGGGATTTAGCGTCAAACACATTCTTCCACTGACGCAACACTACATCTTCATGGAGACGAAAATTCTGACATCTAACGAAACCTTCAGTCGCCCTATGTCGAATTCACAGCCACTCCTTCCGTTTCCAGTGGCTGATCAACTGGAGCAACTCCAGATGGAGCGTTAGGTCCACGCCTACATTAATTAAATGAAGTAGGCCTGCAATGCTCTACATAAATTGCAGTCATATATGCTATGCAAGACTAATAGCTTGTTCTATATATCCAAACTCTATAATACTCAAGAATTCATTATTTAGTCATTTATAAGGTGCCTTATTCATATGCCTTCCAAATATTCTTATTTGTTATAGGCCATATAATTATTTCATATTTCTACAGTCGTTCATACATTATAGGCCAGAGTGATATGAAATATTAGAGAATTGCACAAGTTTTCTTTTAATTCAATTAGGCTACTATACTTGTTGAATATTAAAGCTTTTGAAAGAATATAACTTGTTTAATTGTACGTACTTCGTGTTGTAAGAGCAGGGGTGCACAGAGAATTGTCGGGGGTTGGGGGTTCACCCCCTTAGTTTTTCTTAGGACCCCACAGTTAAGTCTTCATTGTACACCCATGGGGGTCGTTTCCAACCCCGTCAGTTGTGCTAGTGTGATTATATTGTGCATATATTTTAACATTTTCTTTCACAATTCACTCTGTGGGTTACTAATAAAGTAATGCTCTGGTTAATTGTGAGATTGGTAAATCTAATGTGAATTGTATAGTAATAAATTTAATGATGTCATCACTTTAAGGAGTTTAAGTATTCAACTCCACATGGATGAAACTCATCAGAGTGTAACCCCCAACACCCCCCCCCCATTTATCTTTTTTCTACAATTCTCACGCTGTGTAAGGGGATATACCAGCTTGTTGCCCAACGCCTGTCAGGAAAACACCTAAATCGAAGTTTTCGGAACCTGGCCACTGCAGTTTGCACATCAGATTTCCAGCATCAATGCAGCAGCCCATCGTAGGCCTATATGATACTGCACTAATGCCTCAACACAGAGAACTACGTGTGTGCGAGAGCTCGATCGCCATGTTGTGGTGCCTGTTTATTCAATTAATTATCTGTTTCTTATTTATTTAATTGGTTAGTGAGTGAATGAGTGTTCCAGAAAGACGGTCTAATGAACGAGAAAGTGCGGTGTACGTGTACCCGAGGCGCACGACTCACGGCGGCGCGGAACTATCAGATCCCCACTAGCTATAGAGCTCGGTGTTTGTCGACCCGACTGGCTCGATACAGTAAGTTAGTAACTAGACACTCCCTGATGTATTCTGAGGACATGCCGACTACATGAAGTGCCCTCAGTGTGAAATTAACCAGTTAAAGTTACGTTAATGTGAATGCGTTTAGTTTTAATGTAGAGTTGGCAGTTGAGTTGGGGTCGACGAATGCAAGAGTGTCTAGGGCCTACGATGACCTTAAAATGGCCCTGACTGTTGGCCTTCGTCTTGGACGACATAATGTTAGCCATATGCATACTTGCCTCTGCATGGTTACTGCTGAAGGTGGGGTAAAGACCATGGTTCGAAATATGTTTCGAAACATAGGCGTAGACTATTGGGGCCGCCGGGGAACGTGCCCCCAATAATTGAGATGTACTGTAGGCCTACATTCAATGCAACAAGTGTAGAATAAATGACCAAATCCCCCTCCCAAATATTTTGGACAAGTTTACGCCAGTAGTTTGAAATATGGTTCGAAATATGGTTCGAAATAATATGCGAACATTTTGAAAAGCTGGGGTTTCTTTACCCTCAACCAAGGAGGGCTAGAAGCTAGAAATCAGTAATATTCGAACACTTTGTATTCAAGCAAGCATTAATTTTTGTATATGCGAAGTTGCGAACTCGGATCCTTGTCTCGGTCCTGGTGGCACCGAGTAGAATTTCTAATGGCCTCATTGTCGTAATGGGCGGATACATGGAGACAATTAAAGATCCAATTAAAAGATATTTGATGGATAAGTACAACGAAATAATCATGCGGTGGGGAACGGAAGGGACATATCCCCAGAACACCATGTACCTCATTGGGACATAATCCTCAGACGGAGATACGGACATTTCGCCCCCGGAAAATTCGCCCCCGACATTTCGCCCCCGGGAAGATTCGCCCCCCGGAAGTTTCGCCTCCGGGATCTATGATGAAAATGTAACTAAGACTAGAAGCTGGATCGACGGGGCGAAACTTCCGGGGGGCGAAATGTCGGGGGCGAATCTTCCGGGGGCGAATCTTCCGGGGGCGAATCTTCCGGGGGCGAAAAGTCCTAGAACCCTCAGACGCGTATAGGCTCGCGCTCAGCGCGCCATGGTAGTCGACCGTAGTCCGTATGCTGAAATCCTGGATCCGCTCTTGTTTGTCATTCACTATCTTGAAAGGCTTTCCTGCAGGTAGGAAACTGCATGGCCTCTCCAGAAGCGATGTGCCTATTAGCAGTCTTGTTGTCCTCGAGACCAAGGTCTTGGTCTCGAGTGCACTCGAGTTCGTTTTTAAAAGTCTTGGTCTTGGTCTTGAGACCAAAAGTCTTGGTCTTGGTCTTGGTCTTGAGGTTCAAGGTCTTGGTCTTGGTCTTGGTCTTGAGGTTCAAAGTCATTGGCAGCAGCAACAGTTATTCTGTATCAGATAAACCATGGGAAGATTTCAAAAGGACTCACGATCTGTACATTTACATCCAGTGCTTGAAAAGCTACTGTGTGTGTGTCAGCGACTTCAGCACAGGTCTGTAGAACGTATTTTTTCATATGGCGGAATTTTGATGAGGCCCACCAGGCACGTCTTGGTCAGAAAATTCTGAGCGAATTGGTTTTTATAAAATACAAAAGGCATTTGGAATAATAGTTTGCATGAAGGACTTTTGAATACAAATTCGGATTTCTCTGCAGTTTGCATTTAAAGTTAATTTGCTTGAGTAAAATAAAAGACTCATGTTTTCATTAAAATAGCGAATATTCAGACTTGACAATTTTTAGATGTCTTGACCTGATTGCGATTTTTTGGGTCTTGGTCTTGGTCTTGAAGTTCAAAGTCTTGGTCTTGGTCTAGGTCTTCAGGTTCAAGGTCTTGGTCTTGGTCTTGAGGTTTATAAGGTCTTGACAACAAGACTGCCTATTAGTCGTCCGAAATTATAGGCGAATTAGGCCTACTTTATTTGCTCAGTAACTTCCTCTGCTTCCTACTTCGCAACAATTTCAGTTAAGGATGGCAGCGTCTCGTAGCTGGCAGCGGCTATAGGCCTAAAAAAATGTAAAATACAGCATCACTTACTCTGCGCAACACGACATTTTTTTCTTTCTGCTGCATTCGAAACCTTCGAAGGCTAGAGCAACAATTAAGAGAATCCCCATTAATATGAAAGTTTCAATATATCGACTGACATCGTAATCGTAATCTCCAAACTTCTAAAGCGACACTCAAAGGCTAAGCGTAGGGCACCAGCCTATTCACGAGCGCTGGACAACTGTTGATGAGCAACTTGCCTAAAGTCGCTACACAGTGTCGACTTGAGGTAGATTCGAACCTGCGATCCTCCGGTTACAAGGTACAGAGCATATACCGCTACTTCACCATGTCCAATCCATAATAATTGCTTGACAAACCCTTGCCTCTGATTTGATACAGAGATCGTGAGTTAATCGTAATTGTTAATCGTAATCTCAAAACTTCTAAAGCGCCACTCTAAGGCCAATTGCGTAGGGCACCAGCTTATTCACGAGCGCTACGTCAAATCAGAGGGGTTTCCAGAGAGTAGTCCAAAAGAGGTCCGAGTCCAGTTTCCAGAAGGCCAAATCAAATCAGAGGGGTTTTCAGAGAGTAGTCCAAAAGAGTTCCGAGCCCGGTTAACATAATAGGCCCTAGGGGCCAGATAAAGAGAGGATGTAGAGCAGCTGTTAAGGCGGGCGTCGTTATGGCGAGAATAATTTGAAGGCGGAGGATCAGATGAGTCAGGGTAGGAGTTCTTGAAAAGGTGAGACTTCAGTTTTGAGTGGAAAGCCCGGAGGGTCATAAATAGAGGAACATGATCACAGTATAAATAATTACACAGTACGTCGACTCTCATTGCTGGCTGTTGACAAGTTTTTCTGGTCACGTGATTACGTCACGTGATTACGACGCCACCTTGAAAAATAGCTTTTGAATTATAGATTTAAGCTGAAATTAACGTTAAAAATAATATTGTTAATTCTAATGAAGTCCTAAATGTTGTTGTAACGTTTAAAAAATATTTTATTTGATGGATTGCGGTGTATCGGCGTGTAGTCCTCAATGTTGTTTTTAACGTTTAAAAAATATTTGATGTGATTGTTTCCGGTTTATCGGCATGGTAAACGGTCTCTTTCAAGATGGTGGACGACAGTGGGCGGGACTTAGGTATTTATAATGTCGTTACAGTGGGCGGGGCTTAGTTATTTATAATGTCACACATTCTGACTGCAGCAGCGGCGACGAGTCGATGTACTGTGTAATTATTTATACTGTGACATGATGAAGAGCTAGATGAAGGACGGGTTGCAATCATGATGAATTATTAAAAATAATTTCTGTCGACATCCACGGCCTTACCATTATCTGATCCTCTGCGCTTAGCTTTAAGTACAGCCTATAGAATTATTAAGAAATAACCAGAGTCGAGGCTATGCGGTTTGTAAAGAAAAATGTGTTCTTCTACTTACACTAAACTTAATTTAGATATTTTCAAGTTTACGATCACGAATAACTTACTTGCTATATTGACTTCCGCAATAGAACGAGATGCGTATGGGTATTGTGAAACTCATCGTTGGTATTATATATATCTATGGTTCACACATTTATCTTTGCCATAAGGAAAATAGCCGCCATATTAGCCGTCATGCTTGGTAGCGACGAAAATGAGTTAGTAATATATTGCATTATTTGTGTTTGATTTTGCAATTCGATTATCGAATTTTTGAAATTGTTGCTTAAAGACGTTGTTTAGTTTCTTTTTTCCGAATTTTCTGTAAATAGTTTGCGGAATTAGACGTAGCAAAGCCTCCATCTGTCCCACTCGTGCTGAGAAATGGTGCCCGCTGTGTCGATATGGTCAGCTAGTGGTACATTTTATACACGCATCCATCATTAATTTTTAGGGTTGATGTACAGGATCTTTCGACTGCCTGTTTCGTCATTATCTTTGACGAAACGGGCCAACTACACCCGCCACTTGTTCCACACATACTGCTTATTCGAACTTGCAAGCCTACCATGCGTCCTCACGGCTGTTCATAAGAGATGATGGCGACAATACATATCCTCAGACTATGTAATCACAATACATTCTAGAAGAGTGACCGGGACAGAATGACGTGGCACCATGTTAAAGTAATTTTTTCATTCGACCGTTTGATTATCAACAATGTATCCACAGCAGAATGGCGAGATGAATAGCTTGAAGGTCTACACTAACGTAACAAGCTCATATTTATGTGAGAAATGGCGTTTGTTGTTGCCCTACTTATAAACACAATGGCTACCCCAAGTAAGTTTCTGTGATGCATATAAGAACATTCAAATGGGAAAATATTTTCTCAAAATGTGTTTCGCCAAATGAACGCAAGTACATTTGAAACAAATCACAACTATGTTTGACCATCTTTGAAATACCATGCCATCTGGTTGCCCCTTGGTCTTTGATCGATTGAGAGCAACTTCAGTTGGAAAGTTAAGAAGTGCCCTGTTATTCGATTTTTGTGGTCAAATTTGCACTTCGACTGAATGATCGTTCTAATCTGAGGCCACACTGCTGAAAATTTCTATAGAGGCATGTGAATAATTATGCTACCTCTGTTTACTGTGTTTAGCTATTATGATCAGATTTGCCTTTTTCATATAAATTGTGTCTTCCATTATATCAATGCAACGTCAGTGCTGCTTGTTTGAAAGCTGCAATTGTAATTTACTGCGAGAAATTTGTTGTGAATCTTTTTAAATTTAAGTGTTTTGTAATCTTACAGGGCTAAGCCCAGCTGGGCTGAACAGGTTGAACTTGGAGATGAAGGTAATACAAAGTTAATATCGTTGTTCTCTGTTGATGTTCTTGTTGGTATTGTCAACTTGTAAACTTTTATAATTTACAGTAATTTCAGAAGACGACAAATAAATTAGTGCAGTGCTGTTGAAACTTACGTAAAAGATACCAATTAATTAACATGTGACTCTGGCTTGGGGGTCCAAGTGTAAGATAACATCATCTGGGAAAGGGCAAAATAAAAGGATGCATCTGTAGTTGAAATTTGTAATATGTTCTACGTAGAACATAAATGGTTTGAATTCTGATGTTTGAATTGTCTTTTTCAGAAACTTATTGCTAAAAGTGTTGTTTACTCTATTTAGGAGTTGTCTACTCGCCCACAGATGTTCTGCCACCTCCGAGCGAGGAGTTCAATGAAAACACAAATATTAGAAAGATAACAGAGTACAAGTTCAATGAAGATGGCAAGAAAGTTAAGGTTGTATAGTGCACAGTTTTTCAAAGCAGACAAAGAATTTTATCAGATTAAGCATGGCTTGAAGTAGATCAACTTAAAAAATTAATGATTAAACAGTTTTCACTGGCTATGCTCTTATTTTTTTGAACCACATCATTTTTGGTGCTTTTCCATTGTAGTTTAGTGCAATTAATGAATAATGATGGTAATAACAATACTGATGAGATAACAATTTCTACATTGATGTAACACAGTAGAAAAAAAGAATTAAGATGCATTACTGTCAAATGATGTCTTCAGCCGGAACTTAAAGTTGGCATATGATGACAGCTTCACAGTTTTAGGAAGACTGTTCCATATAGGAGGTCCAGTAATTAAGTAATTATGCAATTATTACAGCTCTGCTGGTGTTTCAATCTGATTACACAATGCCATTATTAAATAAAGTGGTTCCAAATTGTACTTAAGTAATGGCTAACAAAGGCTCGACAGATTTTGCCTTTCTCTAGCTTTAGCAATTGGAACTGTAGTTTTGTTTATGGAAAAGAAATGTTTTTAATAGCGTTTTTCAAGCTTATGCTTCTGTGATGGCTGAATTTGTGTATCCGTTTTTCACAATGCTACTTAGGTATGTTTACGTGTGCTTTTTGTTAAGTGTGAAATAGTGTTGCATTTTTTTATGTTTGAAACAGATTATAAAGACCTACAAAGTAGAGACTTGCAAGGTGTCCAAGTCCGTTGCCAGGCGAAAGGTATCTTGTCCAAGATGGGTTCTTTTGCATCAGTTATTTAAATAAAGTTTCATATTGGATAACAGTTTTAATTAGGCTAAAATAGTTTGTTCAGGTGGTAATATATTGACAAGTTATGTAAAGATTATGAATTCATCAGCACTTTCTTCAAGACTTGTCATTCTGAATCTGACGATTCTTGTAACTGGTGCAATAATAATTTAATGGGCTTTATAACATCTTTTTCTTTGTCATCATCTAAAGGGATGGAAGAAGTTTGGAGCTGCTTACGGCGATCCTCCGGGGCCAAATCCTGCTAATACAGTCATCTCCGAAGATATTATGATGCAGTTCGTTCATGCTAAGGAGGTAAAGTTTGCCTGCTTAATAGGGTAGTCCTAATTTTTTAAATGTTGAGCTTCCACCCTGTAGAGTTGTTTGGTTACATGGCACGATGCTCAGGTATAAATATCTTTTAATTTGGATAATGTTTGGAGGTCGCCCAAGCATGATATAATATTGGTTTAATACCGAAATTTCAATAAATGAAACTTATTCATAAACCTAATTTTGTCAATTGTTATTTTTACATTTTGGTCATTTCAGATGTTCAGTAACTACATATAAACCAACAAGTGATTAAATATTCTTTGAAGCATTGTTTTAAAACATAAATATTGAATCAATTTGAATTTTTGCCGTGGAATGCAATGCAGTCCACTGGATTGTTCTACAGTGAAATGCATTGTTTAAATTCTTAACAAGAATGACTTTCTGTCGAGAATAAAAGAAACTTGTAAGGTGGTTTCAGAATTTGGCCTTGTGACTTAAACATGGAAGATGTCCATATACGATTGTAGGCAGGGATGTTTGCTGCTGTTGTAGTATTTGGCTTCCCACTGATGTCGAATTTTGATATGCAGGCATAGTTTCTACTGCCCTTCTCCACTGGCATAACCAATGTACTGATAACACATTGATTAGGAACCGTGACAGTGCTGACTCCGACTGAAAGGACTTTCTCGCTTTGGCTGCTCTGTTCTTTCCATTTCATTATTGGAGTCCAGTTTCCTCGAAATTCAATGCTACACATCAGATTCACAAGGTCTTCAGTCGAACTGACATGCTTGATTAACTTGTTTGGTGAATACATGTCATGGTCAACGCGGATGAACTGTTGTTAATGACATTTAACGTCGTTTAGGCCAGTGTAGTGAGCACGTTATTAGTTTGTGCTAAAGTGGCATTATATAAGTTCCCATGGAGTTAAATGATTAACATGATTTTCTAACTGTGGGTGTTTCATTTGGCAAACAGCTGCTAGAACAAGAGGATGATCCACTTTCTCGACTTAAGAACCAGAAGATGGTTTCATGCCGTCTGTGCAAGGGCGATCACTGGACAACGAAATGTCCATACAAGGATTCAATTGCACCTCTACAAGAACTGGATCCTGAGAAAAAGAAAGCAGAGGAGCAGCAGCCAGCAGCATCGACCACAGGTTCAGCACCAGCAGCTACCCAGAGAACCGGAAAGTATGTTCCTCCTAGTCTGCGTGAGGGTGGCAACAGGAAGGGAGAATCTATGTCAATGAAAAACAGAGGTGAGAACTCGCTGATGATGACCAAAGTTAAATGCTTTTTCACGAGAAATGCATCCTATTGCTCTTTATTACTGTTTCAGGTATTTGGTTCAGTTTAGTATACTTTACATAATGGTGCTGCATAAGGTAATTGCTTATTGCAAGTTAAAAGAAGTTTTGGCTGATGCACAAACAACACAATGTCAATACAAGAACCTCTTCTTACATGACTTGATAATATTGCCTTCCAGAGATGAAAGGTAGTGGCATTTGTCTTCAGCAGCCTTGTATATGTCTGAAGTTACACCATGGCCGTGCAGAAATATTTATGTTGGAAAGTGCATTCATACTGCTGCAATATACTACTAGCAAATACTTTCCAAAGCACTATTAAAAATTCTAGGTGTGATATAAAGATATAAATAAAACAGTGAGCAATAAATGAAGTTAAATACCAGTAACATCGTAGTTATTTCCTTACTTGCACCTAGCAGCAAAAGCAAATTCTGACAATGTTTTACACATTCGGTGACCGCGGTTTTTGCTTTCCAGATGAATCGGCAACAATCCGTGTGACAAATCTCTCAGAGGACACGAGGGAGAATGATCTGCAGGATCTGTTTCGGCCGTTTGGAACCATCGCGAGGATATTCCTTGCAAAGGACAAAGCCACTGGCCAGTCGAAGGTTAACTTACTACAAAGTTATTTTGCAGTCATTGTACTGTTCTTCAACATTTTGCGAAAATTATAAACTTGACCATGTGACTACGTTCCTAAGAATTTAATCCTAGAGAGAAGTGCCCTTGATTAGTTTGCTCTTGAAATGGTGCTACAAAAATGTACAATTTTAATACAGAGGCCATTTAGACAAATTCAATAGTGTTGTATTTAGAATCAACATTTGCAGAACAAATTCTTTGTGCAATTTACTTGTGTGAAATGAGAGCATTTGTGCTATTAAAATAGATTTAAATCTCTGTAGTTTTGCTTTGCTTCTTGTCTGCACTTGTGAGAAGACTTTTTTCTGCTTAATTTTCATATATAGTGTGAGTTGAGAGTGTTTATAGTGAAGGTCTAGCATTCTGATGTCTGTTAGACATTCATCTCTATCCACACTCCTTTAATTAATTTACATACACTGCATTTTAACACAACTATTTGGTGTTGTCAACAGGGCTTTGCATTTATCAACTTTCATAATCGTGAAGATGCGGCACGAGCAATTGCAGGAGTTTCTGGTTTTGGTTATGATCACCTCATCTTGAACGTTGAATGGGCAAAGTAAGTAGAACACTGAAAGTTGAAATTTTAATAAGCCAAGTAATTACTTCTGTCTATCTGATTTGCCTAGTGATTTTTATACATGTATAGCAGTTTTAGAAGCAGGCTTGATGCAAATCCATCATAAAACCCAAAAGTGGACTTGAGCTGCAATTGGGTTACAATGCTCAACTAGTAAATGGTGCCAGTGTTAAAAGTAAATTATGCCACTGTTAAAAAATGCAGATATCCTATTAAGATATGCAGGAAACTTATAACAATGGCTGGGAACCATGTCAAGTATAGCAAAGTCATGTTGTAACGAGTTTTTTCTATAAGTGAATTAAGTTTGTTATCCATGTTTTGAGCATGTTATGTTGTAATGAAGTATGTTACACTGAGTACAGTGTGTTTGTAAAATGGTCAAACAAAGTTGTGAAACAGTTTGAAGCATGTTGTGCTTTAGTTGACAAACACTTGATCTCTAATTATGCTGGTATTCATACAATTAATTGACTTGGCAACTGGCAAGAATGTTCATGCTACCCGCTATGTTTTAGTATGGGAGTAGAAAGTTTTGATAGTTACTACAGCTTTACCCCATTTGTATGCATAATTGTGATGGTAACTTTAAATATCCAATATCTCCCTACTATCCTAACCTTGGAAATCCACCTTTGAGAGCAGTCTAGTCAATTAATTAGCAGTCACCTGTTCAAACCATGCAGGTATTCCAGTTGTCTTTTTTTAACATGATGAACAATGCATTTTGGAGGTATTTAAAAGGCACGATATTAAGTGTGCTCATCTGTATGATTTGTAGTGTGCTGAAGGATTCTAACATTTATTTTTCTGATTTGTGTTTCAGACCAAGTCCGACCTAAACCTGGATCTAAAATCAAGAGAACACTGAAGCTAGCAAATGTTTTTTCATCAAACAATTCATTGCTGCATATTCCAGTTGTTGGTTACTATTAAAGTGGTGCCATTAACATGTCAGCCTTATTACAGCTTCGTAGTTGTGTACTGTCAGCAATGTATGTCTGCTCAGCGTGCTGCAATGCCATTCTGTGTTCACTGTTTTTTAGTGCATAACTTATAATGAATTCGTAATATTCAGTATTGATCAGGACTCTGTATTTGTCCAACAGGTCCATTTGATCTACGATTGACCCTCCATGTTTGCCATTACCCTCTCTGCCTTAAATTGCAGGCGTTTGTACTACAACAGAGCACAAAGGCCTAGATCTGTTTGGCATGACTGAATTTTGTGTTTAAAACAGTGGCTGTACTAATTTGACTGAATTTAGGGTTTGGGACAGTAGCTAAAATCCCTGAAAATTCTCAGCACTACACACAAGCTGAAAACAAATCCATGAGATCAAGCAAGGTATAGCAATTTAGGGTAAGTAAGTAAGTAGTAGTAAGTGTAGTTTATTTGCCACCAAATAAAACAATCTCGGTAATAACACTGCAAATGCAGTGGCAGGCTACCGGAGAAGTCTCATGGGGCTCGTCTCGCCAGTTGTCTAAAAACTTTATAGATGCTGTCATAGGCGTAGACTGGGGGCAGCCAGGGCACGTGTACATCCAATGCAACAAGTGTAGAATAAATAGCCAAATGCCCCCCAATATTTTGGACAAGTTTACGCCAGTGGATAGTGTAAATATTCACAAGATGGTGGTTCGTTGCTAAACTGAAAAACTTCGTTATATATACATATCGAAGTTCAAGAGACCATCGTTAACGGTTCGATATATCCGAAGTTCGAAATACATGTATATCTGAGGTTCGAAATAAGCAAGCCCCACTCCGGAGCGTGGCCGTTTCCACAATTCTCTGCTAACCACTAAGATCCTGCGCACGGCTCTAGGCAGTGTCGAGTCTAAAGCGCAGCGGCTGCAGGTCTGCGCTAACCGTCCGTGTCCATGTGGTCCAGTCGGTCTTTTCCAAGTCCTTGGAGGGCCGCGGATCATGGTTGCAACTCTGTGCAAGAATGCAATGCATTAACCGTAATTTAATTTAAATCTTACAATAATCTCAATATTAATATTTTATTTCATTTAATTTGCCCTTTGTAACTGGCTGGCCTCTAACCGTCTTGTTCTCAATTCGTCTAAGACCCAGTTTATTTGGCTTGGTGGTTGCAGGCGTCTGGCTGGCATTGATCTGCCCTTGGTGGTTGCTACTTTTCCACGTTACCTTCTTAGAATCAGTCCCAGACTTGGGAATTATTCTTGATAATGAACTCTCTTTCTCCCCTCGCATAAATCAGCTTACTCGTAGCTGCGCGTTATCTCTCGCTCCTTGTCTCATGATGCTGTAGCTACTCTTATCCATGCTTTTGTCACCAGTTGACGACCATTGCTGCTCGATCCTTGTGGGCCTGACACTTTCTCTGACTGCTCGTCTTGATCGGGTTCTTCGACCTGCTGCACGTCTCATTGGTCGCCTTCCTAAACGTCCTGTCTCAGCCTATATGCGTGACACACTACACTGGCTCCCCATCTCGCAAAGCATCAACTATAGAATAGCTGTGTTGATCTGGCGATGCCTTCTTGGCTGTGCCCTGGTTTACTCACATGAGCTCTGCTGTCCTGTCTCGCATGTGGCTGGCCGCCGAGCCATTTGCTCTAATTCTGCGGGTAAGCTCTTGGTTCTTCGTTCTACCACCGCAACTAGGCAGCATCGTGCTTTCTCTGTTGATGCCCTCCATCTGGAATCATCTCCCATTGCAGATACACCTGTTGCCTAAGAATAGTTTGCTTATGTTTTATAAGTTACTTAAGTCGAGTTTATATTGCCGTGGTTGGGCTGGGAGTGCTTCTGAGTAGGTAACTTGATGGGACACTATATTACATTTTCAAAATGAATGAATGAATAATATGTTCTTCAGCCATAACAGAGTTGCACGGCTGGTGACTGAACCAGTTGTTGGGATAAGTTAGATAGCACTTTCTGGAAATCTCATAAAGGATAACCCTGCCTGCTTCCAGGAGGGGTTAGCAAGTTCATCTGCATGTGAATGTTTGCAAATTGGGAATGTATCGGTTAATGAAAGCCTGCACATACGTAGAACCAAGCTAAATGAACAAAGTGTATTTAATGAATGGATTTAAGTGTATTTTCTGAATGGAGTGTACTGTAGTTGAACGAGCAGGTTGGCAGATATAAGGTCAGAATCCTGAAGTGCAGTGTAGATAAGAGATACCTAATCCAATGCCATCTGTAGTGCCTTATAATGCACAAGGTTGCTTAACACTTTAATGAAGAGCTGCATTGGTTTCCCAGTCACTCTAGGACACTCGTTGGTTAAGTGTTAAACTGCAAATAATAATTTTGTAATGGATTGTTGGTGGTTTGCTGTTTTGGTGACCGCACAAACATGAGTACATTTATTGTAACACTCTCAGAAACTGGTTTCATTAGAGCTAAAAAGAATTCCAATAGTTGAGTGTGTACGAACACCATAGTGGCCATTGTTAAAACAATGAGAGATGTTGGTTATTTTATATTGTGCTGTAGCAAGGCACCAAATGACACAAAATACAACTTAAAAATCTAAAAAAATTACACAAGTAGGAACAATCAACAATCTCAACCTTAACTAGAATTGTACTGACAGTCGTGATTGGACAGTCAATCAAAAATGTATACCTTACCAGACCTATGAATTAATAACAAGGGAAAAAAGGCAATACTGAATTCTTATCATGATTAGACTTTGTGCCATTGTACATGTAATCAGCCTTTATAAACCAAATCTCTTGAACAAGAGCTTGGTGCTACTGAAAGAGACCATGTAGGTAGACAGGCTAAATATTGTAAAACTGCTATCAATCTCTAGCACGGTAAACCTGTAAGTGCATTACTAACAACAAATTATCAAAAACATGCAAAAGGCAAATTTGAGCACAAAGCAGTGATATGTAAAACAGGTCGAATCTACCCTAGTCAGGGTCTAATCTCATAGCAACAAATAACCATTTCTGCTGCTCCAAATAATTCATGGCAGTCAGCAGTGTTAGTGGTCTCGTAGATGTATAGTAAAGAAAACAGTCACAACTTAAAGCAGCATTGTGTGCATGCCTACATAGAAACTCGTAACCATTGTGGAAAGAACTTTTAAATGAGGTGCATACAGGACCTAGCAATGCAACAAGATACCTTTTAGTCTTCCAATTCATGTTGGTATCTTTGACTAACCGTTAAGGGCATGGGCGTCTGCAGGGGCATTTGTCCCCACCCTGGATTTTGCATATATTAAAAAATTAACTCGATTATTATGATTATTACAACAGTTTCAACACGATTTTCAATGCAAAAAAACTTAATTATTTAGGTGAATTCCTTGACCATTATTTGTTTTTAAAGTTGTCACATGATCTGTATTCATGAATAAGCTATTCCATGCAAAAACGTCATTTTGCTCCCCCTAAAAAAATTGGCTCCCCTACATAAATTCCTGCAGACGCCCATGCTTGAGGGATGGCTAGCCGTGTTCAATGCTGGAAGAAAAGGAATGATCAGAATGTTATACATACTTAACACAGAATTCACCTAAAACACCTCATCTGCTATCATCTAATTATTTGCTTCCTGTACCTCAGAAGGAAGAATGCACTCCACATGGCATAGCTAATAAATTTATCAACTCATAAACATCTGCTCCATTGTTCACGGAAGACTCTTGTGCTCAATTTAAGAACTCGGATGACCAGTTAACTCAAAAGAGTTCAATTCAGTGTTGAATCTGTAATACTTGTAAATCTTGTAATGGGAAAACTTCAGAAGCCACTAAAACATGAAATTGTTGCTGCTGCCAAGAAGGTAGTATCCATTCTTCAAACGTTCTTGAATTGTTCTGTTGATATGTCCCAGAGGTCAGTTGTGTGACCCTAGAGGTCAGTTGTGTGACCCTAGAGGTCAGTCGTGTGACCCTAGAGGTCAGTCGTGTGACCCTAGAGGTCAGTCGTGTGACCCCGATGAAATGTACCTGGCGCAACATAGTCCGAGTAGTAGCCAATGTTCCTCGCATGTGAAGTGTACTGAGTGACCCTCGTTGGTGTATGGGAGTCAGACCACTCGTTCAGACGATTTGGATCATGATAACCAGTGCCTTGAACTTGATTATAATTATCAGATGATGCCTGTGAAATGAGACAATAATGAATGTAGTGCATAACTTATATTGCACCATTAAAAGATGCCTGCTGGGAGTAGCAAATTTACTAATCTCCCAAACTAGAACACTGCATTATTCAATATCTGAATTTAAATGTCACACTGTATCTGGACAATTCAGTTTTCAACAAATTCTCTGCAGTTTTAATGTAAAAACTAACATTTGAACCACGTTAACAAGTCTTATTTAGATTCATCACAATAATTTGAGGTCATGGAACAATTTGTATGGCATATACAGTTCTCTTGACTAAGCAAAACCTAATGAGTTGTATGCAATATTGCATTTAGCGTTTCTAGACATAATGTTATAACCACTCATTGTGTCGGAGACTGTTGCTGTTGATAACATGATTCTACATACATTTCTTGATAGCAGTCAAACTGTTACGACAATTTATAATGGGCCTTATATGATGCAGATGGTCAAGTCTTATCTATTGTACCATTTAGCAACCTTTGATTGGCCCACAGTCACGACAATGGAAGACTAGCCACTGTTGTTTCACTGCCCAAAAATTACTCATCAATTGAAGATGACTACTCTGTGTTCACTGGGCGAAGATTTGCTATTCATACCAGTTTGTTTTAACATCAGTCACACAGCTATGACCAAATTCACACAGATATGCTGAAGCAACAGAGTGACAAATTCATGCATGTACAAATTAAACTTGCACATGTTGCATTCACATGAAAGCTTTAACAATGCATAGATAAATACATGTATATAATTGATAAAGCACACTCGTGTAAAGCAAGGTTCTTCAGCCAACATGTAAGACAAAAATGCTCATGCATTTGCATCTGGGGTCCAAAGCAATTTTTGTCACTGTGTGCAACTCTTAAAAACGTCTTGCTGAATAATAAAATGTTATGTTATTACGTTCTGATGTTTGTGCTTAGCTGAAAGATTCTTGAACCACAGATGTCCCATGTTGAATGTACGAGTGATGATTACCTCATCGCACAATGATACAACAACGTATGCCTTTGAAGGTTTTTGGCATCGCTGGCAGGGTTCAGGGTAACAGCCACAGAAACAGGCTGCAGTCAATAATACTGGGGTCATCACTTTAGCCAACTTGCTACATTGGCATTTCAACAAAGCATGCTAGTGCATTCATGCAACGGTGACGAAAACATACAAGTACTGCTGTTATTGTGAGAAGCTAAAACTACAGCAACGGCAAAAGAACGAGGTAGATGCTTTACACAAATAAGAACGTAGGCACAGACAAAACACAGATTAATTCAAACAATACTCACCAAAGTACTGCGCAAATTAGTAGCAAAAACAAAAACACATTTCAAAAGTTGGTTCAAAGTTCACAGAAAATTACAAATAATCCGTGGTATTAAACGTCATGTTAGTCAGTTAAAACACACTGTTCAATATTATGTTATGTAACACACCATTTACACAATGCCTCTCGAGCACTCCCAAAGCCATACGAATGAAATACTGAGAACTAATGAGAATAGAAAGAAATTCTAATAGTGTAACTACACCATCAGGCAGATGAAAAATCTCAAAAAACGAACTGGTGAGTATAGGAAACAACACCCGTAACTGCTTGAACTACCAAGGTCAAGGACAAACTAAACTGCACTGTATCCCAGATGTACTGATTATGGTTTGAGCTTGCCAAGAGGATGTTGCATCACAAGGCTGGATAAGTGGTGCACACATGGTTGACAAGCGCTACCTCAAGTGCAGTATAACTTACCAGCAGTAGCTAATAAACAATGTTTTGCAAGCAAGGAATCGACTCCAAGCGATGAAACATAGACTGATACGTCTTCATTACCTTCAGGACTCCCCAACGTTTGAACAACTCTGCGATAACGCCAACAACCGCCTTTTGGGGGTGTCCTGATGGACCCAGACCGCATCCTGCACAAACTACTACCTCCAACCAAACCTACCTACTAATCCCTCTGTCCCATGACCACATAATTCCTCAGCTAACAGCCTGATGCGCAAAACATTTGTTGTTAGGATGTTATATACTTTTAACAGTTATTCGATGCCTGTACACCAAAGTGCAATTAGCAATTGGTTAATAAAGAATATACTTACTTAAAGCACTGGTCCAACCACAGCAAGGACTATTACCTGTTTCATGCTCAGGCAACAGCCAAAGAAAAAATCTCTTCTGTGTCCCACTATGAGACTTGGATGGTTTTAAGTAGAAGCGTTTACCAATGCGTCAAACTCATATTAATAGCAAAAATAAACTGACATAGCTCACACATGAGAGGTCCTTCAACACTTCAACACTTTAACGACAAGCTGCATTGATTTCCCAGTTGGTTTTAGTCCACGCTCGTCATTAAAGGACTTATACCACCATTCCGTTACCAGTACACAACTACACATATATACACATACATATTGTAATGACGAAGCAAACACAGAATGCTAAATCCCACACAAGCACTCACCTGTTCTATATATGGAGAAGTCTCGGCAGCTGAGGCTGTGAAGTCTGGAGCTGGGGTTCCGGCCATCGGTGATCGCTGGCTACAAACCCTTGCTGGACTCCTGGACTGGTGCTGCTGCTGCTGCTGATGTGGCAGGGAACTGAGTGGGAATGGCCCTTGAAGAGTCTCAGCCACCTGACTACTGCTGTGAAATACAGAAATTCAAACAAAAGAAACAATGTTCAACTGCTGCTTAAGTAAGTCTGAATATATATTAGTCACTGCAGCAGAGCAGAAAATGTTTTACTAACTATGCATTCAAAGGCTGCATGTTGGCTGTGCTATCCTGGTACCAGTTACTGAATTACAAAAGGTAAGAGTTAAGCACGTCAAGTTATGACTTTCTGCAGAGGGACTCGTCACCATTTCCAGAAAAAGACAAATTTCAAATTTCTGTAAGGTAAGCTGTTGTGGCACACCTTGGATCTTTTCCACAAACTGCCTGGCTAAAGCATGCAGCAAATCCTGCTCAATTTGAAATGCAGTTGTGTGCATAAACATTAGATCACATAAACGACAAGATAATCATATTTATCTTTTTAAGTGACACACATAAATTATGCTCTACATGTTAAATCATTATAATAATGCATTTGCATAAACTGGCAGGCACTCATTGGTAGTCTCTCAACAAGTGACACATAAACTGATTTTCCATTAAAAGACTTGGTTAACAAGAAGCAAAGATGGTTAACATCTGTACAAGCTTTACCTCGATCCTCCAGGGCTATCGAGATCGAGACCAGAATCCTCTCTCATGTGATAATTCAAAGCACGACTGGTTGTTGGCTGCTGTAAAGTAAAAGACTAAAACATAAATTATTTACAATAAAACTGCAATTCAATAAAGATTAGGAGATACTTTAGCAGTAAAAAAGACTTAAACATAAATTAGTGACAAATTGGCATCATTTTGTAAGGTTCAGTCTGAGTAAATATTTAAGTCATTCTCCTACCTAACTAACAGTCATCCAGATGTTAACCTTCCATCAATGTCTAAAACTGACAAGTAGATACAATACAAACCACACAGCAAATATTCTAGCCTAGGAATCACAGCAGCCAACAAAATAAGAAATATTAAATAATTAATATGTATAATTCAAGAACAGGTCCCAGGTACAGAAATTACCTGTCCAGATGAGCCTCTGTCAACAGTGTCGATTCTTCTAGGCTCTTTCATATACATCATCTTAAAAAAATACAACACAAATGAAAACATTAGAGATTGAAGCAAGTGTATAACTCCACTGGTAAAAATTATTTCATATCTAAGGACATTCAACAATTCCATGGTTTAATAAGACAGTTTAACAGCATGCTTCAAATATCCACCTTTTCAGATACGTGCAACACCGTAACATGCTTCATTGTAACACAAATTCTAATAACATGTGGACTTGATGTGGATCCCAATATTATTAAAGCTTTAGAGCAAAGGCAACTAAATTAATTAATAAAATTAAGTTAAATTGGAAGTAGTTGATCATGACCCAAGTAGGCAAATGTGCACATTCCGAGTTCATGCAAACAGATGCTCAAGAAATGAGAAGATCATGTATTATTGGAATTTGCATTTTCCAGTGTAAGGCTCTAGAATTTTCCAAAAGTTTCAGGCTCTATAGATTTTACCTGCTCATAAGTGTTCGGTGGCCTTTGCATTTGGTGACACAAATTTGTGCCTGTAGAGTTACTAGTTGTTCTGTCCATGTCACTACATGGTTCGTCTGACCGCATTAGCACCTGAAACCAGAAGAGAAAAGTCTTTCTAATTTACTCATACCAGTAAGATACACCAGAATGGTTCTTCACTTTTGTTAGAGCTGGGAGGTCATTGCTTTGAAGAATTACATTACAAAGTTTAAATCCTCTGAAAGTCTATAAATGGAATATCTCACCTTGGTTTTGACTATGGGTGCCGTGTGAGTTTCGGTCATTTGAACTGCCATTGGTGACCTCAGATATTCACATTCCACCCTAATAACAGAATTAAATTCAAAATACAGCACGGACGCGTTTAAGAGCTACCGGATTACTCATGATTCCAAATAACATGAAGTGGCATTATTGCTCCCTGAGGTTTGGTAAATACAAAGAGCTGCAACAGAGCTAAGAGCCAGAAACAGATAAAAAGTATATTTTGTAAAATCATTTGATGCAGACAACCCTAACATAAATTAACAATGCATATCTTTGAATATAACCTCTGTTGAGACAATGTTAAATCATGCACTAGGTTATGTATTGCCTGTGCTGAAAAATTTCAAAAAATTCCACTGCATATATTATTACTGTGGCTAAATTAAAAGACATATCTTATAAAGTCATATATGAAAAAGCACCTACATCACAATTTATATGTGTGTAAATGCCTAACCAAAGCAATAGTACCTCGGCACACAGCCTGAGAAGCAAATCACAGCAGAAGAAACAAACACAACATCTGCCAATATCAAACTATCCTTATTTAAATCTACAGTAAAACTTCCTAAAGTGTTGCATGCCATTAACACCAGACAATTATTAATTCAGTAGATATCTTATAGTTTCTATGCATTTGGCAGATGTAAGAGAGTGGAAAATTGCAGTTGGGAGCCAATTATTGTCTTCCAAAAAAAGAAATCTGGACAAAATGAAAATAAGTTTCTTTATTGACCTAGTAAAAGTTGCTAGTAGGGTAATAACAAGTAAAACAAACCGCTGGTGATGATGGTTAGAACTGTGTGAAGTGTGAAGAGAAGCAACCGATGAAGGGTAGCAAGGGCTACAAATCCTAGGACCCAAGTAAGGTGGAGGTGCTTCACCCTCAGGTAATTTTAATTGACTACCACCAGGAAGCTCTCTGCAACAGAATATGAATATTCAGTTGCAGATATTCATCATAACACAAACACAACCAGCTAAACACCATATGCTTCGCCTTACTTCCATTACAGCATAGATGTGATACAATAAACTGAGCGCTAGAGAAATTCTGTTATAGATAAACGAGACATCAAAGTGGTGGAGTTGAATACGCTTACCCACAGCTTTTCTGGCGTCTGTTATGACGAATTCGATCTCGAGTTCTTGGAGAATACCTTAGTCTAACGGCATTTGCATTTGTCCTGTAAAAATTAACATGCCACCTTATGTAACTCTAAAGGCGAGTTAGGTTAAGAAAACAACACCCCAAAATATCTCCTGTACCTAGCAAATTAAAAACAAAAAGAGACAACAAACTAAATTTTGAGTAACGAAGTTGTGTAGCTAAATATATTCATTCATTCATTCGAGAATTTATATAGTTTAAAAGTATTTATGCAACACTGTAACAAAACCAAAACTACAAAATGGTGCATTTAAGAATATCAGAAAAACTCACTCGACACGTGTATATGGAATATCTTTGAGCTGGTCTTCAGTTAATCCTTCCTCACAAGGATCAATGTATCTACAAACAATTCACATACCAATTCAAATATGTATTATAAAAGTAGTAAAATGATCAAGCTAAGCAGTTAACAGCAGAAATGAAGAACAGAAAGCAACAACAGAATATAAATCAACAACAATTACTTTAAGTCACTGCAGTGATCAATATACGGAATGGATTGCAAGCTGAATGAGCACTGCAGTATAGCATCAGACTGTCATGTGTTTCATTCTTTTTATAAACACTCGTATTTGTCTGTCACCGTCTTTTATAAATTCACATTAACATTTCACATTCATTGGTCTGTCAGTACATTAGGCAGTAAAATGAATTACATGAGGTAGCAACTAGACATACCGGATTATCTAAGAAGTCGATAAGCCAGTCAACAAGTCCAAGAGACTTAGTCGGTTGATAAGTACGTGATTTAGTCGACTAAGTTGTCAAGTGTCAGTCACAAACTCATTAAGTCAGTCGATCCTTAGTAACATCCACTTTCTCAAGAAGCATATCTCCACACTCTCATCATCATTAACAAACTATCAACATCATATAAATGCAGGCACGTAACTAGGATTTTTCGTTTGGGGGGGCTTAAACCTTGAACATGGCAACATTTATACAGTGTTCATACGAATTTTAGCCGTAAGCATACAACAGCTTGACTTGTTTGGGGGGGCTTCAACTTCGTTTGGGGGGGCTTAAGCCCCCCCAAGCCCAACGCTAGTTACGTCCCTGTATAAATGCAACTGATTTAATGGCAGAGGAAACCACTGCGATAATAAAACACAGGTCAATTAAGACTGACCTGAAGTGTTGTGCTAACTCATCAGGAGGTCGGTTTCCAGGCGACTTACTCCGTCTAGACATTAATTACAGAAAAAGCAGGCATTTAGTAAAACAAATTTATGCAAAACAATTCACAGCACACTGCAACAGTAACTAACCAGGTATATAAACTGAATACAATCACAGCAGAATTTGTGTCATAACCATGCATATCATAAGGAGGGTTCTTTGTACCTGAAATTCTTTTATATCAGTTGAAATATATTCTAAACAATTCCACTGCAATAAGTGACAAATATTCATTCGCTCTTTCTAAACAGTGTTTTAAAATGCATAATTGTACAAGTCACCATTTTATCAATTAACCAATCCAATTTTCTATCAATCAATCAATCAGAAGTTGATTGGTCAAGCATACTGTTTATTAGAAACCACGTTCAAAGTACAAACAGGTAAGCATACTATCACTCACAAACCAGCTGAACACAGATCACTGAAAGTTGAACAGAAATAAAATAAACCAAATGCATACTTTCGATGCCGTCTTTGTTCTGGTGCAGAAACCATTGAAGACATTGACCTGTGGAGGAGAGTACAAATACCCTTTACACATTTACTTTGTATAAGCCAAGCGCATTTGAAACAAACTAAGAGGAAGAGCAGTCCGTTAACATTTTAAAGACGAGCGTGTACTAAATGTATGGAAAACTAATCTCTCTCGTTGTTAAAGGGTTAAGCTAGCCCTGAGGAAGCCATGGGTATGAAGTGTTGGTCACTAAATGAGGGCGGGTGGCCAGTCCTGTCCCTTGCCGTCTCATCTTCCCACCAAGTGTACGGTCAGTGTACTCATTATAGCTGAGTTAGCTATGGGTGCAGGTGGAGCAGAATCTCGAACCAAATTCTGCCCATTACAACTGCAAGCTAAATCGATGGCAAAACGTAGATATCAATGCACTTAAAGGACTTGCTCAAATTCAGCCACACAGAAATATGTCAGAGGTTATGAACCTACCAAGGCATTCAACCCAGTGGCTTTTTTGCCAAATTAAATGCATTCTGCACATTCTTTTACGAAAAGTATTCCCACAGAAGGAATTATAGATTAGATGTGATGAAAAACTTTTAAACGTTTATAACAATTTACCCATTTGGCTGAAGATCAAATGACCTAAAAATAAAAAAGGACATTTTAAAATAGTATATTTCTTGCAGCTTTAAAAAGTTTATTTAGTATACACAATGAAAACATGATAAATCTTTTACACTAAGTTAGAGTAAGCTAAGACAATCAGCCGACCAGTCAACCATGTACAACTGATGTCAGTAAATCAAGATATTACCCCAGTCCACTGACACACCAACACCAGTGTCATCATTTGTCAGTCCACTGACACACCAACACCAGTGTCATCATTTGTCAGCAACAATGCAATTAACTAATTCACTGTTACTAAATCCTAACAGGGTCCAAATTTTTCTCATCATTTTACTAACAAAACATCTTTTCTACCATAAGAATGTAGAGACTGTACTTCCAAAACAAAGAACATTCTCAGAATCTCACAGTGGACAATTACGGCAATTATGCAGAAACTAAAATAAGAGAAACTGCTTATAATTGTGTAGATTTCAGCAAGGATGCCACAAGTTCAAAATCTTTTACTTTGACCTGGGAAGATATCATTAATTGTTATCAGGTGTTTAACCCCTTGCCTGGGGAATATATATATCCAAAATAGGCTTAACGCATATACATTCCCCAGGCAAAGGCTTTAAGGGCTGTTATTCAATAACGTGCTAAACAAATCTCCTACCCTGCCATCTGCACATCACGTATTCGCATTTGAGTGCCTCTCCACTGTGGCTCGAAGCTGTTCATGTCTTCTGTTGATCTGCCACGATGTCTATGGCGACTGTGATGTGATCCAACATCTGATTCACTTTCTGTAGCTGTACCACCTCTGAAAAACACATTCCAACAACCATGAACATGATATAAACATTCTGAAGTATCAACTGATAAAACTTTGACATTATTCAACATTTTTACATGTATGCATACCAATAAACATAACAGTAACAAACACATTTACATGTATCACACTTTCTAGACTACAAGTCATGCTTTTGCATGAGTTTCTGTGAAGCGTTTTACTGAAAGGGACGACTTCTATTTGAACTTTTTAAGAGATTGTTGGGCTACTCCAAATAATAATAATCATAATATTGTAATATCACCACCCAAAATATCAACGAGAAAGCATTAAACAAGCGCCAAAAATTTAATTTCAACATTTTACCATGCAACAGTGTATCTATGAATCGTAAGCGCGATTTTGCCCAGTTATTGCTGTTCTAACACAACAGAACGTCGAAGCTGCAATGGCCTTGACAGTGTTTCTAATGTATTGATTTAACCAAAAATTGCCATATTTACACCACTAAGCCTTATCGAAAGCTGCGTAACATACAATGACACGAAAACTCAGTATAATTCAGTAATAATTAGGATGACTGGAGGGAGTTAAATCGACAGAAAATCTGCAAACTAACCGATGTCTTCTGTGGTAAGATTCAGCTTCAGTTTCTGTGTCCGATGGATTTGGACGATGATGATGATGATGTCGACGACGTCTGAACGACAAAACAAATGTACTCATCCAATTTAATTGATTTCTACCATAACATACACATCAAACTGCTCTCAGTACATAATCATAATCCAAAAGAGTTAGCTTCTCTCGAGAATCAAAAGGTCAGTTACATAAATCTTAGCCATCACGTTCAGTAAATGATTTTTTACCTGAACCCTAAAAACATGCCTAAAAGATGACCTGCATCTTGTAAACTGGTGGTTTATTTTCCAGGCAAAATGCAGCAATCCACACATTATATCCAAGGCTGTCCAGATTTTAAAAAGTATAAAAAATTTTAATAAATTTTATACTACATGCTAATTAACAAAATGGAATAAAAAAAAATGAATATTAAACCAGTCTGCAACACTTGAAAAATTAATAAACTGTGATGGGCTAATCGTTCATGTTCGTCAAGCATTTGCCTTTCAAAGCAAGACAGGAAGGCTTGATCCAGCTCTGAGATCATCATGCATGAACCTTAAACTATCTTTAAGGTACAGTTTCTAATTATGATCAATACTGGTATTTCTGTATTTATTTAATATGATAAATAAGAAAATAAAATAATGATTAATTAAATGAACTTAAAGAATACCTTGGGCATAATGTACTATCACTTTCACTGCCAGACGCTAATCCTCGTCTTGGAAAATATTCACTGCGCACAGAAGTGGGCGACTCTCTACCTCCAGTGTACAGGCTAAAAGCAATCAAGCAAAGTTTGCTTTACAATTTATGTCAGTTGTCTACTGCCTCTAATTTGCAAATTACAAGCCTCCCACCCTATTCTCCGTAACAACTTTCTGAACTGATATTTATTTATTTATTCCGGATATTTCTATAGCGCCTCTCGAAGTCAACTACTACTCAGAGGCGCTCCCGACTACAGCATTTGATACTGTGCCGGAATTTTCACGCCGAAGCGTGATAGGATGAATATTGATAGGATGATAGCAAACTGCCTCTCTATCAGTCAATATATTATCCTTGATCCCTTCAACTATGTGAAGTATTGAACCTAGTACTAATCATTGTAAAACCATAACAAACAGCAAAGGTTGTAAACTTTAATTTAAAAATTGCTAAAACTACCATTAAACTGCAACAAACATCAAATGTTGAAAAAATTTAATTTTAAATGTGCAGAAAATTTAATTTCAAAATAAACTTTAATTTTGACCAAAGGTTATTTTTTAGTTATGTATTTGCTAATAATGGCCACATATTAACGGCTGCCATTAGCACACGTACTTACACGTCTGACCATCTGTTTGGGTATGCCATATCTGCCAGAGTGACCTATGTATTGATTTTACAAAGAAATTTCCACTTTTGTATCACATCGTCTTATACAAAGGAGCGACTTATAGTCCGGAAAATATGATACTCTGAACTGTAGTAGTATTAATGACTTGCAATTGATCCTTACAGACATGAGGTCACAGCCAAAAAAACAGTCGGCATGCATGACAACACTAGAAATCCATGCCGTAAATACAAACCGTCCCAAATAGGGCTGGTTGAATCACATGCAATGCCACTTTAATGCTTCACAAATAAATCAGTTATTGGAAGAAAATATTATCTCACACAAATTAAATCCTGAAGGGTTAGGTTAAACCAAAAACAACGCATTCTATGCATTATTTGGCATGCATTGCAAACCTACATCATACATCTCTGTTGGCACAAGGCTGGAATCTATGTCTGCATCAAATCAGAACTCAGTCACATAATATTTAAAACTGATAAGCTAAGAAAAGCACTGGCAATGTTTAAAGAATTCAACCATACTATGGTTAAATTGGGTGATTACAGTTACAACAGTATTACCATAATTATTACGGTGGCCAATTTAGTTAGAGCGCTTGGGCTGTAATGTGGAGAGTACGGGTTCGAGTCTTGCCTTGCTGTGTAGGGACCTTCAGCAAGTTCTTCACTCACATTTGCTCTGCGCCATCGATGTTCTGTCGTATGGTCAAATGCACTTCTGAACTTTGGAAGGAGGGCAATATCAAATGCAGTTGTATTGTGTGTATTGTACAGTATACACTAGTGTTATTTAAAACACTAATATGATAGAACAGTTTCTCCAAACATATACGGTGTCAGACTTACCAGATTAGTTGGAACATGGCTGCATTAGATTGAAGGAAGTTCTATCATTCAGATGGATGACATTTAAAACTTTCTCATCAGCAGTTGAAGTTTAAAATGATCAAATTACAGGAAGTCACTCTAAATGAACTAAAAATGCACAAGTACCCTCTGTGATGATGTTGACTTTCCCATGGCGCTGATTTGGAAGTTCTCATTGACTCAGGTCCAGAACTATAGCCATCTCGACGGTGACACCTACTGTTAACCACACAAAAAAGCATTCTTTTGGATGCTTGGCAATACAAATTCCACAGTAACGATGCACAGCCTAACATCAAAGCCAAGGAAACAACTTTATTTGCCATTTTTTACATCCTTTCCATTCAGCAGGTAACCGAAAGTGAAGACATAAAGAAGTGTTTTAAATGTAGAAGAAGTCCTACATGACTAGAGGTTTCAACTATACCACCTATTTTAAAAAGAGATGATATAGTAGTTACTTAAGAGATATCATCTGTACACAAATCGTTTTCTCAGTATCCGTTCCATGTAGTAACCCTGTCCCGACAGGCAAGACAATTTAATTTCTCTGGCATAACATGACAAGGAGTATGTTTAACATACTTGTTTACAGGCTGAGGAAGGATCACAGCTGACATTGGTCGAGGCATTCTTGTAAAATCTAAAATTGAAACTTCACTAGTCAAACTTCACACATTATTATTACACACTTAGAAAGCACCATCATCTAATAACCAATAATAATAATAATAATAATAATAATAATAATAATAACACGGACAATTTCTAGAGCGCCGTAACGCGACCATGCCACTACAAGGGCGCTGTACAGACAACACCTACAGCCTAGCATGACAACCGGTTCTATTTAGCAGACGGATAGGCTCTGATGAAAAGATGACGCTTGAGCCGGGTCAAGCATCAATCGATGGCACTAAGCAATCATGAGTGAAGGATTTGTTCAAGGTTCCTACACAGTAACTGTCTCGTGGAAGCACCGCACTTTCTGCATTGCAGGGCGAGTACTCTAGTCAATCATTTACCCACAAACACAGCAGGATATAATTAAATGCAAGGTACAGTACTTAGACGACAAAGTACCAATGTTTGAAGCCACTAACGTTACTAATTTAAAAAATGATACCTGAACATTCAGATAAATACATTCGCACAAGACTGCCAGCAATTATAAATATTTATTTAAATCACTTATTAAGTGAAAAAAAGAGGAAATCAGAATCTGAGGTGTTGAAAGATAGCATAAAGATTATCTGGTACATTTGTATACATGTCTGCCAAAAGGTCACTAGAAACACATACAATGACAAAACAAGAGACCTTCTGGACAGCTCTCGCTGCCGGATACTGCTCGATGTGGTTTTCTTTGGCTTGGGCGACGCAAGATCATCTGATCAGGTCGTTCGTTTGAATTTGAAGATTGATCGGTTTTGCTATATTTACCACTGAAACCAAATATAGATACAGAAACCTGTAAATTGAACCGACTACAGACCGATGGAGCAAACTGACCAAGGCACATGCACTAAGTAACCGCAAATGCTAGTTCTTAGGTAATGCAATAATTTATACACTATATAATTTATATAGTACTGTATGTAAATTATGTATCACTGTTGCACCACAGCCATTCTCCGTTACATTAATTATTACTATTATTGTAATTTCTTTTATTATTATTGTAATTTCTGTTTTACTAAGCTCTGCCATCTAACGACAAAGTATCAGTTGATAATGCTGAGCAATTGTGTGTGGAAGAACTTGCTCTAGGTCCTTACACCACGACAGTCTTGGGGGAGGCTCAAACCTGCACACTTGGCATTACAAGTTGAGCACTGAGCACTTTAACCCATCAGCTACCAAGTTACAGAGGCAACTATTTCTATCACAGATAACGCAGAGTTCCCTATGCATTCTTGGATTTTTCTGACTATTTGCTTTTCGCAGGAATCTATATCTACAGGCTAAAGACAAACTGGAGAAACAATCACTCCAACTCAGTAAATTTCACATTGACACAAAGTGTTGCATTGTGAAGAAAAGACCTTCATAAAACTTTCTTTTTAAACATGACAAGAATGTTGACTGTAAGATATTTGGAATTTCTGACACCCAGGATATACAGAAACACAGAGTCCAAGGACAGATAATAATAACTAAAAATCTGACTAACCTATAACGATGTTTGGAGCTGAACGATAAAAGTCGGTTCTTGGACTGGTGAAAACTATGACTAGCAGATGTCAACCTACAAAATACACTGTTTCTTGTAAGTCTACCTAATGCCATAAAAATAATGTACACATCGGAATGTTTTGAATATTATGAGCAAAGACAATCTATCATGTAAAATATGATTCAGCAGTGTCCTCAGAGTTCATACACAGAGTCAAACCTTTATTCAACACTTTAACGGGGAGCGTACACTAAAATCTATAGAAAACTAATCCCTCTAGCTAAAGGGTTAAGTTAGGTTCTTCAATTCAAATTGATTGATTTGTTTGTTGACACTCACTTATCATATCAGCACCAACATAAAAGAAGTATAACATAAGAATAACAGATACAAGCGCTTAAGATCAGGCCCTTAGCCAGAAATAACGAGTAGGGTGTCCAAAAGCATTCGCAGTCGCGACTGCCCGATGCCGCGACCTTATGAGTCCAACTGCAAAAGTCTGCAATGTCCCTACACTGAATGCCCTTTGGGCTTTAATCACAATTGTAACAGTTTTGTTTTACATACAATGATTATAAACAACAATCTATTAACTTCAGGTTGTAACTTTTAATTCCCTTATTTGATTATTATAGCCTTGAGAACAGACATTGATCATGTGTCCCTTTACTTGTTTTCAATCCAAGCCTCTATAATTATTCATAAGGTCAAGGTATTTATATAGTTAAATCAGTTACCAATTACCACGAAACAACCTCATCTAATTGGCACTTAATTACATCGTGTATCTTGTGTGGGAAAAGGAACATCGTTACACAGATGAAGGGAATGGATTTTATACATTATATCACATTTAGGACATGGCGTCCAATGCCGTCCATGCACAATTTATGGCCACGTCCAAAATGATTTTTACGCGTCCAAAGGACGGCTGAACACCCACCTGGCTAAGGGCCTGCTTAAGATGAAGGTTTTACATAGTGTATTTTCTTCTGTTTTCCTGGCTCTTAGCTCTAGTTTTCTTTCCCAAATTGGTCGTTCTGCGTAAGTTTTAAATTTACGGTTATATAGTAAAACATTGACTCAATCACTGTACCAGAATTTGGCAGATGGCTGAAGCAATTAGTTACCTCTAGGGCATTCCTTACGTCACAAAATTGCACACACATTTGCACTTCAAGCCAACTTCCTAACTTTCACTCCCAACTAAATTTTTTCAGATTACGGTCATCTTTTACCCAATATCGTAGAAATGACTGCAATACCAAGATCTCTATAAACTGTGGCTTTTTGTATTGTATTGTACATGGGCATTTATAAAGCGCCTCTTGCGGGATAGACCATTCAGAGGCGCTCCCAGTGCGCAAGACCCCAAGAGAAAAAGCAGGACTTAAGGTGTTAAAAGGAAGAAGCAACGCTACCAGAGAGAATGGTGGTGCGGACAGAAGTCGGAAGTCGGTTCCAAAGTGAGTGACCTATGCAGGCAAAGGACCTGGATTGGGATTTATAGACTTTAGGCTTATAAATGTACACAATCAGCAGTATCTAAGTTATGCATACAAACTGCGTACCTAGACTGCTTGCAACTGACCTGAAGAAAGAGTGATATTCGACGCAGCACTTATACAGATGCTTACACGCTTGTTTCGTTGAACATTCAAACGTGTACGTGTTCTCCTCGTTCTAAAACCAAGACAAACTGTTCATAATTCTTCTCAACTATTATTCTAATCCACTTTTTTTAGGAATACGATCTATCATTACAGGACTTGATTTAAAACAATATTACTACACTATCATGTTAATACACAATTATTATACAATCATATTAAAAACTAAATTAAGTAAAAACCAGGGTTGTATGATCTCAAGACAGGTTTTTAACGTCTTACTCTCATTCTTGGTCATGGGAATCTATTATCTTGGTCTTAAGGTCATGTCTAGACTATTTGGAAGCTGTCTTGAAGCATGTCACGTTCTTGGTCAACTGATTTCAAAACGTGTAGTGCACTGTTCTGAGGCCTTACACTGTAAAACTGGCCTTTTCCAATGAGGACAGATAATTCACAAGTTGGAAGTGCCACTGACACCTGATGTGCTCAAAATCGGTATTAATTGTCAGTGCAGTGATACCATGTATGCAGATAATAACTCATTGGTTTTTTTAAAAGTGGATTACGATCAGCATTCAACAGCTTTTTGCAAAGTTTATAAAATGTTAAAAACAAAAACTGGCAAACTTCATCTCCTGAGCTGCAAAGAGATTGAGAATCTGCTTAAGAGACTGAAAACCTGTTCTAAATTATGAATTTGACTGTGTCACAGAATTGTGTCATAGAAATCAACTGTTTCCAAGTATCTTAAACAATATGTACTTCAGTGTCTCAGAACACATCAGTGATGTGTGGACTAGGGATCAACCGGGTAGACATTTTCCACCGAGTACCGAATCCGAGTATTTGGATACATGTACCATTTGCCGGATTCTGGTACGAACCGAGTACTATTTGTTCCATATGCAAAGCTTCACATTTTCATGCAGTGAAAAATTGTCAAAATAAATTTGCACATACTGTACTTGTAATAACTGACTAATACAGTTTGAATTTTAGAAATAAATAATCAATTAAATGGACTTGGCTTCCATTGTGAACTTCCGGTGTTGCTGTCTTTCGTACTTTCCTCGTCAAAATGAATAATAATAATAATATTTATTCTTTAAATAAGCGCCTGCAAACGCACTGCGCTGTACATGTACATGTTATGCGATAAACCTTAACTACTAACAGAATACAATACAATAGATGAAGCTGCAATACACAATATGATAGGTAAAGCTCAAAGCTGATATTATGAGCCTACAAATTCCAGCAGTGAGGCAAACAAGCAACTGTTTGCATGTAGAGTATTTGCTGAGGCGAATAGTGCCGAAAACGGGATATTCAGCCGAGGCAAATGTCCAATGTGGACACTCGTAAGAAGATATTTTAGATTCTCTCCCCTGTAACACTGTTTCAACCTTAGCATCTTCTTCATGCATATCTAGGTGACATTATGCTTGGGGCTTCTTTATTCATAAAAAGTAATGGTGTTTAAAAAACCACACTTAAAAACTGAAACATGAGTGGCTGTTTACGGTTTATTCTTTTCCACCATATGGACTTCATTCCGAAAAGCCTCAGTCTTGGAACTTGTGCTTTAGCCCCAGTCTTTCTTGGTATCTTAAAGTGTCTGTTATTGTACCCCAGTGTCTTGGTCTTGTCTTGAACGTTTAAGTCTTGCATACAACACTGGTTAAAACTGCACTAAGATTCTGGTTCTGAGAATAAATAATTGATCAGTTACTACTTTAATGCCAAGGTTTGTCTAAATTTTTTAAAGCAATTTTATCACAAATAAAACAAGAAGTTTGCTTACGTTTCTATCCCGAGCTTTAATCAGAAAGTTTTTGTTTTTATAGGTTATCTTTGAAACTCGTGGCCTAAAACAAATCATCAAACAGACAATAGCCTTTACCTGTTCTAAAGGTATGCATTATAATTATTATCTATTTCACAACTATTCAGCCTGTGTCAATGCAAAATAGTGAAGCAGTTACAAAATCCAGAGGGTTCTTGGTGCATTCCATCATTCAAAGAAAAAGAAAACCAGACACTTTAAAAAAAGAATGTTATATAAAATTAAATTCAATGTGCAATTACTGTGAATCATAAGACAAGATTCCTGTGTCAAACACAGGTAAATCTAACTCATTAAGTATTTGATGTCTCAATTTTACTAATTAAAAAAAAGAGAAAGAACAAAACTCTGAGCTAGTAACCCTTTAACGATGAGCATGTACTAAAATGGATGGAAAACAAATCCCTCTCATCATTAAAGGATTAAACACCATCCAATGCACTTCAACTCCAACCACTCAGCTGTAACTTCCATTCCTTCTTGCACTTCTGTACCATCCACGTTTTCAAGCTCATAACTAAATCTAATCTTAATCAACCATAACCTGAAATATCTATAGTGCCGTCATAGTTTAATGCAAAAACCTCAGCCAATTGCTTCTAAGCTACATGACATTAAAAAACTGAAATCCATTGGACAGAGTCAAGCAGTAAAAATCCTAAGGGCCCCTAAGACTGGAAGATGGCCAACACCCTCAAAATGCACTTGTTTAGGTTAGTTAGAAGATATCTATGCCTATGTCAGGCACTTAAAAGGCGCTATTTTAAAGTTCACTAATACATGCATGCATGGGGGTCCGTAGAGTAATGGATAACACACTGGCGTGAAGAGCTGAAGGTACCAAGATCGAACCCCTAAGACCTCCGTAAGGTTTTTTCAGCCTTCCATTCGCTAGGTGGCAGTGGTAAAAAGAATAGTAGGCCATGTTGGCGCCGTGTGGCTGCCGCTTAAATAGTTATATTCGACTCCTGTAAAACTGTTATCATGTGCTTCTACTGTATACATGTTGGTAAGGCGCCCTGTGTGACTGCCGTTTCTGCTATATGTATGTTTACTGTACAGCGCAGTGCGTTTGCAGGTGCTTAATTAAAGAACATGATTATTATTAGTATTACATATACACACCTTAGTACTAGTGGCACAAATAGATAACAGCTTTTACGACATTTGGAAATACGTACTGCATTCATGTTTTAGCTAAGACCTGCATTGAGATTGGCAAAACACTTGATGCTTTTGACCTTTAATAAACGAATTTGAAATGGTCATGAAGTCCTAAACATACCAGAAATAATTCGACACTTTGGTCTTGTTCTTGTAAACTACAATTCCACTTGGTGTAAGGCCCAAGAAATAATCAATATTCCCATCCCCCTAAAACACATAAAGAAAACATAAAAGCTAGACACTCTGATGTAATACAAAACACAGTGACATTCAGTAATGTTATCATTCAGTAATGTTAACATTCAGTAATGTTAACATAAATAATCCTAAAGATGCTTTAGTACAAAAGCAAATTAAATTCCCATGTATTATTGTTTGAATGGCATGCCTAAGGGCTTTAGCTAAACACTAGTCAGATTAAGAACAAGACCTGTACCAAGGAACTGTATTGTATATATAAGACTGCTTATAACCACAGCACTGTGCAATTTTTAAATGCTTCCCTAACCCAGGCATTATCAGAAAACATTTTTATAACTGCATCACAGAACCACCTATAGGTAAGATAATCTTGCATTCCTCTGTCAACAATAAACTTCAGCTGCATGGTTCAGGATCGGAGGACACTTTCAGTACAATGAATTCCTCAATGTTCTGATCTTCGTTCAGGAATCCAACAACACCACTATTCCCTGCTCAGTGTCTTGGTCCCTTATTTCTTTGTCACCCAGGCTGTCCATCCTTTGTACATCATTCAGTGCAGCAGCTCAGTTGTCAGCCTTCCTGTAGTCCCTCATTGCTTTTCTGTAAACACTTTACTTAGGATGGGTTGTCACAAAAGGTATATACATTCCAACTGTAACTGTAAAGTTATATAGTGCTACTTCAAGAGAAACATATCCGAGGTGCTCCTGACCTAACAACACAAAACCATAATCAAAAACAACGGTTTTAAAGCACTTAAAAGGAAATGAGGCCACGAAGCTCAAGTCACAGATTGCAAGGCAGTTTATTTAAGAAAGATGGACTGACAACAGTAAAACTTTGCTAAGCTCAATAGCTAATAGCTCAAAATGTCATTGGTATCTTCTAGGATAAACCTACTACTGTTCCCTTCTGCAAGGGTCCAGAGTTAAAGGCTTTGTTAAAACATATATTTAAAGAAACCAACAATTTCTTCATATATCAAGCTAACATTTTGCACTGAATGGTATTACTTACCACAACAGGATGCAGATCTACTCCATACATATCCAACCATTTCACTTTATCCAAATAGTGATATTCTGCAGCAGATGGGGCCTGACCTCTGAAATATCAACAGTTCAACATAGCAGATACACTACACAAGGTTATCTGTCAGTAATTCATTGAAAACACAAATAACCATGGTCTGCAGAAAATAATTAAAAATCAGCCAAAAAAGATAAAAAAATTACAAAAAGCCAGCCAAACTTTAAGTAAATCTGTTTTAAATTTCAATGAACCATGCTGTTATTCTCACTTGAGGGTTTGATGAATGCTAGCAACTTTGTTTTCAAATTCCAGCGTTTGGTTTGGAATAAATGAGAACTCGGAAACATATCCTGGCTGATGTAACTGTGAATTGTAGTCTCCAAGTTCAGCTGAAATTCAAATAAACATTTCATAATGACACTTTCCCAGTAATTCAAACATTGGTAACCATACAGTGCACCGCTACAGTTTGGGCACGCACAAAACCAATAGAAACTTCAGCCATAGCACAGCGCATGGAAACATTTCACCAGTCCAAGCTCTTATTTCAGTTTGACCAAAGTACTATACTCAGTATAACTGTTTATTGTAAAACATTCTTTGAATTTATATCTGCATTACAATAAAGCCAACAGAATATTGTAGCTACACAATGTTAATCGATAATCACTATAAAAATTAATAAATTACTGGTCCTGAGGTGTAATTTTAATTTCAGCCACCACAATCCAATATACTTACACTGAACAGCATAGGCGGCCAACTGAGCCGCCAGTTCAATTGGAACAGGAAGACGACCCTGCTCGACGTCCCTCTTCACCTGTAGAAAGAACTGGTACCTCGTGATCTCATCGTGCAGCTTGCAAGGATCGACCGCGTAGAATTTCACACCAAAATAAAATATGTGTGGAAGTTCTGTAGCTGAATTATAACACACAGGGTTAATTTAATACAGACCTAAAAAGATAAAACAGATAGAAATAAAAATGCTCCCATACAACAAATCAGAAGTGCATAACCTGTAACTAGAGCCAAGTCCACTATTTTCATGACTGCTGTGAGTTTCTTTCACCAAATGAAGTACTCTTATCCAGTAGTTTAACACTTTAACAACGACCTGCATTGGTTTCCCAGTCACTTTTAGTGCACTCTAGTTATTAAAGTGTTACAGATTTGGTAGGAATGGTCTCTTATATCAATCCACTTGAGTCTGCCAAGAGAGCTCTCAGTTTCTATACAGACAGCAACTCTGCCACTTCGCCACACATACAACCCAGATCCACAGACCCATTTCACTATGGTAATTTCTATATGACCTATTTATCCAGACCTATTTATTTCTGTGTTGAGTTGTACTCATGTCTGGTTGTCTCTGCACTCACCTAAAGTGCCTTCTCTTCTTTCATTCTAATCCCCTATTTCTTCTCTTTTTCTCAGACTCTCCACCCTTTGCCTCCCTCATTCTCCATGTCTCTCCTTCCCCTCTCCTCTGTCTGTCTCTTTCTCTGTCTCTCTACTGGCCCAACAATGGCTAAAAATACCTTGTCCCGATGGATCATCCTTCTGATTGATCACACAAAGTCTGTAAGCAAGCAAATCAATTTCAAACAAGATTTATCTTCACCCAAGTGTATGTCAATTCACCACTGGACACTAATTTAACAGCAGATATGGCAGAAGTCCAGACAGCTTTGGCAACAAACATGAGGGTCAGACAAATATCATCGGCTACAGCTCCAATTCATTTACATCTGTTTGGCCAAATTACTGCACACACATGCCTCCAACGAATTTCAATATCATTTGTTTGACATCTATATCAATAAATTATTCATGAATTTGGAAACAAAACATACCCGGTAGCTGTGAACTGATTGCCTTGGTCAAATCTAACCACAGCTGCAAACAAAATCAGACATATCATAATTCTTACAATGGCACAATGATTGCATGCAGACTGGCAATAAAACCTGCTAATTAATGGAAACTGAATTTCCATCTAATTTATTGTAAGTTGCTTTCACTCACAATTTAGACTACAGTCAAAAGAGCCTAGACTCTAAGCATAACAGGCTAAGCACTGCTGTTCCATCTTATGCTCTGAAATATAGTAACACTGCCAAAAGTTGAGTGAAGAGGTTCAATTCATGCTTTTCCTGCTTCCTACTCCACACTTTAGCCTCTCCATCCAGTGTAGATCCGGTAGGGAATCCCTTACATCATCCTTCGAACAATAATCCTCCGAGGCATGATCCTTGGGCTGAAGGTACCACATCTTATGGTCACACAGGAAACACTAACTGGACAACCAGGACAATGAGGTTGTCAAAACAAGAATGAATACATTATAATTTTAACACTTGACACTCATGCTAACATCCTCACATCGAAGGACTACCTTGGTTACAGGCACGATGTAAAATAATGAGTAATGGTAGACAATCACCCTTTCATTGAATATTTTACCAAATGATTACTTAATAATTACCAAATTAAAGTACTTGAATTTTAATTACCTAACTAATGTGCACTGAATTTTGATTGATTGACTGAATTGTTTATTGAAGCACCACACAACAGACAAATCAATTTCAAACAAGATGTTACCAAATAATTATTATTTTTAAAATTACCTATTTAAAGTACCTTTATAACGACAATGTATCTGGCTAGCATGGAAATGACATCTAAATCAATAGTTCATTCCTCAACTCCACTACCCTCATTTCACACTAGACTTCCTTGTGTTCCATATATACCACACTTCTAACATTCATTCCCAGTCAATTTAGTTTTTCCAAAAAACCGCTTCATACAATCAGCAAACAAGTTAACAACTTTACTCTGTCATAAATACTCAGAGCCCATTTATCTGTCCAACTGAAAGGTTAGCAAACAACCAAACAGCCCACTAGAAGCTATTACATGAAGTATTTCGTCTTAATCATCGCACCAGCAAGACTAAGTACTTACAGGCTGGCCAGATTCGTTGAGATATCGCAAGCCAAAGTATTCCTTTTCGATAAGGTTCAGATGTAAGAAAACTCGATCAAGCAAAACACATCCCTTGGCACTCAGCTACAAGAAAGAAAACAATTGAAAAAAGTCATTTACCAAAAAAAATTGAAAAAGTCATTACTTAGAATGTAGCAAAGTTAGATCTTTATATGACCAATCAAGGACTGTTGCTGGATGCTTTAGGGACTGAAGGATTTTTTGCTGCATGAAAAATGTTCAGGTAACAGCAATCCTTTGACCCATCCATACTTTCTGCTTGTTTTAACAATAAACTGCTACTTTTCTAGAACATGGTGGTAGAAGAACATGGCAGCTTCATGCAGCTGCAAAATGAAGTATTTACTTGATTCAACTCAGCCTGTGCACCACAGAAGAATCAGCTGATGCTATCTCACTATATAAATACGCTGCGTAACATTTTCATATTTATAATGAAGTCCCACATATGAATCAAAATTAACTTCAGCTTTAGAAAATGAACTTTTAACAAGAAAACCTTATTGTCCCAAAGACATCACCACAAGTCCTGAGGTTCTGGTGTATAAAATAAAGTGAGAGGAATTTAAAAATCTGCCCCACATGTCCGTGTAAACCTGATCTCCAAAAATATTGTTTTTGGGTCAGTGATAATATTGTAGGCTCTTATAATAATGTTTACGAAGATTAATCTTCGCAAGTCAGACGGCATGTGGTTGGCAGAACTCAACAATTAATTATCCCACTGTTTTATATTGATGGCTGATACTGTGTATGTCTGCTCTTAAGATGTTATGATAATATGTTGCAAGTCACGTCTGACTGCCAAGAAGGCTTCAAGAACTTGACCTAAAACTAACACAATCATTCACCCATAGATGCCAAATAAAATATTGACTCAATTATGTGCAGCATATAAAATGCTACTTGTACAGAACAGGAAGACTGAAAATACAATATGACATCATACCTAGAGAAAGAAAAATGTTAAGAACAGTTAATTCAAACAGCAGTACATCTAACATATGACATACAACATATGATTATACATCAAAAGAAAGTCAACTTCATTCACAACAGAAACCAATCAAAAACTTATTTGTATTAACCACACGTTTCTCTTGCAGCATCATGGTTCATTTAAAATCAAGCATTTCGGAATCTGATTAAATCATCCAAGTCATCATCTGTTTTTCTAACAATTTTCTAAAACTCTGCCATAATAGAAATATGCCAAGACTAAACCTAAGAAGGTCAGCATTCTGAAATTGTGGCCAAAATTGTCTGAATATTACTTTCATGTTTTTTAAAGGGTTAACTAAAACAAACGATGAAGCCTACACTTGCTTGAAGGACACTTCAGTCATGAAAAAGATAACCACCGGTTGGGGCACAAAGAAAAAGCCAAATTTACACCTGCCCCAGTGAAAGGCCTCTCAAAGGTCCTGTGTTGATGGCTGCTGGAAGGATACAAAAGGCATACCGGTAAGTGCTCTCATAAAATGCACCATCATATAGGAAACTTAATTTATTATGCAGTGAAAGGCACTGAAAGCAAATTTGATCCTGGTGAGGTCAGTGGTATCAACTGTTGGATACAAAACCATAAAATGCACCAGAGCCTGACTCCATTTGAATCCCAGATCCCATAAGAAAATACTGAATAGAAGACCATGAGCTCTGCTGACACTTGCCTAATTAATAACCTTAGGCCTCCTATCTAAAAAATCAGCACTTGTATACGACCGACAAAGATCAGATCAGCATTAGCCAAACCAATAATGAGATATATAAGAATATACAGCTCTTCAAGCACTTAGCTCATACTTGCTTCTACATGACTCGTTACTGCAGGAAATATTTTAAGCCAACACTCACACATGCACACATACAATAATAATTCCAATTTAATTGCCGCTTTTGATCATCATCATCGTCATCATCCCCACAAGAACAACAACAAAATCATCAAAGCAACTGACTGAAGGAAAAGTCATTTGCCTTATATATCAGAAGCAAAATACTATTATCCTTATCACAGATGACTGCTGCAAATCTAGATAATAGGCAGAATAATAAATTGGAAATATGTAGAGATCCATGCATCCATGAAGTACTGCACTGAACTACTTAGAGGCAACCATACAAAAAGAGCACTACCAATAAAGTAAGGGTTAAAAAACATCATGGACGAATTAACAAACTACATAAACAGCAAATGTCCAGGCATACACTCAATTCAATTAAAAAGCTTTGCTATTACATGTGTGCATACGTGCGTGTGTGTGCGTGTGAAAACTCCCTCCAGGCTACAATAACATCTGTTATTAGACCAAGGACCAGGTCGTGGCAGCAACAAACAGATCCCCAACAACTAGCCATCCCAAGAAGCATAAAGTATCAAGATCAGGTGGCCAACCACATGTTACCAGATACAAACAATTTCAAATGCATTGGCAAAGGTGTCACAGAGCATCACATCACAGAGTTTTCACTCCCAAAAACAATTAATGAAGCTACATAATGAACTCATCAAAGCACCAGACTACAGCACGATTGGGCAACTTGCACTGGTAAAGAACATGTATACCTTTACACAAGTTGAGAAAATTCCAAAGTGACTCATTGTAATATATGTGGGCACCTATAGGCAAGTTTAAAAAGATAAATGCTGTTTAGACCCCCTGCATGCCAGATATCATTAACCTTTAGCTGCCTCTTGAACAATCCTTGCTTCACAAAATGGCACACACTTTTCATTCCATTTGAACTGTCAAAACGACATTTTTGTCAAATATCACCTAGCTTAGGTTCATATTTTACTCAATAATCGTAGAACTGTCTGCAGTAACACTTGCCCTTCATCGCTACACAACACATCTGCAGCAGCAAATTTTCCTAAACATAGTATGAATGCATATGCTTGACCATAAAAAACTAAGAATCGCTAGGCAAATATGTTACTACTAGATGTTTGCCCGTCCTAAGACAGTAAAAATTGAAAATGTAATTTTTCAATTGTACAGGCGGTATTATTTATCAGCGCTATATCAAATGAAGTCACGAATGGCCGTTTGGGTTGGTGTTCAGTTCATCACTTCGTTATATATCTGGCCCATTTAAATCCGTTAAGGTCGTTCATTTCAGCGTGTTCGCCACCTAAGTAAATTAGTTTAAGCCCGTTTTAAGCCGTTAGTTTGAAAGAGCAGCCATTTATGGTATATTTTACTAAATGAATTAACTGTGAACCAATCGTCCATTTGAATGTGGCCATTTTGTAAACACTGAAGTCATTGGTCATGAATATTCATTAGTTGGAAGCGGCCAATGAGAGGAGCATAACTGGACAGGCATTTCTGTTCCTTTATATCATTAATATAAAAATAATTAATAATAATTATATTCTTTATTATTTCAAACCGACAGACGCAGTAAGATTACATTGAAACATGAAAGTACAATCAATATCTTAATTAAACACACGGTTTGGCAGCCATGCAAGGCGCCGCCCTAGAGGGGGGTTACGGGATTCGATCCGCGTACCTTATGCTCTCCTGGCCATGAGTGTTACCACTACTCTATCCCCCCTCCCCTCCTCCGTGACTAAAAGCAATGCCTCTAAGAAAACAGTGATGTAAAGGAAGAGGATACAAGCCTTACAGACCATGTCCCCGTGGTTTAAGTGAACCTAACTACTTCCTATATATTTAGATATTTTGTGCTACACTGCAGTTCTTTTTCTAGCACATGATGACAAGTCACATTATGCATAATCACATGTAAACCGGTAGCACATAAAAGCATCTAAACTGTAAAACATTTCTGGATAAAAGTCAAAATTTTAGTTTCTGAAGCTTTGACAACAAGCAGGATAATCAGGTGCTATTAATAATGCAGGTAACACTGAAGTTTGATCCGCCTTAACCGAACAGCAGGTAAACGATATGACCGTCCCAGACTGCAAGTTGATATCGTGCTGTGAATACCTCACAAGAGTTCTTGAATAAACGAGTATGTAATCAATGAGTAAAGAACACTATAAGATGTTTGCTAAAACATTTGGGAAAAGACTGACATGACTGCAGTAGTATTATGCTACTATGAAACGTAATTTGAGATTGGGAAGTGTAATTGACACTGACCAAAAGTAGTTGTGGTTCAGCGCATGTTGATGCATGAGCAATTACATTTGCTCCTGGCAGTATGACATGGCCATATCATTTACTCAGTGATTAGCACACGCTGATCAAACTTTAATCTTACCATAATGCACAGACAGAAAAAATTAACGATTTCAGTCATTCATTTGATCAATAGCATTACAAACCTTAAAGACAGCCTAACTAAAACCACCAAGACAATTGGGTGGCTTCACATCCCCACTGTCATCACAGTTAAAAAAAAAGCAGGCTACGGGAACACGAATTTGTTTACACACCTCTGAAGAAAGCCCTCTGACGCATGGCCTAAAGGGTCAACGATATGTTGCCCCACTGCAAACATAACCTCGTAATCCAATGTCAGGACATCTTTTCAACCTTACAAATTGCATTGGTACTGAAAGCCAGGAATATAGTAGCTGACTGGTTACAGTGCACAGCTTGTAACACAGAGTGTATGGCTCGAGCCTGACTTGTTGAGACGGTTGCTGTGCAGGGACCATGCTTCAAAAATTCAGAAATAATAATAATACCCAAAGAGGAGGGCCAAGTAGGCTCCAAGTTGTGTGGCATTTATGGTTATCCACTTAAGTACCAAACTCAGTACATAGTGAATCCCTGAAATAGAATTTCTGCAGATCCCCAAAATTTTCTCAGTTAAAACAAAATTATTTGCAGAAATCTAACTTTTCAAGATATTTCCAACTAAACTATTTTGGATATTGGTCAAATAGTCCACAGGTATTGGGTCAGTAATTTGGCCCGACTCTGAACGTCACCAAATTTGTCCTGTTGAATGTTGCATGCGCCTATTCCTGACATGACCAGACTGATTTTACTGCATTTTTATAAATTCTATTCCACGCAATGAAAAACGGTTTGTCACTAGTATTCTTATACCTATACGGGATGACATCAGGTGAATGTCACACCAAAGTGTGCAGCTCCACACTTTGTACGCCTCTTATTGCTACTGTTGCTAGCATTACTTATGTAAGCTCATATTTTTTATCAGGCTCCCATTGCACTTGTTCTTGAAGCTGAGAATGGTGCTGTACTACCTTACGTGCAGCAAAGAATAATTTCATTTTCAGGTCTTCAGTCTTTCTTTTCCTTGTTACCTCCATGTTGCTGGTGTACACATTGAAAGTATATACACATATATATATATATATATATATATTCGTTTATTTGATAATCAAGCTGACAGATCGCCACCTGGTACAAAACCATAACTACTGTAGTTATCACTTGTGACATACATATTACTTGTACTGCAATAGTTAAGAAACAGACATTGTTGATTGGAAATATGGACCAATTCTTGTGTAAGCTTATACAACTTTTACCTGGCTCTTGAGAATACCACTGTACTAGCTTCACTAGTGCAATAAAGAATAAAAAAATTGTCATTTATATGTTCAGATACAGGTACTGTATTCAAGCCTTGTGGTGGCACATTGTCATTTACCACTTCTCCATGGTAGCTGCTGGATCTTCTGGCAGAAGTGTAGATGCACGTGGCCTGCAATTACACTGGAAGATTGCAACCCCTAGACTAGGGGTTTCCCGGGACATGTCCCGGTTTTATGTGGTGCGTCCCGGTGTCCCGACGACTTTTGTGAAAGAGCAAAATTGTCCCGGTTTCTGAGAAGTAAAAGAAATTGTCAACTTTCTTGGAAACTCAGTTCTTTGTAAATTACAGAACTAATAGTTAATAGTAAATAGTTTGTAATACAAAACGAAATCGTAATGAAAGAACAGTTTGTCATTTATTATTATATCTTTAGTAAGTTTAGTTAAAGCATTACGTGAAAATTTTAATATTACAATTTCATTTCAGTACGACGGGTATGATATTTGAAAATGCGTAAAGTGCAGATAATGCGGAAAGTACACAAAACGCTATGGGAAAATTAAAAATTTATAGGCCTAGGCCTACATTATACACCACAGAAATGTCTTCTCTTTGTCAGATACTCAGAATCAAATAATGCTAAATCACACCAGCACAACTGAGGGGTTGGAAACGACCCCCTGGGATGCGCAATGAAGACTTAAATATGGGGGTCCTAAGAAAGACTGGAGGTTGAACCCCTACTCCCGACAATTCCCACCCTGGGTCTACTGACTCTATAACTACTGAGTCTACTCTATTGTAACGGCCTAACTGACCTAGAGGTACCTAATCCTTACTGAAACCCTACACTTGACCCTAAATTTAACCCACATCTCAAAGGCATTCAGTCTACTACTCTAATCTACTCGACTCTACTGACTACTGTACTTTATAGTCGCCTACTCTATCTCAGTCTACTCCTTCAGTCTCTCATCTATCTATCTGATTCTATCAATTTCTTTCTTCCGCACGCTCCACGTTTCAAATGCATACATGTGAAACGTGGTAATCTAAGATTAAAAGTAATATAGATAGATAATATTAAGATAACGTATATGGCATGGCAGCTAGCTAGTATGCAGGTTCTCATTTGTACTGATCAATTGTTTTCTTATGCCCAGCCGATAAGAGGTGCCAAAAGGAGCGTTACAAAAAGTGTCCCGGTTTTTGAAGGCCAATAAATGGTCACCCTACCCTAGACTATATGTGATGAGGCTGTGTAAGAAATAGATAATATCCCAAGTTGTAAGGTGTGGCAAAACTTGTTTTCAGTACAAGTATTTAGGCATTGCTTTTCTTAGGCCTATTCACAGGCTGATGTGGTAGTGATACCCAGTGATATTTCTAAATCCAAAGTCCCTTTAGAACAGAATGTCATCACTCGCTAAGGCTATTATTACTTCAGTTTATCATGATTATTTACATACAGTCCACTTAAAATCGCAATTGTAAACTCCAAATTTCTAAAGTGCTACTCTAAAGCTTGGCACAGGGAACCAGCTTATTCACGAGCAGGCCCTTAGCCAGCCACCCGTCCTTTGGACAGATGAAAATTATTTTGGACGGGTGAAAATTATTTTGGACAGGCATCAACTGTGCATGATTCTCCTCCAGCACCATCCAGTTTCTTCTCTAAAGCCACTGCCAGTATTCAGATGACAGTTCTCTAAAGAGTAGGGGTTGATATTAGGCTCTGTAAACAGCATACGGGCACTGCAGTTGGACTCGTATGACTGAGGGAACTTCAGGCGGTCGCAACTTCCTACCCTCACAGTGTGGGGCGGTCACTAACTTCACTGCTTTTGGACAGGCAAATTTGGAGGGGAGGGGGAGGGGTAAAATGACACCTTTGCATAGAAAAAATTTGCATAGAAAAAAATTAAAAATAAATGATGATCAAGGACTTTACCTAAATAACTGTTTCTTCGCATTGAAAATCATGTTGGGACTGTTGTACTAATCATAATAATCAGAAGATTTTATTTTTATAAAATATTTGCAAAATCCAGAGGGGTGCAAATGCGCCCCCTTGTGCCCCCCTCCGGACGCCAATGCGGGCAACTCTGTATTTCTGGCTAAGGGCCTGTTGACGAGCAGTGTGTCATGTCAGAGGGGTTGTCCAAAGATGTCCGGTTTATTTAAGTCTGGTTGATACAGAGGCAAAGGAGCTGTTATGGTGGACTTCGCTGAGGATGAGAAATATTGGAAGGCAGAAGAAGAAAGCTTGGAAGGCGAAAGAAAGCTTGGAAGGCGGCCAATGCTCGGAAGGCAGAAGAAAGAACTACAACAGCAATTTATTGCTGACAAAGGTTATTACTATTTAGTTCATCATAATTATTTTCATGCAGCATGAAATAGTTAACTTTGATAAATATAAACAATAAAGTGATTAACTTCTTAGTTCTTCCTGGCATGAAACTCACCTGATGACATCTAGAATATGTGCAAACATACTAGCAACAGACCATTTTCCATTAAGTGTAATAGAATTTTTTTAAATTTGTGTAAAATCGCAGGATCATTTCAGAAGTTAGGAATTTCAGTGCCAGTCGCATACAGGTAAAATTTGGTTACGTTTCGGAGCCAGGCCAATTTACTGACCCATACCAGTTCATACTAGTTTTCAGGATTTGAATGCTTGGAAGAAAACATTTCTGGAATTTGATCAACTTTTGCATTTTCACCACTTTCGGGAATCGGTGATTCGGGTAGACCCTACAAAATGGGCACAGCATTGGTTAACAACTCTGAAAGTACATCATACGGGGTCAACCCGAATCCCCAAAACCTGAATCCCCGAAAACGCTGAATATACACAAAAGCCAAATTTTCCGAAAACAGCTTTATAGAAAGCGGCCGAACTCTCGAAAATTATTCAAAGTTAAATTGTAAAGTTTTATACATGACACAAGTAAGTAAGTAAGTATATTCTTTATTAAGAAGCACTAGCAAACGCACAGTGCCGTACAAGAAGATCATACAGCATGCTATTTCATATTACATATTACAAGCAAACAATGTAACCAATTAACTTGTGACGATGTTTCTGAACTACCCATTTAAGAACTACACATAAACCTAGCGTGGCCTTGATGAATCTCGATATACTGCCTAATCACTGTTTATTTGTAATTTTAGTCTAAAATTGATTTCGGGGAATCGGGTTGCACCCATCATACACACCAGCGAAAAAGATCACCTACAGTTTTCATTTAAACATAGTTTTTAACTGTATTTAGTTTCTAAGCGGAAGTAGCGTTCTTAGTATACAATAGATAATTGTATTGTTCCTAGGAATATAAACTGACAATAAACTGACAATAAACTGACCATACTTACTTTAACATCTAACGACAACTCGGATTCGTCCAACAGCACCACCCGACAAGTACACGGTTTTGTATTTTCCCCAGTGGTCGATTCGTTATTCGCGGACTTGTCCGATTTACCAGTAGACTTTTTATGAAACACTCGTGGAAGAAATTTTGACAACGCCAGCAACATTTTTACGTTTAAAATCCAGGAATTAAGAACACACGAACTGACATTACACAACTTTGAAACTCCACGGGCTACTCGAGTGGTGCGCTAACGGCTGCCCGCCACAATCGTTTAAATACAAACTTTATCTCGCCGAGAAACTAAAGATTAAACTTCAGAAAGAAGCTCAGAAAGTAGTTATTTCCAATCAGTATGCATAATTTTTAAACGCTTCTCTATTGTTACTTTTGAACAGACTCTGGGGATAAAAACACGACTTCCGAATTTGCTAGCAACAAAGATTTAAAGTTAATTGCTCCGAGGCAACCACACGAATCTGCCCGACAGGTGGCGCCACATTACTACTTTTGTTTGACAGGTCTATATTATTATAGCGCATTCATTGTGTATGTAAATAATAAAACTGCAATGATAAGTGCAATTTCCTTATGAAGTGACACAGACGCTTTTGTGAAAGGATAAATCAAGACGACCTTTCCTAAAATATACCTTCATGAAACTTTTAAAGTTTATTTGCAGTTTTAATCGTAATCTCAACATTTCTGCATCTCCTTAAAAATTGTTGGAAGCAGGAATAGTAGCGCAGTAATTTTTTTGGTCATTTTTCAGTAATTGAGAGTATAATCGAAAAAGTCCCAATTTGTAGCCTAAATCTCCTTAAAAGTGCCCTAATGTCAGTGCAAATGGGGAGAGGGGATAGATTAGCGGTAGGCCTAACACTCTAGTAATCTGAAGAGCATCTCGAGTGTGATTGGACTGAAAAGAATGTGAAGACAAAAGCGAGACCGATAAAAAAAAGTAGAAATTAGATAATAGGTCGAACACATCGCTCTAACAGCTACGTTGGTGCCCTCTCAATCTATTAATCATTTGATCAGTCTATGGGCCATCCATATATTACATACCCAAAAATCCGCGAAAATTGGACCCCTCCCTGTTCGCAAGCGTACTCCCCCCACCTGCGTACATACTCTTGACGCACGCCGCCCCCAAGACCAGCTGCAGAATGTGTCAGTTCGACAGCTCCAGGCAGCGGCTGTCTGCACTTTAGGCCAGATTGAAGGATGAGTAATCCATGGACTCACTGCTGACCTGTGTGATAGACTGATAGTTTAATAATCAGTCTTGTTGTCAAGACCTTAAACCTCAAGACCAAGACCAAGACCTTGAACCTCAAGACCAAGACCAAGACCAAGACCTTGAACCTCGAGACCAAGACCAAGACCAAGACCTTGAACCTCGAGACCAAGACCAAGACCAAGACTTTGAACCTCGAGACCAAGACCAAGACCAAGACCTTGAACCTCAAGACCAAGACCAAGACCAAGACCCAAAAAATCGAAATCAGGTCAAGACTTCTAAAAATTGTAAAGTCGGAATATTCGCTATTTTAATGAAAACATGAGTCTTTTTTATTCAAGCAAATTAACTTTAAATGCAAACTGCAGAGAAATCCGAATTTGTATTCAAAAGTCCTTCATGCAAACTCTTATACCAAATGCCTTTTGTATTTTATAAAAACCAATTCACTCAGAATATTCTGACCAAGACGTGCCTGGTGGGCCTCATAAAAATTCCGCCATGTGAAAAAATACTTTCTACAGGTGCTGAAGTCGCTGACACACACAGAGTAGCTTCTCAAGCACTGGATGTAAATGTACAGATAGTGAGTCCTTTTGAAATCTTACCATGGTTTATCATACCGTCTGATACAGAATAACTGTTACTGCTGCCAATGGGTTTTTCTGACCAACATGACTTGTATCCATCCATAGATATTGGTCGTATGATGCAAGCAGGCTTGATACAGAATTCTTGAGTTCTGTTAAAATTTAATGACTGTTCATATTAACAGCCGGTCTTGGTCTTGGTCTTGCGAGACCAAGACCAAGGCTTTGAACCTCAAGACCAAGACCAAGACCAAGACCTTGAACCTCAAGACCAAGACCAAGACCAAGACCTTGAACCTCAAGACCAAGACCAAGACCAAGACTTTTAAAAACGAACTCGAGTGCACTCGAGACCAAGACCTTGGTCTCGAGGACAACAAGACTGTTAATAATAGCGTTCAGAGGTAAGGACGTAAGGTGGCATAGGCTACAAGTGACACCTCTCCCACAGTCCTACTTCCTCTGGTAGTACCTGATAGCTGAAAAGACTGAACTTTGGCTCACTTGAAGGCCAATCAATTTGAGGGCCAATATAGACAAATTATAGGTTTTACCCCCCGCCCCCCTTTCCGTACGCAAGCGTACGCAAGCACATGCATTTGTGTAACCCCTCCCCTCCATGCGTACGTAATACATGAGTGGCCCCTATCCGTTCATCCAGCCAGCAGGTCACCTAGAAAACTAATTGCTTATTCTCTCCCAGACTCTCCGACAACTTTCTCATGACAGGGTCCTGAACCTTGTCGACAATAATAGGCCTACGAGGAGTACTTTTATAGGAAGAATGCTGTTTTATTACTGATTCTGTATATGTTTTTGACGTGTGTGCGGCTCTTCAGCAAGCGGTTTAATAAAGAATATACTTACTTACTTACTTCAACAACCGGTTTAATAAAGAATATAGTTACTTACTTACTTACTTACTTACTTACTTACTTACTTAGTTACTTAAAATAAAAATCTATATAATATACCTTCACAGTCGTTTTAACGACTTTTAATGTTTTTCAATGTAACCGTGTGCGCCAACAACGTTCAAAACAAACTTGGAATCATTCGGAAAGCGATTACCGGTATTATCCGGTATATGACCTAGTTCTCCTTTGGCGGGAGCTCTGTCCATTCCCTGGCGGCGAAATTTAATTGAAAGCTCCCGATTGGTGAAAGGACTCCTCGGGATGATGACGTAATGAGTGTCGGCTTGTGTAAGTTGTGGTAGGTCAGATCAGTTTGTTGTAGCCGAAATTTATTACGTTGTGTTGCTGTATTTGTGAAGGTAAACATTAACTTTTCTTTCGTAGAAAATAATGTGTACGCAACATATCTTGTCTTGTCTTGTCTTCAACCTTCCTCAATCCGAGGGTTGGTCGCTTCATGGACAAGTTTCCTCCATCTCCTCCTGTCCTCCGTCTCCGACAACACTTGATTGAACGATAAATCCATCCAAGTTCTGATGTTGGTGAGCCATCCCATCCTCGGTCTTCCTTGTGCTCTTGCCCCTGGGACTGTACCCTGCACTATCTCTTTTTCCAGGCAGTCTCCCTTCTTCCTCATCAGGTGTCCGAAGTAAGAAAGCTTCCTTCGTTTGATCGAGTTAAACAAGCTTCTTTCTGTTCCTATCTTCTCCAGTACCCATTCATTTGTTCTTTTTTCCGTCCACGATACTCTCAGAATCTGTCTCAAGCATTTCATTTCGAATGCTTCTATTCTTTCTTCGTCTCTTTTCTTTATAGTCCAGCTTTCACAACCATATGTTGCCACTGGCCAGACAAGGGCCTTCATGAGTCGTAACTTAGTAGCCAGTTTTATGCTGTGACTCCTCCATATTTGCCTCAGTGCTGCCCCTGTGCTCAGTCCCCTTGCCAGTTTCTCTCTTATATCTCTGGTGCATTCTGCATCTTCAGTTACCAGCGATCCCAGATACCGAAAAACGTCAACCTGTTCCAGTTTATTTCCTCCAACCTTTATGTTGCATGTTCTGCCTTTTAGCGTTAGCCCCTTTGTTTTGTCCATATTTATCAGTAATCCCTTTTCTCCCCCACTTTCCCCAATTGAGTGACTAACTTCTGTAGTTCCACTTCTGATCCTGCCAGGAGTACAATATCATCAGCATACCTTAAGTTCGTAATTTTCCTACCACCTATCTGCACCCCTCCCTCCCATCCATCCAGCACCTCCCTCATGATCACCTCCGCCATAATGTTAAATAGATTGGGGGAGATCACACATCCCTGTCTGACCCCTTCCCTACGCGGAACCCTCTTGATAGTGTTCCCGCCACCTTTACTTTAGCCTGTTGTTTACAGTACAATTTGTTCAGCAAGTTAATAATGTGTGCCGGATAGCCCATCTCCGCCATTACCATCCAGAGCTGTTCGTGCGAGATGCAATCGAAGCTTTTGTGAAGTCAACGAAACACATGTACGCAACATATACAATACTTAAGACACTTCTATCCTGGTAGTGGGATCTGGGACTAACATTGCATGTTAGTCCCAGGTGGGATCTATACAATACAATGCAATACAACTAAACATTTATTGCGCGCTTTAACAAGACAAGTCTTGCACGAGAGTGCGTTACGCTACATTCCTAGTCATAGAACAATTTAAATAGATGAGTCTTTAATTTTAATTTAAATTGAGCAGCAGATGTGCGTTGACAGACTGTAGGCTAGTTGGAAGACTGTTCCATTATGTGGGTCCTGTTACCGATAAGGCACGACTACCAAACATCCGGTTTGTGCGAAGTATGGTGTAATCGCCTCGTGCAGCCTTTCGGAGTCCTCTGGAATTTGCAGCAAAACACGGCTTGACCATGGATGTCATGTACGTGGGAGATGTTCCACTTCCAAAGTGGATATGGTACATGAGGAGGGCAGGAGGCATGTCTTTTTTATGTTTAATATAACTCACTTTTCATACAGTAATTGTACTTGTTTCTGGTTTTTACTTATGGCCTGCTCTGTTGGCAGTAGGCTATACTAGGCCTATTTGTATTCTTATTTGGCCGAATAGAGTGGCCAGTTATTCGTATTCGACCGAATAGTAAAAAATGCTATTCGGTACAGCTCTAATTAAAACTGAAGAAATAATGTATATTTGTGGAAGCAAGATCTATAAGGTTAGCAATGCGCTTATTGAAAATGAGTTGAATTTTGAACGCATTAGGCTTACAACTTTTTTGCTGACTTCTTTCAGATATCCTGATAAGGTTGGCTTGCTGTTGGGAACGGGTGAAGGTGGAAATAACGGAAAATCCATCTCTTCTAAGCTCTGTGTTGTGTTGGCGAGACTGCTAAAAGAGATAGATAGCAGATTATGTCAGCCAAGAAGAAACAAGTTGTGGAAGTTCAAGAGAAACTCGAGGACATAACGGAATGTCCAATATGTGCAGAGACGTACAGGGAACCGAAGATACTGCCATGTATTCATACATTTTGTATGATATGTCTTCAGGAGGCTGGACTAAAAACAGACAAAAGTCCAGGGGATAAGATGCCTTGTCCTATCTGTCGAACGGAATTCACTGTTCCAGAGAAAGGCTTCGCTGGACTGCAAAGAAACTTCTTCATGGAAAGATTGATTGAAATGAAAAATATTCTGAATCCATCTTCAGCATGCGTTGTGTGCGATGCATGCCAAGAAGACAGTGACTTAGGTGCTGAAGCTGAAATTCCTTCAGCTGAAAAGTATTGTTGTGACTGTAATCAGAGGTTGTGCAGAGAATGCTGCAGACATCACAGAAAATACAAGGCAACAAAGAATCACAAAATGCTGCCCTTGGATGGTGCACAGATTGATATCCCATTAAATGTTAAGTCACATGTTTGTGACAAACATGAAAACAAACCACTAGATATATATTGTTCTAGCTGCCGAGAAGCAGTGTGTGCACTGTGCATGTATAAAAGTCACAAAACGCACGATACGTCACCTGTAGTCGAGGTTGTCACCGACTTTTGGAGGATAATTCAGGAAAATGCTGATAGTATGATGAAATATATCCTTGATTTGAAGCAAAAAACAACAGAGAAAGTTGATGAAAAAGAAATGTTTGCTCGAAAAGTGTCCGATGTAGAAAGTGAAATAAAAAAAATCAAGCAGAACCTTCAGGAGTGTATTGAAAAGGATTGTAATTCCCTATTGCAGCAGCTTGACTACATGAAACAAGAAAGAATCAAAGAAAGTGAAAATCAATTATGTGACATTGAAGCCATACTTGCTAGTTTGGAAAGTTATCAGGCTTACTGTACACAAGTAACAACAATTGGATCAGACGTTGACATTTGTAGAGCTGTGTACAATTTGAATACAAGAGCCTCCGAATTAAAGCAACGTTATGAATCATTATCTCTTAAACCTTTTCCAACTACCGGTATATGGCTGCGGAAAACTGAATGTCATTATGCACTGTATGAACTTGGCAACAACACTATTGGGAAAATTGAAGGTTAGATAAGTGTGCCTTGTCTTAAAAAATTGAACAGTTAGGCTATATATAAGTAAAACAAAACTTAACATTAGCTCCTATTGATCAATAATATGGTTATTTGTGTTCTTAATTTTTAACTTGACTGGATAATTTCGCATTTCTTATGTTCTATAATGACAGTTTTCTTATCCACATTAAGCTGCCTTTTCTGTCTCAGATTTTAAACTTTCTGGTATTGACCTGACTATAGCTTGGCTTTGGTGTACCATCAGTTGTGCATGTGACACTGGAACCTTATACGTTGCTAATTATTAAAATTATTAAATTAAATTATTCTTTAACTGGTTAGTCCTAACAGCAATTCTGTTAACGCAACTTCAATTTATAGTTTCTAACTTTTAAATTGGGGCCTATGCCTGGGAATGAATTGATAGCCACGCGATATTTGTCAAGCATGAAGATATCCAAAACCTGTGGTTACAGAAACTCTGTAGTTAGGCAATAATACAAATTCTCTTATAATGTCAACTGTAATATATTGTCAAAATTTTACTAGGAAACCCAAAATCTGAGTAGCATGCATATTTTTTGGTATATTTTGTTTTAAATTAACAGAAATTGGTGACAGCCAAACAGTGCATGCTGAAAACAATGGGTCACTCATTGACAAAATATCTTCTTCGTTGGACGAATTCATCGATATTCTAGACAAGACATCTGATGAAGCAAAGAAAGATGTTTGCCAGTCTAAACAAATCGAGAAAATTCTTGATCATTCGGGTGTATGTACAGAGGATAAAAATGATGAAAAGAAGCATAAGGGTGAAGAGGAACAAATGAACGAGGTCAATGGTATGGAGAAGCAGAGGTCTGTTGAAGCATTCGAAAGTTCTGCTATTGATGAACTGAAAGAATGGACGACATACATTGATGAAATCAGTGATAAGCTGAAGGAGATAAAAAGAAAAATTACTATTCTAGTAGAGAGAGATGATGAATTTTGGCATGAACTGGATTTTCAACGAGAAACTGTTTCAATGTTAAAGGAAGAAAACTATGAGCTCAAATGTCAGGCTGAATTAATTAAATCGACTAAAATAAAATCAGATGCGGAGATCATCGACCTGAGGAAACAAGTTGCGCTGCTCAAAAGCATTGCATACGATGGAAACAAAACCTCAATAGAGAAAAGTAGGCATATGATGGTGTTTTTAAATAAATTTCTATTTCCTGACCTATTGCATAGCAAACTGGCGCCTCTGTCTATTTAAGTATCTTAATATTGCTAATCCGGAATATAAAAGTCAATAGGAAAGAGTTGTGATTTCCGCCTACACGCCACATCATATTTTCTACTGGGTGTTTGTTCATCTTCGTTTAGTGGCGCAATTTAACACTGACTAAATTACAAGTTAACCATTGAGTAAACAAGTTATTGGGGCATAAACGGCAGAACAAGAAAGGAACATAGTCCTGTTCAATTGTGGTTGACTATAAACAAGCGTTATATTTGAAGATGGAGAACTACAGTGAATATTTAATATAATGAAATCTATACTATTTATTTGTGAATTATGGAGTTTATTGGCCTACTATATTTTCTGTATTACATGTGTCCTAGACCATGTTGTGATATTGCCGTTAAATCATTTTGAAATTGCTTATCCACTATAGTCTGTCTTAGTGGACTAATCTTTAAAATGTTGACTTGATTACAGTTTGCCTTTGGTGCTCCATTGATTGATGCTTGTGTATTATATAATGGCACTATAAAAATTGTTTATTAATAATAATCGTCCTTAAACTGTCAAGTTTTTACATTAAACTTAGCTTTTAAGAATACTTGAAGATACATTTGAGCATATCATGATTATAAAGAGTTAGCGACTTCGTTTAGCCTAAATACTTGGGAACGAGGTGGCCATAGTCGTCTCCCTCACTGCCAGATCTCCCGTCAACTGTTGATGTACTGATTTTATAGATGAGTTCAGGGGCGTCTATCCCCCTTAAGTCATTGGAGCAACGTCCCTTTTCCCCCTCTTCTTCCCCCTCTCCGTTCCTTCCCCCCTAAAATGGTGGCACACACACTGACAGATCTTCCCCCTCTATTTCTTGGATGGAGCATTTGCTCCAAGGTTTCTATGGTGTAGACGCCCCTGGATGAGTTAGCTATGGAAAACAAAATTTTTCTCTGTTAATGGCGTTTATGTAGTTTGACTGTATCGTTTACTTCACAGGTACTTTGCAGCCAAAAAGGGAGCTCATTTTTCTGCAGAAGATTACAGCTGTGGATGTACCCGATGAGACAAGATACAAAATCACAGGTTTATCCATCTTGGACAATGAATTGTTCGTTGCGAGCACTTCTGACGTTGTGCAGGTATATGATCTGAGAATGCTGACTTTTAAACGACTGTGGCGTGTGGAGAAGGTGACATCAATTATAGACATGAAAGCTAGTGGACGTAATAAATACTTTTATCTGTTGTGTAGCTGCATATCAGATGGTGAGTTCACTAAAGTCCGAATGCTCAGATGTAGTGCCAAAGGAGAAGTCATTGAGAAATGGAGACTTGATTCTGTATATGAAAATGTTGCTCAAATCTCTGTTACTGATGAGTCAAACGTCTTGCTTACCAATGGGTTTGCGAATGAACTAATAGAGTACAGCCCCGATGGAGTCCTGATACTTGTGATTCCTCTAAAGCTGGAGCCTTATCTTTACCATGTAAGTCATGGGATAAAACTGACATCGGATCATTTTTTGGTTTGCCATTCACTGCAAAGAGTTTGCATGGTAGATACTGATGGAAACGTTCTGAAATATTTTGGAGAGGTTGGCAGAAGTGATAAAGTGAGTAACCCAATATACTTGGAGATGGCTGCTGATGGCAATATTCTTGTTGCTGATAAGTTTAACCAGCGTCTGTTGATCTTAAGTTGCAATCTGGAATTCATACAAGAGTTGAACCCACATAAATCAAAATATTCTTTCGATCAAGGCATGACTGAAAGTAGACCAAAGAAACTGTTATTGGATGAAGCAAATGGTAGACTTTTTGTGGCTGAAGACATTTGGATAGTTCCTGGCAACGGAGATTATAGTAAAAAGCAGTCTTGCGATCAACTGTCGGCGTTCACTTTCGCAATGCAGTAAAACCAGTAAAAGCTGATACCGGAGAAAGCAAACGGCAGACTTTTATGGCTGAAAACATTTTGAAAGCCATTCGTTAGAGACATAGTGAAGAGAAGAATGGCAATCAACTGTCAGCATGCACTTTTTGCCATGCAGTAAAACCAGTAAAAATAAACTTTACACAAATATTGATAATTTAGTGATCTTTGTGCTTCGTATCTACTTTCGTATTATAATACTATGTTGCCAAATACTTTGCTACAGATATTGATTGATTGATTGATTGATTTGTGTTTTTCAACAAATATCGGCACAAACATATAAGAAGTATGACATAAGTATTACAGATACAATCTAACTGTAACTTAAGCACAAAATTCATGCCGGTTAATGAATAAGCTGATGAAGGTCAATACTGATGGCTTGTTACTAAATAGTTTAAACAGATTTAATAATTACTATCTACATTGACATATTTTCCCATAATACGGTCATGACTATTTAGCTTTTTCTAAAGCGACTTCTTTCTGATCAGCAGAGAGTGACGCAACCTGTCATTGTGTTAATTCATTAATTTGAATTAAGTTAAATTTAAAGTTGCATGTTTCACGTCCTATAACTTGTACTATTATGAACGTGTATTAAGACTACATAGTAAAAGTTGTCTGCATTCTGGCATTCATAATGCTTAAAGAATTCATTTCCATGTGAAGAATTTAAACAAAATGTTTGTTTTGTGACATATGGGCAACAGCTAAGCAACTGTTCTGCAAGAAATGAAGATTACTATATTGCACACTGGCGGTGATCTTGTTTGACAGGTGGGGGGGGGACACGGGACACTTTTGAACTTATCTGGTTAAAAAGAGGTGAACAATTTTTCTCACTTAAACGCAAAAAATTTTGTTGACCTTTTTTGATGTTTCTTCAAAAAATTTTTTGGGGGACAACTGTGTATTGCGTACCCCCACTGTTAAAGGTGGGTCTTTCCCCCCCCCCCCGGGATCGCCGCCCGTGATATTACAGGAACCTGTTTTCTAAGCCTGGCTCAAAATAGCATTTCATGTTCAATGCAGCATATTAAATGTTTTGTTTTTTGTGTTTGAAAGCTATATTCAGTTCAGAGATATGCATTAAACAAAATAATGTAAACTGCTTTGTATCGAGTTCAGTATTCGTCGATGCAGCGATTTTCATTCCATGAGCGGAGTTATTCTGTCTTCCATGTTATGACAAGGAAATGATTGTCATGTCGCTAGAAAACTTGTAGCATATTTGGAATTTCTGGTATAGCCCTATCGTGGATCAAGGTTTTGTCCTCGGTCCTCTGCTGTTCATCCTCGCAAACTCATTTCTTCAGCCTCTGTCTATCATCGCCTCTATGCCGACAATACGCAACTGTTTAGTGTCGTTTTCTTTCTCTCCTCGCTCCCTTCCAGATGCACTAATTCATCTACTAACACCATCACCCAGATATATATTATAATCTATATCAGCCTGGATGGCCGCCAACCTGTTGTGCGTAAACCCTTCTAAAACAGAATTCCTACTTTTTGGCCTCTGCGAGCAATTGAGCAAAGTAACCCATCCTTCCGACCTAAGTACCTGAAATAGATCTCAAAACTCCCAAACACAGCCACATGACCTCTGTTCTGAAATCATTTCATTGGCTATCAATCAATCAATCAATCCGATTTATTAAAACACGAACAATGCATTTAACAGGCAGATTTTTCAACATAGGTGTATTTAATAGGATGCTCCTAAGGGAGGAGTCCCGCTAGATGGGGTACCCCGAGTTCACTGGCAGAACGGATGTTGAGTACATGAAGCATCAACGCTTATACTAAACTTAACTAGTAAAATAAATTTTAAACTAAATCAAGATGTCAGTTCCAAGTAACAGCGAATTATGTACACAGCAAGCTGAAATATTTGGTACAGCCCAGTACGGTATATATGTAAGTGTTAGCACAATGTAAAACAGCATCTGACGATGATTTATCCCTAGTTGTATTTGTGGTGAGTAATGAGGGCACTGTACCCGATGACTGATTGTGAGGTATGATCAGGCGGAGGCACAGGGTGATTATTGGTAATGAATAAGGTGGGACTTTAGCAGTGTCTTGAACCTGCTGGTGGGCTGGGCGGAAGTAAAAGTCACTCAGCGCACCCATTACAGAATTGTAAGCCTATCTGTAACGTACAACGCCCTTCAAACGTCGCAACTTTCTTACATTCGCCAGCTATTCACCATCCACGGTCCAGCCTGTCCAGGTCTACTTGCTCATCGTATCTTTCTCTACCTGGGCTTCCAGTCTGTGAAATTCTGCAACCGCTCCTTAGTCTATCCTGCACCGGCTTTTTGGAATGATCTTCCATTTGCTCATCCTCCTATCTCGCCTGTTAATTTCACCTCTCCTTCGCTTTTACTGTCCTCCGCTGCTTTCCACTCACGACTTAAATTTTACCGAACTCTTCAAGCGCTCCTATCCTCATTCTATTCCTGCGCCACCACACAACCACCAATTATCGATGACCACAGTAGCACCATGCTGTCTCCTCGGCGTGACCTGCCTGGAACGGAAAAGGCAGGTTGCTATTGCGGATTTCATTTGATATAGCGCCGGTGTTTAAGTTTGTCTCTCTGACGTTGCTTTTTGTGTGGCGCTGATAAATTTCGGAGATTTACATTAACATTAATTATATTCAGTCTTGTTGTCAAGACCTCAAACCTCAAGACCAAGACCAAGACCTTGAACCTCAAGACCAAGACCAAGACCCTGAACCTCAAGACCAAGACCAAGACCTTGAACCTCAAGACCAAGACCAAGACCAAGACCTTGAACCTCAAGACCAAGACCGAGACCAAGACCCAAAAAATCACAGTCGTGTCTAAAACTTCTATTCCTTACTAAAAATTGTCCAGTCGGACCACTCGTTATTTTAATGAAAACATGAGTTTTTTCTTTTATTCAAGCAAAACAAACTCTAATATAAATGGAGACTGCAGAGAATTCCGAATTCGTATTTACAAAAGTCCTTCATGCGAAATGTTATTCAAAATGCCTGTTGAATTTTATTAAAACCAATTTGCTCAGAATTTTCTGACCAAGACTTGACCTGTGGGGCCTCATTAAAATTCTGCCATGTGAAAATACACGATCTACAAGTGCTGAAATCGTTAGCACACAAAGCAACTTTTCAAGAACCGGATGTAAATGTACAAATAATATTATTATTAATCATGAGTCTGGTTTGAAATCATTCCATGGTAAATAACCGGAAGTCAAAATAATTGCCCAAAACAACAGTGAAGCCTCATTCACACCGTGTAAATACTAAAGCAATAACTGTATGAGTAATTATTGGATAAATTTTTAAAATTCTTTCCGTTTGTTAAAATTAATGACAGTTCATATTGACAAAAGTCTTGGTCTTGGTCTTGGAAAACCAAGACCAAGACTTTGAACCTCAAGACCAAGACCAAGACCAAGACCTTGAACCTCAAGACCAAGACCTTTGGTCTCAAGACCAAGACCAAGACTTTTAAAAACGAACTCGAGTGCACTCGAGACCAAGACCTTGGTCTCGAGGACAACAAGACTGATTATATTACACTAAGAAATTTGGAGTTTACGATTACGATGATACTATCTGATCGCCAGAGGGCTGCAGTGAATAGTAACATGCCAACGACCTCATATTATAATAGATTCAAACCAGTGAGACGACATTTAATAAGAACGTTTGAGTCCCGTAAAGTTTTGGTCCTTGGTTCTTCCGGTGTCCGGGTGAAATAAACGAGAAAATTTGTTTAATAATCAGTTTGTTGTTCAATAAATTACTGTGTTTTGTGAATGACAAAAAATGCAAAACGAAGTGGAAGACGGAGAACTTGTTGAGTCCGATGATGAAATCTCGTCTGTAAGTTTTAATGCAAGTAACTGCGGTATACTTGCTTTCAGTGCAATATTTTGATTGCGGCATTTTGCGCGGTATTAAATCGTTTTATCCTCACTGATTGTGGATCCGTTTATCAGTAGTGCTTTAATGTCCTAAGTTAAAAATTAAGGTGCACTTATACTGAGTGATTGTGCAAGTAGAGACAGAAAAAAAACGGCGATCATGTACAATCGGGGTACATGAATTTTGAAATCCAGCTTCCACTCGCAGGTATAGCTTTTACATAGGCTACACTGACCCTAAGCCCTAACCGACCCTCACGACGCTTACCCTGACCCTAACCGACCCTCACGATGCAAAGACACCCACCCAGATAGTACATGGGCACCCCGACTGTACATGTTCGCCAAAAACAACTCGAAATTACCATCTAAAATACAATATTCCTTCAAAGAAATTCTGATTTCAAACACGGTAGCCGAATGGATAGAGCGCTTGGTCTGTTACGCGTAGAGTACATGTTCGAGCCTCCACTCATGCGGTCACTGTTTAAGAGCTCTGAGCAGGTCCTTCACTTACAGTTTCTCAGCGCCATCAGTGCTCTGTTGTATAGTCTTGTGTGCACTTCTGAACTTTTGGAAGTAGGGCACTATCAAATACAGTTGTGTTGTATTTTTAACCATATTTGAATTAAAGCTTACTTACACCGGAAGTTGTAGTCTTGTCAGCATTTATATGTGTTTCTCTTTAATTGAGAATTTCTGGTTATTTTCTTTTTATTGAACACTATGTCCTTATAATATTTATATTGCCTTGACTGACCTAGACAACGTGAAAATAGGTCGTTTTAAAAGTAATGCAAAGTAACTACATTTTTTGCGTTGTTGTTACTTCATAAAGTTATCAGTTGCCGATGTGCGTTACTTTTGGTAAAAAAGCAACTAGTTACCCAAATAATTACCGCAAACAAAACTAGTTACAGTAACGCGTTACAAGTGACTGTTATTCTTGGACGTAGCAACTGTAAAGATAAACAATTAAATCAATTTGGAATGCTAAAATGATATAGGTTAACCACATCTTTAATTTGGAACAAAATTCAAGATTGACTTTAGTCAGGTATTGGTAATTTGTAGCTTTGAATCAGTTAAGATCGTCTAGGTATCAACTTAACTTAGGTAACAACTTGAGGACTTGCTTTGCTGTGTGCTTGGGAATAAACTGGTCTCCCTGATGCAGCTTATGTGTGGCACGGAAAAATGTTGGAGATTTCAAATTATATTTACATTGGAATATGGCTGCCCCCAATTGGAATAGAAAATAAATGTTGCAGGCCCAGAGGAAATTATCCAGTAAAAATATGTAATTAATATAGAAATAGAAGTGAACCATGTTGATAGACCAGTCAGCTTAACCAGTGTTGTATGCGAAGTGATGGAGAGAGTTACGAAGGAAAGCATAGCGGAGCTTTTGAAGTTACAAGAGATCATATTTGTTTGACAAATGTTTAAAGAGTTCTTTCAGGAGTTTTATTAAGGATAGATGAGGGAAACCTGTGTATGAAGTTTACCTGGATTTTGCTTAAGTTTGTGACAAAATATCTTATGAAGGCTGGCCAAAAGTAACAGGGCCTGATTATCAGGTAGAAAGCATAAGACGAATATTCTGGCTGCGCCTTAATCAGTTCTTCAACCATTGCTGTTCATAATTTTTATTAATTATATATATAGATGGTGGGATTTTATCGAAAATTTCTAAGTTTGCTGATGCAGCGATGCTACAATACAATACTTTAAAGTATTTGATATTGCCTTCCTTCAGAAGTACACTGGCAACCATAAAACAGAACGTTAATGGCCCTGAGCAGTTGTGAGTGACGGACTTGCTGAAGGTTCCTACACGGCAACTGTTGCAGTTCTAAGAGACTTGAACCCATTTTCTCCACATTACAAGGTAAGCGCCCTAACCTAAAGACTGCTGTAGAACAGTGATTGAGGAAGATGAAGTGAAGATATTGGGAGTGAACCTGAAAGAAACAATGTTCAAATGGTCACAGAACTGGCAGATGTTTTACACGCAGTGGTGCACAACCTTTTCTGGCCAAGGGCCACTCAATGATTTAAGTCCTTTGGAGGCCAAACAAGTGTAATGACAACTTAGTTTAGATGAATGCCTGCCAAAATTTATGAAGATGACGTGTACAGTAAACACATGTAGAAGTAAACAGAAAGAGTTATATAGAAAGGGGACGCTAATATTTTACTTCTATATTACTACAATACTGTTTTCAAATGACCACAATCTGCAAGTCACCATAGACTTAATATCAGTGTGGGCTTTTAAATAGTCACTTTTCCTGTAGACAACTCGTGGTGGGCTGGTTGTGACCCGCGGGCCGGGCGTTGTGCACCACTGCTTTACAACCTGCACAGTAATATAGTGTGGTATACATATAGAGTTATTTTGTTCTATTAAAGTTACAGCTACAATCTGTGTTTTTCAGCCATCACAGAAAGGTAATGACACTTTGAAGAGCAACTTCTGGCATGGTGTTCCTGCTAGTGGTGGAGATTGTGAACTGGGCTACATGAGAACGCTTAACAACAAAATCATGACTAGCCGCCGCCGGCCCGAGGGCTTGCCCAGCTCAGAAAGTGAAAGCGAGGAACTTAGCGACAAGTCGGATGATGAAAAACATACCAAGAAACGTAGATTTGCATCCAACATTCAGCAGAACCTAGTCTGTAGGAATTCAGACATCACAGGGAGCCATCCATCACTTCCTGAACAAGATTGCTCAAACATAAGAAATCGAAACATGAAGCAGCAGAGAAATAACGTCTGGGCATCGGTGGTGCAAGATCAGATTTTGTCAAGCGAAATGTCGGGCTGGTCTGGTCTGGAGCAGTCGGTTAATTCTGACCGTAGCGTGGAGTCGTACAACTACATAAAAGCAAAGGAGAATAAAGTCATCGATGCTGTACCGATAATTGAGTGTGAACATTTGAGTGTTTCCGAGTCCCACCAGGAAGTCGTACCGGACATCGGTGATATAGAAACGTTTGGTACAAGTGCAAAGAATGGCAAAAAGAACTCACGGCCAAATGAGTCATGTAATGGAAAGGACACTTACGGAGCTGGCAGACCATGGCGAAAACGTAATCATCGTGGAGAGGGCCACGGTGCTGTGCGTAACAGGCTTGGATCAAGAAGCTTCGATCCACACAGAAACCGCAGTCACTTCAGTGTTACATCAGCAGATGAACCCTCAGCTGTTGTTCTAGAATTGTTGCGTGTTCTGAAAGAACCAAACGATATGAAGGACACTTTCAGTAAGTCTACTACAAGACTGAGACCTTTGTAGATCTAAAAAATGAATATTTTTTATGCTCTTTCAAATTCAGAAGCGAAATAAAAAACAGCCTGTGCAGTTTTTTCTGACATGATGAATTGTGACAGTAGAATATATTTATGTCCTTTGTCGAACTGTGCTTGTAGATGACTTCCTGTTCAGCAGAGGATCTCCCACGAATTGGGGCTCATGGGTTATAATTTAACTGTGAACTCTGGCCAGCCACAGTATTTAACATCAATCCATATTCCTCAGTCTCCTCACTCTTCAACAAGGTCACTTGTTTTCCTATCTTTGGTCATGCCTAAAGTTTAATCTGTGCTGGGTGAATGAGGTTTTACAATTGCCGGGCCTAAATTTTGGAATTCCCACTCTGTATCTGCTCGATCTGCTGCTCATTTGCGCTCAACTTAAAACTTACTTGTTCCAGATTTTTTATTCCTCCTTACCTGGATCTGGATGTTGATTATGACTTGGCTTTGATGCACCATCAGTTCCTGCCTTCTGCGGTAGACACTGGCGCTATAGAAGTTACTAATTAATAATTATTACAGTTATTAATAATGGAATTTGTGAGATTCTTAAAAGTGCTGCATAATTTTTGTGCTGCTGTATCTTGTCTTTACTGTACTTTGTGACACACTTTGTAAGAAATTTAATTGAAAAGTGGATATCAACTTGTAATCAATGCTGTCATAAGTCAGTGATGTGTGTGCCATGATGCATGTGTTAAGACTGAAAGAGAGCGTTTTGAATATAATTTATAAGTTAGTGAAAAATGTAGTTCAGTTAAATTTATAATCATCGAACTAAGGTTGTTCTTGTTTGCATTAAACATTAATAATAATTTCTATTAGTTAATATTGGAATAATTCTAGGTGTTCATTTTTCCATTCACAACATACTGTTTTCCATGGTTTGACAACAGTTCTGAAACTCTGCTGATTATTTTCAGCCCGTGTTGTTGAGACCGTTGGTGTGACAGAAGCTCTGAGGTTTCTGTACAAGACTGAGGATTTGGAAGCAGCAGGAGGTCTTATGACACTTGTTAGTAGATTGTTACTTAAAAACTTCTCACTCAAATTTTAGTTATTTCTCACCATCTGCCTAATAACTCCCCTTAGCATATCTAAGTTTCATGAAAGGCACGATAGAAATATCGGGATACGTTGTCGCAATCAGAGGTCGCCCTGTCGTGTGTTTGCCGTGTGTTGATGTCGACCCTCGATTGCTTGTTCTTTTACTTGCACTTTTATTTAACGTGCCTAACTTTTCTATAGAAGATTCACGACGAACTTTGTTTAATTAATAAATGAATTTAATTAAAGAAACAAATATATATACACTAACTCTACGGGAACTTCCACGTAGTATTAAAGCGTTTAGATATTAAATCGGACTATCTCAAATGTTGCTTCGTACAGCCTAACTACAGATCGTTCTTTCGCGTCAGTCTCTGAATCTGACGGACTAATACTCTGCCGCCCCGCTGGTCGTTCCTCCCGATGTTTCTCGCTCGACCGATGTTCACACGTCGCGTTCGTCAGCAGTACAAGTCCCGTGTTCTCCGTTCCCTTCTGTTAAGTAGGAACTCCAGCGTGCATCAGTTAGCCCCCCTCCCCACGTCAAGCTATCGTCAATTAGTGTCAGATTGCTCCTTGATACGCGGGTCGTCGCTCGCCTGCAGCGCGGGCGGTGTCTCGTTACACCATAGCCGCGAGGTGTCCTATTACACCTTGGCTGTGTGGTGTCCGATTACACCTGGGCCTCGTGGCCTTCATTGTTGCCCAAGTGGAGACTGGCTTTTCGTCCGTCATCATCCTATCTCGACCGGCAACGACGCTTACATCATAATGATGATGCCATCTCGTCGTTGTTGTCGATCTCCTCACGCGACACCTCCCTTCCCGGGGGAGGACAAAGCCAGTCATTGGTTCGCCTCCCGGCTGAGAATGATGTCGTTCCCTCCCTCGATTTCCTCCAGACCATGTCCTCGTCGTTCCCATGAAAAATACAAAATATCAGCACAGTTAGAAATATATTTACAGTTGTCGCGGTGCCTTACATGGTAGTCCGCCTTCTTCCTCAATCATAGTCTGGACAAAAGATCAGCGGGAATATTCAGCGCCCCAGGACGATATTTAAAAGCGATATCAAAGTCCTGGAGTGCCAGAGCCCACCTCGCAAGTTTAGCACTTGTGGGCGTAGAAGCAGTTAGGAAAGTCAAGGGATTGTGATCAGAATAGAGGGTGGTCCTTGACATAAAAATCCAATTCCTAAACTTCTTCAACGCAAAGATTACAGCATACGCTTCGCGTTCCACAGTGGACCAACGCGCTTGCGTAGCATCTAATTTAGAACTGGCGAAACATATTGGCCGCTCTGTTCCATCGTCTTGAATTTGGAATAAGCAGCAACCGACTGCTTTGTCTGAAGCGTCAGTCGATAAACCAAACTCTCTGCCGTAGTCAATTGTCTGCAAACAAACAGCGTTATTCAAATCGTGCGTAAGTTTATCTAGCGCATTTTGATGTTCAATTCGCCAGGGTATCTTAGCAGGCACCGATTTCTGGGTCAAGTCAGTGAGAATTCTGGCTGTCTCAGCCAGGTTAGGGATGAAGTTCCTAAAATAACTGAAGAAGCCAATTAATCTCCGTATGTCCTTTTTGGACTCGGGTTGAGGGATTTTCCCTAGCCCTGCGATTTTCATAGGATCCGGTTCAATGCTCCCTGATCCGATCAGGTGACCTACAAACGTTGTTTGTCGCCTAGCAAACGAACTCTTCTTAATGTTAAGGGTCAGACCCGACTGTTGAATAGTCATTAAGTATTTCTCTAGGTGTTTCATGTGATCCGGCCCCGTCATCGAGTGTACTGCCATGTCCCTATGTGAGGGAGTGATGATATCTAGGGCCAAAAGTTCGCGGGTCTGCTTCTCCATCTCCGGTTTGAGCAGTTCCGGCACCTTATAGGCTCGCAAACTCTTCGGCCTGAACTCCGCGCTAACAGTGATTGTGTGTTCTAGGACGGGACAGAAACCTGGTTTGTCCGAGAACACATCTGGAAACCTGTCTAACAGACTAAACAGCTGTTTCCGCTCGGGTACCGTTAAGTGTGCAACGGCAATAGGGTCTACTTGTGCACTGGGCCTTGTCTGCCCCGTGACGAAGCTACCCACCGCTTCCCCGTGACCGAAGTCTTCGTCCTTCTCGAACAGAATGGAGCAATTGTTAATCAATGCTTGCTGTATTCTTTCGTTATATTTGCGAATCCGATTTGCGTGTAGTAAGCGGCTTTTGCCCCCTATTTCCACGATGTATGTGTAGGGCGATTTCACCTGAGCGATGATGGCCGGGCCTTGCCATTGGCCCTCCTTCTTTGCTCCTCGCGCTTCCGGTGATTGGATGATGACTTTGTCTATTCTCTCTTTAGGCAAGCACCGTTGTTTTACAGAATGCCCAGCTATTTTGTCTTTATGAAAGGGCAAATTGTCTTCAGTGAAGAAGCTCTTCGCCCCAATTTTCCCGTGGGCCAAGAATGGTGCTAGTGTCGAACATTGTGCTTGTTCGGCCGCCATCTTGCTTCTGCCTACTATTGTGTCTTCCTTGGGTGGGGGTGGTATCTCAGGATTGAAGAATAGCTCTTCATTATCCGTTTCTTCGGGACTGATTTCTCCTATACTCCCACTGTCTGCTTGAGCGACCGTGAAGTAATCCTCGCCTATCAGCGTCCTAAGTCCCTCTACCTCCTCCCCTCTCTCCTCTTCCTCACTCGTCTCAGTCCTTGCGACCGCCTGCGCTTCTGAAATTTGGTCTATTTCAGGAGCGCTGGCCGCGTGACTCGAATACAACGCTGTCTCGCGCAGCAAGTCGGCTGTAGTGGGCGTGATAATTAACGGTTCATTAAGGTCTTTAATGAGTGCCGCCCATATCCGAACATCAGGGGCGTAATTTACCTCCCCCTCGCTGTCCTCGCCGGCCTGAGACCCCTTTAGTCTCAGCCGCACCACGTCCACAATCATTGATTGACCGTTCAGCCCCTTCACCTCTATCTGCTTGACCACAGGTAGGTTGAGCGGCCTGATTAGTTCTGCTCGCGCACAATTGTATTCGGCCCCGCTATCTATTAGAGACGATGTCACAGGGAGCCCTGTAATATACACTTTCATGTACTCTCTTACATAAGTCTCCTCCTGAAGTCTTAATTTTTCTGCATCCTCTTTCCCTTCTCTCCTCTGCTTCTCCTCCTGAAGCCTGAGCTTCTCAGCCTGCTTTTCCTCTAGCATTCTGAGTCTCTCTGTTTCCTCCTTTTCTTCTCTCCTCCGTTTCTCCTCCTGAAGCCTTAATTTCTCTGCTTCCTCTTTCTCTTCTTTCCTCTGCTTCTCCTCCTGAAGCCTGAGCTTCTCAGCCTGCTTTTCCTCTAGCATTCTGAGTCTCTCTGTTTCCTCCTTTTCTTCTTTCCTCAATTTCTCCTGAAACCTTAATCTCTCAGCCCGCTTCTCCTCAAGCAGCCTGCTCTCCTCTCTACTTATCCTGAGCTTCTCAGCCTGCGTCTCTCCAAGGAGCCTCAGTCTCTCTTCTTTCTCTTGTCGTCTCCTCTCTCTCTCTTCTTCGATCCTTCTCTGCCTTTCCTCCTTCTCTTCCTCTCTCCTCTCCGCTCTCTCCTCAAGCAGCCTGAGTCTCTTCTCCGCTTCCTCTCTCTCTTCTCTCCTCTGCTTCTCCGTTTCCCCTTTTTCTTCTTTCCTCAGTTTCTCCGCTTCCTCTCTCGCTTCTCTTCTCTGCCTTTCTTCTTCCTCTTCTAGTCTCCTCTCTCTCTCTTCTTCGATCCTTCTCTGCCTTTCCTCCTCCTCTTCTTTTCTCTTCTCCGCTCTCTCCACTTCCTTTCTCTCGTATTTTAATCGTTTGAGTTCGACTAGCTGCCTCTGCACTGTCGTGTTAATAATGCTATCTAGGCTACCTGCGATTACTTCCTCACTTACTTCTGGCGGGGCCTCCCGTCCAGAAACAATTATTTCAGCGCTAGCCTCTCGGAGCTGGTTCATATTCATGGGATCCAATTCCTCCTCTCCTAGTCCCATCTTTATCAGATATGCGACTAGTCTGTGATGGGGTATGTTCCGCACCATCATTCTTTTCCATGCCGACAACTTATCCATCTTCCAACAGTCCGCTCACTAATAGAAAAAGATAAGTAAGTTAGAGGAGAGTCACCGTTGGTCAGAAATCAAAGAAAACAACGTCCTAAAACTCTACCACAAATACAACAAGAACAGAACTGAGCAAAAGGAGCTACGCAAAAGCCTCGGCTATTCGCACACCAATCCTCATCCAGACCTCAACCGCAACCTCACAGATTACCACGACTACCAGTAAGGACTTACCCTCTGATACGTCGAGCGTGTTCCGTCTTTTGGTATCTTGGCTGATCCGCTGTCCTCCGTTGCCACTCCCGTCCGTCGTTGCTAGCGATGGTCGGTCGTCCGTTGGCGCTCTTGTTCCTCGTCCTTGCCTGTTGCTGTCGGTTCCTTCGAGTCCTTCGTCCTCAGGAGTCCGGCACTCGATTTCTCCAGTTGCGAAGGGTTGTATTCGCCGCTGGTCCCGATCTGTTGAGATTCCTCTTTTCCGTTTCCGGTTCCGCTCTTCGTCGTGACGTCTTCAGTTGAAAATCCTGTCGGCTGCGCCAATGTCGCAATCGAAGGTTTCCCAGTCGATTGTTTGCCGTGTGTTGATGTCGACCCTCGATTGCTTGTTCTTTTACTTGCACTTTTATTTAACGTGCCTAACTTTTCTATAGAAGATTCACGACGAACTTTGTTTAATTAATAAATGAATTTAATTAAAGAAACAAATATATATACACTAACTCTACGGGAACTTCCACGTAGTATTAAAGCGTTTAGATATTAAATCGGACTATCTCAAATGTTGCTTCGTACAGCCTAACTACAGATCGTTCTTTCGCGTCAGTCTCTGAATCTGACGGACTAATACTCTGCCGCCCCGCTGGTCGTTCCTCCCGATGTTTCTCGCTCGACCGATGTTCACACGTCGCGTTCGTCAGCAGTACAAGTCCCGTGTTCTCCGTTCCCTTCTGTTAAGTAGGAACTCCAGCGTGCATCAGTTAGCCCCCCTCCCCACGTCAAGCTATCGTCAATTAGTGTCAGATTGCTCCTCGATACGCGGGTCGTCGCTCGCCTGCAGCGCGGGCGGTGTCTCGTTACACCATAGCCGCGAGGTGTCCTATTACACCTTGGCTGTGTGGTGTCCGATTACACCTGGGCCTCGTGGCCTTCATTGTTGCCCAAGTGGAGACTGGCTTTTCGTCCGTCATCATCCTATCTCGACCGGCAACGACGCTTACATCATAATGATGATGCCATCTCGTCGTTGTTGTCGATCTCCTCACGCGACATACGTATAATATAAGTACTAGCTGTTTGAAAATTATGAGCAGCATAAAGTTGCCATAGCATATCGGACCATTATCGGTGTCCAAATGCACAAAAGTGATAGTCATATTTCTAAGGTCATCTGTTTTGCCCTGCCAGCTTGCCCAAGAACATTAGATGGGACCCATGTGAGCTGTTTTTATGAGTTGCTATTGCTACAGTCATTCCCATATGGGAACATGTGTAACTTTCAGTAGCATTACTGGGTAAGTACTGGTTTTTCTCTTACACTGTATTGAAGTTTGTTTCCAAATTTTCCTTCTGTTTTGGTGTCTAACTGTCTTTATATCAGATAAAGGCTCTTTGTATGGTTTTTTCATAACAGATATTTTGGTCTTCTTTTATAGGGATGTTGACCTAATTTCAGCTTCATTTAGGTGTGAACACGGTTGATGCCCCGTGCATTAGACTCCTGTGCTACAGCAGTTGCTATGTAATAAAGTATATATTATGTGTGTGCATGCAAGCATGTACATATATACATACATATATTTCTATATACATACATATATTTCACATAGGTACTTTCATTGTAGTGTGCTGCCAAAGGATTGTGTCCAGTTACTTAAAAGCCATACTGCAATACAGTTAAGGGACAAAATAATTACAATGTAATATAAGAAGTTTATGTGTATGGCTAAGTAAATACTTGTAGCTCCTGTTTGCAGCCATTACTTACTTTTAGCCATGAACACACTGCAGTAGACTGTCACGAGATTTGCTTAGGCTATTGGTGACGCATGGCTGATACAGCAGCGTAGTTCAGGCGGTTGGGATTTGGTTACCTTAATTTATTTAATTGCTACAATTATTAAGCAAGTGTGTTCTCTTTATTATATCAGGGGCATGTTGCTTGAAATGATTGTGTTAAGTTTACCAGCTTTGCAACAGCCTTGCCTGGCTGCAGGAGTCGGCACTGGGCGACAAACTGGCTGCAGCCAGGCATAGCTGTTAATATTGATTAACGTCATCCTTTTGGATGGTGTTAATGAATATTAACATGTATCAGATGTACACTGATGCCTTAGTATCTGTTACATAATTTGGCAAGAAGGCATTCAGAAGCAATATCTTTAATTTAAAAAGTACAAGTTCTATTTCAACAGAACTGTACCATGTAAGTTCTATGTTTTTAAGAATTCTCTAATAGGTAAATACAGCAATTCTTGTTCCAAACCAATGGAACATTGGTGCCACAACATAATTTATGGCATATATATATATATATATATATATATATATATATATATATATATATATATATATATATATATATATATATATATATATATATATATATATATATATATATATATATATATATATATATATATATAAGCCAAATATTAAGCCATTTTTGTGTCACGGTATCTTATGGAAAGATGCGCCTTGTAGTCCAGTAAATACAGTAGTATGTATGCATAAAATACATATGTGCATATAATATGTGTGTATTATGTTGATATAATTTATTTGAGCATCATTATCATCCCTTTTTATCATTTACTGTTTCCCTATCTTTAACTTGTACCGTTACCCTACATGTGGTTTGTCTGCATAGGATGGTTGCCGTCGTCGAACACGTGGTGGCGTTTACCTTTATCTTGTGAAAAGTGAAGTTACAAAGGAACAGCAGAACGTGATATTTCTGAACCAGAATTTGAAACAACAGAAGAGGAAGTCAAAGGCTGAACGAAACAGGAAGTTGGACGCACGGCGTCGGACCATGGAAGTAGCACTGGGGTTGGATACCAATAATGATACTACACCCACAACCGCCCCTGTGAAGGCCGAAAAATGTGATTTACTGAAGCCTGACATGGAGGAAATGGAAGAAGACGAATCTAATGGAGAGGACTGCTTGACAAATCCGGATCCTTCTGCCAATATTGAACTGGATTTTGCATGAAATTTGAGCTTTTGCGAGTTCGAGTGAAAAGCTGGTGACTGATGTTGAATTAAATTAAGACTGTTGTGTTTGGCATTATAGCATATAAGCTGAATTTTGTGTGATGTTGTGTTTCAATTTTTAATTCAGACAGTTGATCACCATTTTCATGGTATTAATTCTAGGTGAAAACTTTAAGTTTAACTGTTGGTCAGTTATTAAGATTCTCAGTTTGTTTGTAGGCAGCTTATATCTTGTTTGCCTCGTGTTATGTAGTTCTCTTGTTGCAAGGGTTTTAGAATTTCTGGCAGAGAGGCCAGGACTGTAAAATGCATGACTTTGACCAGCCGTATAAAATATTTTCATGAGCTTAGTCGATTTTTGGTAGTTTACTGAATCGTCTGAGCATATGCATGTTTTCAAAGTCATTGATTTGGTAAATAAGCAAATTAGGATGAAACTCCCCACAGAAACTGAACACTGGAACGTCTCTAAATCTACCTAAGAGAGCCAACTCAAGTGCTGCATTATGTTTCATAGCGCTACTGTAGAAGTCTTTAAATTAAATGTAAAGTTAATTCATGACTCATGTTCTTTGTTCTCATGACACAAGAACTCGTGCAATACAGACCAGAGAAACGGCATGCCAACATTGAAGTAGTGAGGGCCAAATAATTGTGTTTTCTGTTTGGAAGATAAATAAGCTGGTTATTACTGTTGAATGGGTTGGTGGATTTGATTGTAGATTGCTAAGGCTGAAGTGTTGAGGGAAATCAGAGCCTAGCCTGTTTGAGTGGACAAAGGCTGCAGACCGTTTTATTTATGTGATTTATTTTTAAGCTTCATATATAATGACATACAGAAATGATTATAAAAGTTTAGTTGCTGTCTGATATATATTCTTGGTTAGCCATCATTTTGTTCTTGATGGTGTTTATCGTGTTAAGTTATTTTGAATTGATATGCCAAAGGGATCTATCGAACATTTCTTTTAAAATTAATCTCACTCTGGACTCTTGTGTTTATTTCATTCGATTCTGTTTTTCCATACGGCTGCAGCTATCAGAATGGCTTTCACAGGATTTGAACTCCGTTTCTGTTTCATGAGTTTCTGTTCCACGAAAATATCCTCTATATGAATATATCTTTTAGTATCATTTCTGTATGCATACAGGTATGTATGTATTTTCATGTATGTGTATATTTATGTATGTATGTGTAGAGAATTTCTGAGATGCTTTTTAAGTACTTAGCCGAAAGTATACAGTTATGTTCACTGGCTAATAAACACTTAAAGAGCTGTAATAATTATTATCTATATTCTGGAAATATGCATGATCCATTTTGGTCGTTGTTGTTGTGGTCAGAATGTGAGTTGAGGAAAGACTGGTACTTGAATGAATGAATAATATGAGATTTACATGCCAGACTTGAGGAGAGTAGCTTGTGGGGTCAATGTATATTAGCACAGGGATAGTCTGAACCACTATACAGAAAGTTTCCCTACTACACCCAGAATATGACACCATTAGTGATGGCAAACTGTTCAATGTTCAGATTATTTGCATGTTTGATTTATTATTTTTACTTAAAAAATCATTTGGTGTTGACAGTTTCAATCACTTTTTTTATGAGCAACTGGTAATAAGAAGCACATTCATGTTTGACATCAAGGGCTTGAGTTGTAATTGGAATCAGCCCCTCCGAACATACGTCTGGGGCCCCTTACCAGGGGCGTAACTTTGGTCTAAGAAGTGGGGGTACCAATTTCTTACATACACGAAGCAAGGCGGAGACTGTGATCTCTGGGAAGGTACATTAATGAAATATTGAGTGGCAGTGCTCAAAAAGTGGGGTACGGTACCCCCCAGTTCAAAAAGTGGGGGTACGGGTACGCCTCGTACATTATCTGCGTCGAGTTAGAGCGGTTGTTCAAAGGGTTGTCAAAAGGAGATCCAAGAAATTACGCCTATGCCCCTTACAATGCGGAAACTGGAATGCGGTAATATACAATATACAGCAGCGGTTCTCAACCTGTGGGTCGCGACCCCCACGGGGGTCGCCTTACAATTTACCTGGGGTCGGCTGGAACCTTCAGAAATTTGTAAAAAAAGTTGTCAGCATAGTTTCTTAACATTTAATATTTATGTAATTATTATTACTACGCTATAATGGTAGCAAAAATGCGTCGAAGGGGAGTAACCCAATCAATTTTATTGTTGGGGGTCGCCAAACCTTTTAAAAATATTATCAAGGGGTCGCAGTCATAAAAAGGTTGAGAACTGCTGATATACAGGGTTCACATTATGTATACATAGGCCTACGCCCGACGGTGTACAATATATTCCATTTCCGTATTTACGCAAAGCGCTTCTTTTGACCATTGTTCTCCGCAAATTGGTTAATTAATGTTTTTTTGCCACTTTTAGGGGCCCCCTTACTTTATTTTTTTTATTTATTCCGGATATTTCTATAGCGCCTCTCGAAGTCTACTACTACTCAGAGGCGCTCCCGACTACAGCATTTGATACTGTGCCGGAATTTTCACGCCGAAGCGCCACGAGCAATTGCGAGTGAAGGACTTGCCCAAGGTCCGTACGCAGCGGCTAGAGTGGGATTCGAACCTGCAACCCTCCGGTCACAAGGCGCCGAACTTACCACTGAGCCACCACGCCCCGTCTTTATCTTACCTTACCTTACCTTACTTTGCCTTACCTTACTTTATCTTACCTTACCTTACCTTACCTTACTTTGCCTTACCTTACTTTATCTTACCTTACCTTACCTTACTTTGCCTTACCTTACTTTATCTTACCTTACCTTACTTTGCCTTACCTTACTTTATCTTACCTTACCTTACCTTACTTTGCCTTACCCTACCTTATCTTACCTTACCTTACTTTGCCTTACCTTACTTTATCTTACCTTACCTTACTTTGCCTTACCTTACTTTATCTTACCTTACCTTACTTTGCCTTGCCTCGAGAATACTTCTTTTTTACAGGCACGAAACTGTAGCGCTGCGTGTCGAGACACGAAACAAAAATCTCACAAGATTCTGCAACTAATAATTTTAATTAACTCACCGGAACGGAAGTCATCATTGATTGATAGGCCCTATACCTTGTAAATTATGACAGCAGCGCTAAAGATTAGAGTAGAGTAGGCCAGTCTTGTTAAGACCTTGAACCTCAAGACCAAGACCAAGACTTTGAACCTCAAGACCAAGACTTTCAACCTCGAGACCAAGACCAAGACTTTGAACCTCAAGACCAAGACTTTGAACCTCGAGACCAAGACCAAGACTTTGAACCTCAAGACCAAGACCAAGACTTTGAACCTCAAGACCAAGACCAAGACTTTGAAACTCAAAATTGTCAAGTCGGACTACTCGCTATTTTAATTAAAACATGAGTCTTTTATTTTATTCACAAAAAAACAACTCCAAATGCAGACTGCAGAGAATTCCGATTTCGTATTTACAAAAGTCCTTCATGAGAAATGTTATTCCAAATGCCTGTTGCATTTTAAAAAAAACAATTCGCTCAGAATTTTCTGACCAAGACGTGGCCTGTGGGGCCTCATAAAAATTCTGCCATGTGAAAAATAAGTTCTACCTGGTGCTGAAATCACTGGCACACAGAACAGCTTTTCAAGCGCTTGATGCAAATGTAAAAATCGTGAATCTGTTTTGAAATCATTCCATGGTAAATAACCTGAAATCAAGATAACTGTCCAAAACAACAGTAAAAGCCTCATTCACGCCGTGTAAATACTAAAGCAATTGTTTTAGTAATTATTGGATAAATTTTTTTAATTCTTGCGTTTTGTTAGATGACTGTTCACATTGTCAAAAGTCTTGGTCTTGGTCTTGTAAAACCAAGACCTAGACTTTGAACCTCAAGACCAGGACCAAGACCTTGAACCTCAAGACCAAGACTTTTGGTCTCAAGACCAAGACCAAGACCAAAACTTTTAAAAACGAACTCGAGTGCACTCGAGACCAAGACCTTGGTCTCGAGGACAACAAGACTGGAGTAGGGCTAAATTAGTAGAGTAGGCTAGTGTAGAGTATGGTAGGATAGAGTAGCACAGAGTAGGCCTACAGCTTTCCACTTCGAATTGAAATCTCACCTCTTCAACAATTCCTACCCTATTCCATCCGATCCTCTGCCTTCCAAGCTTTCTCGTCCTCAACGAAACCAGCCGTTACAGCTGCTCTGTCTCTCTGGCAACTGAACTATGGAACCTCCACTGGACATCAGGGCTGTAGTGGTAAATTTAGAGGTGAGTACACGCTACCGGTTAGTTTTCCGAAACAAATTAGAGGTAAGTATATGCTACAGTATTTTGTGAGTATACGCTATATTATTTTAATATAAATAAATATAAATATTTTGTGAGGTAAGTATACGGTCTCTAGAGGTGAGTATACGCTGTATACCCGCGTATACCCTCGACTACAGCCCTGCTGGACATCGATCTCTGGACATCGATATCTGATAGGACACAGCGCTCGTGAATAAGCTGGTGCGTTGCGCTTCGCTTTAGAGTAGCGTTTTAGAAATTTGGAGTTTACGATTACGAGTGGAATAGATTAGTAACTTATTCCGAATTGCCATGTCTTATCGCAAATGGTCTGGCCAGACATTTCCGACTGTTGTGGTGTTTTAGGCGCAGCTGAAAGCATTGCCTTACCTCGTGATACAGAGCCTGGAAAAACGACGCCTCGCCTCAGCAGCCAAAGATATCGTCAGCGTCGAAGAGATCTGAGAATCAAGGATGGAAGCAGGACGGAAGCTGGGTCAGAAGAACGGACGAACGGACGGACGAGGACAAAGGATGAACGGATGGAAAGTTTGGACAAAGGACGGAACAGTGGAAGAAAGGATGAACAGAAAGAGTGAGGGATGAATGCACGGATATATACATCATCCATGGCTGCAGATATAAAATCCCTCTGCATGAGAGTAGGCCTACATACGAACGATCAGCGATCGCACATAACTACCATTATTATGTCAAAAACTTTCTTAGCTCAGCCACGCGTTGATTTTGTTTTCTTACAGGTACACTCAATCTTCTTTAATTAGAAGCCTATATATAAGCTTAGTTCAAAAAATCTTTGCGCGCACTCCTATAGCTACTGGAGTCATAGCTCATTGAGGTTTGTTGTGTTTAAAATTTTCGTCATTGAGTTTTCTTGTACAGACTTGTGATTATCATTTCTTTTTTGCTTATCTTAGTATTCGATTCCTTAACTTGTTCTTCGTGATATTCGTGTTTTTTTCGTGTTTTTCACCATCCTCAACCCGAAGTAGACCTATATGGGCCTATATGTGGGTTGTGGTTATAGGATTAGCAGATTTGCAGACAGTTCTAATTAAGTGTTTGCCCAAATGCGGTTGCAGATCCCAGTATATGATAGAAAAGAAACCTTCTGAAACCATAAGTATGAATGGCAATCATAATCGTAAACTCCAAATTTCTAAAGAAGCGCTGCACTGTAAGCTCCGGGCACAAGCTTATTCACGAGCGTTGCGTCGTTCGGGTCAGAATGGTTGTCCAGAGATGGTCAAGGGAAGAAGTCTTATACGAAGTCTCAATAAATTCATTTTCCGTAAACAGTCTCTGCATGCATTTTTATAGCGCCTTTTGCAGAAGTCATCGAAGCATGCACACATATAGGCCTATACACGAAGGCAGGTCGACAATCATCTTCTCACCGACTGTGCATGCGGTCAGTGTACTCATTTATTACTTAGTTAGCTAGGGGATTAGTTGGTTCTTGGACCTACACTTGGTTTCTCTACACAACCTCTCCGATACTACGCTGTGCTTGTGAATGCGCTTATAGTGCCCTGCATGCGACTGGCTTTGAAATAGTGCTTTAAAAATTTAGAGATTACCATTACGATTAGGTGTTTTGAAACATCTTTCTGCCGTGATGGGACTCTGAACCCCCGACTTCTCGGTTAATAGTCTAGCAGACTAGATCCTCTACGCTATCGCGCGAAAATATATGTTAAAACAGCACATTAAACCCACACTGAAGAAAAGCCATACAAATAGGCCTATTTATCATGCTTGAAAGAAATCCACAATTCTCTATCTAAAGACAGCATGGTAAGAGACGGCATAATGTAATCTGCATGGATATCTCTCGCAAATGCATTGGTTTCCAGTCACCTAGATTATTGTAACTTAATTCTTACTTGTATCAATAGGTCGAACATGCTGCAGCTGCAGAGTTCATAACTCTTTGGCTAGAGCCATAACTAATAGGCCTACATCCATATATGAACATATAACCCCCTCTGCTTAAATCTTTGCATTGGCTTACTGTTTAGCAAATAATTAGTTTAAAATTAGGGTTCATAGTTTATAAAACTTTGAACTCTGACCCCAGCCACAATGCTTAAAATCAGTTCTTATTCTCCAGACTTATAGGCTGTCAATATTCAACGAGGTCATCTGATTATCTTTGTCTGATCATACCTAAATCAAGAACTGTTCTTCATGGTGAATGAGCTTTTCGGTTGTTGGACCTACATTTTGGAACTCTGTTCCTGGGTCTGTGCGCTCTGCTCAGGGTCTCCTGTCATTTCGTTCTCAACGTAAAACTTACCTCTTTCAAATTGCTTATCCACCATAGGCTGCTCTCTGTCTTACGAACTGATCTTCTGGATATTGACCTGATTACGGCTTGGTTTTGGTGTGCCACCGGTTGATGCTTTGTGCATTAGACACCGGCGCAATAGAAGTTACTAATTACAATTGCTTGATATAGCACTGTCATAATAAGGTAAAAGGCAGCAATTGAGGGTCACTACTCAGTTAAAGTTACTGTCCACTGGAGAAGCCACGTCGAAATCCCATGAGTCAATGAAATCCCATAAGCCAGGTCGAAATCCCATAAGCCAGGTCGAAATCCTATGAGTCAAATGAAATCCTATAAGTCAAATGAAATCCCATGAGCCAGGTCGAAATCCTATGAGTCAAATGAAATCCCATAAGCCACGTCGAAATCCCATAAGCCACGTCGAAATCCCATAAGCCAGGTCGAAACCCCATAAGCCAGACAGACAGTAAATTCCAAACCTTTTACCGGTCACCAAAAACCCAATGTTGTCTTGACAGGAGAATTTCATTGCAAACCATGTAAATTCCAAAGCATAGGTCGTAAAGCATTCAACTGTTAACTCTGGATGGGAATGTCTATGCGAGAGCCCATCAGTGGTTACTTGTTCCAGTTATCTCAGCATTATTTCCATACAGGTGGTCTTTTGATCCTACCGGCCTATAAGTTCACTTTCGCTACAGAATCCAAAGCTTCTGCTGGGCACTTGAAGCTAGGTAAGCGCACACATACAATATCATACATAATTATGTACATGCGTACCTGGATACATATATACATACACACGCACATACATATATATGCATGCAGGCAACTATGGTTGGAAATCAACAATTCTATCTATCAGATTTACATAGTGCCTCTGCAAGGAATCTACTCAGAGGCGCTCCCGACAGAGGCCCGATCGAAGAGAAATTTCTTAAGAAAACCATAAAAAGAACCAGAGAAATCCATAGGAAGGGAGCGAATCTCAAGAGGGAGATCGTTCCAAACGGCAGGTCCAAACACCAAGAATGCCTCCTGCCTTAGAAGGAGCATAGCTCCTGCAAAAATAAGTATAATAAACAAAGTGAATATAACAATCTGAATAACATACTGCAGAATAAATAAGTTTCGTACATTCCAGCCTTTTGTTGTTTAACGTCATTTTTTATTTGCAACCAACACAAGTAAAACAGTTATTTCGCATAAGAATCATCTACCGACTCATCAATGGACCCCACCCCATCGACCCGACTATGAACCCTCACCCCATTCATTTATAATATAACAATGGGAACATATCAATTACATTGTACATTGATAAACCAAAGCCTATATACATAAAATGTACATAAAATGCCTGCAAGTTCACAGGTTGATAAACCCAAAGTCGATATATATAATATGCCTGTAAGTCCACAGGTTGATAAACCAAAGCCTATATACATAAAATGTACATAAAATGCCTACAATTTCACAGGTTGATAAACCCAAAGTCGATATATATAAAATGCCTATAAGTCCACAGGTTGATAAACCAAAGCCTAAATACAAAAAAATGTACATAAAACGCCTATAAGTTCACAGGTTGATAAACCCAAAGTCGATATATATAAAATGCCTATAAGTCCACAGGTTGATAAACCCGAAACCTATACATACAGTGCCTATATATAAATCCCCCCGCTACCCCGCCCCATCCATCCATCTCTCCCAAGGACACGGCAAAGTAAACAGCTAAAAAATCACAAAGACATGCCCAAACATAAATCCACTGGGTGATGAACCCAAAAAATAAAGTAAGTAAGTAAGTATCACAAAGACATGTGATATGCCCACACATAAATCTAAATCTCCTACCAACTCACATACTCGACCACTATTCCTTGAGCTGAAACTGTTAACTATTTCTCAAATTAGATTTATGCAAACTTGTGAATTCATGTATAAATATCACAACAACCTCTTACCTCCTTCCTTCATATCCTACTTCTGTCCTACCTTGCATATTACTGCTACAAGAAGTAATGATGACCATAGATGTAGTTTTGCCAGAACTAACACTCGTAAATTGTCCATAAAGTATCAGGGCCCCCTTTTGTGGAATAGCCTACCACAGTGCATCCGTGCCCTTCCTTGTCTCATGCGATTCAGGCATCTACTACGAGTGCACACACAGGAGCATGTATTATAGCCCTTAGTTAAGTTGTATTTTATATGTATAACCTAATTTACACTGATAGAACCACTACTGAAATATATTAATGTTATATTAACTGAAGTTCCCATTCTCGTGATTAATTGTAAATCCGTCATCTATTACTTGCTTACTGAATTAGGCACCCTCCCAGCGGGATTAGTCCCTTCTGGGTGCCTGTTGCTCCCTATAAATTCTGAGAACCACTAGTGCATACTACCCTCATGCTCAATGTTATATTGATTATATTTTTTTTCTTTTTAAACAGTTACCTACTTTTTATTTATTTTCTTTTCCTTGAACTGCCTCACATGTACTATGTGCTGTTTCACTGCTATGATGCTGTTGTTGTTGGGAACAATAAATGAAAAAAAATAAAAAATAAAAAATAAAAATAAAGCCACTGGGCAATTAACCCAAAAAAGTAAGTAAGTAAGTATCACAAAGACATGCGATATGCCCACACACAAAGCCACTGCGTAATGAACCCAATAAAATAAAGTAAGTAAATATCACAGACGTGATATGCCCAAACATAGAGCCACTGGGTAATGAAGTCAATAAAATAAAGTAAGTAAGTAAATATCACAAAGACATGTGATATGCCCACACATAAAGCCACTGCGTAATGAACCCAATAAAATAAAGTAAGTAAATATCACAGACGTGATATGCCCAAACATAGAGCCACTGGGCGATGAACCCAATAAAATAAAGTAAGTAAGTAAGTATCACAAAGACATGTGATATGCCCACACATAAACCCACTGGGTGATGAACCACCAAAAAATACTATATACAAAATAATAGCTAAAAATACAGCTCGTAAAGCCACTGGGAAATGAACCACCAAAAAATACTATATAAAAAATAATAGCTAAAAATACAGCTCGTAAAGCCACTGGGTGATGAACCCCAAAAACTACTATGTAAAAAAAATAAAAAATTACTATATAAAAAAATAAGAAACTACTATATAAGGAAATAAAAAACTACTATATAAAAAATAAAATACCCGCCCCCCACCCATCCATCCATCCATCCATCCATCCATCCACCCACTAGCCATTCATTCATTCATCCACTCATTCAAGCGACCATCCATACATCCACACACCAACCCAACCACCAAGTCATTACCTCATTCTTCCGTCCAGCCATGCTCACGCCCATCCAATCATCCACTCCAAGTAATTCATTCGTACGGCCATTCATCGATTCATCCCTACATCCATCCATGCACGATAGTTCATTCACTCATTCATCATTCATTCATTCACCCACTTACGTACCCAACAGATTTCTCGGTCTGTGTATCCATCCATCATACATCAATGCATCCATCGATATATGCATTCATCCATTATCCGTCTCTACCCACACTCACCAACTCATCCATTCGTCCATCCAAGTAGAGGCTCGAGACGGAAACCCTGACTGAATGTCCGAGCTCTGCTCAAAGGTTGAAAGTGCACTGGCGCTGTATTCATCCGACCACCTCCATCCTCTACCATCCATCCACCCATTCATACATCCACCCAACAAGCAGCAAACGGTCACCCACTAGGCCATTCAGCAATTCATCCATTCCTCTCATCCATCCCAACATCCATCCATCCATCAAGTCATAATTCATGTATTCAACCATTCATCCATCCATCCTTACACCAATTCACCCATCAAGTCTTCATTCACTCATCGTTCCAACCACCCTGTTTGAAGATCGATGTTCTACCAAGATATTGAAATCCGGTCTGAAGATCCAAGCCCCAGAAATGCCTAAAGAGAAAAGCTTTGGGCTGTGCTGTTATTTTACCAATAAAACTTATCTTATATGGTTATTTATAAAGCGCCGCTCACAGTATAGACTATACAGAGGCGCTCCCAGCCCCGAGGAAAAAGGAAGGTCTTCAGGCAATGGAGAGAAGAGGGCGAGATCCCAAACAAAATCTTGCTACGGAGTGAGGGGTAGGTCATTCCATCAGGAAGGGCCAAAGATGGCAAGTCCGATGCTGAGCCAACAAAGTCCTAGCCCGAGGGAGGAGATCAAGGCGGTCAGTAAACCGAGAAGGGCGGGAAGAGAGAGCAGAGAGAGGTTAACGCATTAGGTCACAAAGGTTACAAGGCACCGAATATACCACTAAACCACTGCTAGTTTCCCTTGTGGACCTATACCTACTTACTTTACAAAACCTCTCCTGATTCCCCTCTCAGTGTCATGGGCTCTCCTCCTACATTCAGTCTTGCTGGCGTCAAGAAATGGAAATATACCACTAAACCACTGCTAGTTTCCCTTGTGGACCTATACCTACTTACTTTACAAAACCTCTCCTGATTTCCCTCTCAGTGTCATGGGCTCTCCTCCTACATTCAGTCTTGCTGGCGTCAAGAAATGGAATAATGCTTATCCGTTGCTCAAACTCTTATCCTTCTTTCCAGAAGCGCCTCAACTCACTAATTCTCATTGGCCTTCAAACATCTGGATATCTAGCTGCTCTTTACCTGGCGGCTGACTAACCGCGCCCTAGATTCGCATTTCTGTGACTTTGCGCGCGTTAAAAATTGTCGTATTGATAATAAGGGGCCATCCATATATTACGTACACAAAAATCCGGGAAAATTGGACCCCCTCCCCCCTGTTCGCAAGCGTACTTTCTTCCACCACCCCCCTGAGTACGTACGTTTGACGCACCCCCCCCCCCGATGACCAGCTGCAGAAAGTGTCTCCAGGCAGCCTGTCTGCACTTTAGGCCAGATTATTGAAGGGCCAATATAGACAAATTATAGGTGTCGTTCACAGCACAGAATAACTGCACATGGCTTTTATATAATGTAATAAAATGCCATGGGACGACTATAGGATAATACAGAGTTATAAATAGGCTAATGTGGACGTCATAATTAGAAATTTATTTTGGGTACGTATACATTTTGTTACCCCCCTCCCCCCCCCGTTCGCACCCGTACGCAAAATCGTAAAAATCCGACCCCCTCCCCCCCTAAGTGCGTACGTAATATGTGGATGGCCCCTAATGTTCGAAAGCTTGGCATAGAACTTGGAAATCTATGGATACTGGCGATCAGAACAGAAATGTCCAAAATGCTTAGTTTATGTCAGGGTACTTTTATATGCTAACTGTTTCCCCACCAGCCCTCTAAAAATTCCCATACCAGTCCTTGCCCTTTTCCTAACCAGTGAATTTTGTCCATTTTAGTCCCATCAGTCGCCACCAATGATGAAATGATTAAATAAATTATTTTATTTTATTATGACCTTGAGGCTTGAAGGTCAAATCCTCATTAATAATGAGTTTTATATATTTTGATAATTTGACTGTCTGAAAGTTCAAATATTTGACTCATTAATAACGAGTTTTATAGATTTTGATAATTTGACTGCCTGAAAGTTCAAATATTTGACTCATTAATAATGAGTTTTATATATTTTGATAATTTTACTGCCTGAAAGATCAAATATTTGACTTAAAATTACGAGCGAAAATGTCCTTTTTCAAACTATCCCCACCAGTGGAAATTTCTTTAAAAATGCTCTGTTTTACCTCTCAACAAAGCGTGGAAATCTGTGGACAAAGGTGATCTGAAGAAAAATGCCAAAATGCTTAGTTTACCTTACAACAAAGCCGGGAAATCTATAGATAAGGGCTATAAGGAGAGAAGAGTCAAAAAATGGTAGAGAAATGTTAAACCGGTCGACCTTTTATGCCAAGCATTCGAACATAACAGCACACGCCTAAGATTTTCTCTTTGGAGGCATTCGAGATCTAGGCCTTGGATCTTCAGGCTGGATTTCGATATCTTGGTAGAACTTCGAACTTCAAACAGAGTGGATGGAACGATGAATGAATGAAGACTTGATGGGTGAACTGGTGTAAGGGTGGGTGGGTGAATGGCTGAATACACGAATCATGACGAGATGGGTGAACGGATGAAGGGGTGAATGGGGGAACGGATGAATTGCTGAACGGTCTAGCGGATGCCGTTGCCACTTGGTGGTAGGATGGATGAATGGAGGATGGATGGGAGGATGGTTGGCGGTCGGATGGATACAGCGTCAGCTCACTCTCAACCCTTGAGCAGAGCTAGGGCATTCAGACAGAGTTTCCATCTCGAGCCTCTACTTGGATGGACGAATGGACGAGTCGATGAGTGCGGGGAGGGGCGGGTAATGGATGTACGCATATACTGATGGACGCATTGATGGATGATGGATGGCTACACAGACAGAGAAATCTGTCAGGTTCGTAAGTGGGTGCATGAATGAATGATGAATGAGTGAATGAACGATCGATGCGTGGATGGATGTAGCGATGAATCGATGAATGGGCGTAGGAATGAATCACTTGGAGGGGATGAATGGATGGGCGTGTGCATGGCTCGACGGAAGAATGAAGGAATGAACTTGACGGCTGGAATCGATGCATGAACGCAAGAATGGACGATGAATGAATGAATGAACTCATCAATGACTTCCTGGGTTGATGGATGTATTGATAGATGGATGGGTTATAATAATACATACAATAATACAAAACAATAATAAAAATAATAATACACACAAACAATGGAGCTGGATGGATGGATGGGGCCTAAGGGGCCATCCACTTAGTATGTACACAGATATCCGGAAAAATTGGCTCCCTCTTCCTCCGTGTAAGCACATGTATTATTTACACACCCACCTGCGTACGTAATCTTGACGCAGCTTCTGAATCCTACAGAACACTCTATAGTAATAATACTAGCTGCAGTGGGACGGGTGCCAATGTCAGCAGCCAGTGATGCTATTTTCTGAGTCTATAGTTAAAAGACACGGATTACTTCAATACGGTATGCGCATGTCCAGGCGGATAACATCTAAGACATTTCGGGGAATTAAACTCCGTTTTTCCTAAGAAAACAAGGACAGTTTGGGTGACACCTGCCTTATGACGTCATACCGGATGCCTGGACAGGGAGCGTCAACTCATATATCCAGCTGTGAGGTGGTCTGACTACACACAACCAATGGGAGTGAAGGCGGAGGGAGGTAACATCAGGTGAACATCCGTCAATCTATTTAATAATATCTACAAGTCTGGCAAAGCGGCACACCCCACAACACATGACAGATCTCATATGGATGAAGCTCTGGGCATAACAGCATAAGACTTGTTGCGTAAAGATCGGGACAAACGGGTGGGCTGAGGGGTAGCTATCTACTGCAGAACTACACTACAGCCAACACTCTATCTGCAGTCGACATCTAAAAGCAAAAAAGCATCTTTTGACAAGGTTGGACGGGGCTCGCGTGAGATGTGGGCAGAGGTGAATCGACTGCACGCAGAAGGAAAGGGATGCTCACACCCCCCAGATCGAGTCACAATCACACCGGTGCCCTCTGTTTCCTATGCATACATAAATACATAAAGTACTTATGCATACATAATTACATAAAGTATGGAAGGGGATGCTCACACACCACAGATGGAGTCACAATCACACCGGTGCCCTCTGTTTCCTGTGCATACATAAATACATAAAGTACTATGCATACATAATTACATAAAGTATGGAAGGGGATGCTCACACACCACAGATGGAGTCACAATCACACCGATGCCCCCGATTCCTAGTACCAGTAGCCCCAAATAGCAAGCATATGCATGTTGGTTAACCCCACTCCCTCTCCCTGTGTACATACTAATGGATGGCCCTCAACATACTTCCAACCTTAGGACGGATATATTCCCCTCGGGTCGATGGGTTCCCAGAGTCTAGCTACGACACAGAGACGAGGCATCTGAACTCGGCCCGTTGGATTTCTTGTCCATGACTGTGGATGTCGGTCTGGATGGCAGCAGCAGCAGTGTTTATCTTCTGCATTCAGAAATTGTTCCAATGTGAAGACAGGATAATGTGAAGCCCAGTTCCTGGCAAGTATTCGGTGTGCCCGTGACACCTGCTTCCTGTTAATCTCGGAGGCTTTAGAGCCCTGAGTTGGGGTCGAGTTCGGTGCGGTGGCCCTTTCTTCTTTTCCACATGGCTGCCAACAAAAGCTGGCAGTGAAGGAGGTACAGGTATGTTATTCTCTGAAGAACAAACTCCTCGATCTGAAGCCTCTGAGCTCGTAGCCACTTTAACAAGTTCCTGTGATGAAACAGTTGTGGACGTTACAGGTCTAGTGGAATCTTTATTTTCCTTCACAGACGACTGTGGATTTTGACTCCTGCAAAAAGCTTCGTTCTGACTAACGTCGAAAGAAGAATTCTCACTCCATGCTGTCCTTTTCAAGCTGGATTTTGCATCTAGGAGTTGTTCCATTGTGAAGACCACCTCAGCCTTGTTTAACCCCTTGCTGTTTGCTAATGCTGAACTGTTCGAACCATTTACAACGGATGATCGAGTATTTGATCGCAGTCACCAAGGAATCACCTATTGCAGAAGGAGAGCAAATGCTCTGACCACTAGATGAGTTTACAAAACTCTTCCTTTCCTTGACTTCTTTGGTATCATTTACATCAGGTGCAGATACGGAACTCAAGCAGAACGGATTCTTTGTCAGGCGTGAAAGGCTCGCATTAGAATCGCAGGTCGTTGGGGCGGACTTTTCCGGAAGGTCACCAGAGCTGTTCTGGTGCTGCTGCTGCTGCTGCTGCTGCTGCTGCTGCTGCCATCTGGAGAGATGTTTCCGTAGTTCAACAGTTAATGAAGTATTCGTGGAATGTTTTGCTCTAAAAGTCTGCTGTTCTGTGATGTTAAGCATAGGTTTTGATTAACTGGAATCGACCGTTTCTCTACTGCTTGCTGTCCATTGTCCAACGCACTCTTAAAATCATCAGTGGCTTCAGGAAGCGAATGCCTTACCAGATGATAAGGAGGCTTTCGACTGCATTCTGATCTAGAATCTGAATTTCTTTAAGTAGGTGTCTGACTGTCTTTGAGAAGATTCGTTACTTATGGATGCAGCTGCTTCTCTTCGCCTGTGTTGGTGGCACAACTCAAAGTGTTTGCATTCACCGAGTCACAGAAGGCGAGTTCGTTACTTATGGATGCAGCTGCTTCTCTTCGCCTGTGTTGGTGGCACAACTCAAAGTGTTTGCATTCACTGAGTCACAGAAGGCGAGTTCGTTACTTATGGATGCAGCTGCTTCTCTTCGCCTGCGTTGGTGGCACAACTCAAAGTGTTTGCATTCACTGAGTCACAGAAGGCGAGTTCGTTACTTATGGATGCCTGAGCTGCTTCTCTTCGCCTGTGTTGGTGGCACAACTCAATGTGTTTGCATTCACTGAGTCACAGAAGGCGAGTTCGTTACTTATGGATGCAGCTGCTTCTCTTCGCCTGTGTTGGTGGCACAACTCAAAGTGTTTGCATTCACTGAGTCACAGAAGGCGAGTTCGTAGATGGAAATCGACTATACAATGATCGATCCACGAGTTTCGTTTGAAAGTTGACTGGTAGTCTGGACAGCCCTTTGCCCTCTAGCACCTGTCGTCTGAGATTGCAATTCAGTTTCTTCAGTTGTCAGACGGTCAGATGTGTTCCCTACAGAACTAATTTGGCAGACCTCGGGAACGTTTGGAGCAGTATATATGGGAAAAGTCTTTGATTTATCGATGATAATTGTACGTGGCTCCCAAGCATTGTCACCAGTTTGTTGTAAACTGGTTAAGGCAGAGCCATCAACACCAACAGAAGAACATCGATAATAATTTCCCAAGTTTAATCTGAAAATATATTGGGAGTCGTGGCGATCATTTCACTGCGAATTCCCAAGGTATACCTGGTATAACAGCTGCAGAAGAACTGCAGTCCAAGTCCAACATTTCTTCAGTGCTTGCAGACGTTTTAATTCGGTACTTTCACTGGAGCAATTATATCCACTAACATTATTTAAATTCATAGACGTCTGCGACAGCTCGTCTGAAATCTTTGTTTCACTAAGTAACTTCCTGTCAGTGTCATTTGCTGAAGAATCTCTTTTCTTGAGAAACTGACTGTTGATTACCGCTACACCATTAGAAGAACCTTCACTGTTAACACGAGGATCGTAATTCTCCAACACTTTGCATTCATCACCTGCTGGTTTCAAATTGCTCCTGCTAACTTCTTGTCCCGATTCTGTGTTGTGCAATATATCGCCTGCTTTTGATTCCAGAACAAAACCAGGTAGCTGACTCATATTATCAACTTTAACTGCCTTCAAATTCAATTGCTCTGCTGAACTGGAATCTGCACTATGTGACTCAGTCACTGACTTTCCACATCGTTCTGAAGTCATAATTAAACCTATTAGAAGATGCAACTGCTACACTAGCATTTGGTCTCTGCACTTCTGGAACCACAAACGTAATATCTGCACAATCAAATACGATTTCTCCATCGTAACCAATGTCCGGCTCACAGAAACAGTTCAGATTCCAAATTTCCAGATTTCTGAGCATACTTTCCGCTTGACAAATAAGAACTGGTCTCTTCTCCTACTGCACAAGGCACAATTCCACATGATGACAGAGAGTTAACACCTGGAGACCCAGTCGTGGCATCATTCAGAATACTTGATGAGACAGAGTTACCTGAACTTAAAGATGAAGGCGGAGTTGGTTTAGTGGAGGAAGCAGCCTCAGAACAGACTGGCAATCTCGGGGGCTCCACAGCCAATGCTGAAATCAAAGTACACCAAGTTCACATTTAAAACAGAAAACGTCTAACACCAGGAACTATAGCTAAAATTTACTGCAAAACATTCATTTATTATCGAAACCCTTGACTAACCAAAATCACTTTTTTGCAACAGATACAACAAGCCAGAAAAGACTAAGAATAAAAGATGAAAAAAGACGAGACAGAGATGACAATGAACAAAAAAGAAAAGGACTGTAGTGGAAAAATGTGCTTCAAACGACCGACCATAAGAGAGCTACCTGCACAAACGTCACCATTAAAAGCCTAACCGTACCGTTCAAGATACACAATAGACTAGTTCAGTAATGTGAACAAGTACAGTTCAATTAAGAGTCATACTAGTCTAGTACTGAACTGTGAAGACTGGACTGCAAACATATATAACATATTAAAAATCCAGCCCAATCAAAGATGCTTTCTTCCTCTTTTTTCTCACTATCAAACTATGACTGCAAAGAAAAATATAGGATAAAGGGCAAACCTTTGATTTACCTAATCCTGGTATAATTATAATTGGAAATTTATATAGCATCATTTCATAACCACCACCACCACCACCACCACCACCACCACCACCACCACCACCACCACCACCACCACCACCACCACCACCACCACCACCACCACCACCACCACCACCACCACCACCACCACCACCACCACCACCACCACCACCACCACCACCACCACCACCACCACCACCACCACCACCACCACCACCACCACCACCACCACCACCACCACCACCACCACTAAACGGCAATTTCGGTAAAAACAGGTGACAATTTATTGCAATCCAGCTAGTTATAGCCCAATTATAGGCTTTATAGCCAAATGTTGTTGCTGCCGAAAAAATAAATTTTTCCTAAAAAATTTGGCGACCCACTTGCCAGAGCTTCGCGACCCACTTTTGGGTCGCGACCCACAGTTTGGGAAACTCTGTTCTAGGGCATTTAATAGTCTATAATGCATATAATTAATTAAATATAAGCAAAAATGCAGCTATATTAAAACAAATTCATACCACAAAATCAGAATGGAAAAGGCATTCATATTTATTTCCTTACTGAGAAAACACTTTCTGATATTCAGAAAAGAGTCAACTCAGGTTACATCACAGGGAAAGACATCAAATGATAGGAAAGAAAACGCCAGCCACATACCTGTTGGAGGTCGTACTGTGGCGGTTTTGTATTGGTCTTTCTTTTTTTGGTGCTGTTTTTGATGTCGAGGTCACCTCGTTTCCGAATTGTCGGTTTGCCGCTCCGTTGCGGCGGCTGGTTGCCGCGACTGCCTTTCGTTGCGGCGGATACGGCCTGATCGCCGGCGCCAGCCCCGTCGTCGGAGCAAGGCAGCACCCCGTCCACAGCAGAACCCTCGTCGTCCGTCCCAGAGAACACCCGGAGCAGACGATCGACAACATCATTACGATTCATCGTAAAAGCACAGAATTCGATAATTCCAATCGTAATACAAGCAAAATCACTCAGAATTAAACAGCTTTGAAGCAATGCAATGCAAATCGCTCAAAGATCAAACTCTCTACAAAGGCGCCCAAACGATAGTGACGATGACGTAATCGGCACAAATGAATTAGAACACGGATATGACGTAATTCACATTTAAAACCCGGAAAATCATTAAAACGACTCAATTAATTTATAATTACCGATAACAACGCTTATTAAAATAATAAGATAAGGGCAATAATATTAGTGATGAAATATCGAATATATTTAATTAAGTTATAATGTTTGCCAGAGCTGTTCCTGGAGGACCGCTTCTGGAGTCTGTTAATTTGTATAGCGCCAACATATACTAACAAAGCATCAGCTGGTGATGTAGATACAACGCTGTCACATTATGTATGTTTGTATGTATGTGTATATGCACGTGTGTGGATGTATGAGTGTATCTATGTATTGTTAGATTCTGCTATATGCAGTAAGCTGTACTATATATATTTGATAGCAGCTCTAACACGTGTAAAGGTTATGAGACCTATTTACTCCACATCATGTGAGATGGAGGAGTGGCTGTCTAAGGAACCTTATAAAAGGCATGGATCCTTTTGGAAACGTCGCAATTGGGCCGTGGAAATTGTGGAGGCGAATTTGTGATCCAGTGGATCCTTTTTGGTATTGAAGACAAATTCTCCTTTTGAAGACGTTTGCCGATTCGAACCATGTCTGGTCCTGTCAGTCGTGTTCGGTGATGTGTTTCTTCTGCAGTGCTGCGTCTGTGTTCTACTGTAACGACAGGGTCGCGTATGTTAATCTTCTCTCCAATTCTTGTATTTTATCGTGTACGTTTTTGTTTCATTATATCGTTTATATTTTACGAAACTGTCTTTTTTATGACTCATTTAGCGAGAATCCATTTTCCCCTTAGAGTATCTAGGAGTTCGAACCATAGAGCCACGGGACTTGTAACAAATGGAGGCTCGTTCCGGTTTTTACTTTGCTTAGCTGGGTAAAGGTTTGGTGCACTGAGAGGAGTGATTAACTCGTTGGAGTGTGTATTTAGAGTTGATATTGAGTTTTTGTGATTTTGTACACTGAGAAAGTCATTGGACTGATCACGTGCGGATGTAAGTGCATGGTGGATAGTTTTGTATCTTTGAGGATTTTCAAGGTTTACCGTTGTCCAGAGACAATTAGACGCCAGCGTAGGAATTTGTGTGTCAATTTTGCGTGCGTTAAAGCGGTGCGCAAAATTCTGAAAGTATTGTAAAATGGCTTCACCAGGAACTTCGATAGTGTCGGTGTCATTAACGTCAGATGATATTGTGGAAATGTCGGTAGAAGATCTGAGAGTTGAAATGGATAAATTGGGTTTCGAATCTAAGGCGTTGACGAAAATTCAAATGCAAAAAGTTTTATTGAAGACTGTATCTCCGTCCGTCCCAAAAGAAGAACAATTGAAACTTAAATCAAAATCTGTAGAATTAAAAGCATTGAAGGAGTTGGAGGACAAGAAGGAACAGAGAGAGTATGAGCTTAAAAAGATGGAGATGGAACGAGAGGCGGAACAAAGGAAGAGCGAACGAGAAGCGGAACAGAACAAGCTGGCTATGGAATTGGAAGCGGAAATGAAAAGAAGAGAGTTTGAGGAAAGGAAATTACAGATAGAGAAAGATAGAGAAAGAGAGGTGGAAAGAGAAAGAAGAGATGGGGAGGAGAAGAAAATGCGTTGGGAAATGGAAGAAAGAGAGGCTCAGAGAAGGCATGAGTTAAATCTTAGAGGTTTAACCGTAAGTGTTACAAACATCGAAGAAACAGTAAGTGATACAAACTTCGAAGAAACAGTAAAAACATCGAAATTTCATTTTCCAACAGCTTTGAAATTAATACCTATGTTTGATGAAAAGAATATTGAGAATTTTCTGAGTTCGTTTGAAAAGTCAGCGGAGATACATAATTTTCCAAAAGATAAATGGGCAAGTTTATTGTCTACCAAATTGCAAGGAAAGGCTAGTCAGGTTTTTGCAGACTTGTCAATTGAGGATTGTCAAGATTATGAAGTTTTAAAGAAAGCTGTTTTGCTCGCTTATTCGAAAGTCCCTGAACACTACCGACAGAGGTTTCGTTCTTTGGTAAAAGGTGACCTTGAAACCTATTACAATTTTGCTTTTCGGCTGGGAATTCCATTTAATAGTTGGTTAAAAGGCGAGGAGGCGCTGGAAGATTTACCGAGATTATTAGAGGTGATCAAAATTGAACAATTCACTAAAAGTCTTCCGTCTGAGTTACATCGTTGGGTTATAGACCGTCGTCCAAGAAGTCTCATGGAATGTGCTAAGTTGGCGGATGAATTCACCGTGTTGTATAAAACGCAACGTGTGCAGACTTACGGAAGTCCGACCTTGGAGCGCTGTGCAAATTCGTTCGGTGGGCAAATTTATGAAACAAGAAATTTTCAAAATTCAAAGTTTAATGGTTCACATGGAAATGAGAAGAAGTCGTTTAAACGTGGGACTGGATCGAATAGTTTTTCGCCGTCGTTGAATTGTGCTTATTGTCATGGTACTCATCACATGTCGAATTGTTTCAAGTTAAGGAACAGATGGGGTCGGAATCTGTCACAGGGGCAGCAGTATTATGGTCAGTCACAGTCATATGGTCATAATGGAGGGCATTCAGGTCGGGGTGCAAATTCTTATGGACAATCATATCATACATACAATGAACCTGCTAGTATTCAGTTGGTGGATAATGGTTGTGTACGTGTGCGTACGAATGTGTCAGATATGGTACATGAGTGTTATAAGGTATTGGATGATGTACATGATCAGTATGGAGAATTTTGTCACGTGGGATTTGTCTGTGGTCCGAATCACTCGAAGCGTGCAGTGTCTTTATTGAGAGATACGGCTTGTTTGCAATCTGTAATTTCGAAGGAAGTTTTGAATGCTAATGAGTTTGTTGATACAGGCGAGACACGTTTGATTCAGGGTATATCTGGCCCGGCTTTTCGCGTACCGTTGGTTGAGGTGTGTATTGAGAGTGATCTTGTGAATGGCGTGTGTTTGTTTGGATTGTTAGATAGCATACCTTCACAGGTCGGAGTTTTATTAGGTAACGATCTTTGTGTCTGTGTGCCTAAAGCTGTTAATGTTGTGACGCGCGCTCAAACGAAGCGAGGCGTGAATGAGGTTCAGTCCAGCGTGGCGGATGATAGTCTTGGTGTAGATCTGCCGACGACAGATAGTGTACGTGATGAGGTGTGTATGGAGATGAATTCTGTTGACGATACATTTGTAGACGATACACATGGACATACAGATACAAATATAGAAGACAATGCATTGTATACAGAGGATGAAGTTGTGGACGTGTCTGATTTATATCTTGGTGATGATACGAATGATTCTGGTAATGGTATAGTTTCACGTAAACGCTTGATTGAGTTGCAACATGAAGACATAACATTGAAACAGATGTTTGACTCAGTTGTAAAGTTTGACGTTGAAGCAAATGATGTTGGATTTCATGTTGTAAATGGAGTGTTGATACGTAAATGGAAGGAAGAGAGTAGGCCTACAGGGATGGGCATTACTCAGATAATTGTCCCTAGAGTATTACGGCTTACATTGTTAAAGGTGGCACATAATATCCCACTCTCTGGTCATTTGGGAACGAAGAAGACTTATGATAGATTGTGTAGGCATTTCTATTGGCCTGGTGTACAGAAGGACGTTAGGGAGTTCTGTAGAACTTGCAGTATTTGTCAACGATTGGGAAAGGGTGTAAGGTTGAACAGAGCTCCTTTAATTAGTCTACCTGTCATTGGTGTACCTTGGAGTCGTGTGGCGATTGACATTGTTGGTCCGCTAAACAAGTGTAAAGTTTCGGGCAACAGATTTATCTTGACAATGATGGACTTGGCTACACATTACCCTTTAGCTTATCCGTTAAGAAAACATACAGCTATGGATGTGGGAAAGTGTTTGTTGCATGCGTTTGGTATGTTTGGGTTTCCTGACGAGATTCTTTCTGATTGTGGTTCAGAGTTCAATTCAGACTTAGAACAAGTTTTATTTCACGAGTTGCAGATAAAACACATAAATTGTTCTCCATTCAGACCTCAGACTAATGGAAATTTAGAAAAATTTCATGGGTGTATGAAAAATATGATCAAAGCAGCACTTGATGATAGTGATGATGATTGGGATGAAATACTTCCTTTGGTTTTGTTTGCTTATAGAGAAGTACCAGTTCAGGGTGTAGGATTTTCTCCTTTCGACTTGATGTTCGGCAGAAATGTTAAAGGTCCTTTGCAATTAATTAAGAATTCTTGGTTGAAGGATGATATTGTGTACGGTCTAAAGAAGACTAATATTATTGATTTTGTGTTGGACTTACGAACTAAGATACATGATTCGGTGCAAATAGCAAATGAAAATGAACATATTGCTAAGATGAATTCAAACGTTTTGTATGATAAAGATGCAAAAGCAGTTGAATTTCAGGAAGGTGATCATGTATTATTGTTGTTACCTTTGGTGGGGAAACCATTGCTGGCGAAGTTTTGTGGTCCATATGTGGTGGTTAAGAGATTGGGTCCAGTCGATTACTTGGTGAACACTCCTGATAGACGCAAGTCTCAAAGGGTAGTACATGTAAATTTGATGAGGAAATTTAATAAAAGGATGTTGTCTGATGATGTTGTGTCTCAGGTCAAAGATGTTTTACATGTGAAAGTGATTGAAGATAAGATGAAGGGTTCAGTGATCCAGCTTGTTAATTTGGAACATTTGGATTCACAACAGGCTAATGAATTAATTCAGTTGCTGTCTGATTTTGAGTCAAATTTCAGTGAGACGCCTGGTGTGACAACGTTGGTGAAACATCGGATCGAGTTGGTTGCGGGAGTGAAGCCTATTCAACAACGTCCGTATCGTTTGCATCCAGAGAAAGCACAGGTGGTACAAGACGAGATTCAGTCTTTATTAAAAGCTGGAATTATTCGGGAGAGTGATAGTCCCTGGGCTGCACCTATCTTATTGGTCCCTAAGCCTGGTGGTACTTATAGATTGTGCACGGATTTTAGGAAATTGAATGATGTTACGGTGCCAAATCCTTTTCCGATGCCACGCATTGAGACTTTGATTGATAGAGTGGGAGGTGCACGTGTCATGACGAAATTAGATATGACAAAAGGTTATTATCAGATAGCCATGGATGAGGATTCAATTCCTTTGACGGGTTTTGTGACGCCTAATGGTCATTATGAGTATTTACGTCTACCTTTTGGGCTTCGGAATAGTCCGGCTTCATTCAGTGCCTTAGTTAAGAAGGTTTTTGCTCGTTTGGAAGAATTCTGTGACGCATATTTAGATGACGTCATTATTTTCAGTGGTAGTTGGGATGCACACATGGTACACTTGCGCAGGGTGTTGGAGCGTGTTCGCGATGCTAATTTGACTTTGAATGTCCAGAAGTGTGAATTTGCGAATGCTGAGGTTGATTTCTTAGGGCATCATCTGAGCTTAAATTGTGTTAGGCCTAAAACGCAGAAGGTTGAGGTTTTGCTTAATTTTCCTGTGCCGAAGCATAAGAAACAGGTGCAATCTTTGTTAGGTCTTGCAGGATATTATCGAAAATTTTTGCCTCATTTTGCTGATATAACTTTACCTTTAACACAATTGTTGAAAAAGAATGTAAAGTTTGTGTGGTCAGTTGATTGTCAGAAAGCGTTTGTGGATTTGAAGTCTAGGTTGGCTTCTAGGCCTATCTTGCGTCCACCTGATTATACTAAGCAATTTTGTTTGGGGGTGGATGCTTCTCACTTGTGTGTGGGTAGTTGTTTGTTTCAGGTTGTGGATGGTTTGGAGCATCCGATCGCGTATTTGAGTCGGAAGTTGCGTCCTTACGAGATTGGCTATTCGACTGTAGAGAAAGAGGCGTTGTCTCTTGTGGTTGCTGTCAAGGCGTTCAGCGTGTACTTTGGCTCGTCTACGGTGCTTGTGTACACAGACCACAGTCCTCTCCAGTTTATAAATTCAATGCGGAATTCCAACCACAAATTGTTGCGATGGAGTCTTGAACTCCAGCTGTACTCCCTCGATATCCGACACAGGCCTGGGAAGTCCAATATTCTTCCAGATTTGTTGAGTCGACCTGCGTTCGCTTGAGTTGTTTTTGCGACGACGTTTTGGCGTTTGCGAGTTTGTGCGTCGTTAATTCGTGGCTAAGGCCGTTCTTTTAGTTTGGAGTCGGTTTTTCATTTTCGAGGTTTGGTAGAAATGTTTATGTGATTGTTGATAATTTGTGACTTTGTTGAAACTTGTGAAATTTATTTTTAGAGTTTCTTGTACAGTTTTCTATGGTAGTTTGAACATTTGGATAGTACGTTTGGAACTTTGTGGACTCGTTGCCTAAATTGCCTGAATTCATAGATTATTAGATGAATTTTGTTATAGAGGGGTTCTGTTTTCGCATTGGATCGTTGTACAGTTGTGTAATTTTGTATTTCCGCGTAAGAGGCTTTTGTTAGAGCATATTGAGATGTTTAGAAAGAGCTGGTGTATAGGTTAGTTGCTTTAGGATTGCGGTATCGTATCCTAACAGTTTGATTTTTGGATACCTGATTTGTAAAAGGCATTGATAGTTAACTCGTTAAGTTAGTAGGTTTATTTTTTTATTTTGTGTGCACTCGTGTCTAGGGGTTTGTTAGATTCTGCTATATGCAGTAAGCTGTACTATATATATTTGATAGCAGCTCTAACACGTGTAAAGGTTATGAGACCTATTTACTCCACATCATGTGAGATGGAGGAGTGGCTGTCTAAGGAACCTTATAAAAGGCATGGATCCTTTTGGAAACGTCGCAATTGGGCCGTGGAAATTGTGGAGGCGAATTTGTGATCCAGTGGATCCTTTTTGGTATTGAAGACAAATTCTCCTTTTGAAGACGTTTGCCGATTCGAACCATGTCTGGTCCTGTCAGTCGTGTTCGGTGATGTGTTTCTTCTGCAGTGCTGCGTCTGTGTTCTACTGTAACGACAGGGTCGCGTATGTTAATCTTCTCTCCAATTCTTGTATTTTATCGTGTACGTTTTTGTTTCATTATATCGTTTATATTTTACGAAACTGTCTTTTTTATGACTCATTTAGCGAGAATCCATTTTCCCCTTAGAGTATCTAGGAGTTCGAACCATAGAGCCACGGGACTTGTAACAGTATGTATACGAAAATATATATATATAATATATAGGCCTATGTTCTTTCTCATGGTCTAGAGGCATGAACCACAACCAGCCAATTTAGGTTAACATGCTACTTTAATGCAGACTGAGACATAAAATACAACACACACACACACACACACACACACACACACACGCACACGCACACGCACACACACGCACGCACGCACGCACGCACGCGCACGCACGCACGCACGCACGCACGCACACACACACACACACACACACGCACGCACGCACGCACGCACGCACACACACACACACACTTCATCACACACACACACACACACACACACACACACACACACACACACACACACACACACACACACACACACACACACACACACACGGCGGCGGCGACCAAAACTTAAAACTATCGAAGAGAAGGACAACTGGTTGAAAACTAACAAGGGTCATCGTCAAACGAAGACAAAAACTTTGTCTAGTTGACAGAAACAAAAGACTTGAACCCAGTTAGAGCCTTATAAGCATTTCCCGCCAAATGATTAAACGGCGTAATGTAAATGTATACGTTTTTACACAGCGACCGTATGGCCTCGACCCTGCTCATCTCTCAATGAACTGATCTGGTGAGATCCTTCACCACCGCTGTCCGTTTGAATAAGCGCCACGCCATTTAAGGTCCTCGTGTACGGACCGTGCTAGCACGAGATTTAAATCACTGAAATAAGCCGCCTTACGGAAGCAAACCGCGATTCGCAAGCTCTCTTACACAGAGGAGTATGGGACGCAGCCTACTCTGTTACCGATGTAGCCATCGGTTTGGGGCGTAAGACCTACATACGCATCACTGCACTCAGTTAAACTACTCGCTGTATACGATATATAAATATATATATATATATATACACGTATACGTATACATGCATGTATGTATACGTAATGTAATGTATAAACCATTTATATAGCGCATTTCGGTACCTCACAAAAGCGCTGCTATCGGACTCATCTAAACAACGTCGACTACAGGTAATCAGAAAATGTGTTTGGCTGAAATAAATCGAAACAGTGCGTTTCATTACAGGAGAGATGTTTCCAAGAGGAAGAAGGTTCGATGCGAGTCATGCGACCATGCAGGGCGACTCGTATACCTGGAATGCCAAGGCTCTTTGATGTATGCCGGCGCGGTGCCAACCACCGCAGATCGTCATGTATCTAATGACATCACTATCTATAATTAGCAAGCATCAGTCGATGGCACTGGCCAGTCGTGAGGAAAGGCGTTACAAGGCGAGAGCTCTGACTAATCGGATATGGTGCCCCACTTGCATGTATGTTTGTATATGTATGTATGTATGTATGTATGTATGTATGTATGTATGTATGTATGTATGTATGTATGTATGTATGTATGTATGTATGTATGTATGTATGTATGTATGTATGTATGTATGTATGTATGTATGTATGTATGTATGTATGTATGTATGTATGTATGTATGTATGTATGTATGTATGTATGTATGTATGTATGTATGTATGTATGTATGTATGTATGTATGTATGTATGCATGCATGTATGCATGCATGTATGTATGGATGTATGTATGTATGTATGTATGTATGTTTGTATATGTATGTATGTATGCATGTATGACTGTAGGTAACTATATACTTATTATAGCGCCTCATAAAAGCGCTTCCTGTGCCAATCTATATGGTGTAAAATGTCATTAAGACAGAAATGTCATCAGCAAACAAGACAATGCACAGAAAACTTGAAGAGTTACCAAATAGCGCGGCCACGCAAACACGTAGACCACACCAACCCATTCCCATCAACAGGTTATAGACGGCATGTACACTGTATATGCATGATCATGGGCGTCCGCATGGGGGGCAAATGCTTCCTCTGGATTTTGCGCATATTTTACAGAAATTAAATCTTCTGACTATTATGATTATTACAACAACAGTCCCAACACGATTTTTAATGCGAAAAAAACACCTAATTATTTAGGTAAGTCCTTGACCATTATTTATTTTAAAGCTGCAGGAAACGGGATCCTACTCCCAGAACGCTAACAGCAGGCGACATATCACGTCATGCTTCCCCCTAATCGCGGGAGTGAGCACCGAGGGTGACGCGATCGGTCGCTTTCGGCACCATCGTTAGTCGCCGTGCCAACAATTTAAAACTTTGCTCCCCCACTACAGAAATTCCTGCGGACGCCCATTTTTACACATGATCGGTAAAAACATTTTTGTATGCATGATTGAACGTGAGCATTGTAAGTATGACTGTACGTGTAAGCTGGATGCTACTTTAGACATGCGCCTACAGATGGGATACCGTACCGTCCAGTCGAAAAGTGGGGTACGGGTACCCCTCATGCCCCCAAAACATTACGCCTATCCAGTACACCGTGTGTTCTAAAAATGTCCTAGTAGCTGACAATGTGCAACGAAAGACCGCCTAAACATGAAACCATATGTCAGTTAGGCCTATATGTGTATTCATTTATACATGTACATAATCCATACATACATATACATAAAGGCCTTCGTACGTGCAGACACACATAGGATACATACGTGCATACATAGATACATATAAATACATACATGCATACATGCATACACACATACGCATAAATGAAGAAGTACATACGTGCACGTAAATGCGTAGATATACATACACACACACATATAATACTACTAAGCGAGAATCACAAGGCATAGAAGTTCCCAGAATATTAAATCAGCATGGATTTGAACCTCGACCTCTCGATTGACAGCTCGTCAATTACTAAATCTATAGGCCTATCGTGAACCTTTCATCTGAAAAGTCTGGCTTTGGTCGGATTGAGACAATGGAAAACAAACAGTAAAATAAACGTCCGTGACCTATTAGGCTAAACGCAATCTTATTTTTTAAATCTTGTAGTTTTTTATGTAAATTGTTTACTTTGTTATGTTTATTCAATCAATCAATCGATCAATCAGTTAATCAATCAATCAATCGATCGATCAATCGATCAATCAATCAATCAATCAATCGATCACTCAGTTAATCAACTCTTAAATTGATCTAAGAAACTCTAGCACATCAAATATCACAGACAGTGCAGGCCTACAACTAACTGGCCGTGGGTTTCAAAAGGTGAACTCAGAAAGGACCAACGCATCTGCTTCTTCAATATTTCTAACATTTTGACTTTTCATCTTCCTAATTCAATGTAGCAAACACTGTTTCCCGTCCAATAGTCAACTGTCCTAACAATAAGGAAGCCGCTTAAATGTATTGCCATACCTTTTCCAATACGTTACCTTACGACGCGTACTCCCCTTATATATCTTACCTTACGTTACCCTACCTGTAGAATGCACAGGCAGAGGCGTCTACACCATAGAAACCGTGGAGCAAATGCTCCATCCAAGAAATAGAGGGGAAGATATGTCAATGTGTGTGCCACCATTTTAGGGGGAAGAGGAAGAGGGAGGGGGGAAAGAGGGGAAAGGGGAAGTTGCTTCAATGACTTAGGGGGGATAGACGCCCCTGTGCACAGGCATATGCATTGTCTGGCATGAAAGAAAATCGTTTGCTGTCAATTCATAGTAGGCCTATTGTCGTGTCCAGATGTACGGCACGGACTCGACGATTGTGTTTTTATCCAACCAAAACATTTGATTCATATACGCGAGCAACTGAGCTGCAGTGGCGGGTGCGACTTATCGAGGTCATTGTCCATTAGGACAACGTCTTCCAGTCTTATAATAAGATGACGATAAAGACAGTGGATGCCAATCGCAGATCTAATTTACTTTCCATTGCACCCAACGGACAGAATGGAATGGACGGCAGAAAAGCCAGACACATACAATGCACCCTGCAGATAAATATCGAACTGACACTAAGTCAATAATTCAGATACATCTATAAAATATTTTCCATACATACATACTTACGTAGTTACATATATATATACATACATACATGAGACTATATAATGCATATATATTGTACATACATACATGCACGCGTACATATATAAACATGCTTTTTTATCAGACAGAAAGACATATATATATATATATATATATATATATATATATATATATATATATATATATATATATATATATATATACCGGTCGTAGGCCCTACATACTTAATACTTTGTACTTTTCATACATATAATATTATAGGAGGGCTAATAAACGCTGATGGCAGCAACGAAAAAGATATACAAAGAAGAATTGGACGCACTTTACAAGCATTTGGAATAATGAACAGGATATGGAGGAGCAAAGAATTAACAAAGAAAACTAAGACAAAAGTATATGAGACAATGACACAACCCGATATGGATCTGAATGTTGGACAATGCGAAAACAAGATGAGAGAAGAATTCTTAGAGCCTACAGCAGAAATGAATTGGCTGCTGAAAATCGCAGGGATTTCAAGACTACAGAAAATAAGAAACGATGACATAAGACAATTATTACGAATCAAAACAACTCTGCTAGACAAAGTCGTTCAACGAAGACTCCGATGGTTTCGACATGTAGGGAGAATTGCCAGTTGACCGAAACCCACACAGTGCACTACATGAAAGATTAGAAGGCAAAAGACTCAAAAGCAGAACAAGTCTACGCTGGATAGATAATATAAATGAGGACACAACATCACTTGGACTAACATTAAGGGGGGCAATAGACTTGACAAATGACCGAGGACAATGGAGATCATTTATTCGTACCCATCGCCGCTAAATGGCTGGCGTCAGGAACTGATGATGATGATGATGATGATGATGACATAAATACAAAAATGGCAGACAGAAAGACATAAATTGGACAGAAAGACACACATACATACATACACACCAGACAGAAAGACTGAGACAGATCTAGACAGAAACAAATAGACATAGATCTTTGTGGGGAGGACAGAGAACGAGAGAGAGAGAGAGAGAGAGAGAGAGAGAGAGAGAGAGAGAGAGAGAGAGACAGACAGACAGACAGACAGACAGACAGACAGACAGACAGACAGACAGACAGACAGACAGGCAGGCAGGCAGGCAGGCAGACAGACAGACAGACAGGCAGACAGACAGAAAAACACACGAAAAGAAAAAGAATAAAGACAGGTGGAGACGAAGAGACGAAGACAAAGCTCAGAATGATATTATGATACTTTCTGGAGTGCAATATCCGTTAAGTACAACAGCTCCATTAGATACATGATATATCTTCCGAGTCTCAATCGATCATTTTTCAGGCGTTAAACTACAAAGTAATCATCAAGAGTTATTCGACGTGTAAAACAATTTATACTGCTCTTCTATAAGTGCCAGAGTATAACCCCACTTTGCACGATAGGTTTAATTGCACGGCCCCCTGTGCAATTAGAGGTCAAAGTTCACGTCACTCACCCATCCATCTGCTATTAAATGTATGAAATGCGAGTACTTTGTGGAATTCCTCGATCCTCGTCGTAAGCACCGTTTTATTGTTGTGAACTTCGCAGTGGTTTTTACTCAAGCAGTGAATTTTTCATTCAGAATAATAACCAAATTCGATAATCATATCTATAAAGTTGAATATAAAAAATAAATATTTCAAAAGTTGTCAGCACATCAATTAACTCAAGCACATCGCGCCATCTCATGTAGGTAGCCTAGGGGATCATTCTCCTGAAATAGTCTTCCATGACACGTACACATGAGACAGACACGGATAATCGTATATAAATTCAAGAACTGGCAAGTGTTATGCGATTTAGGAAGAAAAATATCATATTATTTTCAATAACATAATCAAAAACCATTAGTTACTGAATGATCTCTTATGCTATCTTCGCATCACGTATAATATTTGTTTGCGTCCAGCTCTTTTGGTTAAGTCATCATTAATTGCGGACGAATTAATCATTCGGCATCGGTCTCTTTAATGTGAATGGTCGATGCTAAGAGATTATCATTTGATGATGATGATGAAGATGATTGTGATTCGGATGATGACAGCTGTAACCATAGCGACGATTGGTAATGCGTAGATTGATTTCGGTAGACGTTCAGACGATGATAAACTGCTGCTGCAGCAGCCCAAGGCAGAATTCTTCCTATCAACGGATCAGACGCGGATGCGACGTGGAAGAGTATTGAAGAAGCAGCGGCAAAGAGAGATGATAGAGGAAAAGAATGTAAAAGAGAATAGAAAGAAGGAGGCTGTAGCCAAAACGAGGGTTGTGAGAAGCAGGATGAAGAGGGGAATCAGTGTTTTCAGTTGGAAGCGAACATCGAAGAATGAGAGAGAAACGGAATCATATGAAGAGAGAGAGACAGACAGACAGACAGAGACAGACAGAGACAGAGAGAGATAGAGAGACAGAGAGACGGAGAGACAGAGAGACAGAAAGACAGAGACATAGAGAGAGACAGACAGACAGAGACACAGACAGACAGAGACACAGACAGTCAGAGACAGACAGACAGAGAGAATCCTACAAGAGTCGGAAGTATTGCAGTAAGACGTCGTAACATGAAGCGAATGCGACTTGGAAGGCGGGAGGAATAGAAGTTCCGAGGAGGAGTAGGAGAAGGTGAGGTGAAAGAATAGGAGTAGGAGAAGGGAAGGAGGAGGAGAATGGGAGATTAAGAGAAAGAGTAGGAGGAAGAGGAAGACAAGGAGAGGAGGAGGGAAAACAGCAAATGGATGACATAAAATACAGAGACTAACATAGTCTTCAAACACAAACAGATGTGCTCAATTTTGAGCGTCTTTACTACTTCGGGCGACTTTAACCAGTAGGCTTAGTTTGGTTATACTCAGGACTGGTGCTGATGACAATAAATCAGAGTGAATCTCCTTACAGATTTTATTTTATTTATGGTTACTGTTGTAGTTAGTATTATTTTTTAGTTACAGTTATAGTTATAGTTACTTAATTTTAATTTTAGATAGTAGGCCTACTTAGCTACAATTAATTCCAAGCGAAATTGCCTACAGACCCTGAATACAAGACGCTCCAAAATGCCTTACTGCTGGTGGGTTAATTCACAAATCCAAAATCCGGGTTATTACTTGTAGCGGATTTTCACGTTCTCGTGTTAAATTGTCGATATTGCACTTTTTATTTTTGTAACGAAAATAACGATGAATTTTCGTTAGTGTTATTTTCGTTATAGTTATAGTTAATGATTTTTTATTTACAGTTTTAGCCATCGTTAATGAAATCATTTTATTTTCGTTTGACATTTTCGTTACCGTTAAGTTTAACGAGAATCACACTGCAATAAATAAGTAAGCTTATACCCAGTTTGAAATAACCAAAATCTCTTAGGTAACTGCCATATTTTAATTATTTTCAGCCTTTAACTTAACACTGCAACTCATTTAGTAGTTGTGGTGATGAAACCACGTCCTCCCAGTCCCAGTAATCGATTAGTTATTACCCAATGTTGGCGTGGGCATCAATGCTTGTGAATCGACAGGGCTAATGACCTGGGGCTAATGACCTGGGGCTAATGACCTGGGGCTAATGATCAGCTGGGGCAACATGGCTTCTCACTCTTGTTTGTGGGCCAGAGACAAATCGATGCACAGATTCTATTCGCTGGCTGCGGCGTGCGTAGGTGATCAACAGGAAGTGCGGCCCAGGTAAGAACTTCAAAGTGGTCGCCGACTGTCGATGATAATTAACTGGCTAACCAGAGCGGCCGACTGAAAAGAACCGAGCACGTGGCGTCCTCTGTGCGTCGGCGCTGAAGTGTGCATCCGATACCACTTCCGGTGCGACTTCCTCAGGCGACCTCACGCGGAGTCGTTTATGTCATTTCACAACAACTCCGTACGTGAAATGATGTCAACAGAGGGCGTTTCTTATGGTCATACATGGTTTTGAAGTTCAACGTTAAATGCGACACACACACACCTACACACACGCACAAATACACACATACATGCACACACACGCACACACATACACACACGCACGCACACGCACACACAGACAGGCGCACCAGCACACGCCTACACACACCTACACACACACACACGCACAAGCACACAAGCACACACAGGCGCACCAGCACACACCTACACACACACATACACACACACAAACACACACACACACATGGGAGCAAACAAGACCATGTGAAATGGAGTTGTTTGCTATTGTCGTGGTTGTTGACATCTTCAGCAGCCGCAGCTGTATTGTTGCTCTGATCACTGGTCTCCATCTCAATCTAAAGATCAATGTACTCATCATCACCATCATCATCATCATCGTCGTCGTCGTCGTCGTCGTCTTAGTCGTTTCTCTGGCCAGTGAAATTTCGACCAAAGGATTTTTGATTCTTAGCTACGTTTTCACTTGAGGCGACTCTGTGCAATGTGATAACGGAGTCATTGAAGTCATTAGATTACACCATTAGTAGTAGTAGTAGCAGTGATATTTTACTTCTAAAAATAATTCCTAATTCAGTTCTAATTCAGTTCTGAGCTCTTGAATTTTACTTCTAATTCTGATTTTACTTCACAAATAATTTTACTTATCATTCCTATTTTAGTTCTCAAATAATTTTACTTCTTATTTTAGTTTTCCAAATAATTATTAATTTCCGCGCTGTAAAAGTACGCTTGCACAGAGAAGCACACAAAACTTGTTTCGAGAAAGGAAAACACTGTTTGAAGTAAAACAAGGGGTGAAACGTTAGTCTAACAATGCAGCATCATATATAGGCTATCGCAGAGAGCTGCTTCTAAGAAGGCAATCTTGAAGAGGTCCTATATAAATTAGCAGCACAAAATAAATAAATAAACACAAACAAACTACCTGATAATTTGAATTGTTATCATTTTTTAATACGGAACGAAGGATTATCTAGTATCAGCGTAACCGGGTATATATAGCAGGCCCGTAACCACAGGCAAAATCAAGACGAGGCAAATCGCTCCCCGACCTCTGCCCCCTCCTGTCCTCTCCGCTTCCCTATCCTTACGTCCCCTCAATTATTGTCCCGTTCCGCATCCGCCCTATCCCCTGCTTTACCCTTCCCAAACCCTCCCTAACCCCTTCCCTTTAATTGACACATTGATACAACACTAACAATAAGAAGTTAAGATTTCTGGAACTAATTAAGTGGTTGATTGATCGTTGATTATGATTGGTTGATTAATCGTTGATTTTGATTGGTTGATTGATCGATGACTTTGATTGGTAGATATATCGTTGATTTTCATTCGTTAACATATCGTTGATTTTGATTGGTTGTTTGATCGTTGATTTTGATTGGTAGATGTATCGTTAATTTTGATTGGTTGATGTTTCGTTGATTTTGATTGGTTGACGTTTCGTTGATTTTGATTGGTTGATTGATCGTTGATTTGATTGGTTGATTGATCGTTGATTTTGATTGGTTAATATATCGTTGATTTTGATTGGTTGAAGCTTCGTTGATTATGATTGGTTGATGTTTCGTTGACTTTGATTGGTTGATGTTTCGTTGATTATGATTGGTTGATGTTTCGTTGATTTTGATTGGTTGATTGATCGTTGATTTTGATTGGTTGATTGATCGTTGATTTTGATTGGTAGATATATCGTTGATTTTGATTGGTTGATGTTTCGTTGATTTTGATTGGTTGATGTTTCGTTGATTTTGATTGGTTGATTGATTGTTGATTTTGATTGGTTGAAGCTTCGTTGATTCTGATTGGTTGATGTTTCGTTGATTTTGATTGGTTGATGTTTCGTCGATTATGATTGGTTGAAGCTTCGTTGATTATGATTGGTTGATGTTTCGTTGATTTTGATTGGTTGATCTTTCGTTGATTATGATTGGTTGATGTTTCGTTGACTTTGATTGGTTGATGTTTCGTTGATTATGATTGGTTGATGTTTCGTTGATTTTGTTTGGTTGATGTTTCGTTGACTTTGATTGGTTGATGTTTCGTTGATTATGATTGGTTGATGTTTCGTTGATTTTGATTGGTTGATTGATCGTTGATTTTGATTGGTTGATTGATTGTTGATTTTGATTGGTAGATATATCGTTGATTTTTATTGGTTGAAGCTTCGTTGATTATGATTGGTTGATGTTTCGTTGACTTTGATTGGTTGATGTTTCGTTGATTATGATTGGTTGATGTTTCGTTGATTTTGATTGGTTGATCGTTGATTTTGATTGGTTGATTGATCGTTGATTTTGATTGGTAGATATATCGTTGATTTTGATTGGTTGATGTTTCGTTGATTTTGATTGGTTGATGTTTCGTTGATTTTGATTGGTTGATTGATTGTTGATTTTGATTGGTTGAAGCTTCGTTGATTCTGATTGGTTCATGTTTCGTTGATTTGATTGGTTGGTGTTTCGTTGATTTTGATTGGTTGATGTTTCGTTGATTTTGATTGGTTGATGTTTCGTTGATTATGATTGGTTGATGTTTCGTTGATTTTGATTGGTTGATTGATCGTTGATTTTGATTGGTTGATTGATTGTTGATTTTGATTGGTAGATATATCGTTGATTTTGATTGGTTGATGTTTCGTTGATTTTGATTGGTTGATGTTTCGTTGATTTTGATTGGTTGATTGATTGTTGATTTTGATTGGTTGAAGCTTCGTTGGTTATGATTGGTTGATGTTTCGTTGACGTTGATTGGTTGATGTTTCGTTGATTATGATTGGTTGATGTTTCGTTGATTTTGATTGGTTGATTGATCGTTGATTTTGATTGGTTGATTGATTGTTGATTTTGATTGGTAGATATATCGTTAATTTTGATTGGTTGATGTTTCGTTGATTTTGATTGGTTGATGTTTCGTTGATTTTGATTGGTTGATTGATTGTTGATTTTGATTGGTTGATTGATCGTTGATTTTCATTGGTTGAAGCTTCGTTGGTTATGATTGGTTGATGTTTCGTTGACTTTGATTGGTTGATGTTTCGTTGATTATGATTGGTTGATGTTTCGTTGATTTTGATTGGTTGATTGATCGTTGATTTTGATTGGTTGATTGATCGTTGATTTTGATTGGTAGATATATCGTTGATTTGATTGGTTGATGTTTCGTTGATTTTGATTGGTTGATGTTTCGTTGATTTTGATTGGTTGATGTTTGGTTGATTTTGATTGGTTGATGCTTAGTTGATTTTGATTGGTTGATTGAACGTTGACTTTGATTGGTTGAAACTTCGTTGATTCTGATTGGTTGATGTTTCGTTGATTTTGATTGGTTGATGTTTCGTTGATTTTGATTGGTTGATGTTTCGTTGATTTTGATTGGTTGATGTTTCGTTGATTATGATTGGTTGATGTTTCGTTGATTTTGATTGGTTGATTGATCGTTGATTTTGATTGGTTAATTGATTGTTATTTTGATTGGTAGATATATCGTTGATTTTGATTGGTTGATGTTTCGTTGACTTTGATTGGTTGATGTTTAGTTGATTTTGATTGGTTGATTGAACGTTGACTTTGATTGGTTGAAGCTTCGTTGATTCTGATTGGTTGATGTTTCGTTGATTTTGATTGGTTGATGTTTCGTTGATTTTGATTGGTTGATTGATCGTTGATTTTGATTGGTTGATTGATCGTTGATTTTGATTGGTAGATATATCGTTGATTTTGATTGGTTGATGTTTCGTTGATTTTGATTGGTTGATTGATCGTTGATATTGATTGGTTGAAGCTTCGTTGATTCTGATTGGTTGATGTTTCATTGATTTTGATTGGTTGATGTTTCGTTGATTATGATTGGTTGATGTTTCATTGATTTTGATTGGTTGATGTTTCGTTGATTACGATTGGTTGATGTTTCGTTGATTTTGATTGGTTGATTGATCGTTGATTTTGATTGGTTGATTGATCGTTGATTTTGATTGGTTGATATTTCGTTGATTTTGATTGGTTAATTTATCGTTGATTTTGATTGGTTGACATATCGTTGAGTTTCATTGGTTAATTTATCGTTGATTTTGATTGGTTGATGTTTCGTTGATTTTTATTTAGGGAAACTGTGGGTCTAGGGAAATTTTTAGATACTGTAGATGCTTGTAGGTGAGCTTTGGAATATTTTAAAGCCAATAAAAGCAGTCAATATTAGCAGGATTTTGCGATGCCTAAATATGTTTTGGAATGTTCTGTAAAAGCCTGTCTGCAACTATGATCGTATCTGAAGCCGAAGCAAATTTTCGAAGTAAACATTAAATTTTTGAGGATTTTTGCAGGACTCAAATTACGTTATTCAACTTGTTCTATCTTTTAAGATGTATCAACACATTAAATTTCCATCAACGCTGCTGGCAAATAGACAGTTGCCATCGGCATTCACAGTATTTATAAATGACATTTGCTGCATAACTTTCATCAGTTTTACGGTCTTAATTGTTTCTTCTTATTCGAGAAACTGAAATTTTCTATTGTTTCAGTCAGGAAACTGAACTGAAGTTTAGACTGACTCTGTAGTCGTTTTAGGCTATAGGTTGTCGACTCATCATGACGTTGTCCTGTAGCCGACTAAGTCTTCCAATCATAGCTTACTTTCAGTTATTTCTTAAACTTGTTTTATAATAATTATTATTTTAAAACAGATAGCTAATCTTTCAATTTTTTTCGATTCCCGGAACGTACGAAAGAAAAGAAAATGATGATTTGAAATTGTATAGGCTTGTTCCATGGTTACCCAGAATGCGTTCGTACATACAAAGGTCATTAAAGGTAACTCATTGATATTATTTAGGTCAGACGCTTGCAGAAGAAGCCAGGCAAGGAAATGAAATACTCTATTACTCTTTACACGATATCTTACATGTAATTCTCATGTCGAAGTAAGACGAAGCATGCCTCGTCTTGCCTCGTCTTGAGAATTACGACTCGTCTGGCCTTTTACTGGTTACGGGCCTGCCGGGTAGGCCCTACTGTGTGGACAACCAAATCCAAACCGCAGTGCAGTCGCTGATGGAATTCATTCGAGTCGTTCGGCCACGTGACGGTGCGATGTTGAAAACAATTTGGTAAGCAATTAAGTGGGACAATCATTAGACAACGAAGACCAAAGATAGTAGATTTTGACCTAAATCGAGAGTGGTATGTGCAGCGTTTTCATCTCAACCGAAGTTTTCCAATAAATCATGTGTTTGGATCGCGTGCAATTTTACTCGCCTTCGTCCAAACTTAAGCACCACAAGAAGTAAAATGATTTTAGTTCTGAAAATAATTCCTAATTTCGTTCGGCAAATAATTCCTAATTCAATTCTTAATTTCGTTTCTGCTGCTGAAATTATTCCTACTTTTACTTCTAGTTTTCGTTAACGAAATCATTTATTTTTACTTCTAATTTTAGTTTTCGTTAACGAAAATATCACTGAGTAGTAGTAGTAGTAGCAGCAGCAGCAGCAGCAGCAGCAGCAGCAGCAGCAGCAGCAGCAGCAGTAGCAGTAGTGGTAGTAGTAACAATAATAGCAATAATAATATATAATTATTTTAAATTCCTGAGGAATCCCAGGTACCTTCGCGGCAAAAATAATAATACTGATAATATTAATTAACTTCTATCGCGCCGGTGTCTAATGCGCAAGGCATCAACCGATGGCACATCAAAACCAAGCCATAGTCAGGTCATAATCCAGAAGGTCAGTCCGTTTGACGGAGAGACACCCTATGGTGGATACCAGGGACGCCGCCAGGCTTAAAAAATTGGACCCACACCCTTCCCGTCTCCTCCTAGCCACACTCGTCCCCTCTCTGCCACTCGTAGTCATACACTGAAAATGACTCAGAGTGACTCATAAAAGTAGGCCTACAGTATAACACATGCATATGATGTCTCATGATATTATTTATACATACTGTACGGTAAACCAAATTACACAGTGAAATTGTCAAATATATCGATGCGATGCCTAATCCTTGTGTGGATTTGATTTGGTGTGTGGACGCACGTGCGTCCAGTGCGTCACGCTGCCGGCGCCCCTGGTGGATACGAAATTTCTAAGAAGTAAGTAAGAGGTAATATATCTCTTCAGACTGGAGGGAAATGTATACGTCCTGCATGGGATGCCACAGCAACTCACATTTCGCAGCAGAGCTTACATAATCTCTCATCGTTGCAGCCTGCGCAGGTTCAGAGCCGAGCAAGCTGCGATCCATCCAAACACAGTCTAAGTACTTGGTATTGCCCCTCAATCCATGTCTTCGTACCCATTGCTTTAAAACACCTTGGTTCAATCAACTGTTCATTTGGGTGCAAACCACTTTATCTTCACGCTTGTTGTAATAAATCTACGTTTTGTTGCATCTTTGCCTCTCAGATTTATGGTTTACAGCTTCTCGGAGTATAAGTCCCAAAGGGCAAGCATTCCGTTATAAACGACATTTACTGATAACGAAAACATTTAGCAAACGAATCGTACAAATTCCCAGCCCGCTCGTGATATATAGGACTCAAGCCAATGGCAGTTGGCTCAAAAGTTATTGGTTAGTTTATTATTGATGTGGTACATGTGGAAGAACTCTCATGATGCAAGAGATCTGTTAAAGAAAAGCCCCTTTAGAACTCCAGGGTCTGACAGTCAGTCGCTGGATGGAGAGAGTGGCGCGCGGGCACTTGGCTCCGTCTGCATGCCAGTGCTTTACGTTGGGTTGTCGCTGGGTGGTTTATGCCCGTGACGCAGTAGATTTGCCTCGACGGCGGCTGAAACGGTCAGTTCAATAATTCAGCGTCTTTTAATTCGTGTGGGCGCAGTTGTTCAGCGGTCAAGTTTCTCTAGATCTGGAATGTCCGAGGAACGTCTTTCTTATCAGATGGGACGCAGATGACGCAGTCAGACGCCGGCAGCACCGGAGAAAGGCCGGGATTTTCTAAAGAGACGGTGGCAGAGAACGGACAAAAAGACTGACGGAAGAGGAAGAGGTACAGAAACGAATGCAAATCTAGAGGAAGTTCCATTCAGTGCTCAATCGGAAGATTCGTTGTCATCCTTCAAATCAAGGCAAAATATCCGACAAAAGGTTTGTTAGCACAGGCAGACAACCATACAGATGGACAGATAGATATACATGCATACATACAGACATACGTACATACATACAGACACACACACAGAGAAAGACACACAGACAAAAAGACACATACAGACAGACACACAGATAGACAGACAGACAGACAAAATGACAGACAGACGAATTTCGTGTGTATTTGTTATATATATATATATATATATATATATATATATATATATATACGCTATCCACATCCACACACTTCGACCTTTAATGCGTATTGAAAGATGGTGGATGCCAGAGGGGATTTGTGAAGTCGACATAAATTGTTGTCTGTCCTATGACCCATGTTGATAATGACAGACTCGAGATTTATGTTGACTCCACGAATCCCGGTTCTGCAGTTAATACACTGATGCGGTTCTGACTGTGGAATAAATTAATACACGGATTACATATCAGGGTCTAGAGTTGCTATGCAGAGCGTCACCTCTCGTATTCCCCTAGTGTGTAATTCGCAGATCCAGACTGCGTACTCTCTTCTAATCCAACGCTCCATTTCGCCTGATTTAAGAGCCACTTAGAGGGAAGATCTTTGCCCGTTTAACATCAACATCTGCCAACACGAGACACATTTGTAGCTATGTAGTTCTAACTCCAGTACAGGCACAGATTGTCTGATAACCGAGAAACGTCTAAGTCTAATAGACCGTAATGAGGTCTTTGATACTGACTATAGAATGGAATGTCTGGCTGTATGCCACGGTCACTGTTTCTCTGGTTCACAAGCACTAAATAGCGCATCAAATATTTTTTGATTTTACGATTTCTACTTTTGTGAGTCATTGGCGGATGATGTGACCGCACAAGAGGACGCATACGACGTTCTAAAAACCTGATAGACTAATATCTTTAAAATTCTTCTTTATTATAATAAGTTCTAGCTCGGGGAAAATTTCACTCTCCAACTTCAGACCTTGTCCACTCTTGCTAGCGTTTTTACATGTAGGCCTAACCTTAGTTACATTTTGACATGAATTAATGTGTCAAGAGGATTGTAGGATGTCCCTGCTCATGTTCACTTGCTCTTTGGCTGGGTTGGGGTAGAGCGCTTGAGTGGACTTCTTAAACAGACGCATACTAATTATGCTTGCTTGATGTAGCGAGCACAGTATGAAAGAAAAAACTTAAAATTGTGCGGTGTTCAATAAATCGATAAATGACAACGTAAAAATAAGTAAGTAAATCAATCAACGGATCAACCGGAGCTCTTTCCTTCTTACCTGGTGATAAATTGTTTTCGATTTGGAACCATATGCACTGCGTCAATCTCTCTTTTTTGTGGACAGGGTGAGGGTGGGAGGATGACCAAGGTAATCAGGACGTACGCCTCGTCAAGTGTGTTTCCACTTGAGCTCCAATCGGTTCCAGTCATGCAGAATAAAGCGATGATTTCGACGCATCCATGCATGCAAGCGCTGCTGCGGACATTTTCACGGCTATCAGAGACACTGCGTCCATCATCAGTTGAGCAATGAGCTTCCACAGAAAAAGGCGCTACGTAAATGTTCACTTACAATGATTACACATATACGGCATGACGTAGACCTTTCGTCTGCATTCTTTCAATATTTGTTGTTTCCTGATAGACATGCTACAAGCGTAAAGGTTATTTCTCTCTCTGTTTGTGAGTGTTTCAGACTGCCTATATAGGGGAGACTGGGGCATGATGGGATACATGTTAAAGTTTCCCGTTATGCCCCGCTATCCCATTATGCCACAGTCTCCTCTATATATGCTGAATACGTGCGAATCTGGCGAATTTCCGAGTTCTCTCCGGCACCTTTTTCAGCTACTAAATTTTTTTATTTATTTTAATAATAAAAACAATAATATTCAGATATTTTAATTTAATTTCAGTGTTGTGAACTGTTTTCAGTGTTTATGGAGACCTCTCCCAACCCCAATCCCGTTTTTTCTCTGGATTTTAGCCCTTCCATAATTGTTCAGTTCCGGAACCTATTGTTCAGTTCCGGAACCTTTTTTTTCGAAAAAGCACTGGATGAAATATATTGATATTTAGGAACTTCAACATCATCTAGGCTAGCGTACAGAGTATAAGACTATCTGATTAATTTCTCTTGAAGCGACGCTGTATACCTTTCATGAACACAAATTGCAATTAGCCTAGAAACTCAAACATCTGATGACTGTTTTTCCAGGATGTGGAAATTGCGTCAGTTTCGTGCCCAACAAAAAAAATATTGAATATTGTCAGGTCTCTCTCCCTTCTTTTGTATTCCTAGCTATCTGTAAATCACTCACAAGTCCATTCAAATATTCGTTCTTTCTTCTGTTCATTGGCTCATTACGTTCTTACGCTCTGGGCATGCGATACAAATTGCAAATAAGATTTATGTAGCGTTCATCGATTTTCTTCAAGCTTCAATTCAGAAAATACGGGAACATCATTTACGACACACGCCGACTACATCCATTCATCCTTCGACAATAATAACCCACCATCCAAAGCCTACACAAAAGCATCGTTCTCCAGCTCAGAGCAGCTGCAATTCGAAGCCACTATATGATCTCTAGGCCTACGCGGAGGTCTTTGTTCTGGACCGTTGTCAGCCCATACAACAATTAAGCCTAATTGTTGATCTAATAATTCAGCCGAAATTCCTGAGCTCGTCTTGCAATATTAATGACGACGACTAGCCTACTTACTCACCTTAATTAAATGTTTGCATTTGTACAGTGGGACGCTCATTAGGCCACGAGTAAATGAAGACAAATTCATTATTATAGGCATCACAAACATATTGTCCTTTTCATTGTTTCACTGTCCTTTTGTTCGCAGACAGCGCGTGCATTAATGTTATGCAGTCTTTACTGCATAACATGCACGTCTTCCACGAACAATTTTCGATATGGAAACCACTCTTAGCAATATTCGCTATCAAGCTTTGTTCATAGGCCAGAACAGGTGGAATAAAAGAGGGCCTGTTGTTAATACTGTTAACCAACCTTTCCATTTTGTCTCATCTGTTACTGCCTCAAAAGGCGCAATACAATTCAGAGGCAAACATAGGCATATATACACATACATACATACATACATACATAGTTTTACATACATACATACATACATACATACATGCATACATACATACATACATACATACATACATACATACATACATACATACATAAGTGCATACATGCATACATGCATATATACATACATGCATATATACATACATGCATACATACATACATGCATATATACACGCATGCATACATGCATACATACAGACACACACATACGTACATGCATATATACATACATAGACCTTACTTACATGTATATATACATAAATACTTACATACATACAGACAGGCTGCTCCGATGTGAAATGTATGTTCTCGAACGTAGATGTTGCGCTTGAACATATGAGTTTCAAGCAGACATTAGAAAAACAATGCACATAATACATACATTCATCGTAGAATGCCACATATGGGCATATATAGGTTTATATGCACATGTCCTGCATAAAAACGGCGGATTAATCGGGCGTAGAGACTCTTCCCATGGAAACAATAAATTAATGCATTATCAAATGAAGGGAAATATGATCCTCATGAGGACGGCATTGGAAGGGAGTCATACGTTCATTGTCCAGTGGATGACCATAATTTCAGCTTTCCTTCAGACCTCGAAGTCTCTTAACGGGATCCAGATTTATGCCAGACAAAGGGAAAATCAGGCGACGAAGCAGAAAACTCATCTAAGGCTAAGAAAATAAAGTCGGTAGCAATATTTATGTATACATGGCTTCCATTCAGAGATAGCTTAAGGAACTGTTGTTCTTGTTCTTTTAAATCATGTTATGTTCTTCATAATCATGATCAATGATGATCATGGTGATCAAAGCTTGTGACGCAAACTTGTCTCAGGATATAAATCTACATACTCGTCTTCTTTAGTCTGTGAATGCTCCTCTGCTCCGAGATTGTTATTGCAGAGGCTAGAACAAATGGAATGCAATATATTACTTAGCTCTTCATCAAGCTCTTACCTCGCCGACATATTTATACTCCTTTTTGCTGACAAGATCTCGACCCTATGACTCAACCCTCCCAAAGTTCCCTCCCCAATGGCCTTTCATACCATAAATCTGTTTCACCGACTATCAGCTTACTCCAACTCTCTCTCTCCTCTCTCTCCTCTCTCTCCCTCTCTCTCTCTGTTTACATACTTATCTCTCTCTCGGCTGCTTCTTCGCCAGTTTTCTGTCATGCCATAGTTTACCCTCTTTAACTAAGCCAGCTGTCTCCTGATGATCCATCAAAAAAAACCGCAATGTGCACCTTCATTTCCAGAATCCTAGAAACAGTAGTTGACAGTCGTCTGAGTATTCACCCATCGTCCCACAACTTGTACCTTTCTTTCATATCTGCCTACTACAAATTACCATTCTACTGAAACCGCACCATTTGTCGTGTTCACAATCACACGATTAGCTCCATTGATAAAGGCAAAGCAACTGCCCTCGTGTTCATTGACCAGTCTGCTGCTTTCGATACCGTTTATCATGACCTTCTACTTCGTCGTCTTGAGCGCTGGTTTGTTCTTCCTCGTTCTGGTCTTAGCTGATTCACATCCTACACTTGTCTCAAACGATCAATTCGTCGAAAAATGAGCAGGGTTGAGGCCACACGGTCGCTATAGAAAACGTGCACGTTCACATTTATCGGCATCATCGTTCTAAATTAATTCGATTCAGTGAACTTTGAACTGCCGTGTTCCACAAGGTTCTGTTTTCAGCCGCTCCTCTTTACACTCATGGGCGTTCGGAGGGGGGGGGGGAAACGGGCATTTGTCCTCTGGAATTTGTAAACTTGTCTCGTTTTCTGTGTTCATGAATAGCTATTATATATGCAAAACGTCATTATTCTCCCCTAGAAAATTTTGCCCGACTAGAAAAGTTTGGCCCCCCCCAAAATTCCTGCGGACGCCCATGTTTACATTGTATATCTCTCGGTTCACTATTTACAGATGACTAGATGTATGCTGTTGATACCCAATTATTCTTTTCATTAGACAGTTCCTTGTCTCTCGACTTACGCTTTTGCTACCAGTACTTTTCAACCCTGAATGGTAATCAATAAACGTCTTATAAATCCTTCTAAGACCGAATTTCCTCACCTTGGCTTAAGTTAACAGCTCTGCAAATTTGACTGGTTTAAGTCTAGTCAACTGTGTGAACTGCTCGTTGATAGTCCTGAACGTGCACTACGGCATAATTTTAACTCCACCATGTCTCTTTCCGTGTTCAGTTAGAGTATAATATATATATATATATATATATATATATATATATATATATATATATATATATATATATATATATATATATATATATATATATATATATATATATATATATATATATGTACTCTACCTGGCTTCACCAACGGATTTTGATTTTTGGTATCGGCTTTGGTTTGAGGCGGCCATCTAATGATGTCTTGTGCGATATTATATTATAAGCGCGCTAGAAAAGTAATTATATTAGATACATGATCTGATATTACGTAATCTGGACTGATCTGATGTATTCCTGTCTGTTCTCTGGTCTTGTCTTCTATTCTCGTCTCTTGTCTAGTCTATTGAGTAGATGAGAAGTAAGAGTGGTGACACAGTCGCTAGGTGGAGTTCTAAAAGCTTAAAAACTCTTACAATGAGTGAATCTGAAACCCCAACCTGTTGGCGCTCTAAGGGCCTGATAGAGGAAAGGAACGGTCATTCAGGGTAAATAGGAGTGCATGGGCTAACACAGTGCGCAACAGAAGCCCGGAGCTGGAGAAGACTCCCTTGGCCCTATAGAAGTTCAGGGCTTTGGGCGCAGCAATCAATTTGTCAATCAATTAGTCAATCAATCGTCAATCGACCAAAATAGTCACACATTCAGTCAATCGGCCAATCGAATTCTACACAACAATATACTCAGAAGCTCTGCATATTTCCTCTGGCACCATGTCAGGTTTTTAAAACAGCCAATCAATTGGTCAATCGAAATTTATATAGCACCCCACCTCTTGTAGGGACAAAAAATAGGATCACGATTGTTGGCCTTAACACACCAAACCGCAAAAGTGTCGTTTGCTGCCGGCCGAGAACCTCCCACGAGGCCGACCCAAACCATTCGGGTCATTTTTCAATTTAAATAAATGATCAGGTTGTGGTATACATAAAAAACATAATGATAGGACAAAACTTTTGCAAGTGGCTCGTTATTGGTAAAACAACACTCTGCTGTCGCAGATGTATTGGGGAGTACTGTTTCAAACATTTAGCACAGCTGCGAAATGGCTATGAGACGAGACCTTGCGCTAGATGTAGAAGGGGTATTAAAAACCACTTGGGTGAGTGTATGAAGTGTGGCTATTATGCTATTCAATCAAGAATACGACGTGGTGGGTTAGTCCGTGAATTTAATAAAGAATGGAAGCGACTATCAAATATATCAGTAGAATAAAAAAATTACCATTTGAACAAACGACGTAGTTATTGTATTGAGGTAATTGTAATGATCTCCCAAACCACACAATGATTCCCAGCTACACAACATGCTATAAGATGTTATAGTGTAGAGAAGAATCTATTTAGATTATATAATGTAGGATAGTAGAGCTACATAAATGTAACTTAATTAAAATGCCAGCAGCTAAGCCAGCATTGTAGGGATTAATTAATATTAGATAGAGGGGTTCATCATATCTACGCAAAGGACAGCAGACGATGTGGACTCACCTCATTGGTCAGGACGAACAGCTGATCAAAACCGTTATGGCGAAGCGGCTGACGACTCGGTAACCAAGCAACCGTGGTGACGTGGCGTGGAGATACGGCAGTTCGATTTTTGATTTCAACTGAACAAGACGTTCTAGAAATCTTGAGTGGATCGACTCGGTGGATGTTGGACTAAGTCGATGAGAGGGCATCGTTAGTCAGTACGATCGGTTTTGCGAAACGATCGATGCAGTTGAGTTTATAAGTCGAGACGTTGGACAGCGAGGATCGAATAAATCGAGTGAAACGCTCTCGTAACAAACCGTTGCGAAGCGTGACTTTCCGTCATAGGAAGTCGACATTTGCGAAGCGATCTTGTCAACGGACTTAAGGAGTTATTCCGCGAGTGAAGTGTACGTTACTCTGGAGTAGTAAAGCGCACACTCGGGTTGTAACGACGGTCTCTTTGGGAGAGACATCAAGCTACGAGAAGTCACGAGAACGGTGAACAGTCGAGCTTCGACGAGGGAGAAACAAGGCGATTTGCGAACGGAGCCGCGAACTCATCAGATGAACAAACGGATGAAAGACAGCTTTTCCACGAGGAACAAACTGTGAGAACATTCCGTGCTAAAGGGTCTTACTGGGAGGTAGCATTAGGCAATAAAATCTAGATAGCAAAGATGCTGGCTAGGTAGGGAATAAGGCAAAGTAGACATAGGATAACTAGACATTGAATTGTTACATGCTTTAACTTTGATATACATTATATTCATATTCATTTAAATGAACTTATACTTAACTTATACTTTGAAGCAACACACATTACTCAACTGCATCGATCGTTTCGCAAAACCGATCGTACTGACTAACGATGCCCTCTCATCGACTTAGTCCAACATCCACCGAGTCGATCCACTCAAGATTTCTAGAACGTCTTGTTCAGTTGAAATCAAAAATCGAACTGCCGTATCTCCACGCCACGTCACCACGGTTGCTTGGTTACCGAGTCGTCAGCCGCTTCGCCATAACGGTTTTGATCAGCTGTTCGTCCTGACCAATGAGGTGAGTCCACATCGTCTGCTGTCCTTTGCGTAGATATGATGAACCCCTCTATCTAATATTAATTAATCCCTACAATGCTGGCTTAGCTGCTGGCATTTTAATTAAACTCAACTGCATCGATCGTTTCGCAAAACCGATCGTACTGACTAACGATGCCCTCTCATCGACTTAGTCCAACATCCACCGAGTCGATCCACTCAAGATAGTAACGAAAGTCATGACATGATAGGATAGATTATCATTTCATGTATGATTAGTTAAGAGAATAAAATGTGTGTTGCTTCAAAGTATAAGTTAAGGGATTGTTAAGTCAAGTTAATATATATTTCACTAGTTAAAGTTAGACTAATTGGAACAGTAAATGGTTTTACTAGATAACTGATATATGTTAATATAAGTTGTGTAGATAAGAATATTGTGTAGTTAGGTAAGGAGTCATAGTATTTTAAGAAAAAATGTATTATTTCTTTGATTGTGGGGGGTGATGTAATGATCTCCCAAACCACACAATGATTCCCAGCTACACAACATGCTATAAGATGTTATAGTGTAGAGAAGAATCTATTTAGATTATATAATGTAGGATAGTAGAGCTACATAAATGTAACTTAATTAAAATGCCAGCAGCTAAGCCAGCATTGTAGGGATTAATTAATATTAGATAGAGGGGTTCATCATATCTACGCAAAGGACAGCAGACGATGTGGACTCACCTCATTGGTCAGGACGAACAGCTGATCAAAACCGTTATGGCGAAGCTAAATGAATATGAATATAATGTATATCAAAGTTAAAGCATGTAACAATTCAATGTCTAGTTATCCTATGTCTACTTTGCCTTATTCCCTACCTAGCCAGCATCTTTGCTATCTAGATTTTATTGCCTAATGCTACCTCCCAGTAAGACCCTTTAGCACGGAATGTTCTCACAGTTTGTTCCTCGTGGAAAAGCTGTCTTTCATCCGTTTGTTCATCTGATGAGTTCGCGGCTCCGTTCGCAAATCGCCTTGTTTCTCCCTCGTCGAAGCTCGACTGTTCACCGTTCTCGTGACTTCTCGTAGCTTGATGTCTCTCCCAAAGAGACCGTCGTTACAACCCGAGTGTGCGCTTTACTACTCCAGAGTAACGTACACTTCACTCGCGGAATAACTCCTTAAGTCCGTTGACAAGATCGCTTCGCAAATGTCGACTTCCTATGACGGAAAGTCACGCTTCGCAACGGTTTGTTACGAGAGCGTTTCACTCGATTTATTCGATCCTCGCTGTCCAACGTCTCGACTTATAAACTCAACTGCATCGATCGTTTCGCAAAACCGATCGTACTGACTAACGATGCCCTCTCATCGACTTAGTCCAACATCCACCGAGTCGATCCACTCAAGATTTCTAGAACGTCTTGTTCAGTTGAAATCAAAAATCGAACTGCCGTATCTCCACGCCACGTCACCACGGTTGCTTGGTTACCGAGTCGTCAGCCGCTTCGCCATAACGGTTTTGATCAGCTGTTCGTCCTGACCAATGAGGTGAGTCCACATCGTCTGCTGTCCTTTGCGTAGATATGATGAACCCCTCTATCTAATATTAATTAATCCCTACAATGCTGGCTTAGCTGCTGGCATTTTAATTAAGTTACATTTATGTAGCTCTACTATCCTACATTATATAATCTAAATAGATTCTTCTCTACACTATAACATCTTATAGCATGTTGTGTAGCTGGGAATCATTGTGTGGTTTGGGAGATCATTACATCACCCCCCACAATCAAAGAAATAATACATTTTTTCTTAAAATACTATGACTCCTTACCTAACTACACAATATTCTTATCTACACAACTTATATTAACATATATCAGTTATCTAGTAAAACCATTTACTGTTCCAATTAGTCTAACTTTAACTAGTGAAATATATATTAACTTGACTTAACAATCCCTTAACTTATACTTTGAAGCAACACACATTTTATTCTCTTAACTAATCATACATGAAATGATAATCTATCCTATCATGTCATGACTTTCGTTACTATCTTACTTATGACTATTCTAATTGGCTTATTCTAATCCTCTACTTAAGTAATCTGCCACTACATTATCACTACCTTTAATGTATCTTATCCTAAACTTGTAGTTTTGCAATAACAGATTCCATCTCATCACACGATCATTCTTCACATTACCCGTCTTCAAGTATTGTAAACTACAATGATCTGTTTCCATTACAAATTCCTTTCCATAAAGATACCTGTTAAATTTCTTCAACCCGAATATCATTCCTAAACATTCTCGTTCCTCTACAGAATATCGTTTTTCTGCGTCGCTCAACTTTCTGCTTACATATGACACCGGATGCATCACTCCATTGTATTCTTGCATAAGTACACCTCCTACAGCTGCATTCGATGCATCTGTTCTAACTACAAATTCTCTGTCTAGGTCTGGTAGTTTTAATATTGGTGCTTCTGATAACACCTTCTTGAGTTCTGTGAATGCACTCTCCAATTCATTAGTCCATTCCACAATAATTATTACTTTGGCATTTTTCTTGGTTAATTCTGTGAGTGGTTTCATTATCATCGCACAGTTTGGTATGAATTTCCTATAATAGTTGACTGCTCCCAGAAAACTTCTTACTTGTCTAATTTCCTTAAATTTTCCTCATTACCAAAATTAGGTTCCACTTTACCAATTACTACAAGGATTCTCTCCTTGCATCTTAACCTTAACTACATCTTACCTCTACAACTATTTATTCTTAAAACAACGCCTGAACTTCATGTTTGTTTATCTCAACACCAAGTTCCACTAACTTCTCATCTACTTACTTTCTCTAAATTTTCCTACAGCTGCTTTTCTGTAGCTCTTGAGTAACTTAACTCATAGATCACGCCTAGTGACCACTTCCTTAACTCAAAATATAAAATAATTGTATATCTATAACCCTTAATTACAGAATTTTCCTCGTTAAATTGCCTCATGAAATTACTTAAATACCTCGCACTGGGCTTATCTTTCAACCGTACTCCAATCATTTCGACATTTCCATGTCATATGATACCTGGGATTTCCTTTCTTCCTGTCATACTTTCCTCTCTCCCTCCAACTCAACCATTTACCACCGACCGACTCATCGCTATCACTTCTCGAATAGCTATCTCCACCTTTGCACTTTACAGACTCCTCTTCTTCACTTCTTCTCCAAGATCTTTCTAGGTTTCTCCCAGAATTTCTCCATCTGTTGGCCTTCCATGGTCTGTATTGCTTTCTATTATCATTACTGTAATCTTTCTTCTCATAGTCCTCACGTGTCTTCCAGCTTGACTTACATCTTGGCCTTCGCCAATTCCACTTATTATCTCCGTATCTATAATTTGTCTGCATCGCCTGTTGATCAGACCTATGAAATCTCCCGTCATTTCCGTCATTCTTCTTTTCCGTTACATCCGCTCTCTCGGATTTCTTCATGTAATATAACTTGGACTCCTGCCAATTTCTTCCTTTCCTATATCCCATTTTCTTATTCTCTTCATTATTTCTGTTCTCCACTAAATGGTTTCTTCTGCTAGACCTGGGTTCTATAGGTTCCATTATCTCCTCTGGTTTGAGATCTAAACCTGTTACTTCTGGTATTTCCAGTGGTCGTTCGACACGTCTCCGTTTTATCTCATCCTGTGCTCGTGTCGTGCATCCTGCTATTACCACTTCTGCTTTACTGTTTATTCTTGTTTCTGTGACAATCTCACAATCATGTCCAGTTGTGTTCTGGATTTCTATGGATGATTTAGCCTTATTGCATCTCATCCCTTCAGCGTCACAACCCTTTACATTCCATTCTTTCTTTTTCTCCTCTTTGGCTCTACTAATTTTAGGTTCACATGATTTATCCGTCTTCTCGTCATCATGTTTCCCTTTCGGTTGGATTCTGTTTATACTCTTCTCGTACAAACATGGACCCGTGATTAATCCTATCACCAAGGATTCTATTACTACAGCATCCGTCACACCTTTGAAGTCGTTACCTTCAATCTTAATTCTTGCCATGGGATATTTTTCTTTCTTGCCATTAGCAAATCTGCACACCATAAATTTATCTGTGTATTGTTCTGGTTTCACTAATCTCTTTTGCACAGCGACACAATTTGCTCCTGTATCGTACAGGCATTTAGTATCTATTTCATTTACTCTGACCCTGCTAGTGAACTCTTCAGCATTTCTCTCTGCCTCTTTCTTCCACTTTACTACTTCAGCCTCACAATAACACAAATTCAATTTAGAATCTTCAATAGTTTCTACTCTTGATCCAATGATAGCTTCTTCTTCTAGGTCTTTGATCACAGCGGCTTCTACCACGCCTGTGAGGTATTCGCTCTGTATTGCGACTTTTGCCATCGGATACTCATGTTTAGTACCATTCATGAAAGTACATATCATATTTCGACCTATGTATTCATCTTTTTTGATCAGACTCTCTCTTACAGCAACACAATTTGAACCAGTGTCAAAGACTCCTTTCGTTTCACATCCATTAATTACAACTGGTCCCTGATACTTGTGTTCTTCTATTATACACTTTCCTTCTTGTTCAACGTATGCAGAACAGTATGAAATTACTGCCTCTTGTTTATCTCCATTATCATTTGATTCTTCGTCGCATTGCATTGTTGCTACTCTATGTTCTCTCCCTGTCTTATCTTTCTCACTACACTGGGCTATTCTGTGAAATTTTGATCCACAGCGGAAACATCCCGTCTTCTGAGTTTCTGTTTCTACTCCATATTTCTTGTTGTCGGAGAACTTCCAATTACTCTTGAATTGATTTTTATCTCTGAACTCCCTCTGTTCTCTAAATTTGTTGTGAGAGTTGCTTGTATTCTCAAAACTCTTCTGCTTATTGTCCCTCGGTTGCGTTTTGGATTCTTTGTCTCTACTCTTCTGAGTATGAATCCATTTCCTTTCATCCGATTCTCTCGCTTCTATGAGGTTTTGGGCCTGTTCCAACATGTCCTCAAGATTTAGTTTCCCTTTCTCCTTTAGAAAGCGTCTCATATCATTGTCACACATAATGAAGAACTGGTCTCTCAGTATGAGTTGTTCCAAACCCTCTTTGTCTTCACTAAAGCCTGACATTTGATGCCACTGTCTTAAGTAACGCTTAAGTCTTCCTACATATTGTTCCGGAGTTTCGTCTTTTTCTCTAGGGCTTTGTTTAAACAAATTTCTGTACCCCGATTCTGACAATTTGAACCTTATGAGTAGTCTCTCCTTTAACTTTTCATAGTCTTGAGATTCTTCTATACTCATTCGTTCATACACTTCGAGCGCTTTGCCTTGAAGCGACTTTACTAGTGTCAGAACCCATAACTCATTCGGAACTCTGTATGCTGTACATGTCCTCTCGAATCTGAGGAGATAGGCATCTAAACAATCTTTTTCTTCTCTGAAGATGGGCATCTTAACATGTTTGGCATTATTTGCCTGTCCAGAATACTCTCCATCTCCATCAAGTCGTATCCTATCTCCATCTTCTCGTCTTGTCTCCCGTGTCATCTGAAGCTCTAGTTCTTTAAGTTTTATTTCCTTTTCCATTTCTGCTAGACGTAGCTTTTCCTCAGCCTCACGTCTTTTATCTTCCTTTTGATTTTCCATTTCCGCTAGACGTAGCTTTTCCTCAGCCTCACGTCTTTTATCTTCCTTTTGATTTTCCAGTTCAGCTAGACGTAGCTTTTCCTCAGCCTCACGTCTTTTATCTTCCTTTTGATTTTCCAGTTCAGCTAGGCGTAGCCTTTCTTCAGCCTCACGCCTTTTATCTTCCCTTTCAGCCTCGCGTCTTTTCTCTTCTTTTTCCATTTCCGCTAGACGTAGCTTTTCCTCAGCCTCACGTCTTTTATCTTCCCTAATCTCATTCTGCCTGTCCTTGACAGTAATACAGATGAGCAAGCGGCAATCGAATATCAGTAAACAAAAATTATCATTTGAACAAACGACATAATTATTGTATTAAGAAAAAGTTTGCCACAGTAGTATAAAATAATTTATAACTATGGCATTGTCTACGAATGAAAAAATTGAACAATTGTTGGGTGAGTTTACCGGTCCCCCAGCTCTTCGAGCTGTTCTACAAAATATCTTAGACGAACCAATACCAGATGCAGTCAAACGGCGCTTGTTGAAGCCACTGCTTCCAAGGCCAATTCCTCCAGTGCGCAAGCACAGAGGGGCAAAACGCAGGGCCCTTCTGGCAGAATTCGACCCACTCCTACTTAAGCAGGATAGAGGTGGACCACCACCCTTTCTAGTGCACAAAGAGCTCGCCAACCAGCATCTGAGAGACTTACGGGCAGAAGTACCTCTTAACCACAGGCTGGAAGGAGATGCGTTGGCTTTCTTGAGTGCAATGGAGCAGAACATCGAGGCACAGCTAAACGAAGAGCTCTTGAAAAATGGCGGTTTGAAATACACTCAAGTGTTGACTGTTGAGTTGGAAAAGTTGGCACCGACCCTTGACAATGTGTATGGTGGCAACGCGCCCCCCGGCGTCATTACCAATACCGCCTACTTTCGAAGCACAGCAGTACCAATTACCAATGCGGGTAAAATCCAAGGAGCTATACGGAAGGCCAAGGCTGAAATACTGAAACACCTCGAGGATTATACCAATGAGGGGTCGGGGTGGAGGGCGAGGCGGGTCGTGGCGCTAAACCTCAGTTTTGCAAGATATAAGCCTTTCCGAGGCAAGAGCTATTTTCCAACACCGAAGTATATTCCCTATCATTCAGTCGTTAATGTAAAGAATGGAGACAATCGTTGCTTTGAGTGGGCCATACTAAGCGCCATGTATCCAGTAGAAAAGAACCCTCAACGCCCAACTAAGTATCGTGCCCACCTCCAGGAGCTAAACTTCGATGGTATAGAATTTCCAGTTAAGGTTACAGATATCGGTAAGTTCGAGCGTCAGAACCCTATTGTGTCCGTATCGGTCTTCGGATGGAATGAAGGGTTATTTCCAATCTGTGTATCAAAGCAGACCAATAGAGACTATAATATCGATCTTCTACTGTTAGTCAGTGGCGAGAATTACCACTACGTCTGGATTAAAGACCTTGGTCGAATTCTTCATAAAAATAGTAAAGACAACAACAGGAAACATCCATGTCGCCGCTGCCTACACATATTCTGTAGACAAGACTTACTGGATGCCCATATCAAAGATTGTCAGGGCATCAGTGAGAAGCCTCAGCGGATTGAGATGCCAAAAGAGGATGAAAATATCCTCAAATTCCAGAATCACCACAAACAGATGCGAGTCCCGTACACCATTTACGCCGACTTCGAGGCGTTGAATGTGCCAGTCCTAAATGCGGCCATGAATCCCAACGAGAGCAACACCAGACAGATAGCTGAGCAGAAACCGTGTAGCTTCTGTTATTTAGTGGTTCGATACGATGGCCGCACCAAGAAGCCGGTGCTATATCGTGGAGAAAACGCCGTGGAAGAGTTCCTAAAACGACTACAAGGCGAGCTAGCCTCTATCAAACAAAGGCTGGCCACCCCAGCTAAGATGGTTATGTCAGCGGCCGATCGCCAATCATTCCGCGAGGCTATCGAATGTCACATCTGCGGAGAAGCGCTCGAAGAGGATAGAGTTCGCGACCACTGTCACATTACCGGTAAGTACAGAGGTGCTGCTCACAACGCTTGCAACCTCAAACTTCGAATATATCCAGATAAGTGTAAGGTACCGGTGGTCTTCCACAATCTGCGAGGTTACGACAGCCACCTCATAATGCAAGCGATAGGCAGCTGTGAGGCCGCACAGGATGAGGAAACTGAAATTAACTGTATTCCAAACAATATGGAGAAATATATGACATTTAACATTGGACAACTACAGTTCATTGATAGTCTCCAGTTTCTAAACAGCTCGTTGGATAAATTATCAGGAAATCTGTCGCTAGAGGATCTGAAAGTCACAACGGCATATATAAAGGAAAATTACCTTCGCAATGATAGGACAAAACTAGATCTGTTGAGACGAAAGGGCGTTTATTGTTACGAATACATCCACGATTACCACCGCTTCGAAGAAGACCGACTTCCACCCAAAGAAGCGTTCTACAGCAGGCTGTCCCGAGAGAACATCTCTGATGCGGATTATGAACACGCCCAACGAGTATGGAACGAATTCGACTGTAAAACTCTGGGCGACTATCACGACTTGTATCTCCGCACGGATGTACTTCTACTCGCAGATGTCTTCGAGACCTTCAGAGACACATCGATGAAGCACTACAGTCTAGATCCAGCAAACTACTTCAGCCTGCCAGGAATGGCCTGGGACGCTTTGTTGAAAAAGACGAAGATCGAACTCGAACTTTTAACCGATATAGACATGCACTTGTTCGTAGAGAAAGGTCTCCGAGGCGGAATTTCGATGGTATCCAAGCGCTTCGCAAAAGCCAACAACCCACAATGCCCCGACTACGATACTACGAAGTCAGACAACTGGATCATGTATCTCGATGCTAATAACCTCTACGGCTGGGCGATGCAACAGCCATTACCAGTTGGAGGATTTAGCTGGGAGAGCCCAACTCTCGACGAAGTGTTGGAAACTCCAGACGACGCGCCTGAAGGCTTCCTACTTGAAGTAGATCTTGAGTACCCGGAGCAACTCCACGATGCACATAGCGACTATCCCCTAGCACCGGAGACCCTGTCAGTCCAAGAGGGGTGGTTGAGTGACTATCAGAATGTGCTTATGAACGAGTTGGGAGGCAAGTTCACAAAGCATGTGAAGTTAGTACCAAGCCTACGACCTAAGGAGCGGTATGTGGTCCATTATAGAAATCTCAAACTCTACCACTCGTTAGGGCTACGAGTTTCTAAAATTCATCGTGTCATTAAGTTTAGACAGGAGGCATGGATGGCTCCATACATCGAGATGAATACGAAATTGAGAGCGAAGGCAACGTCGGAGTTTGAGAAGGATTTCTTCAAACTGGCTAATAATGCGGTCTTTGGAAAGACCATGGAAAATCTTAGAAAAAGAATCAGAGTTAACCTGGTACCGACCTCAAAAGTTGACAAACTTCGTAAACTAATTGCTGACCCGGCCTACATATCACACAAAATCTTCAACGACCAACTCGCCGCGATTCACAGTTTGAAGAACAAGCTCAAGTTAAACAGACCTGTATATGTCGGCCAGGCTGTCCTCGACCTCAGCAAGCATCTGATGTACGACTTCTGGTACAACGATGTGAAAAACGAGTACGGCAACAATGCCCAACTCTTATACACAGACACTGACAGCCTGTTATTTCAGGTGGAAACTCCGAACGCCTACGCCGATATGTGGAATAAAAAACACCTATACGACCTCTCCGAGTTTCCTAGAGACAGCCCATACTACGACGTCGAGAACAAGAAAGTCGTGGGCAAGTTCAAGGATGAATGTAACGGAGTGGCCATAGCCCAATTCGTAGGATTGCGTCCGAAAATGTACTCGATCTTAAAATCGGGTGGTTCAGAGATCAGGAAAGCAAAAGGCGTTCAGAGAGCAGTTGTGAAGAAGGATCTGCACCACGAGCTATACAAGGAGTGCCTGTTCGAACGAGAAGAGATGCGGCACACACAAGTCGTGATTCGAAGCCACGACCACCAGATCGGAGTGTACGAGCAGAATAAGATCAGCCTCTCTCCATTAGACACAAAAAAGTGGATATCTCCGGACGGGATAACAACGCTGGCATATGGGCACTACAAAATCAACGACGGTTGAGTATTCTATCGGGGGGTAACTCAGTGCCCATAGGCACCAGAAGCAGCTCCTCACGTACAAATCCGCGGGCAGGACCGTCTACCAGATGGTATAAAGCCGGCTGGCCAGCCTGCCGGACAATATCCAAAATAGCGTGGATGGTGAGCGACCAGTTAGGATCGGTGGCGCGTTTGCTTCCACCTTCGAGCTCGCCGGGAGCGTACAAATATCGAACGAGAACGTCGTGTCCGAGAATAGGCTCATCCATTCCCCACAAACGAGTTTTCATTTGTGAATGAGAGGGCTTCTGTGTCACTTTAGCAGCTTTCATCGCTTCAACCGGCTTCATGTCGAGCAAGCGCGTCGGCTCATCGTTTAGTGTAGCTACAACTTCGGGCAATCGTCGAACCCATTCCACTGACCGTTCGGATGAACCCCTTGCAGCCAGGAGCAATTCCTGAGCGTATTGAGCACCGAAAAGTCGCTCGGCCAGTGTTCGGTTGAAACGTTCAACGATTCCCTGTTGACGATGATTTCCGGCCTGTCCGCGTCTTACAAGAACGTCGTGCTTCGCCAGCAACGGTGTAAAATCACCCATAAATTCGCGGCCAGGGTCGACCTGAAGAAGTCGAGGCCAAGTCAATGGACCCCTCTTATAGATCCGGCTTAAAGCGGCGGCGACTTCGGTCGCACTTTTGTTTATCAACGGTTCAGCTTCTTTGTATCGTGAGGCAACATCAACAACAGTGAGAGCGTATTTATAAGTCTTTCGACCTACTTTATCGTGAGGTAAAAACAAGAGATCGGCTTGGTGTACGGCGTTTGGTCGATTTTCATCGAACTTTGGATGCGGTATGCGGCGTGGAACGGGAAGATAAATCTGCCACACAGCTTGTTTCTTCAGCCAATCGCGAGCCTCCGCCTCGGAAACTTTGGCGGCTGAGGCTAGTTTCTTCACCGCAGCCTTACCTCGCCAGTAACCTCTAGGGCTGTAATAGACGGCTGAAAGGTGCTTAGACATTTCAGTAATACTATATATTACAAACAGGTAAACACATACACAAATGAAAACTACCGCCGCCGTCCAACACCCATCCCAAGCCTCGACTTCGCTGACATAATGGCCGATACGAGCCGGGCATCTTTCTTTTCATAATCTGGGGTTTCATCGGTGAGTGCGATCTTCGACGCGGCTGCAGCGAGGATGTCATCTGCATGGTTACGCCCCGGAGTATCTTTATGCACTGCGTAAGCCACATCGTGGTGTAGGCACGCACGGTCGAGTTGATTAACACCGTGATATCGCTGTGACAGCCGTTTGTCGAGTTTTGTGAATGGTCCACAGTAAGAGTACTTTCCTGTATTCTGGAAAGAACCTCCCGGATTATCTTCCGAAGACATACCGGATGGAAGGCTCATATGCATCTCAGGCAGAGGAAGAGCGTTGAGGGCCCTATTCAGTAGAGAACCACCAGTCTTCCGTACTTTCGAAGGCAAAATCTGGCTCTTCTTTGCACCGCAGACGGCACAGGTTCCCTTCTTGGCTGGCCGACCGTTTCGTAACTCGACGATTGTTTCATTTGAAGTCTCAGTATGTTTCTTACATCGTAGGCAATACATTGTTTTCGTTGAATACAATCATAACTCGTTGTCTCTATATGGAAATAACAAATTTCGATCTCGAAGCCGACGATGGGAAAAAACACCACCATTGGTTGTTGCCATCAAGCATACGATGCATAATCTGTGGGCCTAGCGGATGTGGAAAAACAAACTTACTGCTCAACCTCCTTCTGAAGAAGGGGTATCTACGTTTTGACCGGCTATACCTCTACTCAAAGTCTCTGGGACAGGAAAAATATCAGTTTCTTCGGGACTGGATAACAGAACTCGAAAAAGTTGCCGGGAAGGAAGTGGCTTCCTTTCACTCTTGCTCAGATGAAATAGTTCCAGTTGAATCATTAAATAAGAATGCCAGAAGTCTTCTAGTTTTCGATGACGTCATGCTTGAAAAACAGTCGCCCATCGAAAGGTATTTCACTATGGGTCGACACGGTGGCGCGGACTGCTTCTACTTAACTCAGAATTACTTCCGCATTCCAAAGCAAGCCATCCGCGACAATGCCAATCTTATCGTCCTCTTCAACCAAGACAGTAAAAATTTGCGAGCCATTCACGATACGTTCGTGGGCGGCGACATGTCTTTCGATGAGTTCCGTACGTTCTTCAGCGAGTGTGCTGCTCAGCCATATGGATTCGCAGTCATAGATTTGACGTCCAAAGTGTACGACGGAAAATATCGTTGCGGGTTCGATCGCTTCTATAAGCCCAAGGCAAGTATTTAAAGACACGATATAGACAACATATAGTCGACATACAACGCGATGTGGACAAAGGTAATCGTTACCGTCAAGATATAGTCGACATACAACCACGATGTGGACAAAAGTTTCGTCTAAACAGGAGCGAGACGCCTTGACTCAGGATTATTTAGCTCGCAGAAATCGATTGAGACAGCGTTTCGTGGATGAGAAGCTCGGTGAAGCCAACCTTCAGTACGATGCGGCAAAGCTTTTCAAACCAATATCCACAGCCACGGCTGAATCCCAGGCGGCTACGTCCAAGGAGCTGCAGAAAGTTACCAGCGCTTTACAGGATTTGCCGGCGCAGATTTCAGAGTCTGCTAATTTTAACCCGATAGCGGCGTTGTTCGGTGATTCCGTTGGAGCAACTGCTCCAACGGCTATTCCGGCGATTGCGGCACACCCCGCCGCAGGAGCATCTGCTCCAGCGGAAGCATTGCTCGTCCACCCAAACAGACATCTCAACGTCGATACAATCAGGCGGCACGGTTTTACCCCTCCGAGCGAGCTCGACCTGAACGACACGGCAGCTGTGAAACAGATAATCGACGGCGTAAATTATTATAATCGCCACACCCTGGGCAAAGAGAAAAGGAAGGCCAATAAGAACGGAGACGAAGAAAAGGTACATGCGCTGGCCGTAGATATCGGCGTCCTACAGGACTACAGAGATCGAATTCGTTTGCTATTGAAAGGCCACGCCCTCACTAAAAAAGGAAAGGGTTTCAGTGTTCCAGCCGTTCCTCTGAAATTACAAGGTAACGCCTTGGGTGAGCTCTCCGTTGACCCCGTCGCGTTGTCTGCCGGTAGACTGAGAGTGTTTAAAGGTGGTAACCTCGTTCTCGAATCTCCGGCCGATGAGTCGTTGTTCAGCCTGTTAACGAAACGCTTCGTTAAGACTAAGCAATATTCGCCTCAGGCAATTGAAACTTTCAAAAAGCTCGTACAGATGTCTGGTCTGCCTATTCATGGCCGGAAAAGTAAAAAGTTCCAGCTGATTCGAGGCGGCGCGGTGCAATTTTACAACGACCCAAACGCCCTGGTAGAGAGGTTGCAGCTTTTGGTGGCCTCTAGGGCCGCGGGAAACACTGGTCTCGGCAACGAAATCTCCGCCATTCTCGACGAGTTGCTGCGTTCCGGTGCGATCTCCAAAGAGCTGGCACTCGAATTGAATAGAAACATGCTCATAAAATAAAGTACACAAGATGGAACACTCAGAGAAACTACTCGAAGAAATTCGAGACCTTTTGCAGCCTAAGGAAAATTTTAGTATAGTTGTTTCCTCAGATACTACAGGGTGGACCACGGCTTTCTCACCACCGCTGTACCTGGATCCAAAAAGACGCTTTGAGCTTGCTTTGGTCAATCTTGAAACTTATAACTCGATCCCGAACATAGACAGCACAAATAACAAGTTCGTCTACAGCTCCACCAATGGACAGACGTGGAAGACGATCATTTTGCCCGACGGAAGCTACGAGATCGCACAGATTAATGACGAAATCAGCCGGCAGATAGAAAAGCAAAATCTGCCGCCGACAGGTGTTCCTCAGCTCGGCTTTAATTCTCCTATTACTATAGGAGCCAACGCATCTACCCTACGCGCCTTCGTAAAGATAACGAATGCCCAATATATAGTAAATATGGCGCAATCTACTATCAGGCAAACGCTCGGTTTTAACCCTCAGAGGCTTGGTAGTGGTTATAAAGAGGGAGAAAATCCAGTCGATATTCTCCGCGTGGACACAATCCTGGTAAATTGTGACATCATCTCTGGATCGTATCGCAACGGTAGCCAGCTGCCAGTAATCTACAGTTTTTTCCCGGATGTGTCGCCCGGCTACAAGGTAATCGAGTCTCCGAAAAATCTGGTGTACCTACCAGTTGCACCGGCTGGCAACGTACCTGGCATTCGTGTGTGGCTGACAGACCAGAATGGTGAACAATTAAACCTCCGCGGTGAGACAGTAACTATAACGTTTCACATCCGCAGTGCGTAGATTTTCACACTTAAATATTCTCATGTTTGTTCTTGGAATTAAAAAGCGGCGTCGTGTCGTGGGTGGTGGACTTTTCGACTGGATACCCAAAATCGCGGGTTTCCTTGGCCGTGCAGGCTCCTTCATTTCGGCGAATAAAGGCACAATCACAAACGTTGCCAAGGCGGTTGGTAATGTCGCGAAAGCCGGCGCCACAACAGCATCTGCCGTCAGGCAAATTGTTGATGCCGTGAAAGCGAGACGCGCTGCAGCCGTAAATGAAGCTCATTTACGAAATGAAAATTCAGCTGCCGCGCCCGTTGTCCCCGCACCTTTGGAGAAGGCGCTCAGCGACAAGAGCATCGAATACTTAAAACAACTGGCTGTGAGTCCGCCACCCGTTGTTCCGACAATGGCCGACATAAACAGCCGCATTGCTGGATCCGGTTTCAAGACTATAAAGCCGAGTCGTGGTGGTAGGGGTCTGTTTCTCGCAAAATGAAAAAAAATTTCCGACTAATTCACAAAACGGAAAAAAATGTTTAACCCACCACATATGAAATTAATTTGCAACATGATTAATAATTGAAGCTTGAACTTTTTTACTTATAATAATGGCGGCATTTGACGTGCCGAGTGAAATGTTGGACATCGCTTCGGCGGTGCCCGATGACAATAGCATCGAATCGTTTGAATACCGCGAGTATGAGTCACAAAATCCCGCGGCTATCAACAATGGCCAGGCCATACAGATAGACATCCAGAACCAAGACATTTTCACGCAGCCTTCTAAGAGTTACCTTCTTGTGGAGGGCAGGCTTACAACAACTGGCGCCGCTTACATCGCAGACACGTTGGTGTCATTCATCAACAACGCCGTCCCGTACATGTTTTCTCAGATTCGATACTTGGCTAACAACACCGAGATAGAGAATGTGATGTCGCCTGGGCAAGCCACGACGATGAAAGGCATGCTGGTTTACGGCGACGACTTCTCCAGAGCTGAAGGTTTAAACATGTGTTGGCAGAAGGACACGAGTGCGGCGGCGGCGACCGCGAATATCGGCTTCGAGGCCCGTCGACTGATGATCATTGGAAAACCCGTCCCTATTGGAACGTTTTCATTCATCGTTCCCTTAAGACATCTATTCGGCTTTTGCGATGATTATCACAAGGTCGTATACGGGATTAAACACTCCTTACTGCTGAGCCGGCAGGGGGATGCAGACGCGATCTTCAAGGAAGCCGCTGCGGTCAATGGCCAGATCACGCTGACTAAACTCTCCTGGTTCATGCCGCATATAATACCCGCTTTGGAGTATAAAAGCATGCTAATGAAGCAGATTGAAGCCAAGGTTAAGGTACCTGTAGCATTCCGCGCCATGCAATGCGACAACATTGCGGTGCCACGAGCGACGACTTTTTCCTGGCGTTTGAGTGTTAAGTCGGGCACGGAAAAGCCACGCTGGATTCTTGTTGCTTTTCAAACTGGAAAGAATGCACATCAAGGCCAGAATCCGGCACTGTTTGACCATGTGCAGGTTCGCAACATTTTCGCTATGCTCAACAGCGATCGCTACCCGGTTGTTGACATGAATCTCGACTTCACCAAGAGGACAACCTCTCGCGCTTACAAGGCCCTACGTGACTTCAAGGAAGAATATTGCGGCATAGACGCGCGTGAATCGTCATGCCAACTGACACCAATCGAATTTGTAGATTTGTTTCCGATCTTCGTTCTGGACGTGCGGAGGCAATCTGAACGACTTAAAACCTCTGTACAGGACATACAAATCAAGGTGGACTTTAACGAAGGGGTACCAAATAATACGACAGCATATGCCGTCCTGATCAGCGACCGACTCCTGAATTTTGAATCGGATGGCAGCAAATTCAACGTCGTTTACTAGAAATCGTTTTTCACATTTAGATACAAGGCCCTCTTTTGATATATTTTTTGCAAAAATGAAAACTGAATACGTTGCGTTCGGCCTTTCACTGACCGAAGGGCAAAAGCAAACATTGGCTAAAGCTGTGCGCGATGGCACTGGTGCCACGATTCGACTCACTCATGACCAGCTTCGTGGAGACGATAAGCTCGCGCTTACGAAGGTTCAAGCCGCACGAATCGCAAAGAAGATTACCTCAGGCGTTGGCATGGAGCTGAGATTCACCAAAACACAATTGAAAAAGATGACAAAATCTGGCGGATTTCTTCCACTACTGGCTCTCCTCCCGCTGATTTTTGGCGGGTTAACCGCGGTGGGTGCCGCGGCTGGAGGGGCCGCCGAGGTGGCAAAGGCCGTGCACAACAAACAGGCCAGCGATGCAGAGGCTCTGCGCAAGAAACAGGCCAGCGATGCAGAGGCTCTGCGCAAGAAACAGGCCAGCGATGCGGCCCAAGCCGAGAAAAAACGGATCGACGACGCGGCTTTAGCAGAGGCCGCGCGTCATAATCGCGAACTCGAAGCTCAGGTCCGTGGAACCGGTTTATATCTCGGGCGCCAGACTTATGGTGGTTGCTGTTCAAAGTGCAAAGGATCCGGTCTCTACTATATCGGGCAAAAAAACTAAAACCGTTGAGCAACTTTGACATAGAGAAAGTCGCCCGAGGTCTGCCGCATTTCCGCGGTGTTTTCATGCGAGATGGTCTGCCAGCCGTGGCTCGTGAGAAGGAGTGTGGAGTTGTTAATTTAGATTCCGGTTCCGGCGATGGTACTCACTGGGTCGCCTATTGGATAGATGGACCTACAGCAGTCTATTTTGACAGTTATGGGCTGGATCCGCCTACCGAAATCTCTCGATATTTAAACCGTTCCATAAGAACACAGACGTTCCAGCTGCAGGGTCCCGATGATGTGGTCTGTGGTCATCTCTGCCTGGCCGTGCTAAGAGAGCTCACTGCTGGAAAGAATTTTGAAGATATCATTCTTGACCTATGTTAGACTTCCGTCACCTTTTTGTATATAAAAATGCCGGTTGATAAATTTGGAAGAGACGGTGGAGGTGGGGTGGGAGGGGGGCAGATAAGCGCCGCTGGGCTCGTCCACAAAGCGGGTGATACCATGATGGGAATTCTGTCGGCTGGAGGTTTTCGGCTGACAAACGTGGGAACGCCCACGATGGAAACAGACGCCGCGACAAAGGCTTATGCAGACATCATAGATCAGGACAACTTACAAATCACCGGTGGAACGATGTCTGGCGTTCTAAAAATGGGTGGTCACAAAGTTACTGGGCTGCCCACAGACGCTGGTGCGTCTGAAAGCGACGCTGCGAGCTGGGCACAAGTGGTACGATACGCGGACCAGAAGGCGACCGCAGCCGAAAATCATGCAGACCAAAAACTTATCGATGCCAGGCAGTACACGGACGAGAAGAATGCGGGGCTGAGAGATTCCGTTAGGCGGTATGCAGATGACAAGGACCTTATTGTTAAAAGTTATGTTAACGAGCAAGATGTTATCGTCAGGAATGCGTGCGTGCTCAAATCCGGCGGTGTAATGACTGGAAGTTTAGTTATGGGTGGCCACCGAGTTACTGGGCTCCCAACAGAAATTTCAGGATCCGATAGCGACGCAGCGAGTTGGAAACAAGTGTCAACAGCGGTCGCTGGCGCTCTAGTAAAACTCGATAGAGTACCAACGGAGTCGTTGCATGTGGTGAATAAGCGGTATGTAGATTCCCGCGACGCTTCTTACAGACAGTACGTGGATGAGAAGGTCACCACCGCTAGAAGATAAGTGGACGAGAAGCATGCCATCGTAAGAGGCGGGCATGTGCTCAAAACCGGCGATTCTATGACTGGTGATTTGACCATGGGCGGCAAAAGAGTGACTGGGCTGCCAACAGAAATTCCAGGATCCGATAGCGACGCCGCGAGTTTGAAACAGGTGACGCAGCTGATCAGCAGCGCCACTATGAATAATGATACGGCGCCGGCGGGACCAAAGTACTTGACTAACAAACGGTATGTGGACGCGAAAAACGCTGAGATTGGAGCTTCAGTTAGACTCTATGCGGACCAGAAAGCTGAAGCTGCTAAGACGTACGCCAACGAGCAAGATGTTATCGTTAGGAGCGCATGCGTGCTTAAAGCTGGCGACGCAATGACGGGTGATTTAACCATGGGTGGTAATAGAGTTACTGGGCTCCCTACGAGCGCAGCAACGTCCGAAAGCGACGCGTCGAGTATGGCACAAGTATCGAAGCTGATCGCCGACAACATGACAAAGAGTGATAGAGTACCAACAGAACCGTTGCATGTGACAAATAAACGATACGTTGACGTGAAAAACGCTGAAATTGGAGCTTCCGTTAGACTCTATGCGGACCAGAAAGCTGACGCCGCTAAGAGATATGCCAACGAGCAAGATATTATCGTTAGGAACGCCTGCGTGCTAAAATCCGGCAGTACCATGACCGGTGATCTGGCTATGGGTGGTAAAAGAGTGACTGGGCTCCCAACAGAAATTCCAGGATCTGATAGTGACGCCGCGAGTTTGAAACAAGTGACGCAGCTGATCACCAACGCCACTACGAATAATTATACGCCGCCCTCGGGGCCATGGTACCTGACTAACAAGCGGTATGTGGACAGTGAGATAGCTAATGAAAGGCGATACGCGGCGGGCCTCAAGATTCTCAACTACAGCGGCCACATTCCGCCCCTATCCAGAAACGTTTCCGAAACGGGTTTTATTGCCTCAGCCAACGAATCTTTACCCACTAACCCGCCTCATATGGCATTCAACTCGGGTGTGAGGGGTGAGTGGAAGACGGCGTCCAGATCGAGAGCCGATATTGGTGCTCAGGTTAGTGGGACTTGGTTACAGATTGAATGCCCGACGGCTGTGCGAGTATGGAAGGTTAGTCTGACTGGGGGAATTAGTTCTACTGCTCCGCGTGTCACGTCCTGGAGGATTTATGGGACTCCGCCCGATAGTGCAAATAGATTTGATGAGCTCATCACCTCCAATGTCACTTTGACTAATTCTGCGCAAGAGTTCACCTTCACAACTCAGAGTTTATACAAAAAATTCAGGCTGATGGTCTTGGCCACCAGCCCACCACAACCTACTTTTGGAATAACCCACTTCCAGATCTATACATATTTTAAACACGAGGGACAGTCAGTAGTATAGAAAAATATGACTGACACGCACTACAAGATTCGGGGGTATCTCCGTCAACACGGAGAAATAGACATGTGCAAATACAGCATAGACAGTCTAGGTGATGTGGGCCACTGGGGGTACGACATCCTGAAGCCCACCGCAGAGCTATTGACCGCGGTGCCTCAACAGCACATCGACTTCGTGTCTGACGATTACCACAACCGCGATATCTATACGGCGGCCGGAACGGTAACCACGACTGCGTGGCAAACTCTTCCATTGACCGCTGCGCGTTTTCCGTGTATAACTTTGCAAACCACCAATCAGGGGGTTTCGTTAGAGGGCGGGTTCTGGAAGCTTACAATGTTTGGTGTTAGTACCGGTGATGCGTCAGTTCGCATTATTACAGCCGCGGGTAGCATCGATCGTACAGTTGACATTCAAAGTGGACAATTTGATGCATCTAGGGCAATATTCATTCCAGGACAAACGAGTTTTCGAATTGAAGGAAAAAAGAGAGGCGTTTTAAGTACTTCAACTATTGAGTTAAACGTAACGTTACTGATAGAGCAACTATAAAAAAGTATGTCTTTGTACCCACCGCTGATGGAGTCAACAATTTCGTCAGACACGACGTCGCAAACATTTCGCTTGCAGAAGATCGGCGAAATAGAAGCATTCCTGAGGTCTGAGGCGATAAGTCGGGGACAACTGTGTAAAAAGTATAAGAGGGTTGTAGATGCGGCTAATGGGGCGTCGGCCGGCCTTGCTATAGTTAGTCTTGGAACTGGGGTGGGTGGGGCAGCTATGTTAGCCACTGGTATTGGTTTTGTTCCTGGTATTGTTCTAGAGGGTTTAGCCATAGCGACGAGTTTTCTGGATATTATTGGAAATGTTATTAGTAGAAGTTTTGTTGCTAAAGCTTCAAAACACGACGAAATTTGTATTTTGGCGGAGAGTAAGCTAAACACTGTTCATGACCACATTTCTAAGGCGCTGGAGGACACGGCTATTAGCGATGAAGAGTATAAGCTTATTCTGGGAGAGGAGGAGAAATATAGAACGATGAAACGTGATATACAAAGCAAGAATGGAAAAAAAGAGTTGCCGAGTCAAAGCAAAGACCAGATGGTGGCAGAACTAATCAAGAAACTAACCAGCACTGGGTCTTCTCCGCGAACCACGATATAAAAATTTTCGTCGTAGGCGGTTGGAGTAGTGAGTCTGTAATTCCTAGCGCACCACCGCCGTACGATTAGTGGGCTATAATTTTTACTGGCACACTCCAATGGTTTGGGCCGGCCTCGTGGGAGGGTCTCGGCCGGCAGCAAACGACACTCTTGCGGTTTGGTGTGTTAAGGCAATCCACGATCCTATTTTTTGTCCCTGGGGTGGGGTGCTATATAAATTTCGATTGACCAATTGATTGGCTGTTTTAAAAACCTGACATGGTGCCAGAGGAAATATGCAGAGCTTCTGAGTATATTGTTGTGTAGAATTCGATTGGCCGATTGACTGAATGTGTGACTATTTTGGTCGATTGACGATTGATTGACTAATTGATTGACAAATTGATTGCTGCGCCCAAAGCCCTGAACTTCTATAGGGCCAAGGGAGTCTTCTCCAGCTCCGGGCTTCTGTTGCGCACTGTGTTAGCCCATGCACTCCTATTTACCCTGAATGACCGTTCCTTTCCTCTATCAGGCCCTTAGAGCGCCAACAGGTTGGGGTTTCAGATTCACTCATTGTAAGAGTTTTTAAGCTTTTAGAACTCCACCTAGCGACTGTGTCACCACTCTTACTTCTCATCTACTTATTGTTATCTTGTCTCACCGCATTCTCAATATGTTATAAATATACATGCGTTATATACCAGGATTTGACTTCTGCTAGTTTTGTCGTGGTCATCGTCGCGGCTTTGAGATTGAACCGATGTTTGTAGTGACTTTATTTGGCAGATGATTTAATAAGTAACAGGTCAAGGGCTTCAAGTTTGGGCTGAGGCAAGTGATAGCAGGGTTTGCGCAACACCGTCATATTCATTCCTTCTTACCTGCCGTTCATGATCACCTTTCATTGGCACCAATACTTCTTACATTAATCAATCCAATCAATCAAGCAGAATTTATATAGCGCTTCTTCAAGGTCTCTACTCAAAGACACTCCCGACCCAGGCCAAGCGAAAAAAGCAGTCTTAAAGAGCCCGTAGAACGGCGAGGGAAGAACCCCATGGAAGTAGAGCACCTCTCGAGGGAGTCCGTTACTCGTTACAGGGCCAACAACTGATAAAGCACGTTGTTGAATTGCGGCTGTATACGGGTCCAATTGTCAACGCACTCCAAATTCTCAATGCCTTTGCCTTACGACAAAAAAATTAATGTTTCTACAACTGTGGGGCGTGGTGGCTCAGTGGTAAGTTCGGCGCCTTGTGACCGGAGGGTTGCAGGTTCGAATCCCACTCTAGCCGCTGCGTACGGACCTTGGGCAAGTCCTTCACTCGCAATTGCTCGTGGCGCTTCGGCGTGAAAATTCCGGCACAGTATCAAATGCTGTAGTCGGGAGCGCCTCTGAGTAGTAGTAGACTTGAGGAGGCGCTATAGAAATATCCGGAATAAAAAAAACGCTATATATGCAGCTGTACGACGGCAAACTTTATCTGAACAGTTATATAGCGCCTCTAGAGAGCCACTCAATAACCATACTATATTAGCAGATATTATCATACCTCCGAGCATTTAAACTGCATCACTCTTTGCGATTGTTCACAGAAGATGCACTCTGTGCCTTTTGTCCCTGGTGCCATCTATGGTACTGATGCAGCGCTTACTCAGAGGAAGTCGGAAGCGTTAAGTGGCGCCAACTATCGCCTGGAGGAATCTCGACTTGGATCAGTCGCCTACTCCATCACGTCGCCGACGCGTCCCTGGAAGCAGAGGCGGAAACCACTTTTCCAGCGCGATCATGCAATGCTGCTGGCCAATGCACGCAATTTGCGCCAAGTGGAAATCATTATTAGCCTATAATATGAAATAGGCTAATTATGGTTTCCATATGTATTGTATACTCCATAGATTCGATGCATATATATATATATAATATATATATATATATATATATATTATATGTATATATGATGGCATATGGCTATCGTGATTGCAAATTATTTCTTATGCCTGATTTCCGTTTCTATAAATCAGGCGCTCAAGCGGAAAAAAACACGAAAGCCGATGAATTCAGACAGCACTTGTATCTCGGTATGATATTTTCGTACATTGATCGATATGTAGAAATGCACACGACATAAAGTAAAAATCAATGTACTTATAAACGCATAATGAAGAGCACAATTAGACATGTATATATTCTGCAACACTTCATCAAATTTGGTATACTTGGAGTTGATCAGATTAATATTCTACAACTATGTGAATTTATGTATAAATATACACACAACTCATTACCTAGTATCTTTAAGGGTTATTTCAACTTATCTTCCGACATTCATGGATATTCTACCAGGCAAAGTAAATTCTACCGAAAGGTCTGTGCTCGCACCAATACCAGGAAGTTTGCCATAAGAGCCTCTGGTCCATCGGCCTGGAACAATATCCCCTTAGAGATTCGACACTTGACGAATCTGTCTTCGTTTAAGAAAACTTTGAAAGCACATATACTGAATACTTAGTTAAATATGTCTTGCTGCCCGAGTTACTATCTTGTCAATTTTAGTTAAGCTTGCATCTAGTTAAGGTTATTTTGGATTTCACCAGCTGTGCATGTCTTATTTTTTTTCTCTACAGTGAAAAGAGGCTATAATATAAACGTTTATATTATGAGAAAGCCATTCGCTATTTGTTACTAATGTATTTATGTTACATGGTAACCCTACTTAGTGGGCATATAGCCCTTTTGGGTTACCATTTGTCGCCAAAACTTGCCTGCCTTTTTGTGTACACTGATTTTTGTTGTTTTTTTGGTTACAATAAATCTTTTGATTGATTGATTGATTGATATTCAAACATTCATGGACGGCATAAATGCACATGTACATTAAAATGCACGATAAGCAAGATAAGTGCACACATGTAGGGCCTAAACACACATGTGCTGAAACACGCTGATTATACATTGATACATTGATATTTGCATGCATATACGCAACTGCAATTTCGTAAATATAACTTTAACAGTAAAGTTATATAACTCATTTCAAGAGAAACTACCAGAGGCGCAATTAAGAAATTATGAAGCACGTGCTCATATAAATCGTCCACGAATGTGAAAAGTAAGGCAAGTTTGTCTAAAGAGATATCTAATACTGAAGCCTATTTACGAAACCAAACTCATTTAAACATTACTAATTTTATCCGCCTGCAAGAACAACCGAGTATATAGGGAGCGTGGGGTCATTATTACGCATTTATTAAGCGCCAATAACACTGACCAAGCATCAGGCGATAGCGCTCAGCAATTGTAAATGAAGGACTTTAGGTTCCTCCACTATATCCGTCTCAGGGAAGGCTCGAACCCGTACCCTTCGGCGGTCTCGGCGTTACTAGGCGAGTGTTCTAGCCAATCGGATACCGCATCCCAGCACCTGGTTCTTCTTCGTAGGACGATTAAGCGGTTTGGGGGGCCGCTTCCATTAACTTCTCGTAAACGAAGCATGATTTGCTATGGAAACCGTAGAAAGCTATGGCATAACAATGCTGTTAACATCGGCTAACCTTGCATATATAAAATCCCCGAAGGTAAGTAACGGCGCTTTATAAATTTCTACGATGCATAATCGATTTCATTACGCTGCGCAGAATGACAATGATATGCCCACTGCGCTCGTTATTCCACTTGCCTTATTCTTCTTCAGGCTTCCACGTTACCCGTTTATTGATCATAATCAACGATATTATCTACTGTATGCAGACGACCCTATGTATCTAAAATGTATGTGCATACCGTTACTCCTCGTGTATTAAAAACAGGTATACACGGGACATCAATTATGTAATATTCCAGGCGCTCATATATAAAATTTTATATTCCTTATATACCCATGTATCGTTTTATTATGTTTATGTATATCTTTAGCCCCGTATATATATTTCGCCCACGTGCTGTCTTTTAGCTTCTTCTTCGTGCCTTGCAAGCGCTGAAAGTAAAGATTAGTCAATAATGGCATGTATAAAATTTTATAGTCTTTGTATACCATGTATCGTTTTATCATGTGTATGTATATCGTTAGCCGTGTATATATTTCACCCACGTGCTGTCTTTTAGCTTCTTCTATGTGCCCTTCGTGCCTTGCAAGAGCTGAATGTAAAGATTAGTCACTGGAAAAACCGTTGGCGCAGAAGGGATCAGCGAGGAGGTGGTGTCGGAGGGAACACTAAGCAGGGATTTGCAAATAATGGGCAACCAAATGGACTGCCTACCGATAATTTTTTACTCTCTGCCTCAGCCACGTATTGTTAGACAGCGATGGAATAAGTAAGCAAGTTTTACAACTAGGTTCGTCGCTACACAAATACACTGTATAATACTCACATAAGCCTCTCTCTGTATTCTTCTATTTTCTTTTGCTTCTTTATTACTATACTACTGCTGCTACTGCTGCTGCTGCTACTACTACTACTACTACTACTACTACTACTACTACTGCTGCTGCTGCTGCTGCTACTACTACTACTACTACTACTACTACTACTACTACTACTACTACTACTACTACTACTACTACTACTACTACTACTACTACTACTACTACTACTACTATAGTATGATACTGCTACTAACTCCACTACTACCTCACTAGTGCTATAACTACTTTTTCTTTCATCATTTTTTCTTCTTTTCTTCTCCATCTTCCGCTGTTCAGCGTCTCTGTTCTTCTCCAAAGCCTATCTTCTCTCATCCTTCCCTCTGCTTATCGTTCTCATTCTAAAGTTTCTTTCCAGTTGTGGAATAAGAGCGAGAAAGAATGGCAAGAGAGAAGAGAGCGCGGGATAGGAGAGACAGAAAGAGAGGGAGCAAGAGACAGACGGGCAGAAAGTAAGAAGGAGAGACGGACACAGATTATGGACGACCAATTAGTTTGGTGCGCTTCTATGCTCAACTGACCGTGAAGAGAAGCACAGGCGATGACGGACCATAATCCGCAGCAAATTCTATCTAATCGCACATAAAATAAAAGAAGCCTCAAATTGCATACATACATAATAAAAAAAGAGCTATGCTCACATGCGTCTTACACCTTCGCTGGCTATTATAATTATTATTAATTAGAAGCACATTCCGTTGCAAGCCAGGAAAAAAGTCAAAAGGACCTTCATACAACTGATTTGTAGGCTTGGCCAGTGCCATTTCCTACTCAGTAGAGACCCTATCCAATAGCGGGACCACGCAGAACATGATCCCCCATTTAAAAAAATGGCAACCCGCATATTATATTTTTTAGCCCCGAGGTACCTCAGATCCGTCAGGAATTAACAAAAATAACAAAATAATAACGCTTTTTCTTTTCTGCAATAGTCTACTTGTTAGCGTGATTTGACTGTCAACCGAGAGATCAGAGGTTCAACAAGGGCAGAAATTTCTTATAAGATTTCCGCACCCCTCGTCCTTAGTCAACTCAGCAACACTGAGTACACTGTTGGTCCCATCTATGGCCTGACACTATCTGATCTTGCCACTGACCTGCTGCGCGAAAACCTACAATGGCTGCTTGTTGCTTGGAGAGTCACCTATAAATTGTGCATGAACACCTACAAAGCACTGAATGACCTCATGCCAGATTATATCTCTGACTTCTTCATTTGGGTAGCAGACAACCGGAACAGATTTCGGCTACAATCTTCATAAAAATTCAACTACAAGTCCCAAGATCTTAGAACTACGCGTTTTGGCGACTGTTCCTTCTCTGTCGCTGGACCAACTGCATGGAAAGTCTTCCTGACCACGCGAAGAATTCGCCATCTCTGGAGATGTTCAAATCACAGCTCAAGATCTATCTTTTTGTCATTCATACGACTCTCATTGATTTTTGTAACTCATATAGACCGTCCTTTTCTTCAGCCTCGGCTGAGTTACGGTGCTATATGAATCTGATAAATCCCGTTGGGATTTGTTGGCCGGGAGGGACGGGAAAGACTCCAGGCTGTTCTGAAGAGACTGGTCAGAGCGCGGTACCTTTCTGACTCCCAGAAGCTTTGAACAGCACTGACTCGCAAGCGTTATCGCAGTTTCAGCGCACGCTCTGTATAAAAAGCGACCGGATACATTTTGCGATCTCACGCCTATATACAACCGAAATATCGCACCCGCAGACAACTAAGCCCGCAAGACCTATATCATAAGGATGATTTGCTTACGATTAAACTTTCATGTACGACAAAGTGCGATTAGCAGTTGGTCCAATAAAGGATATACTTACTTACTTGCCTACTTTATTATTATAATTATAATTATTATAATTATTATAATTATTATTATTATTATTATTATTATTATTATTATTATTATTATTATTATTATTATTATTATTATTATTATTATTATTATTATTATTACTATTATTATTATTATTATTATTACCCATGGCTGCCTCGCAGGTAGCCTAAGGGACTGTACTTCTCCTCTTCTCAGTGCCCTCATTAATTTTGCCAGTGGACTTGACATTCCCTACCTGATGGAATTGCACGGTACCAGAGTGCCTAACCATTAGCTTTTCAATACAGCGACTTGGGTTCAAATTCAGGGTGCGCCATGCGAAATCTACATATTAAGTGTCGAAATCAATGCTGATTGCATTGTTGAACCGTGAAACCTCGGAGGCCTTCGATATTAGGGTCTCCTTATGTATGTATGCATTTATGTTTTTATGTATGTATGGATATGTGCATGGGCGTAGACTCTGGGGGCAGCCAGGCACGTGCTCCATAAATCAAGGTAAGGAGCATTCCCCAAAAAATCGAGAATTTCTTGAAATATTAAAATATTATGTTTCAATATAGACAAACTTCTTCAAAAACAGAAAACAGAAACAAAGAACTGAAATACTATCACAAATTCATAATGAAAAAAACATTTATTTATGTCTTCAATATGAA
>OY744606.1:15139075-15149075 GCA_963556255.1 Allolobophora icterica
ACATCTAGCGGCTGCCTGCAGGATTGTTGACGTCGACCTTACCTTACATATTGATGTAAATAGCAGTATTACTATTATGCTCTTAATTAACCGGGTCAAGCCAGTGTTTGTATGCAGAGGTCGTTCAGTGCTCGAACCACACAAGCGAACATTGTGCTGTAATGAAAGTTGCACGAATTTCAATATCGACTAATTTAGTTCATTCTGTGCAGTTTACCGATGCACTAAATGAGGTACAATTACTTTGTTTTGCCAGAAAGCGGTATAAGTGAAACAGATGGCTTTCGCCCTCTCTGTCTCTCTGTCTGTCTGTCTGTCTGTCTGTCTGTCTGTCTGTCTGTCTGTCTGTCTGTCTGTCTGTCTGTCTGTCTGTCTGTCTGTCTGTCTCTCTCTCTCTCTCTCTCTCTCTCTCTCTCTCTCTCTCTCTCTCTATCTGCCTCTGCCTCTCTCTCTCTCTCTGCCTCTGCCTCTGTCTCTCTCTGTCTCTGCCTCTCTCTCTGCCTCTGTATTCTTACCTTTGTCTCACTTCCTCTGTCTCTGTCTCACTCCCCTGTCTCTGTCTTTCTCCGTCTCTCTCTCTCTATGTTTCTGTCTCTCTCTCTGTATCTCTCTCGCTCTCTCTGCCTTTCTCTATGTATTTATATAGGGGTTTAGTATGTGGGCCTGTTTTATAATACGCGTTTATTTTCTAATATATTATTACATAAGACCTGTTTAAGTGCTGCCATACAGCTGCATTTTCTAAGAAAACGTGTTGCATTATATACAATCAATGTTACTATGTCGCTTCGCTTAATTGAAAACAGAATTTACGCAGCCATTTCAGTTGTATATCAAAATAGATGCTGTCGCTGCTTTGTGCTCAAACATAGTAATTGCGGGTAATTGATGGTCCGCTTTTATCGAACCACGGTGTATATACACAGTGGCACGTACGCGAATAATTTTAGCAGATGACGATGTTTGCATGAAACGTTTCAGCAAATCAATCGGTAAATGAAGTTCTGGGAACATGGAATAAATTCTGCTGCTGAGAATGAATGCGTGATGTGTGAGCTATATCGATTGTTCCCTCAGTTGCTGCTGCAGAGCATCGGTACGATAACAACTGGAGATCAGGAAGAGGAGCAGGTGACAGCGGGAGCGAAACAGGTGGGCGAAGAGATGACACTGTTCTCAAGCATTGAAGTAATCGATCACGGGGAAAGCACAGGTATATAGGCTGACATTTAGACAGACAGAACAGGGAAACTGTTGTGCGGAACTGCGTCTGATGTACATAAATCAAGAAAGGTAGAGAGACCACACCAGAACACAAACAGGCATCGCTGACTGGCAGACCAGACGAGGCCTGACCAGGGAATATAACTAATCGTAATTTTGTAGTCTCCAAACTTCTAAAGCGCCACTCGAAAGCCAAACGTAGAGCACCAGCCTATTCACGAACGCTGGACAATTGTAGGTGAGAACGTGTCCAAGGTCGCTATACGCAGTGGCTTGGGGTAGATTCGAACCTGCGACGCTCCGCTTATAAGGCACATAACATACCGCTACACCACCACGTCCCACAACAAGTCCAGAACAGACAGAAAAGACCAAGTCAGGCCAGTTTCAACCAATCCAGATTAAACAGACAGACAGACAGACAGACAGACAGACAGCCACACAGACAGGCAGACAGCCAGACAGACAGACGACAGAGCCGTAAATTGGTCGAACGCCTGAGAAGCGAGATAAAAGAGTAAAAGAAAAGAAGAATGATGCATACTTTAAGAGAGCTTTCTTTTACACCGGTCGAACTTGGCTGATCGATCTCTGCTTTGAACTCCTTTACATAACAGCCGCATTCTCTCCAGTCGCCGTTAGCACTACGTCGCATCAACACGCAACCAATGGATAGATCAACAGACTGAAGACGGCAGACGAAAGAATCAAATGAATGACAAGATGATTAGTAAATAAACATAATGAGAGACGGATAGACAGCAAAGAGGAGATAAGAACAAGCATGTAGGAAGAATACAATTCTCGCGGACCATGCATTTTTCTGTCTGAACCTTGAAATCCACGGCGGTTGTCTAGAATCTGGTTTTCAAAAACTGGACCAGTCTTGCCGGCTTGTCCTTTAAAAATATCCTCGCGTCTTCGAATTTTTGATTATAGGCAAGTTGAGAACTACCAAGGCCAACTGCGGTTCTTATGAGTTTTATTGGCATTCGATGGTGAATGAAATGAAGCAGAATGACAGACGGTATATCGGCTGTCATATTTAGCAGAATTTATTACTTATAAATTTTTGTTAGGCCTATTTACATTTTACACTCTCGCGTGACATGCAAGCATTGTTTTTAAAGCAAGTAGACTGCAAAGGCGTATTCACGTCTGGCGACATTTTAAAAAGGAAAAGCTGTGTAGTTGTCTCTGCTAGAAATTTGGCATGGAAATGTAGTTTTCGTCAGCGTTACGCTTTCTTAAAGTCAGTTGGGCTCGACTCAGATAAATTGTAGCATTAAACTAGGGTAGTTTAAGCCGAACACTACATTTTCATAAATTAAAGGAACGACCTGTAATATTTGGCCTTCTTTAAGTCCAAGCAACAAGCCGCTTCAGCATTTATAAAGTAGAATAATTCATTGCGAAGTTAAGTTGGTTAAAGACTTCCACAACTGCAGGTCAATGCAAACTTACAAGCTGCGTTTTTACCTTGCCCAAGTTTGTCTCTTAGAAAGCAATCGATGGCCTTGAAACAGTGCTGCTTATAAAGAAGAAAATTTACAACTGGGAAGAGCGTTCCATGGGGCAGCAGTTTTCTTAAGAACCGATTATTTGGCTGTGAACAAAAAGGCAGTTTTCACGAAGCACAAGCAACTGTTAGAATGCTTCAGCAACTGTGGTACATAGGGTGAACTAATACAAAGTCGGACATCAGGTAATCTCGGACAAATTTTGTAGCAGCCTGCCACGCAGACGAGACTTCGATCTACAGGCGGCAGTATAGTTAATTTTATTTACAGAGGGTCTATCTAGTGAATGAAACTTAATAACCTTCAAAAGATTGTTCTCAAAATTTTAAAGAAGTTGACCGTTTTTGATGTATGTCGAATTTTCAAAATTTTAAAGGCTGACATAGTGAATTCCTTCATTCACTGCTAAGGGTTTATGATAATTTTTATTGCTGAAACGGAAGAATTTGAATTTTTATGATATAGATAACATTATGGTACCTGTTTTACGTAACTCGTTTGAGCGATATTGAACTAGTCTCACAGTTGAAACTGGAGCTGTTTGTTGTCCAACTTTGCCACATAGGCTTGTGTCAAAGTCGGACGAAATTTTTAAACCCAGCTGATGTGTGTCCGACTTTGTCAAAATGAGGTCCACGCTAATGTTTAATATTTATTTGTTTTTTAAACGACTGCTAACCTATGGAAATTAGTAACAAACCATGGCTAGAATTCTAAATGTTAGAAGCACATGCGAAACGATAAAAATAGGAAGTCACGGGAAACGCCAGCTGACAAATCAGAAACCATTATCCAATTGAACGTGCAAACAGGAAGGTCAAAGCAGTTGAACAGATGGAGTGAAGAAAAAATAAAATTAGCCATAGAAGAATTTAGAAACCAATAAAAACGGAAATAAGAACATTAGCAAGAACGTGGAGAATCCCAAAGTCAACTTTATGTGACAGAATTAAAGGCAAAGTTTAAGGTTTCAAACATTCTTCTGGTTGGAAGACAGTTCTTTCAGAAAGTGATGAGGAAGAAAAGGAAGTTCAGCCACAGGCTTAATTACTAGTTTGCAGTTAAAGAATGGACTGCATGGTTTATTAAGTCATAAACAGGGTGCAGGCTATTACTGGTTTCGTGGTTTCATGCAACGACACCTTAAGTGTGCGTACACCTGAAGCATTGTTTGTTGTGTGTGCCTCTGGAATGAATGAAGTCATTGTTTCTAAATGGTTTCATGACTATTCTGAGTTACATGACAGAGTAAGAATTAAGGATATTCCTTCCCGTATTTGGAATTGTGAGGAAAGTGGGTTTCATTAGTAGTTCCCTATGTTAAATTTTTGTAATAGATGTAGGTAGGCCTAATGGTCTTTGATTGGATTTGTTTCAGTTATTTCATTGTTCAGTGTTATTTTACCATTAAATTTTTTATATTACTTGATGAAGATCTGTCAGTTTAGCCTAGCCTGATTGCCAAACTTTAACACAATAAGGACATACTAGGACATTATTGTCCAACTTTACCAAACAAAGTGTCCAACTTTAGCCGAAAAATCAAAAAGTCAAATTTAGTCAGCTCACTGTACTTACCGCACTCCTGTCCGAGTTTATATGAAATTGGCCAGGTTTAACTGATTCGATTAGTTGAATGAGATGATAGGCTATATAATAAACTTTACATCATGCATATACGACTTTGCATTACGGTGTAGCCTCGGTCAGAGCAAAAGGTGTCCGACTTTGTATTAGTTCACCCTACATTAAAAATCAGATTACCCTGCCAACATACCCACATGGAGGGTAGGACCCATATTCCCATATGGGACCCGTATAAAGTATGGTCCCCATCTACTTCTGTGGAATTTATCACAGGATTGGTTCGTTTTCTTACAGAAGTTGGTTTTTCTTGATACTTATGAATATTAGGAATACTGTACGAAGTCTAAAAATAATTTAATGCATAGTTTAACAGAAACACTCTAATTTTATCTCCTCTTGCTAAACATAAATTTAGTTTAATATTTTGCAGTAATCGCATTTGTAGCAGGAAAATGTTGCCATATTTTTGTAATACTACTAATGTTAATAATAGATCGTGCTCAGATGGGGAATAAAAGGAAAGAAAACTAAGTTTTGACTTGAAATGCACTCACGAAATGCTGCAAAAGCTTCGTTTCATGATTGATGATTCGGATAAGTCTTGTAACTGTTACAAAAGCCTATGTTGAAAATGTACGGATCTTCAATGTTCAGACCCCGCTGACTGTTCATTCATTCGTTCATTCATTTAATTCAGAGCATTACTTTGGTTCTTCTTCAAGAAGTCTCCCGAGACACTCCCAGCCGAGTCCCGGCGAAAAAACTCTAAGCATTGCTTTTCACAGTCTAATGGTAAGAGTGGCACCGTGCTGTATTGCATCATAAACTAAACCTGTGCAATACAACTGGGAAAACGCAATAATCTCGGAATTGGGGCGACAGGAACAACTCTTCAGTCCCTCTTTGATGCCTCAACTGTGATCTTTTTGTTAATCAACAAAACCATCTGGTCACTTGCAAGCCATCGCTGCGACATGTTTTTTTAAACTAACAAGATCATAAATTATAACCTTCTTCACTGCAGTTCTGTTTATCCATGTCTCTCTTCTCAGTTCAGTGTCACACATGCGAACTCAACCTCGGCAGCCCTCACTTCATGCTGTTGTTGGAAGAAAGCCTCTTTTATTTCACTATCCTTCTGACGACTACTCCTTTATCTTACCCAACTGATTATGTTTAAAATACCCACATGCTCTTCACCATTCTCTCGTTTCTCTGTATACGTGCAACTCAGGAGTAGATATCATCTTTGATAGTGGAGAATTAGACGGAGTTTTAAGCAGATCAAGTATATGACCCAAACCACTGATTGGAAAACAGATGTGTTGCAAACTGATAGTGAATCAAACGTGGCCAACGACCCTTCCGGTTTTTTCTTTTCACATCTCATCAGTTGCATGCAAGTTTATTTTGTACAAATCCCGATATCTGTAACTTCTCTTTCAGCGCTTCAATAAAAGGATCAATCTACAATACATCTGGTTTCCAACTCGTGATTTGTTTTACACACTTGATCTTCTTAAAACTCTGTCTAAATCTTCCATAGTCCAGAGGCGCGTTTTCAGAAAACGGGGTCCTAGTCGCAAACATTTTTGAGGGCCCTTCTGAACTTGACGTTATTTTGCACATTGCTCAAAAATGAATTATTAGCCCAAATGAGCAAAACAATTATAAATTGCAATAATATACTTTTATGTGAATGCTAAACTGTACAAATATAGAACATAGGTAATATTTAAACTAATTCAAAATTCAAAATGTTATTTTTTATAATTGATTCATTTGGGGACCCTCCGAGATTTGGGGACCCTAGGCGCTCGCCCAGTGCGCCTATGCGTAAACGCGCCTCTGCCCGCGTCCGTGTCAAAGATTAAGTGAGTTTTTAATATATATATATATATATATACATATATATATATATATATATATATATAAATGATTTATGACAGACCTCTGATCAGTTTCACTTTGTTTTGTTTGCCGACGATACTAATGCATTCATGTCTAACAAATCAATTACCTCTCTCACTGGGCGAGCAACTCGTAAACTGAAATATAATAGCCTCATGGTTTATAGCAAACAAGCTTTCTTTGAACTTAAAAAACCCAGCTACAACCTGTTTCGTTTGCATCGTAAATTTGTTTCAATGTCGAATCTAAAACTTGAGATTGATGGCAAGAAAATTGTGCCGACAACATCATCCGGGTTCCTTGGTGTATACATAGGCCAGCGTTTAACCTGGTGTGAGCATAATTATTGCACACATATCCAGGAAAATTGCAAAAAAATATTAGCATACTGTCACGTATCCGTCAATGTTTACCTAAGTACACCGTACAAGGATTATTATTCTCTAAAATTCCTCTATTTGTCAAACTGCAGTATATCTTGGGGATGTAATTATGTTTCTTGTCTTAAGTTCTTGAAAACTCTTCAGAAACGCGCACTGCGCATGGTTCATATGCTACCATAGTTTGCCAGCACTAAGCCTGGATTCACTGCATATAATATAATTATTACGCCAAGAGAACGTTACTAGGCCTAGGTATCAAATTCGTTTATTCGTGTATTGTTATCACTATAAACTGCTACCATTGAGTTTTGACGACTATAGCACTCTACGGTTATTCTAATATATTCTGTCTAAAATTAGCGGTATATTATTTTAAAGGAAATAATAGCCATTTACTGAGGCGATATTGTGCATTTAAGGTAAATTTAGTTGCTTGTAAATCAACAGTCATCAGTTCTCAGTCAAACACAACAGATTACTACGTTAGGGCAGCGTAACGTATATTTAATACGTTAAGAGTTAACGTAGTTTTCAGACTATAACGTAGTTCGACGTCAAACACAACAGATTAATCCTTTAAAAAATTGTAACGTATTTGTATACGTTACCCTTTGACGTACTAGTTCTTAGAGTGTACTTCTGTCAAGGTACATCAGTACACAGCTAGGCCTACAATACAAGATCTTCACGGAATTATCGAAGTCACGCTACTCACGCAACTCGTATACGAAGGTCATGCAATTTTCAATAAAATGCTCCGGCCCAATGCTTTGGAATACTCTCCAACAGAACCTCATTCAAGCTCCTATCCTTGGTTTATTTAAAGTACAAATAAAACGCTACCTACTGTCCTCGCAGATTTAATTGTTTGTACGGTTACAGATTTTACCTTGCACTTCACTTTTAGATTCTTTGCATATGATTTGAAATTATGTTTGAAATGATCATGAAGTTGTATGTTGAACTGGCCACCTGTAAACTGTTTATGTGAAAGGGTAATACAGGCTGTAGCAGGACTTTTGACACGTTTGGATTGACCTTTTGACGCCAGCACTTGAAATGCTATAGGCGAAACTGTCCTAATTTGATTTGTCTGCTGTGTGGTGTTTCAATAAATAATTCAATCAATCAATCAATCAAAATCTGCTTTTCAGTACGTGGACTGCATGTTGATCGTTTCGAAAGCACACGTAGATGCTACGCTTGAACATAATTATGAGTTTTAATTTAAAAAGCAGAAATTAGAAAAACAACAGTTCTTTCCCTGCGAATTATTGTTCACTTGAGTCAATTCCATAACCTCTAGTAATTGCTGTAGTTATGGTATCGAAAAGTTTGAAAACACAGCTGCAGATAACGTATGTGAGGTTGTGCAAAAGGCGCGATATAAACAGCCAGACATGCTACAATAAACATCCTATACTCTGTTCTTCTTTAGTTTCATCCAGGTCATGATGGTCTTCGTAATTAAGTAGTCTATACTCTATAGTATATATACGGTCACCGTCATCATCATCATCATCGTGATCATCATCATTATCGTCATCGTAATAATCTTCGTCGTCGTCATCATCATCATCATCATCATCATCATCATCATCATCCTAATAAAAATCAGCAGTAGCAGCATTGTTATTGATACCATTGTCATCGTCAACCCTGCAGCCGCCGCAACCCATTTCATCTGATGTTGTTCAGATCCTCGTTTACGGACATGCACAATTAGACGCCAAAAGACAGCTTCATCAACCTCTGTCACCTTTGCGGATCTTTATTGCCAGATAAAATGACCGGTCCCTCGTCAAAAATATACACATAACAGACCTCATGTTGGCCCAGCACACATACATTTTCCATGTATATGTATACATAAATTATATATATATATATGTATATATGTATGTATGTATGTATGTATGTATATATATATATAAATTATATATATATATGTATATATGTATGTATGTATGTATGTATGTATGTATGTATGTATGTATGTATGTATGTATATATATATATATATATATATATATATATATATATATATATATATATATATATATATATATATATGCAACTGCGAATGCGTCGATACAAACGATATCAGTTTGATGCAGTGCGCGAGCAACCAGACAACTCGGAAAGATGTATGACGGCGCTTCTGGGGACAGTGCCCGATCCTGAGTCACACGCAGAGAAAGGTACGCTGACAAACAGATAGACAGACCGGCAGACAGACAGACAGACAGATAGACACGCACGTCTGTACGCATAAGCTAAAAAAATCCGAGGCCGTATGCATCAAATTTATCATAGACAAAAGGTCAGACAGAGGGGCAGAGGAGAGTCGCAGGCGGACAACGATACATGTAAGCTATCAGACGGAGGAAGCACCGTTGATTGTAAAGCCAGAGAGAAACAGAGAGACAGACAGACAGACGGACGGACAGAGACAGACAGACAAACAGACAGAGACAGAGACAGAGAGACAGACAGAGACAGACAGACAGACAGAGACAGACAGACAGAGACAGACATAGACAGACAGAGACAGAGAGACAGACAGAGAGGCAGACAGAGACAGACAGACAGGCAGAGTCAAACACAGTGACAGAGACAGACAGACAGACAGAGACAGGCAGAAACAGAGACAGACAGACACAGAGAGAGACAGATAGACAGAGAGAGACAAACAGACAGAGACAGATAGGCAGACAGAGACAGAGAGAGAGAGAGAGAGAGAGAGAGAGAGAGAGAGAGAGAGAGAGAGAGAGAGAGAGAGAGAGAGAGAGAGAGAGAGAGAGAGAGAGAGAGAGAGAGAGAGAGAGAGAGAGAGAGAGAGGGAGAGAGGCAGAGGATGTTAGTCCATCATACACGTACACGTATTAAAGCATCGGTGTCGTAGGGTCGCGGTCATCGGAGCCTGACACCATAACATCAAGGCTTAACGGGTCAGTGCACAATTGATTCCCTTCTACAGTAAATTTTCATCGTCCACTCAATCCCGAACAGTCTTCAGAGAGACTCCCCGACGCAATCAGCCGAACCTCTAGATGCAGTCACCTATCAATATGTTTGGGAAATGGATGAAACTGTATACAATAGACAAAACCCCGAGAGAATAATAAAACGACATAAAAGGATAACAATTGTTTGACGACATAAATGTTAAATCTAGAAGAAGAAAATAGACTACAGAGAGAATTCACGCGTGCATTGTTATTTCATCCGAAGAGTTCACGTTGGACGTTGTGTAAGTACTCATAAATCTACTGACCCAGAAAGAATGGAGCGTTAAGTTAGCCGAGATGGCATGGAATTCCCTCGGTGTTTATCAAACCAATTACGAAATGGGACTTGACTTTATGGCTTAAC
>OY744606.1:15154075-15304075 GCA_963556255.1 Allolobophora icterica
TTTGGCTAGTAAATCCCGACTATTACATTGTTAAGTTTCAGAGAAACGACTGTGACTAATATACATAGTGTGTTACGTGTGATATCAATATAGGGCCTACATCAAGTAGACAGATGTGAGCTTAAGCGTATAGGTGGACTTTTCTAAGAATTGTTTCTGGCTTCGGAGAATGGATAGATGTCGACAAATGCAGAGAATTGGAAAAGGACAACCGCTCAGTTTAAAGTGGACCACAAGATAAACTACTACCGCAGCTGTCTCACTGACCTGACCTACAGATTTGGTCTACTATTCTTGTTTTCACAGTTTAAAAGAATTGTTCAAATCACGCGTACTTATTCGTCTAAACAACCCATACCAAGGACCGCGGCGTCGAATGACATCTGGAGTTGAAAAACTCCAAATTAGGCAATAAATGCTGAACAAGAAATTCCTCTCCAGCTGTTGTGTGGGAAAAACGAGAAACCAAATGTCACAGTGGGGCGTGGGATCGATTATGTATCTACTCCGTACAAAATCTAGGCCTACACAACACTAGGGAATGATGACAGATATGAAACAATAGGCCAAATAAATAAAGCAGGCTAATCGTTAGCGCGCCAATGCCGACAGAATTTATACGCTCCTCTCTTTCTATTCTTCTGCATAATATAACTCAAATAAAGAGGCCCTACTGACGTAGGCCTACATACGATAGACGCATGAAATAGATATGTGTACTTTTGTATTTTAGTCATGTAAGCATATTCATGTGTGCAACTGTGCATGTAATTTCATTCGAAAAGAAGAGTTCACGTTGGAAGTTGTGTAAGTACTCATGATTTACTGACCCATATTTTGTAGAAACTTTTAAAACGCCTTATGTAGCAAATTCCATCTCGCCTGAGTAAATGCATTCATTGGAAAATAATTTGAATTTTTCACATTAAATGCCTTGCTATTTAATAATTAAAAGGCATAAATGTTTCCATGTTTCATGAGACCTTCTGTTGTAATTTTTAACAAGAGTCTCCAAGCTTTATTTAGCTCAGGGCATCACCAAGTCTAAATCCGACACTGAATAGCAATTTATTATTTATTCATATAAGTGGTTTTATATATCCCCCTTCAAGATTATATACTCAGGAGCGCTCCAGGAGCAATCTTATACTGACGAACTGCAGGATTAGACTCCCTTCCACACTCTTCACTATAGAGTCACGCATCTTAATAAGCTGTCTAAAGAGGGTGGGGGTTCACATCCCCGCCAGACCTGAAATTCAATTCTATTTTTGCTGCTTGGTTTGGTGGATAGATGAACTTGATAAATGGATGGATGAACCAATGAAACGAGTGATCGATGGCAGGGCTAATCAGTGAATAGATATATGTAGCTATATTGGTTGACGGATAGATAGATTGAGCAGAAAATAATATAAGCCTAATCCAGTATGTCCGTCTGAGGCAGTGCCTTAGCGACGGTTGTTACAGGGGTGCAATGGAATAGGGCGCAACTCAAGAGGGGTCGCCAATTTTGAGACGGAATGATTTAGTTATTAAACTAATTACTTTATCTTGAAATGTAATATCCATTTAAAATGAAGTAAATGTAGGGCTGTAGTCGAGGGTATACGCGGGTATACAGCGTGTTCTCACCTCTAGAGACCGTATACTCACCTCACAAAATATTTATATTTATTTATATTAAAATACTGTAGCGTATATTTACAAAATACTGTAACGTATACTAACCTCTAATTTGTTTCGGAAAACTAACTCACCTCTAATTTTACCACTACAGCCCTGAGTAAATGTAATCAAATTAAGTAACAATAAATACAAGTGTATAATGTATATGTATAATATTAATAGATAGATTCCTGACAGTGCAGGCTTATTTAAAAATTGTCGTTTGAACATATTCATAGTAGGCCATAATATTATATTCGAGATAACAAATTTGGTCGTTATTGGTTAAGTTCATCTTGGGAGGAGGGGGACGCTACATTTACGCTTGGCACAGAGCGCAATAATTATAGCCTGCTTCGTTCCTGATCTGAGGATTTCTTATCGTTCGAAGCTATAGATGTCTCTCGTTGACATATCTCCTTATCTTCATCTCAGCTCGTCTCACTCAGACCGAAGTCGGATCTAATCGATCGAATCGTCGTCGATAACTAAGCGATCGATCTTCATCTGGGGCTGCATAGGAATGGTGTCCATATTAATTAGGAATGGTGTCCACACTAATTAGGAATGGTGTCCATATTTAGTATTAATGATGTCCATATGAATAAGGAATGGTGTCCATATTCAGTGGCGTCACTAGGGTTGGTGTCACAAAGTGCTGTAAGTCATGGTGTCACCCCAGTAGAAGGTTCAAGAAAGTAAATTAGGTAGCATAGAGTTTCAGCTTTAGGTAAATTCATACTGATACAGTACATGTAAACTGGGCTTACGAAACATGTTATTGTTGTTATCTATTATTGCTAATTTGAAAATAATAAATTTCGCTGAAACTCTACACAACAATTTTTTAGACATTCATTTTGTCACTATGGTGAAGGTATCACCCGGTGCGGTCCGCACCACCGCACCCACTTAGTGACGCTGCTGTCCATAGTAATTAAGAATGGTGTCCATATTAATTAGGAATGCTGTCCATATCAATTAGGAATGGTGTCCATATTAATTAGAACTGGTGTCCATATTAATTAGCAGCCACTGCGTTGCAAGCGGCATCTGCTTCAAATAGCGCTGCTTGAAATTTTCTTAATTCGTTCTGCTAATCTTTCGTTCCTGCCTAAACTCTCTCCTTACTTCTGTCCTTTCTGCATATCGTCCTTCCTTCCATCATTCCTTCCTTCTCTCGTTCCTTCTATAATTTCTTCTTTCCTTTCTTTCTACCTTCGATCGTTCTTGCGTCTGTCCTCATTTCCAGAAAGAATTCATTTCCTTTTACATTCATTTTCTTTACTTGTTTTTTGTTCATTTATTCTTCTCTCCGTTAATTGGCACGCCCCTCCCCCATATCCATCATTTTCACTTCTGTCATTCCCATCTACGTTCATCCCACCCGTAGCCTATCTCCCACCCCCGTGGACGTGTATCACTTAATGAAACGTATCTGCTGGACGACATCTGCTGATGCATTGATGCTTAATTTATCAGCTTCAAAGGAGTAGTCGAGTCTGATTTACTGAGATATCGACTTCTTTCCGCCGAGTGCTCATTGCCAGTCAATGCAGAAGCTACACTTGCCTTAGACTATTTTAAAGCATTACGTCATCGTCTACCATAGACTATTTTTAAAGCATTACGTCATCGCCCTACTTCCTCAGTGTTTCTGGGTACTCCGAGAATATAAATTGTGCTCGTCTTAGTGGCTCGCAGCTTCAGTGTGATCCCGAATCGATTTTATTACTAACTAGCAAGTCTTTCTGCTGTGGACAAGGCCGTAGCTAGGGGGGTGTTTTTGGTGTTTAAACACCCCCCGAAATTAAATAATGTAGAAATGAAATAATGAATTTACTAACTACAAACCCCTTGGTCAGTTAACTTGGTTGCTTGTCGGCTTGCTTAAGGACGAGAAAACACCCCCGAAACAGAAAACACCCCCCGAAAGAAAATCCTGGCTACGGCCCTGGCTGTGGAGTATCGATGTCCTTATTTAAGGGACAAGTGATGAGGCCGCCGCACTGGTAGATTGATTGATTGATTGATTGATTGATTGATTGATTGATTGATTAATTGAAGCCATTTTGTCATTAAATGGCTTCAAAGAGGCCGCTGTCTACCACGTACTTAACTTCTCCGAGTATTGAAGACCTTTTTCATTCTGGATTTTTCTTTCGTTGTGATTTTTACCATCTTTTTAAGTTTCTCTGACTTCTGAACACCTTTCTCCAGATTTGTTAATGAAAGATCTTTTCACATATGTTCTTTGTCGATGCTAACTGAAGAACAGCTACTTATTTTTTTCAAATTTAATCATCGTAATCGTAATCACGGGATTTCTATAGCGCCCAAACAGCGAGGTCGCGAGAACTAGCTTATTCACCGGCGTTAAGCCAAAGCAAATTAAGTCAATAAACGTGCAGGGTCTAATCGGTTCCAGGTCAATATCTAAGTGTCAGGCAGGCAGTAAAAAGACTACGTTGCGTGATGTTCAGAATTGGAGCAGCGAGAGAGTTAATGGGAAGAGGAGTGTTTTCATGTTGGAGTGATAGACAGACGCAGAAGTAGTAAGAGATGAAGTCTGGCGAGTCCGCAGGATGGATCAGATAAATGTAATTCTGGCGGGAGTTTATTCCAGAGGTGCGGAACAGCGATATCTAAACTTCAGTGATGATGCGACTGAAGAGTGGATAAGTGTCAGGGCGAAAGAAGTGGGGGTGAGCAGAGTGGTTGGATTGTGAATTACTGCCGAAGATAAGAGGGCTGGAAACACTGGGTCTGTTGTAGGTAAGAAAGGAACTTTGTGCTTTGCAAGTTTAACAGGTAGCCCTCACTTTATCCAGTTTAGGATAACCCAATTGCTTGCATCTAGATATCCAACATATAGGGCATAACCGAATTAGATCCCTGGATCCGCTCTTGTCGGAAAGGATAAGACAACAGGCAATGGGTCAGAAGCAGCTGGTTATTGTGACCTGATGGAATGAAGTAGGCACATGTGGATTATAGCCTATAGCTGTAGAAGGTTGAAAGATTTTTTTCAGCACGCTGCCATTCTCAGCCAATTATCTGATCGGTACGCGTTACATAATTTTTTCGTCGCTGTATGAATGCATTCATGAGTGAATGGACGGATGAATGAATGCATGTATGTGCGCATGTATAGATGGATGGATGGATGAATGGATGGATGGATGGATGGACGGACGGACGGACGGATGCATGGATGTATGTGAGTATGTATACGTATGTATACGTATGTATGTATGTATAGATGGACGGATGGATGAATGGATAGATGGGAGGGTGGGTGGATGAATGGATGGATGGATGGATGGGTGGGTGGATGAATGGATGGATGGATGGATGGATGGATGGATATTATGGCTGTGTGGTTGTAAGCATGCATGAGACATGACATTTATTTAGCGCCTTTCGAAACGATCGTGCTCTGAATGCGGTCCGTATCTTTTGAGAAACAGACAAAATCAATTGCTGAGAAAGCAACTGAGTGCTGTAGGTTGTTGATGCTGCTGATGCGGGAACATCCTTCTGATAATATATGGATTCAGGTTGGACGCTAAACAATGACATTCGTGTGAACGATGTGTTTTATGGGCTGCTGTTAATGCAGCCACAGCTCAGGCTGTGAAACTTCGTCAGAGCAGTTACTTGTGTCGAAGCTGTTCAAATAATTGATTGAATTAGTTAGGTATAATATGGGTTGCTACGTGTGCGTGAGAAAGAGAGAGACAGACAGAGAGAGACAGACACAGACAGACAAACAGACAGACGGAGACAGAGAGAGACAGAGAGACATAGACAGAGACAGAGAGACATAGCCAGACAAATAGACAGAGGCAGTTGGCATCCGATTCAGTCTGCTTAATGTGTAAAACGCGAGGATGAAATCTGTTGCCAACCATTATTAAGTCGTAAATATGGCGAGCTAAACGAACTCCATGGCTTAGTCCCTTTTTACGTCTCTTTGTATGTCTGTCTGTCCGTCTTTTGTCTGTATAATCATGTCTACTGTTATGTGTCTGTTCCTCTCTGTATGTTTCTCCAAAACTCATCGCAAGGGGTTTTTGAAAAGCTTTATGAGTCCGTTTATTGCAGTTGTGACCCTATCTTTCAATATCTGTCTATCTGTCTGTCTCTCTGTCTGTCTCTCTATCTATTCGTGTCTCGGTCTGTCAATATGTCTCGATGTTTTTAGCTAAAAGAAAGCAGTCGGAATCAAGCGTTTACTGTATCCGAACGATCGCATATTCTGAGTATATTGAGGTTAGTGAATAAAGTAACTGACGATGGTCACAAAGTGATTAGCATTTACCTGTAACGGTTGCTAAGACTACCATCTCATTTCTGATCGTCATGACAGTTAGAATAACAGTTAAATCTATGTGTTGTTCTCAGTATTTGCTAAGTAACGCAACCTGTTGGGTTTATGGAACATAGTTTAGGCCTACATAACTACATTGAGGGGACTCTGAACGAGGATCGTATAATTCAGAACTACCAGGGGGTATTTTAAAAGGGCTGTTGATGATGTAGATGACTGTGACTAATATACCGCAGTTTCCCATATCATAACAGCCTCTATATAATTATGCCTAGATTAATCGTAATCGTAATCTTAATCATAGACTCCAGTATTCTAAAGCACTATTCTAAAGCTAAGCGTAAATCACCAGCTTGCTCACGATCGCTGCGTCGTATCCGAGGGGTTGTCCATATTGTATATATTCGTTTATTCAATTAACTAGTGTACCTCAACCAGGTACACACTCAGCACTCTACTGTTATGCCATAAGACAGTTTATGAGTATTTATGAACTGTATGTTCACGAGTTTGTGAATGATTGAGTTAGTATCATATAAATCGGCCAGAGAAGTTGGAACTATTACATGCTTTTGTACAAAACCCTCGAAAATATAATTTCTGTTGTCCTCGATATATGCTACATGAAATCTTGCGGTCTCTGTGTAAGATCATACGGACGTCTGGTCCTAGGAGGGAATATTCCCCGTAACACATGCGAGCCAGACTAAATGACCGCTGACAGTGACCCCAGAGAGCAGCAAGGTCAGATGGACTTTCGTTCCCCATTTGATCAGTATCTCTCGAGAGATCGATGTCCACTCGAGGTCTGAGTCCGGTTGCCAGACAGGCTGCTAGATTAGGTCAATAACGAATCATACTGTAGGTTCTGGACGCGAAGCCATTGCATCATTGCGTCCCAGGAGCGGTATTATGGACTGTTCGGTAACGCGATTTGTCTGCAGCGCAACAAATTGCAGCATATGATGTAATAAGTAATTTATTCTCTGGGTGATCTTCAGGTTGCGGGATGGGGGGGGGTCGCTCCCCACTGGTCAAACGGAAACGCAAAGTATGTTTTGTATATGACGACTGACAGTGGCATCGCTCCGCAGTCCCTGCAGGTCGTCGTCTTTCGACATCTATTGCGCAAACATGTCTCCATCTACTCAATCACTATGTCTTGTCTTGTCTTCAACAGGTCTCGATCCGAATAAGCCAGGATTTGTCGCACCACGGACATTTTTGCTCCATCTAATTCTGTTTCTTATGTCTTCCAGTCTAATCAGTTGGCTTCATCACTGAGTGCTGCTATTCTAAGATGAAATGACCTGCTGCATACTTTGACTTCTTTGGCACTGCTTTTAGTGACCTACCACCTATAGCCTACTTTGAAGTCCTATCTCTTCTTAATCGCGTTGTCTCTTCTTAATTCATTCATTCTTTCATAGATTTATATAGCGCCTCTTCATTGGAACTACTCAGAGGCGCCCCCGACTCCAGCACGGCCAAAAGGAACAGTTTTAAAGGGGTCATAGAAGATGTCAGAGGAAGACCTAGGAAGTAAGCGCAGCTAATCTCTTCTTAATTACATTGCCCAAGAACCCTATCGCATTGCTTTAAATCACTCATTGTTTTTTTCTCATGTTTTTCTTGCTTTAAACACTTGTCTTTTAATGAAGGCACATGTGTTCCACAGTGTTTTAAATCTGCCTAATATAGTCGCGTCTTCGCTTAAAAGCCCAGATAAATCTGAGGCAATCATCTTTGGCTCGCGGCAACGCCTGCTTTCTCTCCCTTCGCGTTCCAGCACTCACCCTGATGGCACTGCTGTTGCGCTGTTATAAATTTTCAAAACACTTGAGTTAATTCTGAACATTAATCTAACATTCCAGTCACACATAGCAAACCTTCGAAAATCTGGTTTCTATCTTATCAGGATAATACATCACGTCAAGGCTGCTCTTACCAAAGACAAGCCACAAACTATATAGTCTACTCTCTTCTGTTTTTGCCTTGATCATTTCAAATCGGGTTCGCAGGTAGCTCAGATCTTGAAGTCAACATGCCCCAGTACATGTTAAACTATCTGTGTTGCATTGTGCTTTGCTGTACTGCGAGAATCTCCTCAAATAAACTCCTTAAACATACTTGGACATCTGCACTGGCTTCCTGTATAATTCTATCTGACACTTGTGTTGTACATAAGACAATAGTTTTCTGATTGGTTGATTCAATTGTTGTTTTTAAGTGTAGGTTAGAGCGGAACCATGGATTCACTGAACTATACTGAAACTGATTTCGACGACCTGCCGCCTTTCTTCCTCAGAAGAGACGTCAACGGAACGGATGTGGCTTCAGAGGCAGGCAGCGGCATCATCATCCCTGCTTCAAACTCAGACATGCGCACTGCCATCCTCGTCACCTACCTGCTCACGTTCATCTTCGGTAGCCTTGGCAACGGACTCGTCATCTACATCATCTGGCGTCATCCGGAGATCCGCCGAAAATCCGTCGCCAATTACTACATACTGAACCTGGCCATCGCCGACTTCTTCTTCGTCATGACCCTCATCTTCTTCTGCTACACGACCTTCACCGGCAACTGGGTCTTCGGTGGCTTCGTCTGCAAGCTGGCCTACGCCATCCGCGAGAGCAACAAGTACGTCAGCATCTTCACGCTGGTCGCCCTCTCCTTCGACCGCTACCTGGCCAGCTTCTATAACGCCGGCCAGTTCCGCACGGTGACCGTTGGAAAGATGGTCTGCGGCGTCATCTGGGGCTGCTTCGTTGTCATGACGACTCCCTACTGGATACACTGCCAAGTGGTTCCGATTGGAGGGAATCGCGCCAGCTGCCGCGTGATCGTATCGCAGACGAGCCGCATAACGGTGCTGAAGGCGTGGGGATGGACGCAGTTTGCCCTCGGCTTCCTCCTCCCTTTCCTGCTCATAGTGACAGCCTACGCGGCGCTCGGGGTCCGTCTTCACCGTCTGCTTGGAGCCGGAACGAAGACCGGAGTCAAGAGACCTGGACGAGCGATGACGCGTATGACCCTCGTCGTTACGGTCACGTTCCTTGTCACGCAGCTGCCCTACTACATTGTCTGGCTTCTGAACGTCGCCAAGATGGAGGTCATCCATGCGAGTCCTGTGCTGTCAAGCGTGGCGCCTTCTGCGAATCGAACTGGTGCGACGGCGGCTGCGGCCAGAGCTGCCGCTGTTCATCAGCATGACTTAACGCTCTACATCATCTTACAAGCCGTTGCCACGATACTGGTCTTTGTCTGCAGTTGCTGCAACCCGATTATCTACGGCTTACTCAATGAGAATTATCGTAAGTATCGCATATACCGTACAACTTAGGTTAGGCTACAATTTTTCAAAAGCATGCTTGTTTCCAGTTCGAAGGCCATAAAATGGAAATATAGGCTAACAATGCCGAATCATTTTTGTGCAAGAAAGGAGTTCAGTAGGTCTGTCGATAATTTTTAACCGTTAAAGTAAAACCGTAGACCTCAACTGCCTTTCAGCTTAGTTAATTTATTTCCAATTGCTTTTAGATATCCAATGTCCTATCCCTCCTCAATCAACATACCTGTACTAATGAAACATCTACAACTACAACCAAGCTTTATCTGTTAATCTAAACCAATCGATTGATTTGTTGCCTGATTGATTGATTGATTGATTGATTTATTCATTCATTCATTGGTTCATTGATTCATCCATTCATTTATTCATTCACAGTAGGCCTATTTAAATAGCTCTCCTTAAGGATATTTATTGAGAGGAATTTCGGTTTGGCATGGTTGAGGCAAAGGAAGGCGTATACACGCTGAAGAAGCAGAGCAGGATCAATGTCTTCAAAAGCAGCAGAAATGTGCTGAACGGGTTGTCGCCTGAATCTGGATTAAGGTAGAAGATCAATCAGATCTGTTATGTACCTGCATAGCATTAGTCATTAGCAATTCCTCTGCCTATGTCTTCTCCACATTTCTGCTGCTTTTGAAGACATTGATCCTGCTCTGCTTCTTCAGCGTGTATACGCCTTCCTTTGCCTCAACCATGCCAAACCGAAATTCCTCTCAATAAATATCCTTAAGGAGAGCTATTTAAATAGGCCTACTGTGAATGAATAAATGAATGGATGAATCAATGAACCAATGAATGAATGAATAAATCAATCAATCAATCAATCAATCAGGCAACAAATCAATCGATTGGTTGATACATCCACTAATAATGAATCAATCAGTCTTAAATACCATTGTGTCATGGAGTCGAACTTAGCCCTGATAAGACTGAGCTACTATGGATGGTCTTAACGCTCATTCACGCTTCACGAACGACTGACTGTCTCATATTTCCTCCGCTATTTCCTCCCTCATCCTCGGATCTGACCTTGGAGTCACGCTCGAATCGATACTCCATAAAAACCCAGGTAGCTTAGCTCTTTGCATTGCTCTCTACATATGAGCGAATTCGATCACTTCGAATTCGCTCATATGTTTTAAGGGCATCCAGGGGCGGCGCCAGACACTTTTTGTAACCAGGGCATAGCCAGGGCAGTCATACAAGTAACCTGTGCAGAGGGCGAATTTTGGAGAGCGCGGTAGCGCGAGCTTAAATATTGACACATTATACGATCGCGCTACCGCGCTTGCCATAAATCGCCCCAAGCACTATTATATTTGTCTATAGTCAGGAGGACAGATGGGCGAAGTCCCCCGGAAGCTGAACGCTTTTTGATATTTGTAAAGCAAATTTTAACATTTCATTGAATTAAGTGAATTTATATATCAGGATATAACGAATATGCCTGAACAAATTCTGGACAGGGCAAAAATTCTGGGAGGGCATCGACCAGGGCAAAGGCTTTTTTACTAGGGCATTTGCACTGGCGCGCCCTGGTGTAGCGCCCGCCTCTGAGGGCATCCCATTAAAACACTACATGAAATGCTTTGGTTCTGACTGTATGTTTTGTTACACAGTTGTGTTTTCATAAAACGGATTTGGATTTGGATTGGATTTGGTGCCAGTGGCGGCGCCGCCTTTACTTGTGGTATGGCTGTTGCCGTATACCACTTTTTAAGGTGGTACGTTAACAACATACTTTTGCCTACCAATTTTTCCCGTACTCCTAATTTGCCGTATACTACTTTTCAAATCGTGGCGCCGCCACCGCTTCGAGCAACCTTCTTGTGAACAGCAGGTGGAAGCCGTTTAAAATCCTAGCTATAATTCTTACCTGCACTTTGTAACTGTGTTAAAAGCAACGAGAATAGGCCTACTGTTCGATAGCATATGTTAGAAAGTATGATCATCCAGTCACAGGCCTTGTCTCTGGCCTGTGCTCGGAGTCATGCTCGAATCGATGGTCCATAAAAACCCAGGTAGCTTAGTGCGTTACCATCGTTAAATGCTATATATAAGCGGTTTTCAAACGGTGTACGCGCACCACTAGTAGTACGTCAAGTGTCGCTAAGTGGTACGCGAGAAAAATCAAAAAAATTTAAATTTTCTATGAGTTTATGCCCATCATTCCTCTATGATATTTTTAATATTGAAACGTTACAGCCACGTCAGATTTGCGTTTGAAATTGACAACTATTAAACCAGATATATATTGTAAGTCTGTGCTTGTCGAAACAAACCCACAGCTCACATTAACACTTTCTAATAGTGATTTCATGCTTCTTTCTGTTGATATGGATGCATTACATTCTTAAAATTATATATTAATAATAATTTTTAAATTAGTCTACCTACGTTCTTACGCTAATTGCATGAGGACTTCGCGCTCACCTGTCGTTTTTGATCTGACCTTTGCTGGTGGTACCCCAACATTAGATTTTTTACCTGGTGGTACAATAAAAAATAAAGCTTGAAAACCGCTGCTCTATGTGTTCATATTCGAACCTCGAGATCTGCAACTGAGCCTGAAGTTTTGATCTATGGACAATAAACGAATATATATATATATATATATTTATTTATATAAGCTGAAATATCATCTAATTAATTATGCATGCGGTTACAGGTTCGACTTCGTGTAAACGACCCTGGAGGGCAAGTTGGTGGTGCAGACGTGCCTATGTTACCAAGCAGTCTAATTTGGTATTGTCCATACCCAAGGAATTCGGTGCCGTGTGTGCGTGCAGACAGATCCGCGCTTCTTCTGACAGGGACTTGATGAAGGCTGATTGATTGCTGTGTGATTAGAGCCATCGTCGGTCACTAGGTGGCGTCGTCTGACTGTTACGTGTGGCTGAGTATGGACATCCCTTAGGACGCGAATATATAAAGTCGACGTTTACTGCGAAGTAAACTCCGCCACTGTTCGTACTCTGACAGTGCCAGTCCCAAGCATGGGCGGCAATCTAGGGGGGACGAGGGGGACAAGACCCCCACCGTTAAGAGTGGGGGACACGCCATACATTTGTCCTCCCCAAAAAATTTTGAAGAAAGACTGAAATAGGGCAACAAATGTAATTACGTGTGAGGGTTTTCACAGTCTTTTTTGACCAGACGAGGTAAAAATGAAATGTTCAAGGAGAAGTCCCCCCGAAAATTGTGATTAAGTAAGAAGAAATCCGCGGGATGACGTTCTTAAAAAAGGTAACGAGATTGGTGCGAGGCCCTTCAAAAAGTCGAAAAAGAGGCGAATGACCAAAGAGTTGAGACTACACTCAGGGGCGGATCCAGGGGGGGGCCAATCCGGCCATGGCCCCCCATTTGAAATTTTTATTTATTTTTGACATGTGTTTTATGGGCGTTTTATGATCTTTAAACAGGCGTGCCCCCCCCCCTGCAGGCGTGGATGAGTAAAATGTACACAGAAGTAGAAGTACACTGAAGACATTAAAAAGGTTAATGACTAAAAAAAAAAAAAAAAAGGTCATCAACTTTTTTGGGAGATGACTAAAAAATTTTGGCCCCCCCCTGATAGACCTTCTGGATCCGCCGCTGACTACACTGTACGTTGAGCTGGTAGCGCCTGTGAGTAGACTATAGATACCCTGAAGGGTATATAGATCTAAATGTTCTAAACGAATGAATAGAGCTAAGACTGATCAGATATTTTATGATCAAGACAATGTCTTCCTCTTAATTAAAAAGCTATTAACAATTACCATCGCAATATTTAAGCCCGCGAAGTGACATACCTGAAGAGAGCCTATCTATGTTTTACCTGATTGCAACTTGGACATCTATGATCGACTCTAGCGTGTAAACCATGATATACGAGTGAGATCACCGTTAGGGAATGGTTTCAATTAGGATTTCCTTCCTTTTTGGCCAACCACTGTAGCGACGAAAAGGCCGTCTGACTGCCTGTCTGACCCTTTGGCTCTTGACCTGGAACCAATTTCCCCCACCCGCCTATCGATTATGTCTTGACTAAGCGCCTGTGAATAAGCTGGTTCCCGCGACTTCTCTTTTTGGGCGCTTTAAAAATTTCGAGATTACGATTACAGTTTTTCATTAGCCATAATAATATTAGGCCTATATTAATTAAATCTATTGCGGTGCATGAAATTAATTTTTGACGATCTTTTCCTAGATATCCGATGGCAACCATAGTCTCAATGTATGACGTATTTGCGCAGTTCTGCTGTTGCTAAAATATTAACCTTTGACGACTTGTAGACGAGGACTGTTGTTTTGTTTACAGGTAAGCTCTACGCAGGCGTGTTCTGCCGTAGATGCAGGAGACAGGAAGCGCTCGAAGCGGTCGCCGGAAGCAGCGACAGTGGCACCGTCAACGGGGAGTCGAGGAATCGTGCTAGACAGAAAGGTGTCACGTGTGTGACAGGTGTAACCAACACAGACGTCATTGAACTGTCTAGAATGATAGAGTGAGAATAGAGGATGATGACTCACTGGGTAGTCATTGCCATTTCGCTCACCGTTGGCACACGTACATAGTGATTACTGAACTTATATATATATGATGCTTGGTAGTATCAGACACCAGTGTGACTAGAACGCTCGCTATGGTAAACTGTCTGGGCGTCAGAGTATTTCCATTGTCAGGGTTTGGTCGCAGAAAACATTTGACTGATTCACTGTTGCCCACTGATTGCTTGATTTATTCGTGGATTCAGTGACTGATTGACATGATTGATTTGTTGATTGATAGTTCCATTGTTGACTAGTGATTGATTTGTTGAATGATAGTTTCATTGTTGACTAATTGATCCATTGATTAATTTACCAGTTGATTGATTGATTTATTGCTTGATTGAGTCATTGATTTATTCATTCGTTCAGAGCAGTTACATGACTCCCATAGTCTTCGGAATCAGTCGCTAAGGAGTTACAGACTGACTTGATGAGCTAGCGACTGACTAAACGACTTAAGTCGACTGGCCGTAGACGTTGTAGCCAACGTATTTTCAACGCGACGTTTGCCTGTACGAAGAGACGCCATTTCGATTAAAACGATTCAATGACGTCAGGCAAAGTTAAAGACACCACTCGAGCAGGTAGTAAGTAAAGAACTGGTGACCTGATATCGACTGATTGTTAGACTGTTAGTCTGCTGCACTGTGACTTGTACCTTATATATGAGTGTTGCTCCTGTCCTGTGGTGATGTCTTCGTCAAAAAACGAAACTCGGAGACGGCGATTAAAACAATAAGCAAAATATTAACGTGAACGACTGGTTTCGACTTGAGGGCTTAGCGGCGCCGGAGTCTAGCTGGATAGATAATATAAATAAGGACATGGCAACACTTGAAATAAACACTAAGAGGAGCAATGGACTTGACACATGACCGAGGACAATAATATTCGCACCCATCGCCGCTGAATGGCTGAGATCAGGAACTGATGATGATGACGATTTGTCAAATCTACCCTGTTGTGCTTATTAAATGCAAGAATATTGTCGACGATCATCATCATCATAGTCATCGTCATTATCATCATAGCCATCATCATCATCATCATAGCGATCTGTTTCAATAGATGTGTCTTGGAGCCAGTGTTGCTTACATGCAGTAATTTCGGTCTGTATCATGGACATAACTGCTTGGGAAATCTGCATTAATGTCGGCCTCCAATATCGACTTTTATGGGAGGCGTTCCTTGGGAGACTCGTCTGATGAACATAGGCAGTTATGTCTGGCCATGAATGTTGACAGATGCATTGACTCGGCAATTGGACTATGTACACATACAATTTTATTACCCAGAACCTATGCTTCGACACGAAGGATGTTTTTCTGTTAGCTGAAAGTCATGCATACACACACACATGCATACATACGTACATCTTATGTACACATAATTATACATACATATATACATACATACATATTATATTCACATAATTATACATACATACATGCATGCAATCACACACACACATACATACATACATACATACATACATACATACATACATACTGTGAACTGAGTTTTGTGTACAGTCTTGCAGTGCGAGATGTTAGCGTATATATTTAGTGCGTTTACTTTAGTTTCACGTGTATATGTATATATGATAGATGTATAACGTTTAGTCTCAGTGACACGCGCGGCCGGCCGATATCGGCAGCGGCGCGCTATATGTATATTATAAGATTTCGCTTATGCGCACAGAAGACAGGTGTGTCAAGAGGCGCGAAGAATTATGCTGACTAGAGAAGTTTGAATTCGAGTGTGTTCGCTGTAGTAGTGTGGCTGACTAGTTGAGTTGTAATCGAATTGAGTTCTGTCTGTTTGTTTCTTATTAAACTGAAAAGATATTAAACTGTGTTGCTGATTAATTCAGGTTATACTTATACGTAGAATTAGTGTTCAAAAGGTGAACGTTAAATAGGCGTTAAGTACGAAGAGAACAAGGATTTAGTAAGAAGGATTGTCAACGGAAGGATTGGGTTGACATTATTGGTGGCAGCGTCGGTGTGGATAAAAACTCACGGTGGAATAGCGTCGGTGTGGATAAATACTCACGGTGGATAAATACTCACGGTGGAATATATACTCACGGTGGAATAAATACTCACGGTGGATATAAACTCAGTGGATTAAAATTCACGTTATCACCTCCTTCGGCGGATAGAAGAATCTACGACGGTGATAGAAGAATTTACAACGGTGTTAGAAGAATTTACGCGTTGTTGCTGTGTGACGTGTCTACGATATCAACGACGGTGGAACACGAGAAAACGGTATAAAAATTTCGTTGTTTTCCACGAACAAATATAAAAGAAATCCCGTTTGTTTATCGATTCACACACCAAGAAAAACCGTGACTTCTTTGAAAAGAGAAATCACCAAAGTAAACAAGTAAGATGGAGAAACTAAGTGCTGAAAGACAAGCAGATATTAAGAAGATGTCTACGGAAAGGCTAAAACAGCGTTTGTTGAAAGCCGGTTTTAAAGAAGAACAATTAGAAGGTATGTCACGTGGTGACATGATACAGGAACTCGCTGAAGTGTGGGTTAAAGAAGAAGTCGAAGAAGAAGGTGCCGTTGGCGGTACCGTAGAAGAGGCTATTGAAAAACCTCCTGCGCCTATGTCTATGGAGATGTTGATGCAGTGGATGATGATGAAAGAAGATAGGGAGGAGAAACGGAGACAAGAAGAGAAAGATAGGGAGGAGAAACGGAGACAAGAAGAGAAAGATAGGGAGGAGAAACGGAGACAAGAAGAGAAAGAAAGAGAGGAGAAACGGAGACAAGAAGAGAAAGAACTGAGACAAGAAGAGAAAGAAAGAGAAGATAGACGAAGACAAGAAGAGAAAGAGTTGAGACAAGAAGCAGAACGTGTAAGACAAGACGAATTGCGCTTGCAGAGAGAGAAAGAAGAGAAAGCGGAACTTGCAAGGCAAGAGGAATTGCGTCTGCAAAGAGAGAGAGAAGATAAAGCAGAACAAGTGCGTAAGGCAGAACTTGAATTGCAAAAGAATCAGTTTGAGATTCAGTTAGAACAGTTGAAAAGAGATAGGGAAGATGCTGAAAGAAGAAGACTGGAGCAGATGATTGAATTTGAAAGAGCTAGAAAAAGTGATGAAGAGGTTCGTCAGCAACAGATTGAAGCAAAGAGAATGCGCGAAGAAGAAAAAGAAAAAGCGCGAACGTTAGAGTTAGAACATGCAGAACAGATCAGACAAGAAGAACTCAAATTTCAGAAAGAAAGTTTGGAAAAGGCAGAGGCAGAAAGACAGGAACGTCTGAAACTGGAGAAATCAAAATTGACATTGAAAGAAACGCAAATGAGAGAAGAACGGGAAGCAGAAAGAAGGAAACAGCAAGAAAGTGAAACTTTGGTGTCAAAAATTAAGAAAATAGGTGATGCAATGAAGCATGTATTGCCTCAAATGCCAACTGATATGATGGAGGTGCCATTATATTTTGAAACAGTCGAGAACGCATTTCGCAGTTTTGCTGTGGAAAAGCCGTTTTGGGTGAAATTATTACTACCATTGATGACGCCGAAAGCTCGAACCGTTCTGAATAGATTGTCATTCGATGATCTAGACAATTATGATAGAGTCAAGCAGCACTTATTAAAAGAATTTAAGTTGACTTCGAGAGAATACAGAGCCAGATTTGTGGATGCTAAGAAGACGACAGAAGAGACTTATACGATGTTTACGGCAAGACTGAAGAACTTGCTAAACTATTACGTGAGAAGTCGAAGCGTGAACAGAGAGTATGATACGCTCTTTGATTTGCTGGTAGCGGATAAGCTGAAAGAATGTTTACCGCCAGGTCCACTACAGTTTGTATTGTCGAAGGAAGGAACTGACTGTCTCCAAGCTAGTGCAGTGGCAGACCTAGCAGACATTCATGTAAACAATCGAATTGGGTTTGCATTTCCAAATGTAAACAGTTATCCTTCTCAACGTTCCGTAAACCAAAGCCAGAGTGGAAAGTGGAAAAGTAATCCAGAAATAGGGAGTCAGTTCAAAGGTAAAGAAGTCAAGACTAATGTCCCTGTACCCAATGAAACCAGAGAAGTGACGTTTGGTCGTCAGGGATTTAACAAATCGTCAGCGCCGTTCGCCAAGAGGGAAGGCAACACATCGTTTACGCAGTATAAGAGAAATGAAGGAAATGAACAACGAGGTATGGTGGTGAAGCGTTGTCACAACTGTGGTTCAGACAAACATTTGGTTAAATTTTGTCCAGTTCCAGTGGCAGCAGCTAGTTCTAGCAGAAATCAAGAACACACAAGGGTGAATTTGATTCAAGTGGTTAGTGATACAGGTAATCAAACCACGGGTCAAGAAAACCAAGAGACTGAAGTAAAGTCAGTAATGAAATGTGGTATTCAAAAAGAAATTCTATTGGATGCTGAAATTCAGAGAGAAGTCATAGGAAAAGATGACAGTCGAATATTGAAGAAATCGTTCTTGCAATATGTCGAGGTTGAAATTCGTGGAGTAGACGGTAAAGAGCCAGTGAAAGTCAAAGCACTGAGCGACTCGGGAGCAGAAATTCCGGTGATTAGTGAAGAATTACTGGAAGGCATGAAGGTGGAACAAATTGGAAAAGTGAATTTGCAATGTGTGGCAGGAGATGCCATTCCTGCGAAGTTAGTGAAAGTGGATGTTAGATTGTGTGGTAGTGACGTGGAAGAAGGGGGATTTCCGCGTAAAATCCAGTGTTCACTTACACCTTATGTCACCTTGATGTGTGCTAGTATTGCAAAGATGGGCAGTACAGAAAGATTCTTGTTGCATCCAGAGATAATTGCCGAATTAAAAGCCGTACCACAGATGAAAGTTAAAACGATACAAGGAGATGTGAGTGTACGAGCAAATGTAATGACGAGAGCGCAGAGTCGGAAACAGGAAATGGTAGATGTCAACCCAATCCTTCCGTTGACAATCCTTCTTGCTAAATCCTTGTTCTCTTTATACTTAACGCCTATTTAACGTTCACCTTTTGAACACTAATTCTACGTATAAGTATAACCTGAATTAATCAGCAACACAGTTTAATATCTTTTAGTTTAATAAGAAACAAACAGACAGAACTCAATTCGATTACAACTCAACTAGTCAGCCACACTACTACAGCGAACACACACGAATTCAAACTTTTCCAGTCAGCATAATTCTTCGCGCCTCTTGACACACCTGTCTTCTGTGCGCATAAACGAACTCTTATAATATACATATAGCGCGCCGCTGCCGATATCGGCCGGCCGCGCGTGTCACTAAGACAGTACAATTAAACGTTATGCATTTATCATATATACATATACACGTGAAAGTAAAGTAAGCGCACTTAATATATACGCTAAATATCTCGCACTGCAAGACTGTACACAAAACTCAGTTCACATTACCTCCTTCCTTTTTCTGGAATTGAGCAAATTAAATTTCAAAATTTGCGAAATTACCAAAATACATGAAACATATATATATCTAACTAATTAATAAACAGTCTTACGATTACTTATAACCTTGACAAACAATCAGCAATAATATTCAATCTGCCCTTCTTGTACTTCACCTCAACATCAAAAGTTTGTAAGGCTAACGCCCAACGCACAAGTTTAGCAGACTTAGACATTGACTCAGTCAAATATGTAAGAGGATTGTGATCAGTAAAAATGAAAATTTTGATCCAATTATAATTTCTTTTAACTTGTTTAGAGCCCAAACAATAGCATAGGCTTCCTTTTCCACAGTAGCCCATCTCTTCTGGGTATCAGTTAACTTCTGACTGATAAATGACACAGGGCGCTCTATTCCCTTGTCGTCCATCTGTGTTAAAACAGCACCGACTGCAAAGTCACTACTATCGCAGTACAAATTGAATGGTTTTCCCACTTCAAAAACATATAACACTACTTTGGATCGCACAGCCTCTTTAAGTAAATCAAATGCTTGCTGATGTTCAACAGTCCAATCAATCTTATCAGAAACACGTTTACTAGTTAAATCAGATAAAGGTTTCGCAATCTGTGCAAAGTCCTTAATAAACTGTCTGTAATAATTAAAAAATCCAAGCAGTTGCTTAACTTGCTTCTTAGTTTCTGGGATCTTCAAATTAGTCAAACTTTCAATTCTGTCTGGATTCATCTTTATCTTACCAGACCCAACCACATGACCGATAAACCTTACCTCACGCTTACCAAATATGCATTTTTTCAAATTCAAAGTAACGTTATGCAATCTCATTTGCATCAAAAATGCATCTAGATGCTGCAAGTGAACTTTCCAACTGTCAGAATGCACAGCAATGTCATCAACATACGGTTCTGCAAAGTCACTTATAGGCTGTAAAACTAAATTTATCGCCTTAACAAAAGTTCGTCCTGAATTTATCATTCCAAAAGGAACACGAGTAAATTCATACAGTCCATTATGTGTTACAAAAGCTGTCTTCCATTGATCAGATTGTTTTACAGGACAAGTCCAATAAGCACTTCGACAGTCCAAAATGGAAATCACATTAGACTTTCCAACTTTGTTCAAAACGTCTCTGACAATCGGCATAGGATATTTACAATCCACTGTGAATGAGTTAATGTATCTGTAGTCACAGGCAAGTCTTAAAGATCCGTCTTTCTTTTTAACAATAACCAAAGGGCTTGCCATTCTGCTCGATGATGGTTTAATAATGTTTGTTTTTAACATTTCTTTGATCTGACGTTCCACTTCTGATCGATAAATCAAAGGAATTCGATATGCTGCAAATTCCTTTGTGCCTTGCTCTCTTGTAATACTGATTTGTGTATTGTAATTGCTTTTCTTGAGAGTAAGATTCTGCAAACAATAATGCTTTCTCCGTAGTTTCTTTGAGTTCTTTCAAATGCTTTTCGTGAAAAGGAATTTTCTTGTGCCATTTCCTCGGGTTGTCTATTAGGTCCCTTGTCATTCTCCTGAAGGCGACCTCTTCTCTTGAGACTGGAGTGATAGGCACTCTATCCATCACCAGACTCCTTGCCTTTAGTTGACACTTCTCGCAAGACTTACAAAATTTCACAATGTCTCTTCTCATCTTTGGCCATACAAAAGATAATTTTATTCGTTCTCTTGTTTTCTCTTCTCCTAGATGTCCTCCAAATACCGACTCATGCGCCAATTCCATCACTTTTATTCGTCTCTCTTTTGGTAACACTAGTTGATATATCGTCTGGTCTAATATCTGATATTTCTTATGCAATAAACCGTTGATCACACAGAATTCAGATTCTTTCTCTTGTGCTAACTTCCACCACGGCTTCAACGATTCATCCTTTCTCTGTTGCTCTTCGAACTTCTTCGAATCGGCAATCTGCACCTTTTGTTCTTCATCCATCTCTTCATCTCTATACAAGTCTCCTATCCCCACATCACATTCATTGTCTTCTTCAGTTTCATTTAATGTGCCATTCTCGCATGCAACCATCTCTTGCTCGTTAATCTCTGCTATTACACCATCTCGCGATAAGCTTCGTTGCTCATTACTTTCGTTTTCCTCATCACTTGAACTTTCAGTTTCACTCTTCTCATCAACAGCTACCATTTCCTGTTTCCGACTCTGCGCTCTCGTCATTACATTTGCTCGTACACTCACATCTCCTTGTATCGTTTTAACTTTCATCTGTGGTACGGCTTTTAATTCGGCAATTATCTCTGGATGCAACAAGAATCTTTCTGTACTGCCCATCTTTGCAATACTAGCACACATCAAGGTGACATAAGGTGTAAGTGAACACTGGATTTTACGCGGAAATCCCTCTTCTTTCACGTCACTATCACACAGTCTAACATCGACTTTCACTAACTTCGCAGGAATGGCATCTCCTGCCACACATTGCAAATTCACTTTTCCAATTTGTTCCACCTTCATGCCTTCCAGTAATTCTTCACTAATCACCGGAATCTCTGCACCCGAGTCGCTCAGTGCTTTGACTTTCACTGGCTCTTTACCGTCTACTGCACGAATTTCAACCTCGACATATTGCAAGAACGATTTCTTCAATATTCGACTGTCATCTTTTCCTATGACTTCTCTCTGAATTTCAGCATCCAATAGAATTTCTTTTTGAATACCACATTTCATTACTGACTTTACTTCAGTCTCTTGGTTTTCTTGACTCGCGGTTTGATTATCTGTATCACTAACCACTTGAATCAAATTCACCCTTGTGTGTTCTTGATTTCTGCTAGAACTAGTTGCTGCCACTGGAACTGGACAAAATTTAACCAAATGTTTGTCTGAACCACAGTTGTGACAACGCTTCACCACCATACCTCGTTGTTCATTGCCTTCATATCTCTTATACTGCGTAAACGATGTGTTGCCTTCCCTCTTGGCAAACGGCGCTGACGATTTGTTAAATCCCTGACGACCAAACGTCACTTCTCTGGTCTCATTGGGTACAGGGACATTAGCCTTGACTTCTTTACCTTTGAACTGATTCCCTGTTTCTGGATTACTTTTCCATTTTCCACTCTGGCTTTGGTTTACGGAACGTTGAGAAGGATAACTGTTTATATTTGGGATCGCAAACCCAATTCGATTGTTTACATGAATGTCTGCTAAGTCTGCCACTGCACTAGCTTGGAGACAGTCAGTTCCTTCCTTCGACAATACAAACTGTAGTGGACCTGGCGGTAAACATTCTTTTAGCTTATCCGCTACCAGCAAATCAAAGAGCGTATCATACTCTCTGTTCACGTTTCGACTTCTCACGTAATAGTTTAGCAAGTTCTTCAGTCTTGCCGTAAACATCGTATAAGTCTCTTCTGTCGTCTTCTTAGCATCCACAAATCTGGCTCTGTATTCTCTCGAGGTCAATTTAAATTCTTTTAATAAGTGCTGCTTGACTCTATCATAATTGTCTAGATCATCGTATGACAATCTATTCAGAACGGTTCGAGCTTTCGGCGTCATCAATGGTAGTAATAATTTCACCCAAAACGGCTTTTCCACAGCAAAACTACGAAACGCGTTCTCGACTGTTTCAAAATATAATGGCACCTCCATCATATCAGTTGGCATTTGAGGCAATACATGCTTCATTGCATCACCTATTTTCTTAATTTTTGACACCAAAGTTTCACTTTCTTGCTGCTTCCTTCTTTCTGCTTCCCGTTCTTCTCTCATTTGTGTTTCTTTCAATGTCAATTTTGATTTCTCCAGTTTCAGACGTTCCTGTCTTTCTGCCTCTGCCTTTTCCAAACTTTCTTTCTGAAATTTGAGTTCTTCCTGTCTGATCTGTTCTGCACGTTCCAACTCTAACGTTCGTGCTTTTTCTTTTTCTTCTTCACGCATTCTCTTTGCTTCAATCTGTTGCTGACGAACCTCTTCATCACTTTTTCTAGCTTTTTCAGATTCAATCATCTGCTCCAGTCTTCTTCTTTCAGCATCTTCCCTATCTCTTTTCAACTGTTCTAACTGAATCTCAAACTGATTCTTTTGCAATTCAAGTTCTGCCTTACGCACTTGTTCTGCTTTATCTTCTCTCTCTCTTTGCAGACGCAATTCCTCTTGCCTTGCAAGTTCCGCTTTCTCTTCTTTCTCTCTCTGCAGACGTTCTGCTTTCTCTTCTTTCTCTCTCTGCAAGCGCAATTCGTCTTGTCTTACACGTTCTGCTTCTTGTCTCAACTCTTTCTCTTCTTGTCTTCGTCTATCTTCTCTTTCTTTCTCTTCTTGTCTCAGTTCTTTCTCTTCTTGTCTCCGTTTCTCCTCTCTTTCTTTCTCTTCTTGTCTCCGTTTCTCCTCCCTATCTTTCTCTTCTTGTCTCCGTTTCTCCTCTCTATCTTCTTTCATCATCATCCACTGCATCAACATCTCCATAGACATAGGCGCAGGAGGTTTTTCAATAGCCTTTTCTACGGCACCGCCAACGGCACCTTCTTCTTCGACTTCTTCTTTAACCCACACATCGGCGAGTTCCTGCATCATGTCACCACGTGACATACCTTCTAATTGTTCTTCTTTAAAACCGGCTTTCAACAAACGCTGTTTTAGCCTTTCCGTAGACATCTTCTTAATATCTGCTTGTCTTTCAGCACTTAGTTTCTCCATCTTACTTGTTTACTTCGGTGATTTCTCTTTTCAAAGAAGTCACGGTTTTTCTTGTTGTGTGAATCGATAAACAAACGGGATTTCTTTTATATTTGTTCGTGGAAAACAACGAAATTTTTATACCGTTTTCTCGTGTTCCACCGTCGATGATATCGTAAATTCGTCACACAGTAACAACGCGTAGATTCTTCTAACACCGTCGTAGATTCTTTTATCACCGTCGTAGATTCTTCTATCCGCCGAAGGAGGTGATAACGTGAATTTTAATCCACCGTAAGTTTATATCCACCGTGAGTATTTATCCACCGTGAGTATTTATCCACCGTGAGTTCTTATCCACCGTGAGTTCTTATCCACCGTGAGTTCTTATCCACACCGTCACTGCCACCAATAATGTCAACCCAATCCTTCCGTTGACAATCCTTCTTGCTAAATCCTTGTTCTCTTTATACTTAACGCCTATTTAACGTTCACCTTTTGAACACTAATTCTACGTATAAGTATAACCTGAATTAATCAGCAACACAGTTTAATATCTTTTAGTTTAATAAGAAACAAACAGACAGAACTCAATTCGATTACAACTCAACTAGTCAGCCACACTACTACAGCGAACACACACGAATTCAAACTTTTCCAGTCAGCATAATTCTTCGCGCCTCTTGACACACCTGTCTTCTGTGCGCATAAACGAACTCTTATAATATACATATAGCGCGCCGCTGCCGATATCGGCCGGCCGCGCGTGTCACTAAGACAGTACAATTAAACGTTATGCATTTATCATATATACATATACACGTGAAACTAAAGTAAGCGCACTTAATATATACGCTAAATATCTCGCACTGCAAGACTGTACACAAAACTCAGTTCACAGTAGATGTTAATGAGAAGAGTGAAACTGAAAGTTCCAGTGATGAGGAAAACGAAAGTAATGAGCAACGAAGCTTATCGCGAGATGGTGTAACATCAGAGATAAACGAGCAAGAGATGGCTGCATGCGAGAATGGCACATTAAATGAAACGGAAGAAGACAATGAATGTGATGTGGGGATAGGAGACTTGTATAGAGATGAAGAAATGGACGAAGAACAAAAGGTGCAGATTGCCGATTCGAGGAAGTTCGTAGAGCAACAGAGAAAGGATGAATTGTTGAAGCCGTGGTGGAAGTTAGCACAAGAGAAAGAATCTGAATTCTGTGTGATCAACGGTTTATTGCATAAGAAATATCAGATATTAGACCAGACGATATATCAACTAGTGTTACCAAAAGAGAGACGAATTAAAGTGATGGAATTGGCGCATGAATCGGTATTTGGAGGACATCTAGGAGAAGAGAAAACAAGAGAACGAATAAAATTATCTTTTGTATGGCCAAAGATGAGAAGAGACATTGTGAAATTTTGTAAGTCTTGCGAGAAGTGTCAACTAAAGGCAAGGAGTCTGGTGATGGATAGAGTGCCTATCACTCCAGTCTCAAGAGACGAGGTCGCCTTCAGGAGAATGACAATGGACCTAATAGACAACCCGAGGAAATGGCACAAGATAATTCCTTTTCACGAAAATCATTTGAAAGAACTCAAAGAAAATACGGAGAAAGCATTATTGTTTGCAGAATCTTACTCTCAAGAAAAGCAGTTGCAATACACAAATCAGTATAACAAGAGAGCAAGACACAAAGGAATTTGCAGCATATCGAATTCCTTTGATTTATCGAGCAGAAGTGGAACGTCAGATCAAAGAAATGTTAAAAACAAACATTATCAAACCATCATCGAGCAGAATGGCAAGCCCTTTGGTAATTGTTAAAAAGAAAGACGGATCTTTGAGACTTGCCTGTGACTACAGATACATTAACTCATTCACAGTGGATTGTAAATATCCTATGCCGATTGTCAGAGACGTTTTGAACAAAGTTGGAAAGTCTAATGTGATTTCCATCTTGGACTGTCGAAGTGCTTATTGGACTTGTCCTGTAAAACAATCTGATCAATGGAAGACAGCTTTTGTAACACATAATGGACTGTATGAATTTACTCGTGTTCCTTTTGGAATGATAAATTCAGGACGAACTTTTGTTAAGGCGATAAATTTAGTTTTACAGCCTATAAATGACTTTGCAGAACCGTATGTTGATGACATTGCTGTGCATTCTGACAGTTGGAAAGTTCACTTGCAGCATCTAGATGCATTTTTGATGCAAATGAGATTGCATAACGTTACTTTGAATTTGAAAAAATGCATATTTGGTAAGTCTGAAGTAAGGTTTATCGGTCATGTGGTTGGGTCTGGTAAGATAAAGATGAATCCAGACAGAATTGAAAGTTTGACTAATTTGAAGATCCCAGAAACTAAGAAGCAAGTTAAGCAACTGCTTGGATTTTTTAATTATTACAGACAGTTTATTAAGGACTTTGCACAGATTGCGAAACCGCTATCTGATTTAACTAGTAAACGTGTTTCTGATAAGATTGATTGGACTGTTGAACATCAGCAAGCATTTGATTTACTTAAAGAGGCTGTGCGATCCAAAGTAGTATTATATGTTTTTGAAGTTGGAAAACCATTTAATTTGTACTGCGATAGTAGTGACTTTGCAGTCGGTGCTGTTTTAACACAGATGGACGACAAGGGAATAGAACGCCCTGTGTCATTTATCAGTCAGAAATTAACTGATACCCAGAAGAGATGGGCTACTGTGGAAAAGGAAGCCTATGCTATTGTTTGGGCTCTAAACAAGTTAAAAGAAATTATAATTGGATCAAAAATTTTCATTTTTACTGATCACAATCCTCTTACATATTTGACTGAGTCAATGTCTAAGTCTGCTAAACTTGTGCGTTGGGCGTTAGCCTTACAAACTTTTGATGTTGAGGTGAAGTACAAGAAGGGCAGATTGAATATTATTGCTGATTGTTTGTCAAGGTTATAAGTAATCGTAAGACTGTTTATTAATTATTTAGATATATATATATGTTTCATGTATTTTGGTAATTTCGCAAATTTTGAAATTTAATTTGCTCAATTCCAGAAAAAGGAAGGAGGTAATGTGAACTGAGTTTTGTGTACAGTCTTGCAGTGCGAGATGTTAGCGTATATATTTAGTGCGTTTACTTTAGTTTCACGTGTATATGTATATATGATAGATGTATAACGTTTAGTCTTAGTGACACGCGCGGCCGGCCGATCTGGGCAGCGGCGCGCTATATGTATATTATAAGATTTCGCTTATGCGCACAGAAGACAGGTGTGTCAAGAGGCGCGAAGAATTATGCTGACTAGAGAAGTTTGAATTCGAGTGTGTTCGCTGTAGTAGTGTGGCTGACTAGTTGAGTTGTAATCGAATTGAGTTCTGTCTGTTTGTTTCTTATTAAACTGAAAAGATATTAAACTGTGTTGCTGATTAATTCAGGTTATACTTATACGTAGAATTAGTGTTCAAAAGGTGAACGTTAAATAGGCGTTAAGTACGAAGAGAACAAGGATTTAGTAAGAAGGATTGTCAACGGAAGGATTGGGTTGACACATACATACATACATGCATACATACATACATACATACATACATACATACACACATACATACATACATATATACATACACGTATGCATACATGCACAGAAACAGACAGACAAATAGATACATATACAAAGAAAGAGGAGAATAATGGAGAAAGAGGTAAGGAGGTATAAATAGAAAGACGATTCTAGGACGTTTGGTCAACGGACGATTGGTCAAGCGCACTGTTCGTCAAGGGGACTGTTGATCAAGGGCCCTTTCGTCAAGGGGACGATTGATCTGAAAATTTTAATTTTAGATATTGGAGACGCTTTTAAAATATGTCAGTTCTCTTTCAGTACAAACAACTGCACTGGCACAGATATACGATAGCCCTTTGAAATCGACGACCACTAATTATCCCTAGACAGACAAACCGACCGACCAATTTTAATTTTAGATATTGGAGACGCTGGAGTCCAGGAAATTGGTACCAAGAAATATCGTGACTTGGTCGGAAAAGTCAGACGTGCTGTTGGGGGATATGGAAGAGCCAACGTGCTAATATATCTTCGTGCAATTGCACATATGTCTCACAATTAGGCACCTTCGTGTTTTAACTATTTGACTACAGTTGATATAAAAACTACTACATTAAAGTGTATTATTTTGAGGAATAACAATGCCTATAACCTCATTGATTGCTTTTAAACTATAAACTTTATAAAACGTCACCTGTTTATACAAATATTTCTTGAACAACCTCATTGATTGCTTTATAACGGACGAGTGGTCAACGGACGATTTTTTATCAACCGTCCTCTTGACGAAAGGACCCTTGATCAACAGTCCCCTTGACGAACAGTCCGCTTGACCAATCGTCCGTGATCAACCGTCCGTTGACCAACCATCCGTTGACCAAACGTCCTCATACCAGAAAGACACAGCAGTGAACAGAGACATGCAGTATACAAGATATAAACGTGTACAGACAGAGGATTATGTTCGGAAAAACAGACAGAAAGACAGAGAGACAGAGAGACACAGAGAGATCCGCTGAGGAAATGGACCGCGTAGGCCTATACGTCGGCAAATTACATTTACGATTCCAATTTCCTAAATGTCGTCTAATCGTTGACGCATTTGGATTTTATAGATCGACTGCCCTGCCATTTGATGTTCTTGATATCAACATTTACGGGGTCTCCGCCAGGGGCGGATCCAGAAGGTTTATAAGGGGAGCCAAACAAAATTAGGAAAATTCATCTCCCAAAAAAATTGATGACTTTTTTGTCATTAATCCATTAATCTCCAGAAAACCAGAAACATGTTCTGTCATATTTCTTTCCATATTTCGCTTTACTCGTCTACGGGGGGGAGGGGCGCATGTCATGTCCTGTGTGGTGAATATCAAATGGGGGGGGGCATTATTCCGTCATTTTCCTCGTCTACTTCGTGGTTGACAGGGGGGCCACGTACTGTGTAAATATCAAATGGGAGGCCATGGCCGGATTGCCCCCCCCGGATCCGCTCCTGGTCTCTGCAGAGGTTTTGTTGATCACTATATAGCTGTAGTAAAGTTCGTAGTTCGAATGTAACTTAGTGTACCAGCAAGGACCGATTTAAGTTTAACAGTCTGCCGCCCTTAGGCCAAGACTTTTCGGTCCCTAACATTTATACTCCGAAGTTTCGACTATGATATAATATCTAATTATATTAGTTCAATGTCGTCTCCCTCGCAGTTTTAAATGAAATTTAATTTCAATTTTAAGTTTTTTTCATTTTAAAGCTTTCTCACCCTCAGTCGCCCATAGGCCAAGGCCTTGTTTATTTTTACAGTAAATCCTGTGCACTCGTAATCCTAACCTTCAATACTTTTATAAGGCGCCACTTGAAATCGAAGCGCGTGGCATCAGCTTATGTATACACGAGCGCTCCATGAGCTACTACTTGCAAGTAGGCTATTTCTGTGACGTCACTCGCGGAAGCACTCATTTAAACTAGTCCCAAGAGGTTTCTTAAAGCAGTTAATCAGACGTAGACTATAAATAGCGCAGTTAAATTGCGATGGGAAAGGAACGTGTCATTTGAGAATGGATCGGACTGGAGTCGTTTAGTTTGGTTCATTTCCTGCTGACGGGAATCTATAGTTCTTCACCGAGAAAATCCATGTTCAGAACGCAAGTGCAGATCCAGTCCATAATACTAATGCCAATTCATCGACATCAAAGCCGCACTTCAGTGTGAGACAGCCAGGTGTTACCTGTTCCAGCGATGGCACTTAATATACGTCGCAACAGCTCTATTGAAACTGGATCAATGATCCCGAGAAAAGGATCCTTGATGTTCTGGTCTGCTAGAGGATTACGTGCATGGATCGCTTGGCTTTCATGCTTGAAAACAATACAATTTCATGCCTGGAAACAACAGAAGTTCATGCCTGAAAAACAATACAATTAAAATTTAATGCCTGAAAACAATACAAGTTCATTCCTGAAAACAATACTATCCCATGCCTGCAAACAATGAAATTTCATGCCTGCAAACAGCACAATACCTTAAAAGTTTTCTTTTAACAGAAATAATACATTTATACAACCCCTCTATCATCCCGCAGGCTTTCCACTGCAAATCATAGCGATGATCATCTCTACCTTGAGTCTAACTCCCTTCTACCTCCCCACCGGTCGGGATTCCGTAGATTTCATTATACGAAAACACTTATTATGCGCCTATACTCACTGCATGGTGTCCTTAGGGGTCTATGATCAAAGGCTGGAAACATTGCTAGGTCTGTTCGATGTTACCGCCGCTTTTGAGACTGTACAAAGGTACACCATTCCATTTTCCTACAGCACTTGAAGACCTCTTTTGGCATCTCGGGACTCCCGCTTGGTTGGATCCGCTCCCTCCTCTCCGACCACTGACAGGCTGGTATCTTAAGGCCTACGCGTTTTCTTGACCCTATAGGCTACAGTGGCATAACTAGGTATTGTGGCGAGTGATAGCAACCGCCCATCAGAAATTGTGAAGCTTAACGAAAAAGCGTAATGGAAACAGCACGTATTGACAATTAACCGATGACAATCATAACATTATGACAGTTTCCAAAAACTTCAAACTTCTCTTGCCTTAATAGTTGCAAACTCTTTGAGAACAACATCAAATAAAGTCATTGGAAGCAGCTACTTCCTGCTTCCTGATCTAGACTTATCCTACTTCTGTGCATTGATAAAGCTGACCCAAGGTCTTGATAAATACTTTCATAACTGACAGTTGCATTTTCAGGAAATGGTGGTACTTCTGGGCTTAACTCGATCAGATCATCGTAATCGTAAACTCCAAATTTCTAAAGCGCCAATCCAAAGCTTAGCGCAGGGCTCAAGGTTGTTCACGAGCGCTGTGTCCTATCAGAGGGTTGCTCAGAGAACGATGTCTAGTGGAGGTCCGAATCCGGTTACCAGAGTGACCAGAGAGAGGAGGCAGATCGGCTGCTCATCAAAATCTTCCCCCTCAAGGGACTGACTGTTTAACCTGTTGTGACACTCTGGGTTCATTACGTCGTTAATTCAAAGCTGTTGAAGCTATATTATGGAGGCACTGTGGACGAATGGATAGAACGCTTGGCCTGTAACGCGGAGGGTACGAGTTCGAGGTTCCACTAAGGCTATCCTTGTGTAGGAACCTCGAGGAAGTCTTTCGCACACAAATGCTCAGCGCCATCGATGTTCTGTATCATGGTCGAGCAGAAATATAGGCTATTGTATTTGTTTGCTGACGGTGACTGATTTGTGTGTTTTAGAATGATGATGTAAACTCTCTTGTAAATTCTTGTTGCTGTCCAGTTTTTCTGCAGTTGTCGAATTACCTCGGATTTCCAACCGTATGGGTGTCCTATGCCACGTGAAATGTAAGTCACGCGTCCACGTTAGCAACCGAGCACGGTTTCACGCTATGCAATTCGATCAACATCAGATTCTGTTGCCAAAGAGCAACGGTAGAATAATGTTCGATCAACTGGTGGGTGCTATGCAATACCGAACAATAAGATTTGGCCTGTATATCTGCTGAACTACTCGATGCTTTAATTGTTCTACTACTGAGGAAAATTTGCGGGAAAATTAAATCGATTGTCCTTGGAAAGAGGCTGCGGTCGGTTTTGTAACGATCGATGAGTTCGCACTATTAATCTGACAACGCGAATGTCTAGCATTGTATCCTAACGTCGGTGTTAAACAAAAGGCCAAGCTAACTGTATATCTGTTAATCGGAAAGCTTCTGACTCCCGCTATGCACAGCATTTATGTCAGAATGAGAGAAAAAGATTTAGCTTGTATTCGATTAATGATTACAGAGCCGGGGGGGGGGGTTGCTTGAACGCTGTTACAGTTTGTGCTTCAATGAGAATTTGCTTGGTTTTGGAGCGCTATTGGTTGATGCCTTATGCATTATACATTAGACATCGGTGCGGTAGAAGTTACTAATTAACGACCTAACATTGTGCAAAAACTGTTTTGGCTGCAAACGTAGCATCAATGCATGCATACATACACTGGTACATGTAAATACATACATATATAAATTATATACATGCACATAAAACACTACAAACATTACTACATACTACAACTGCTATTATCAGTTATAATGCCTTTCTTGGAGATGTAAGTGAATAATTGATAAGTCCGGTTATCTATATTGGTAAAAGCGTACGTCCCATGCTGATGTGTTCGTGCGGATGCCTCTTCGCTTTTGAGGGAGCGTTAGTGTGCAGTTGACATTTCTGAGTATTTTCAACTATTGGAATTCTCTTTAGCTCGAATGAAACCAGTCTCTGAGAGTTTAAAAATGCATGTACTCATGTTTGTGCGGTCAACAAAACAACAAAGCAACAAAGCACCAACAATCCATTGCAAAATTATTTGCAGTTTAACATTTAACCAACGAGTGTACTAGAAATGACTGGGAAACCAAAGCAGCTCATCATTGAAGAGTTGAGCAACCTTGTGCATTATAAGACCATTATAGATGGCACTGGATTAGGTATCTCTTATCTACACTGCTCTTCAGGATTCTTCCAACCTGCTCGTTCAACTACAGTAACTCCATTCAGCAAATACACTTAAATCCATTAATTAAACCCATTCATTACATCCATTCATTAAATACACTTGTCGCATTGTCGTAAATACACTTCGTTCATTTGGCTTAGTTCCACCTGTGTGCAGGCGCCCAATTATGGATACTTTTTCCGATTTTCGAACATCATTCACATTGAGATCATTTTTGCACCGAGTTGCAGCAGAACAGGTTAAGCCAACTGCAACTCGTTAGAAGTTTAGCAGCATCCATATACTAGTCTAAATGACTATTGCTTCAACTGTTACGAGTAGTTTCGGAAGGCACATCATACGTCACACGTGAAACCATCAAATTCATCAGAATCTATAAAATAGCGACACATCACATATCTAATGTTTTCTCCTCGGGTCTGTGATGACGGCAATAATATTATCCTCGTCAACTGCGTCGTCTTCCTGGAATCTGAAAGAATATAAAAGAGCTTTCCTTACAGATTTCCTTATCACTGCTTATATGAAGTAAAAAAAGAGTCTAATCAATAGTCATTGTACATATCTTAGTACATAAAAAAAATCCTCTTTATTTAATAGTTGAATGTCTAGTGAAATGGAAAAAACCTCTTGTTCTGCCGAGAGTACATTGAGTGAATATACACTACCTTTTGTCAACAAACTACTCATTTAGGATATAGCTCTGTTTCTGTTTGTCTATCCATCTGTCTCTAAACTGACAATAGCCTATAGTGGCATTCAATCGGACGATTGGACTTGCGCCTAATGCTATTCTTTGATATCCTTTCCAATGGTCAACTGTACCACATAAGTTGCATTAGTACATGTACGTAAGCAAGTAAGCATAAACTGAATTTCTTAAATTATCTGCGTGAGCTTTAATACTTTGCCAAAAGTGGGTTCTGCAGACACCGAAATGGCAGTTTACTAAATTATTTTTATTCAAGCAGTACGTTTATCACACTAAAGAATAACATCAAAATGAAATACTTCGTGCTAATCTTTAACTTACTTCAAGCAGGCGTATAGCTCGATTCGTAGACGTTTTCCCGCTACTCAATTTGCTTCTCAAGAAATGGCAACAGCATGAAATGTTGCCGATACTACACAAACAATAACGTAATGAGAAATTGCAAAGTTCTTAAAGGCAATAATAATCTGTTTAACCGATTTATAATTGCATTCGAATAGTCATATCTGCATCAAAACCATTGAGTTGGCCCTATCTGGTCTCTGCCTTGGTGTGGCCCTGCCTTATGGGCGAGGCCCCAGTGTATTTGCAAGAGTATAGCCACTCCACTCTGTATATCCAATGCCGAGGCTCTCCGTGCGCTTCTAAGCAGGCTGAGCCTCTGGTTCCCTGTTCGCAGACCACTCTTTGGCAGCGTCGTGCTTTTCCATCGCTGACCCTGCAACTTGGAACGGACTCACCGTGGCGATTCGCTTGGTCCCAAGTACCAATGCAACCACATTTTACTCTAATCTTAAGACTGTACTCTTCAGCCAACCCAACTCTTCAGCCGGGGGTTGGGTCGAGACTGTTTCAGAGTGGCGCTATATAAAATTTCAGTATGAATGAATGAATATCAAAATTTTATAAAATTAATGCAACATTTAGAATAAAATAATTGCAAAATTTAGAATAAATGAGTTGCTAATGATTGCCATTTAGTCGTAAAATAAAAACCATTGATTAGTTTTCCAAGAACCGATGTGAAATGCAGAGAAAAAGACATAGTGATTGCAGGCAGTGGCCCATGTAGGCCTATAGAGTAGCATGGTGGTCTACTCAGTAGCGTACTCGATCTAATCCACCAGTTGCGGGATCTGAGCAGACTGCATTTAATGATGATGAGAAAGTTGCTTGCACACATCTGCCTCTCTCGTAAAGCTGTGTGGTAAATGGCTAGACTGTGATGTACGGGTCTCGAGCTCATGACCTTCAGATTCGTCTACTCACTCTACTGCGCTAAAGAGCCTAAGAGAAGGAAATAGGCGCCTCTTTTATGCTCCACTTGAAGTGGCGCTATATAAATTTACGAATGAATGAATGAATGAAAAAATGGGTTACTTATGCATATTCAAAAAGCAGAGAATTATTTAAACTAAATCTGCTCTAATCAGAGTCATTTTTGAGATATGATCCATAGAACAGGTATATCTCTCCTTGTAAATGAAGCAAATGATCAAACCAAGCGTTACAGTTGCTACAGCTACTATAACTGTGACCATCACAACAGATGTTACAAAGGATGTTGCTGGTCCTTGACCTAAAACACAAAAACAAGCAATCTAAGATAACTTTCGATTTATCCGTTTCCTCTACTGACAGCAACCGGAGACAGTGTCATGTACAACCTCTATGCAAGAAAGCACCTCGACATTTAGGCCTAAGTACTTCACAAAAGCGATTTTAAAGTTGTCAAAGAAGAAAACGCTCATCTGTATATAATTGATGCTCACGCAGCAGACCTTTAAGTCTCGAGAAAAGATGCTTGACACTCTTTTGACTCTATCATCTTTCACTGCTGTGGAATGCAATGCAGTCCATTGGATTGTTCTACACTGAACTGCATCGTTTAAATTCTAAACAAGGAATGACTTTCTATCCAGAATGAAAGAAACAAGGTGGTTTCAGAATTTGACCAAACACACCTTAAACATGGAAGATGTCCATATACGATTGTAGGCAGGGACGTTTGCTGCTGTTGTAGTTTGGCTTCCCACTGATGTCGAATTTTGTTATGCAGATGTAGTTTCTGCTGCCCTTCTCCACTGGCATTACCAATGTACTGATAACACGTTGATTAGGAACTGTGACAGTGCTGACTCCGACTGAAAGGACTTTCTCGCTTTAGCCGCTCTGTTCCTTCCATTCCATTCCTTATAGGAGCCCAGTTTCCTCGAAATTCAATGCTACACATCAGATTCACAAGGTCTTCAGTCGAACTGTCGTTGCAAAATTAGATCAACATCTGTTGCAGAACATACGGAAGCAAAATGTTTACATGTTTGCATGATGTTAAATGTCATTAACTTACGGTAAACACATCTCAATTTTTAGACTGGGGACCTGAATTGTTTAATCTGGCTCTCACCATGACATGTCTTCCAAAATAAACATCCATTTGTACAAGTTAGGCCTACTAGACAATAAATAATAATGATATTAATAACATTAATAATAATAAACAATAATAAATAAGAAACAATAATAACGACTAGCCGATCTGATGCAAAAATCTGTGTTACATTATGGAAGAATTCTGCTGCCCCGCTTCTCACTCCCATCCACTTCTTCCATTTCTACATTTCCCTTAATCCCTTTATCCTATAGATTCCCAATCTTCCCTCTCCTTTCTTCCTTCTCCTGCTTCCTCCTTTATTCTAATGTTATCTCAACAATTGCTATTGATTATTTGCACCTTTTCTTACAAACTGTTCTAACATTTGCAGTAGACAATAAAAACAGTAGTACTAGTACAAGTAGTAGTAGTAGTAGTAATAGTAGTAGTAGTAGTAGTAGTAGTAGTAGTAGTAGTAGTAGTAGTAGTAGTAGTAGTAGTAGTAGTAGTATTAGTAGTAGTAGTAGTAGTAGTAGTAGTAGTATTAGTAGTAGTAGTAGTAGTAGTAGTAGTAATAATAATAATAATAATAATAATAATAATAATAATAATAATAATAATAATAATAATAATAATAATAATAATAATAGTAATAATAATAATAATAATAATAATAATAATAATAATAATAATAATAATAATAATAATAATAATAATAATAATGAACATCTGGATATCTAACCACTCTTCAACTGGCGATTGACTAACACACCTCAGATTCACATTTCTGTACTACAAATGTTCATAATGATAATAATATGTTTCTTCATACATGTAAGGACTTTAATTAAATACCTGGCAGGACATATTTGTTGTTTATTTACACTGTATATCGCTACATGCATACAAATACACATACGCCTATAAACTTGGTCCTGAATTGTGACAAAATTAATAATAATAATAGTAATAATAACAGTAATGATTATAATAACTGTAATAATAATAATAATTCCATGATGTTTTTCTTCACCTGTTGAAGAGTCACAGAAATAGACAGAGATAGCAATAGACAAACTGATTTTAATCTAAGTGTGCAGAGATTGCTTTCTTACTTAGAAATAATTCAGACTTTGATTCAGTGTAGTTCCCTGTTTACACTTATCTTTCTTGTTGTGTTGCATATCTATGGAGTCTCAACTGATCATACTAATCATACAGAATAACAGAATATCACTTTAGAATCATTATAGTTCATTATATACAATGAACTGTTTGTTTTGTGATGACAGATACTTACTAATGTATATTAATTCAGCACTGACTTTCTTCAGAGTCCCAGGCTCCAAACATATGTAGGTCTGTGCTGCCTGGCTACTGTGGTTGATATTTAAATTCCATTGGCCATCAATGGAGTCGTTGCAGTTTTCATGATTATCAAGCCATCAGTGTTGTCTCTGCAAAGCTATCCAGTCTTCGTTATTGTTGCAAGTCATAATTTGTCGTAATCAACGCCATTATTACTTCTCATCATATAGCAATCACTGCAAGACTTGGGAATACAGGACAGGGTCAAATTAAACGAAACAAATTATTATTGCACCTTTCTCTCCGTCTCTTTCTGTCTTTTCCCCTCTGTCTCTCACTAACTCACTCTCTCACTCTGTATCTCTCACAACATCAGCAAGACATCATCGTCTGAAGCATCATTTTGTTATCGTATCGTATCGTATCGTATCGTATCGTATCTAGTAATTTATAAGGCGCCTCTCGCAGTATAAACTATTCAGTGCATGAGCCCCGTGGAAACAGAAACCTCTTGAACAAGCGAGTAGATGTTATAATCTATTGGTGTCTTTCTTTCCTTCTTTTTCTTTGGAATTCAACTACCATTCCAAGGGGTTCCGTAGTTTCTTGCAGTAATAGTAAATTCTAAAAATGCCTTAAAAGTCCTATGTTGCACAAAGCGCAAAGACAGAAAAGCAATTAAATTTCTTGAATTAGCCAACCTTTGGCCTTTTTCTTGTGGCAACATATGAAACTCCGGCAACTAACTAACTCACTGTGGAAAAGAAGCACCGCTATCATCGAAATGAGAGGTACTTTGCAACAACCATCTGAGCAGATAGTTCCTAAACAAAAGAAAACATTGTACAAACTTAAATCACACACATACACACACACACACACACACACTCACACACACACACACACACACACACACACACACACACACACACACACACACACACACACACACACACACACACACACACACACACACACACACACACACACACACACACACACACACACACACACACACACACACACACACACACACACACACACACACTGCACCAGGCGCTCCCCGACTCTGACGCGACAGAACGGGGACTGGCCTGACGCGAGCCCTGCACCAGGCGCTCCCCCGAATCTGACGCGACAGAGCGGGGACTGGCCTGGCGCGAGCCCTGCACCAGGCGCTCCCCCGACTCTGACGCGACAGAGCGGGGACTGGCCTGGCGCGAGCCCTGCACCAGGCGCTCCCCCGACTCTGACGCGACAGAGCGGGGACTGGTCTGGCGCGAGCCTGCACCAGGCGCACCCCCGACTCTGACGCGACAGAGCGGGGACTGGCCTGGCGCGAGCATTTCACCAGGCGCTACACCGACTCTGACGCGACAGAGCGGGGACTGGCCTGGCGCAAGCCCTGCACCAGACGCTCCCCCGACTCTGACGCGACAGAGCGGGGACTGGCCTGGCGCAAGCCCTGCACCAGACGCTCCCCCGACTCTGATGCGACAGAGCGGGGACTGGTCTGGCGCGAGCCCTGCACCAGGCGCTCCCCTGACTCTGACGCGACAGAGCGGGGACTGGCCTGGCGCGAGCCTTGCACCAGGCGCTCCCCCGACTCTGACGCGACAGAGCGGGGACTGGCCTGGCGCGAGCCCTGCACCAGGCGCTCCCCCGACTCTGACGCGACAGAGCGGGGACTGGCCTGGCGCGAGCCCTGCACCAGGCGCTCCCCCGACTCTGACGCGACAGAGCGGGGACTGGCCTGGCGCGAGCCCTGCACCAGGCGCTCCCCCGACTCTGACGCGACAGAGCGGGGACTGGCCTGGCGCGAGCCCTGCACCAGGCGCTCCCCCGACTCTGACGCGACAGAGCGGGGACTGGCCTGGCGCGAGCCTTTCACCAGGCGCTACCCCGACTCTGACGCGACAGAGCGGGGACTGGCCTTGCGCGAGCCCTGCACCTGGCGCTCCCCCGAGTCTGACGCGACAGAGCGGGGACTGGCCTGGCGCGAGCCCTGCACCAGACGCTCCCCCGACTCTGACGCGACAGAGCGGGGACTGGCCTGGCGCGAGCCCTGCACCAGGCGCTCCCCCGACTCTGACGCGACAGAGCGGGGACTGGCCTGGCGCGAGCCCTGCACCAGGCGCTCCCCCGACTCTGACGCGACAGAGCGGGGACTGGCCTGGGGAGAGCCCTGCACCAGGCGCTCCCCCGACTCTGACGCGACAGAGCGGGGACTGGCCTGGCGCGAGCCCTGCACCAGGCGCTCCCCCGACTCTGACGCGACAGAGCGGGGACTGGCCTGGCGCGAGCCCTGCACCAGGCGCTCCCCCGACTCTGACGCGACAGAGCGGGGACTGGCCTGGCGCGAGCCCTGCACCAGGCGCTCCCCCGACTCTGACGCGACAGAGCGGGGACTGGCCTGGCGCGAGCCCTGCACCAGGCGCTCCCCCGACTCTGACGCGACAGAGCGGGGACTGGCCTGGCGCGAGCCCTGCACCAGGCGCTCCCCCGACTCTGACGCGACAGAGCGGGGACTGGCCTGGCGCGAGCCCTGCACCAGGCGCTCCCACGACTCTGACGCGACAGAGCTGGGACTGGCCTGGCGCGAGACCTGCACCAGGCGCTCCCCCGACTCTGACGCGACAGAGCGGGGACTGGCCTGGCGCGAGCCCTTCACCAGGCGCTCCCCGACTCTGACGCGACAGAGCGGGGACTGGCCTGGCGCGAGCCCTGCACCAGGCGCTCCCCCGACTCTGACGCGAGTGAGCGGGGACTGGCCTGGCGCGAGCCCTGCACCAGGCGCTCCCCCGACTCTGACGCGACAGAGCGGGGACTGGCCTGGCGCGAGCCTTTCACCAGGCGCTACCCCGACTCTGACGCGACAGAGCGGGGACTGGCCTGGCGCGAGCCCTGCACCAGGCGCTCCCCCGACTCTGACGCGACAGAGCGGGGACTGGCCTGGCGCGAGCCCTGCACCAGGCGCTCCCCCGACTCTGACGCGACAGAGCGGGGACTGGCCTGGCGCGAGCCCTGCACCAGGCGCTCCCCCGACTCTGACGCGACAGAGCGGGGACTGGCCTGGCGCGAGCCCTGCACCAGGCGCTCCCCCGACTCTGACGCGACAGAGCGGGGACTGGCCTGACGCGAGCCCTGCACCAGGCGCTCCCCCGACTCTGACGCGACAGAGCGGGGACTGGCCTGGCGCGAGCCCTGCACCAGGCGCTCCCCCGACTCTGACGCGACAGACCGGGGACTGGCCTGGCGCGAGCCCTGCACCAGGCGCTCCCCCGACTCTGACGCGACAGAGCGGGGACTGGCCTGGCGCGAGGCCTTCACCAGGCGCTCCCCCGAGTCTGACGCGACAGAGCGGGGACTGGCCTGGCGCGAGCTCTGCACCAGGCGCTCCCCCGACTCTGACGCGACAGAGCGGGGACTGCCCTGGCGCGAGCCCTGCACCAGACGCTCCCCCGACTCTGACGCGACAGAGCGGGGACTGGCCTGGCGCGAGCCCTGCACCAGGCGCTCCCCCGACTCTGACGCGACAGAGCGGGGACTGGCCTGGCGCGAGCCCTGCACCAGGCGCTCCCCCGACTCTGACGCGACAGAGCGGGGACTGGCCTGGCGCGAGCCCTGCACCAGGCGCTCCCCCGACTCTGACGCGACAGAGCGGGGACTGGCCTGGCGCGAGCCCTGCACCAGGCGCTCCACCGACTCTGACGCGACAGAGCGGGGACTGGCCTGGCGCGAGCCCTGCATCAGGCGCTCCCCCGACTCTGACGCGACAGAGCGGGGACTGGCCTGGCGCGAGCCCTGCACCAGCCGCTCCCCCGACTCTGACGCGACAGAGCGGGGACTGGCCTGGCGCGAGCCCTGCACCAGGCGCTCCCCCGACTCTGACGCGACAGAGCGGGGACTGGCCTGGCGCTAGCCCTGCACCAGGCGCTCCCCCGACTCTGACGCGACAGAGCGGGGACTGGCCTGGCGCGAGCCCTGCACCAGGCGCTCCCACGACTCTGACGCGACAGAGCGGGGACTGGCCTGGCGCGAGCACTTCACCAGGCGCTCCCCCGACTCTGACGCGACAGAGCGGGGACTGGCCTGGCGCGAGCCCTGCACCAGGCGCTCCCCCGACTCTGACGCGACAGAGCGGGGACTGGCCTGGCGCGAGCCCTGCACCAGGCGCTCCCCCGACTCTGACGCGACAGAGCGGGGACTGGCCTGGCGCGAGCCCTGCACCAGGCGCTCCCACGACTCTGACGCGACAGAGCGGGGACTGGCCTGGCGCGAGACCTGCACCAGGCGCTCCCCCGACTCTGACGCGACAGAGCGGGGACTGGCCTGGCGCGAGCCCTTCACCAGGCGCTCCCCCGACTCTGACGCGACAGAGTGGGGACTGGCCTGGCGCGAGCCCTGCACCAGGCGCTCCCCAGACTCTGACGCGACAGAGCGGGGACTGGCCTGGCGCGAGCCCTGCACCAGGCGCTCCCCCGACTCTGACGCGACAGAGCGGGGACTGGCCTGGCGCGAGCCCTGCACCAGGCGCTCCCCCGACTCTGACGCGACAGAGCGGGGACTGATCTGGCGCGAGCCCTGCACCAGGCGCTCCCCCGACTCTGACGCGACAGAGCGGGGACTCGCCTGGCGCGAGACCTGCACGAGGCGCTCCCCCGACTCTGACGCGACAGAGTGGGGACTGGCCTGGCGCGAGCCCTTCACCAGGCGCTCCCCCGACTCTGACGCGACAGAGCGGGGAATGGCCTGGCGCGAGCCCTGCACCAGGCGCTCCCCCGACTCTGACGCGACAGAGCGGGGACTGGCCTGGCGCGAGCCCTGCACCAGGCGCTCCCCAGACTCTGACGCGACAGAACGGGGACTGGCCTGGCGCGTGCCCTGCACCAGGCGCTCCCACGACTCTGACGCGACAGAGCGGGGACTGGCCTGGCGCGAGACCTGCACCAGGCGCTCCCCCGACTCTGACGCGACAGAGCGGGGACTGGCCTGGTGCGAGCCCTTCACCAGGCGCTCCCCCGACTCTGACGCGACAGAGCGGGGACTGGCCTGGCGCGAGCCCTGCACCAGGCGCTCCCCCGACTCTGACGCGACAGAGCGGGGACTGGCCTGGCGCGAGCCCTGCACCAGGCGCTCCCCCGACTCTGACGCGACAGAGCGGGGACTGGCCTGGCGCGAGCCCTGCACCAGGCGCTCCCCCGACTCTGACGCGACAGAGCGGGGACTGGCCTGGCGCGAGCCCTGCACCAGGCGCTCCCCCGACTCTGACGCGACAGAGCGGGGACTGGCCTGGCGCGAGCCCTGCACCAGGCGCTCCCCGACTCTGACGCGACAGAGCGGGGACTGGCCTTGCGCGAGCCCTGCACCAGGCGCTCCCCCGACTCTGACGCGACAGAGCGGGGACTGGCCTGGCGCGAGCCCTCACCAGGCGCTCCCCCGACTCTGACGCGACAGAGCGGGGACTGGCCTGGCGCGTGCCCTGCACCAGGCGCTCCCCCGACTCTGACGCGACAGAGCGGGGACTGGCCTGGCGCGAGCCCTGCACCAGGCGCTCCCCCGACTCTGACGCGACAGAGCGGGGACTGGCCTGGCGCGAGCCCTGCACCAGGCGCTCCCCCGACTCTGACGCGACAGAGCGGGGACTGGCCTGGCGCGTGCCCTGCACCAGGCGCTCCCCCGACTCTGACGCGACAGAGCGGGGACTGGCCTTGCGCGAGCCCTGCACCAGGCGCTCCCCCGACTCTGACGCGACAGAGCGGGGACTGGCCTGGCACTCACTCACTCACTCACTCACTCACTTACTCACTCACTCACTCACTCACTCACTCACTCACTCACTCACTCACTCACTCACTCACTCACTCACAGATAGGACGAGGAAGATAATGAACGAAATTCCTGCCCTAGCGGGGATGTGTACCTCCGACCTGTCGACTGACAGTCCAGTACGCCAACCACTACACTATGGAGCTTCCCAAAACTCAGTGCTTCTTACGGGCTTTCAGACATCTGGATATCTAGTTTTTTCCACCTGGCGAGTGGCGACTGTCTAACAGATTTGAATTTCTGTGGGAGCTTTATCGCTCATTAAAAATTTTCAGAATAATAATAATAATAATAATAATAATAATAATAATAATAATAATAATAATAATAATAATAATAATAATAATAATAATAATTAATAGATCGAGTCTCGCATTTTGCAACCAGTTTTGTTCAGCTCGCGGCAATGAATCTGTTTCATACAATGGCAGCTTGGATCCATGAAAACACTTAAAATATAATGTTTGAATGAATGAACAAACGAAAGTGTCGAGTGAGCGAGCGAGTCAGTCAGGGAAGGAGTGAGTGAGTGAATGAACAGGAGAATAAATGAAATAGTTAATTGATTAAGGAAGGAAAGAAGAAACAAATGAAGGAAGATATGCAGGGAGGAATGATTAAGGTAGGAAGGAAGTAACAATTTAATGGAGGAATGAATGATTTTGTGTCATTCTGAAACTATGTTATGTCCGTTTTGTTACTTTTATGGGTCCTGGTATGTATCGAGTCAACTTGAAAGTTACAAGTGACATATTTTTGTGTTTTGGCGCCCATATTGGCCGCCATCTTGGATAGTTACATTGACACACTATTTCCACTACGATAAATCGATTCCTTGACCTTGGAAATGTTACAATTGACACTTGCTTTGTTATTGTAGCTTACCTATGAGCTGAGACATAAATATTTTTATTTTGGCGACGATGTGGGGTAAAATTTTTACCCCATGACACTTTGGAATGAAATTGTTTTCCCCACAACATGACAATGTGGTGGTTGTGCAGTCAGCATATGTCATCGGTGGTAACTTGTAAACACATGACATTATACCTACCTACAGTTGCTCGGCAATCAACATCCAAACACTGCTGAGGTAATTATTTACCCCACTCCATCCTGCGAAGATTAAACAATGCAATTTTTTATGTTCTGTCGAAGGTTATAAGAGCTAGTTGTTAGAGCTGTATTATGCCAAAATAAATTCCAAAAATTTCGAAATAAATCTAGACTGTTGACGTGAATGGCCTTACCATAAGATGTAGTTAGACTCTGCATCGATCCATCCATCCAGTCGCATGTTAACTGCAATGTCAACGTATATGGCGAAATTATTCCTGACGACGTTAACAGCCTCTGAGATGTCGTTACAAATGGAGAACACAATGCTTTCTTCCTTCATCTTCTGGTTCTCTGCCTGCGATGTACAATACCACCGCTCAAGGCCCGTCGCATGGCCAAGGTGGAGGAGTCACGAGACCCGATTATGCAGCAGGTTCATACGTCCTATGTCGCCATTCTCCCTCAGCTCGCTGTAACCGTTCTTGGTGCTTTCTTTAGTCGCGAGTAATACACTTTTTTCAGTTTCAATATACTGCCAAAAACATAATCAAAAACATCGATCAGTTCCTCGTGAGGTTTTATGCATCCTCATAAGTTGGTATAGCATGAGTGCAGCATATGTCAGATGGGACAACATGTTGTCTGATAGGGTCTGTGGAGTTAGACAGGGTGGTGTCCTCTCACCAATACTTATCGCTGTGTATGTATATGATATTATAGAGAAACTGAGAAGGTCCAATCATGGCTGTCAGATTGGGGAGTTATTTTTGGGATGCATTATGTATGCTGAGGACCTTATCTTGATGTCCGCATCTCTCTGTGACATACAAGCCATGGTCGACATTTGTGTGGAAGAATTAGAGAGCATTCACATGAAATTAAATGTAAAAATCTCAGGTGATGAGGATTGACCCTTCTCGAACTGCATGTTAAATGATTAGTGTAAATAGTGTGCAAGTTAACTATGTTGAAAAACTTAAATACTTTTGTTGTTCTCTTGTTCTGCCAAGACATTTAAAGTCAGTTTCCATGAAATGAGAGTCAAGTTCTACAAATCTTTCAACTCTGTATAGTAAAATGTTGCAAATTCACTGAGCCAGTATTGCTGCATCTTGTTAGTGCTTATTGCAAGCCATTCTTGCTTTACGGATTGGAAGCTGTGAGCCTCAGTTACAGTGAACTGAACACACTAAACTGCACTGGCTTCCTCTCTCTCCACGTATTAAGTTCAAAATCTTCATTCTGGTGTCCAAGACACAGCGGGGTCTCGCTCCCAAATATTTAATTGATGTAATTCACCGGCCTCTTTCTGTCTCCTCGCATCGTCTACTTCGCGCTTTGAACCGATTTGATCTTTCATTTCCTCATACTAGAACAGCTATGGCGCAGTCCCGATCGTTTACCTCAATTGGTCCCTTTCTCTGGAATACACTGTCTCCTTCTACTCGCTCTCGAATTTTAATAGGTAACCCTTCGTCTTCTTTTGCTTTCCTCAAGACTTATTTCTTTTCTCTTGGCCTTGCGCATTGGGAGCGCCTCGGAACGGTTCACCCTACTAGAGGCGCTTTATAAATGTTTAAATACAATACAATACAATACTAAACTACACCAACAGCAATGCCATCTGTAAGATCTTCAAGGTCAGCCACTGCAGTGTTGAAGACTTACTGCACTTCACGTATGGAACCTATAATTATAAGGACTGCTGATGCTAAAAGAGCAAGACTCTTTCAGAGAGCCCAACTATAGGGAACACTGTTGTACATTTTGTGTGTGATCTTCTATGTACATAGTATAATTTGCATTAAGGAAATGTTGACCATGTAGTTTAATTAGTATAGTATTGGCAGGTCTGCTGTCCAGTGAATGCTGTATCAGTGTGCTACCATATTTGGTGAATTAAAGATTGATATATATTGCACCGACTTCAAATTTCGTTAAACTTTAGATCTATCCATCCATAATCGTACCCGAACGGGAAGAACTGTTCAAGAAATAATTTCTCTCGACGTCAACGGCTTTTGTTGCCATAAGATGTCGTTCAAATGCGGATCCAATGGTCGCAGGCTACAACGCGAGATGAGGTAAGGTCTAGGACTCTAGGTGAACGGCCCTGGCAGCTACAAGATGTTGTTAAACACTGAAAACTATCACTACAGTTGCTATGACTTTGTTTAAACGATGGACGTCATCGTGACGCACGAAACTCGATATAATTATTATGTATAAAAAATGTTTCTTATGACGTCACCGAGCTTTGATACATTAATAATTATGTCGTTTAATCTGTTGGTGGCCTATTATTAACCACAGTCCGCAACTGATGCGGGAATGCTAGCAACATCTACTGGTAATCTAGACTGACGATAACTGAATCCGATTCATTTGTGGCTTTCAATCCGATTCTATGATGTTCAACAAACACTCGAACTCTTCTTCAGTATTATGCCAATTTACAGCTAGACCTGGGCAAAATTGCATTACAAGGATTTTAAAAGGTTTCCTGCTCAGGAACTATTGCTGAATAACATATCCAAAATCACCCTAAATCGGACCACGGGAACACCCCCAAAAATTAATTTCAAAATGGCGGATTGGGGCCGAGTTTCCTAAGATATACCAAGAATAATACCAATAATTTGCAGTTAGACCTGGGCAAAATTGCTTCAGACGCTTTTTAAAGTAATGGATAACACACTGGCGTGAAGTGCAGAAGGTACCAAGATCGAATCCCGTAGCCCTCCCAGTGGCAGCGCTAAACAATTTTTCTAACCAGGGCAAAGTCAGACAGTCGTACAAGTAACCAGTGCAGCAGACGATTTATGCCCCGAACAAATTCCTGGAAGGCAAAAATTCTGGCAGGGCAACGACCAGGGCAAAGGCTTTTTTACCTTGGCATTTGCCCTGGCTCGCCCTGGTGTAGCGCCCCCTGAGCCCTCCATAAGGTTTACTCAGCCTTCTACTCGCTAGATGGCGGCGGTAGTTAAGTGAGTGTTAGGTCGTGATTGACGCCCTGCGTGGCTGCCGTTAAAACAGTTGTATTCGACTCCTGTAAAACTGTTATCATGTGCTTCTACTGTTTACATGTATGTAAGGCGCCCTGCGTGGCTGCCGTTTCTACTATATGTATGTTCACTGTACAGCGCAGTGCGGTTAGCAGACGCTTAATTAAAGAAAAGATATTATTATTATTATTATTATTATTATTATTATTATTATTATTATTATTATTATTATTATTATTATTATTATTATTATTATTTCGATTTTGCAACGTTTTCTTCAAGATTTTATAGTTAGGTCCAGCTTGGATGGGCCCGCTGGTCCTCGATCCCGGGTAGTCCTGACAAGGTGCCCTGGAATGCAACGGCATTGAATCGTTGAATTGTTATTGAAATGTTCTGGAAGAGAAAGGTTGTCTCGCGGGCCTCGCCAGTGATTGCCGTCAATCGGCGGCCGATTTCAGAAACGAAGGCGAGACCTTCTTTGTTTGTAGGGCCCAATGTCTCCACGGCGATCGGCACGAAGGTGTATCTCGTTTCTAGTTCTAAATATTTGGCGTGCTTCCTTGTGGCCGCCCTTTCTGCTGCTCCTCCGGCCGTGATCGCTGTCTCGGGAAGATATGAAGCGGCTACCGTATCCACCACGGTCGCGTCCCATATCAGAGGGCGTCCGCCACTCCAAGGGATCAGAGTCTGGCCGTCCGGCCTTTTTCCGTCGGATCTGGTCAGTCCTGATGGTTCTTTGATCGCCGGGGTACCCGCTCTATTAAGAGTGCGGTGGATAAGGTCATTGATGGCGCTATGTCTGGCTTGTCGACCGAAACCGAGCGAACACGAGAGGCCGTGCGATCCCCTTGCTGAAACGGGGGCGCCGCATGCGCAAGTGTGTGGTTCACAAATGACTGCGCCCAACCGCAGGCCGACCGCCACGCGCACGGCCTCGTCGCTCAGCCTAAGGCCGAATGCGGTGAGCGGGAGAGCATGTAACCAGTCAGAGGCGTGTGAGGTCGTTATGGCCTTTAGGCGTGCCTGATCGTAGGGGCTGTGCAGATTCGCGTCGACAGACGATGTCACCCCGAGGAGCAGCGGCTTGTCCCATTGTGACTGTTTGTTGCCAGGGAGGTTCGTTGGGTCCCAAGTTCCAACGATCTGCAGCCAGTCAGATAGTGCAGACGTGTTGGCAGCGTCATCGGTATTCGAGGCCACGCCCAAGATGAGGGACTGGACTGAGAGAGTGCTTGCGGCTGAAGCCAAAAAGGCGGGTAGTGCCAGCGAAGTCACCTTCCTATTTGTCGCGGTCGACTCCTTCGATCGCAACGACGAACCAACGAAGGAACTATTAAAAGATCTTTAATTAAAAATAAAGTCGATTAAGTGTAAAGTAAGTCAACTCGTCTATCAAATATCACAATCGTAGACAGCACACAGGTTGGCTGGTCTCGATTGAACGTTATACGATCAATGTTTCAACGTTTACAAATCTTCGTCAAAAGGCCCTTAATGTACATCAGGTCTATCTTATATAGAGTTCTCCCGGATTCCAGAACGTTCTGTGACGTCACTGTACTTTTCCCTGGAAAGTCCTACTGAACACGTATATCCTTGTTGCATGCACCGAATTAATGTTGACAGCTTGCTGCAGAATTTTCCGTGCGATGTAAACAAGCTTGTTGACGCGTCGGTTTTCTTCCCTTGATGCATGCACCCGCGTAGACCGCGACATTCCCTCCGCCCTCAGATGATGACACGTCTTCAGCACCATCTCGAACGGGTCATCACGATCAAGCCGGGCCTCCAGACTCCATCTCGACACAGCATATACAAACAAAACAAAACACATCAGTTAGTCAATTTATCTATACAATCTGCGGGCTTGATCCTTGTGTGTCGGGCCATTTCCCCCCTTCACCATCCGAGTCACAACCGAGAGAGGAAATCAGCCACCGTGTTCTGACGTCCAGGACGATATCGAAAGTCCACGTTAAACTCTTGCAATGCCAACGCCCAACGAGTCAGTTTCGCACTCTTAGGGCTTGCATCTGTGAGATAAGACAAAGGATTATGATCTGAATAAATGATTATCTTTGATAAGAATATCCATGACTTGAATCGTTTAAGTGCCCAAATTACTGCGAAAGCCTCTCTCTCAATTGTAGACCAATGCATCTGTGTATCTGTAAGTTTAAGGCTAGCAAAAGCAATTGGTTTTTCTTGACCTTCTTCGGTCCACTGAAACAAGCAACACCCGACCGCGGTGGCACTTGCGTCAACACTTAAACCAAATTCCTTAGTGAAATCAATGGTATGCAACTGTGTAGCTTTACTGAGATCATCCTTTAACTTATCTAGTGCTTCTTGATGCTTTTGCTCCCAAGGCACCTTCGTAGGTATGTTATCTCGTGTTAAATCAGTTATTATCCGTGCTTTTTCAGCTAAAGCAGGTATAAAACTTCGAAAGTAACTGAAAAAACCCATAACCTTTCTAACTTCTTTCTTTGTTGTTGGAGGATGGATATCATTGATCGTAGCGATCTTACCTGGATCAGGTTCAATACAACCTGACCCTACTATATGGCCAACAAACTTTATTTTGTTTTGTGCAAAATTACATTTTCTTAAATTCAAAGTGAGTCCTGCTTCCTCAATAGTTTGCAAGAATTTCTCTAGATGTTCTAAATGGTCATTCCAATTCATTGAAACCACTGCCATATCATCGACGAATGGTTCGGTAAAACTTCGCACTGGATGTAAAACTTGGGTCATAGCACGAATAAAGGTATTGCTAGCGGACTTGAGTCCAAACGGCATCCTTGTGAACTCAAAAAGTCCTGCATCACATACGAATGCCGTAAGCCATCGATGTTCTTTCCGAACTGGAATTTGCCAATACCCCGATTTCGCGTCGAAAACACTAATAAACTTTGCCCGTCCCACCTTTTGTAAGACGTCAGCAATGTCTGGGGTCGGGTAACAATCACCTAGAGAATATTTGTTAACATGGCGATAATCAATTGCCAATCGAACGCCATTTTGACCTTTGGGTCCCTTTAAAACGCAAACTACCGGACTGGCCATTTCACTTTTCGATGGTCGAATGATGTCTAATGCCAACATTTCTTCTATCTGGCGTTGTACTTCAGGTTTAAGTAGCTCAGGTACTTTATATGCCCTTAAACGCTTAGGAGTGAAATCATGAGTTATCTTAATTTCATGTTCTAATACTGGACAATACCCAGGTTTATCCACAAATACTGCCGTGTGCCGATCCAAAACTTCAAAAAGTTGCTTCTGTTCCTCTTGCGAAAGATGCGCTATAATCAGAGGATCAATTCGCTTACTCGGGCTTATTTGTTCACGTTCTTCCTGATCTACAACCTCTACTATACCAAATTCTTCATCTTGATCAACAATTACTGAACAGCTATTGATCATCGCTTGTTCGAGTCGTTCATGGTATCGCTTGATCTTATTTGCGTGTAAATGTCTTTGTTTTCCCTCTATTTCTACTATATAAGAATATGGGGATTTGACCTTGACTACGGTAGCAGGTCCTTGCCATCGACTATAAAATTTAGAACTACCAAAATCTGGTGCTAATACTGCTACTTTATCTCCAACTTCGTATTTTCTGTCAGTACTACGCAAGTTATAATAATCTGCATACCGCTTTGTTTCTATATCACTATAGTAATCTGCATAAACTTTCGCGAATTCGAGGTTTTCCTTCAGTGATTGGAGATACTCTTCGGGTGATTTACCTAAGTTAAGAGGTACTTTTCGTTCGCCAGCCCACGATTCCTTCAACACACTAAGTGGACCCCGAGGAAGAGTTCCATAAACCATAGTGAATGGCGAAATATGAGTCGTGCCTGAAGGTTTTTCTCTAAGGCTCCACAGAACAAACGGTAACAATTGGTGCCATCCACGAGGATCAGATTGAGCAAGCTTAAAGATCATGGTTTTCAAGCTTTGGTTGCATCTTTCAACCAATCCAGCTGCCTCAGGATGTCCAGGGGTATTAAATCTGGGACTACAACCCATTCGCCGCAAGAATTCTTTCGTCAAACGACTGGTAAAGTTGGTACCACAATCAGAACTGATGATCCTTGGAATAGAAAAAGTTGTAAAAACTTGCAACAGAGCTTCACAAACTCCCTTTGCATTCAGCGATCTAAGAGGATACGCCATTGGCCAACGAGAAAATTTGTCCACCAGAACCAAAGCATAATTGTACTGGGGTTTCGATTTGTTGGATTCTCCAGTCACTACCATAGGGCCAATACAATCCATATTTAGATGGTTAAAACAGAGTTCATCCGCCCTCGGAATAGGAGTGATCGGGACTCGATCTGCCACTTTAACTGGAGTTCTTAGTTGACAAATTTGACAAGACGCACAATATTCGCGAATCCTCTCATCCATTCTTGGAAACCAAAAGTTTAATTTGATCCTGGCTCTCGTTGCCTTAAAAGCCATGTGCCCAGCACATGGGGCATCGTGTGCTACTCGCAAGACAACCTCGATTCTATCTTCCGGTAAACATAATTGATTAACCTTATGTCCCATAATTTCCCCTTTGTGGTACAGGAGGTTATTATCTATAAAGAAATTATTTTTATTCTGTCTCGCTTGTTGCCAGCAAGGTATAAGACTGTGACAATTCTGTTGCTCACGCAATAAAGTATCATTATTCGCTACTCCCTCATCAGACTTGAACTCTGTTGACTCAACATCAAGAAAATTATCTGAATCATCAACTAGTTGCTCCTGAGAATATTCATTCACTTCTGACGGCAAGGATTCGTTGCTGTTACTTTTCTCGATATTAACTCCTAAGTTATCTTCTTCTGCCCCTTTATTTATTTGAACACATCGATCTACGCCAGCTACCATCACTACATATTGCGAACTATCCCTTAATAGGTCCACAACATGGGGTGTCAGAATAACCCGTTCATTTAGTTCAGGGACTGCAGCGAACATGACGCACAAAGATGGCGCAATGTTTGTCGTTCCTTCCATTGAATTAGCTAATTTCATTTGTAGGTATACTACATCTGCCTTACATCCTTCTCCCTGAAAACCAATTATATTAATCCGTTTAATCACGGGTAAGTTTAGTGACTCAATTAATTTCTTATCAATACAACAAATTTCTGCTCCTGAATCAGATAATGCTGGCTGAGAAGGGAGATCTTCAATCTGTACATTGATATACGACCTCTCGTGTAATCCATCAATACTATTCTCGTATACCCTTACAGCAGTTTCCAACCCTATTGGTTTAGAATTATCCAATAAATTCCCTTGCTTTACCTGTTCAGGTATCTCATGCAACACGTTGACCTTCTCAACAAATAAGTCGGGCACTTCTTCAGTTGGGTTCCCAGATATACAAGTACTCACCTTTTTAGAACTTGGTTTGGTCTGGCACTCCCTTGCCATATGACCCTTCTGATGACATAGGAAACAGAGACCCTTTACCTTGGCCTCCTCCTGAGACACTCTCGCACCTATCTTGGCTTCACCCCTTATTTCCGGTTTGGGAGACTTGGGTTGAGCTGTCTGGTTATTGACTTGAACATGTGGTTGACCTCTCGTCCAATTGTTATACTTCGGTGTCGGATGACTACGGCATACTAAGTCATTCCCACCATCATGCGACGCTACATAAATGTCAGCCGCATTAGCTATGTCTTCACAGCTCAACCACTCCTCTTTTTCTTGGGCCAAGATATAATCTAAACAAGCCTTCGACAAGGACTCCTTAAGCCGATCCGCAACCAATAAACTTACAAGTTTATCAAACTCATCAGTTATCTTTCTACTTTTCAAATAATACATAAGAGCCACACGCAATTTGGATGAATAGATCGTAAATGATTCGTTCGATGCTTTGTGCAACGACCAAAATCGGGCTCTAAGATTTGAAGGGCTTATCTTAAACTCCCTTAGCAAAAACTCCTTCAGGAATTTGTAGTCATGGAGCTGTGCCTCAGTAAGGCGCATGGTTAATGCCTTAGCTCTTTCACTTAAAATGGCTAGCAATAATTTTGCTCTAACATCTTCATCCACCTCATACACATTAAACAAACCATCCAAGTGATCAAAGAAACCTGGAATTTCTATAGGGTCGGAAGGAAATTTCCAAAGAATATTCTTGAGGGCATCACTATAACGCTTAGTACGACTTGCTAAAGAATCTCTAACATTTCGTTCTTCCTGCTTTTCCTTCCTCTCCCTTTCTTCTTTCTCTTTTCGTTCCTTCTTTTCTCTTTCTTCTTTCTCTTTCCGTTCCTTCTTTTCTTCCTCTCTCCTCTTTTCCTCCCTTTCTTCCTTCTCCTTCCGTTCCTCCCTCTCTCTTTCTTCCTTCTCCTTCCGTTCCTCCCTTTCTCTTTCTTCCTTCTCCTTCCGTTCCTCCCTTTCTCTTTCTTCCTTCTCCTTCCGTTCCTCCCTTTCTCTTTCTTCCTTCTCCCTTTGTTCTTTCTTTTCTTCCTCTCTCCTCTTTTCCTCCCTTTCTTCCTTCTCCCTTTGTTCTTTCTTTTCTTCCTCTCTCCTCTTTTCCTCCCTTTCTTCCTTCTCCTTCCGTTCCTCCCTTTCTCTTTCTTCCTTCTCCCTTTGTTCTTCATATTTACGGATTTCGAACTCCAGACGGCGCTTCTGCAGCTCGTAATCCACTCCTGTTGGAGATATTGGACTACCCTTAAATTCCTCTTCCTCTTTTCCAATCTCCATGGCCCATTCTTCCATTAATTGATTTCGATCCCATGACATAACATCATCTTCGTCCCTTCCTGCCTTCATAAGATACACCCTAAGGCGCTCAGACGACATTTTGCGAATATTCGCTTGCATCTCTGTTGTCAACGCTTCCATTTTTACAAACAGTCAGTCAACAACAATCAACAAAAAAAACAGACACCACGCGGCAAACCCGCCACACAAAAGGAAAATTCCACAACCCAAAGTGCAACTATTCAGTATCCAAAGAAGTACACTCGCCAAGTACGCAAAAACTATACAAGCTCACGCAAGTCTGGCCTCGATCACAACAATGGATCAAATTTCAAAGAAATAATCAGCAGATATTGAAAGAGAAATAATGGCTGCCTCCCACTCGGCTGCAACTCCACTCTCTTTTCTCCTTCTCAGCCACGACAACACCTAGGATCTTACCCGTATGTTGACTGCTGTCTTCTGCTGTCTCAGCCGAACGACGCACTTCGTCCGTCCGACTGTCGTATGCCGATTCACCCGTCTCCCACGGTAGAAAGGCGTCTCGATCCGCTCGCTGTCTGGAACAGACCGTCTCTTGATCCTCCGGGTTGACTCCTTCCTCCGTCGGCTCGCGTCTTCTTCACCGGATCCAACACCGATGATCCCACCGCTGCCACCAATAATGTCGCGGTCGACTCCTTCGATCGCAACGACGAACCAACGAAGGAACTATTAAAAGATCTTTAATTAAAAATAAAGTCGATTAAGTGTAAAGTAAGTCAACTCGTCTATCAAATATCACAATCGTAGACAGCACACAGGTTGGCTGGTCTCGATTGAACGTTATACGATCAATGTTTCAACGTTTACAAATCTTCGTCAAAAGGCCCTTAATGTACATCAGGTCTATCTTATATAGAGTTCTCCCGGATTCCAGAACGTTCTGTGACGTCACTGTACTTTTCCCTGGAAAGTCCTACTGAACACGTATATCCTTGTTGCATGCACCGAATTAATGTTGACAGCTTGCTGCAGAATTTTCCGTGCGATGTAAACAAGCTTGTTGACGCGTCGGTTTTCTTCCCTTGATGCATGCACCCGCGTAGACCGCGACACTATTATTATTATTATTATTATTATTATTATTATTATTATTATTATTATTATTATTATTATTATTATTATTATTATTATTATTATTATTATTATTATAGTCTCTGCCGAAAAACCTCAAGTCGTTGAGGCAAAGCTAAAGATCAAGCCTACTGCTCAACAGTCAAATTTTCGATAGTTTTTTCGTTTTGCTGCACATGCAAAACGACTGATGGCGTTAGTTAAAAGTCTTGGTCTTCATAAAGAAATCAGGCCAGGGCCAAGGAAACTCCAAACAATTTGTAAATAAATTACCATTTAAAAGCCCAATATAGCATAAGCTTTTCTAAAGTTTAAACGGCTTCGCGCATGGGCCGCGATCCCGGGGAGGGGGGTCGATGGGGACAAGACCCCCACCTTTAGCAGTCGGGGGGGGGGGACACACCATACATCTGTCCCCCCACATTTTGAAGAAACACCAAAAAAGGTCAAACAATTTTTGAACCTCTTTTTTGACCAGATCAGTTCAAAACTTTTTTGGCCAGATCAGTTCAAAACTTTCTTGACCAGATCAGTTCAAAACTTTTTTGACCAGATCAGTTCAAAACTTTTTTGACCAGATCAGTTCAAAACTTTTTTGACCAGATCAGTTCAAATGTGTCCTCTCCACCTGTCATACAAAATCGCCGCCAGTGTTAGTTAGTATTTTGCGGTAACATTTTGGGGTAACTACTTACTTTTTTTACTTAAACTAACGCACAACAGTAACTGATTATTTTTACAAGGTAACGGTAATGCAAAAATAGTTACTTTTCGTTGTTTTTACATCGTAAGCGTAATTTCTAAATTTCTACAGAGCTCGAACACAGCGAAGTCGCGGGAACCAGCTTATTCACAGGCGGGAACAAACGTAGGCCTATTCACAGGCGCTAAGTCAAAACATAACCGATAGGCGGGGGATGAAATCGGTTCCAGATCAACCTATATTCGCATCGTCTACGTCGGTTATGGTGCTATACATATTTTTAAAGGTGTTCCCTCCTCAGCCTAAAAATTCTTTGGTACACGTGCGTTTCAATGACCCGGACATCTTTCGTTTGTGTTCATGACTTTTAACCCTTTCCTTTTATTCGTCAATTTTAAAGTCTAATTTCATCATGGAAGGAGCTGAAAGTTCAAGACTTAGTTAACATTTCTACAAAGAGTAACCAAAAATACTTAGTTACTTATTCAAGGTAACTGTAAGCAGTTACTATAGTTACTTTTTTTCTAAAGTATCTATTTATGGAAAAGTAGTTACTTTATCATTGCCAGTAACTAGTTAGGCACTGCAACTAGTTACTTTTGAAAAGTTATACTGCATAGGCCGTCTCTTACCATGCATGCTTTCTTCGAACGTCCATATGTCGAAAGCAACCAATAAAGGCATACGTAGAGGCCAGATGACGGAGCTGGGTAAAGAACGCTTGAACATCTTCTCCTGGTTCATGGATCGCCGAAAAGAACAGATAGAGGTGTGTGTGTGTGTGTGTGTGTGTGTGTGTGTGTGTGTGTGTGTGTGTGTGTGTGTGTGTGTGTGTGTGTGTGTGTGTGTGTGTGTGTGAAGCATCCTAGAAGTAGCTTGCTACTAACGAGCTATATTAATTGTCGTAATTACAATTACTCAGTTCACCCGTGTTCAGACGAAGGAATCCGTACAACCGATCGTCATCTGAACAACAGCAACAAGATACAACAGCTACGGACAACAGATCCAACAGAACTTGCGCTTTATAAATCTTCATATAATAATAATTATTATTATTATTATAGTAGTAATAATAATAATGATAATAATAGGCCTAATGTCATATGCTTTCTGTGAGCGTCATGCTTCACTGACTTTCAGTGCGGCTCAAGTGAAATTGATGAATAACAAATAAATTGCCTAGATACAGAATCTTTAACCAGGCATTGTCTAAATTGAACCCTCTAGAGTCTAAAAGACAGATGGTAGATGAATAGATGGACAGATGGTCAGGTGGATTGATGAATGGATGGTCGGATTGATGTCCCGTGCGTTGTGATGATGCCGCGGTTGCATGCCGTTTGCAACTGGGAAATCTAAGATTCGTTGAAAAGAGGGCGAGAAGTGTAGTCGTATATATTCCTCTTTTATGTTCGATCACCTTCATTGGCTTCCCGGCCCAGGCCCTATAATTACTGCTCGGATTCAGCTTAATGTTCTCACTTCAGTACGTCATTCGATCTTATGTATACAAGCTTATCACCCAAGTATAGATCTCTGTGACCTCGTTTGTCTGCCAGTTTCAGCTGCTTCCATCCGTCCATAGAATTAGCCTAGCTAAAAAATTGCTAATTAGGAATAGGATCAGGCGACAAATAATCCGTTACAATTAGAATTAGCTGTTCGTCTATTGGATTTGCTAATCGATTAGAATCTAACAGAATGATTTTCGCGAAATAGCTTAGGCCTAAATTGTTGAACTGTTGCTTATAATATTAATTTCGGCTATTTGTCTGATAAAATTGAGCGAAAGGCGAATCGGACCGTAGCAACACGAAGCCACGTTGCGCAAAACGAGGCAATAGAATAACGGATGAGAGTTGACACTTTATAATATTGAGCGACGTACTTCGTGAAGTGCGTATGAATACACTGCGTTTAAACATAGGACTCTTATCGTACCATACTCGGTGTGATTATCTTATTAACCAGCGTGACACGTCGTTGTGCCCTGGTTGTGCCCAATGAACTTAATTTCATCACCGGCGTGAATTCTTTCGTCTCAGCAATACACGGTCAAAATCCTAACATGTAGTTGGGTGCGTTTTTTTAACTAATGTGAAAGAGCTGTGTCTTCTACCTGCTCTTCTGCAGAATGACGATATATTGAGGCTCATGAAGGATGATATTGCAAGGACAATAACAACTTTTGCTTAGAATCCTTAGACGAATAATTATTGTGACAAGATCAATGTATTGAAAACACTTAGGGGCCTACACAGTTCTGCGCGCTGTCGAGTCTATTAGAAATTATAGTAGGCCTACTGATCGATGATCTCCTGTCTGCGTACCATTTCACCATGTCCGATCTCATCAACAAACATGCCGCAGTCATCACTTGTGGAAATATCAGGCCTGTGAATAAGCTGGTCCCCGCGACTTGGTTTTTTGGGGCGCTGTAGAAATCTCGAGATCACGGTTATACCACAGTATAAATAATTATACAGTACGTCGACTCCCGGCCGATGCAGCAGTCAGAATGCGTGACCGACCGCCATTTTGAAAATGGGACGTTTACACGCCGATACACCGGAATCCATCACATAAAATATTTGTTAAACGTTACAACATCGAGGACTTCATTAGAATTAAGAATATTATTTTTAACGTTTATTTCAGCTTAAATCTAGGCCTATAATTCAAGATTGCACTTCCAAAAAACCCCAAAACAAGTCAACAGGCAGCAATGCGAGTCGACGTACCGTGTAATTATTTTTCGTGCGTTCAAACAAATGAAAATTAATATGTATGACGTCTATATAGAGTTGGGCACTTATGAACCGGTTTACTCGCACAATTAGGCTACTATTTCATAAGTATTTTTTTAAATTGGTTTTATAAGCAAAGATAAAAAGATCGACCGAATGTTGACTAGGGCGAAATATAATAAATAATGAATATTAATTAAGGACTTTCACGGTGAATCCAACATACATTGCCGCCTCAACATTAAATCGAAAATGGCCGATGCCTCTGTTGACTCTAGTTCGTGGGCTGTTGTCGGTCTCACGGCAGTTGTCGCCGCTTTCACGCTGCTTTTCGTTTTTCTGTGCAACCTGATTAAAAAGAGTCATTCTCAGGGGGATCAAGACCTAACAAGTTAGATCACTTTTATTGAAGTTCGGTGGACTGCGAATTCATAACTTACCGATTCGCGTCAAATCATATGGGTTCAGACAGTTGAAATTGGATTTACGTAAGGTTTACAGCGAAAAATAAATTTACAGAAAGTTCACAATAACCGGACTGCATTGCTGCAGATTCAGATTGTTAGTTCAAACTAGTGGGTTTCCTGAATCCCGGTTTGACCTATAGAACATTCTATTATTACCTATGGAAAGGCCCATTAAATTGGCAGCCGACCATGTAAGCATTCCTGGAGTACATAATACCACTTAAAGCTAGTGAAGGAAACTCGGTGAGGTCTTTCCTGAAGGCTGAAGTGTAATTGCGAAGTATCCACTTAGCTAAATTCGTGCATTGTGTATGTATGTAATTATTTTTGTGTATTTATAAACAGAAAATGAAGATGTCGGTTCAGCCGATGGAACCCAAGATAACCAAGCTCGAAGGAAGAAAGAGAAGCCCGTTGTGAAAAAGCGTGACAGTCGAGCAACTTTTACACATCCATGGCTTGCCTGCACACTAAAGTCACACAGCGGTTTGGTTCTTGGCCTCGACTTCAGTCCCAATGGAAAATATTTGGCAACTTGTTCTGAAGGTTGGATATTTTTTAAGGAAATTTGGCCATTTGGGCAAGCAAGCTTTTGTTTTTTAATGTCAGCATGAATAACTGGTCACTGATTCAGTTCAAATAATTTATTGATGCCCTATTTAAATCTACCGCTTTATTCCATGATTTATTCAATGAGTTAATCTTCGGTTGGCAATTTACTTGTCTGGTTATGTGTCCAGTATGACATCATTGGTTGAATGACTGTATGTATCAACACGCTGCATCTAAGTACCTCTCAAAATTGCTGCACATGAAACTATATAACTGAGCTAAATAAGTGCATTTTAATCAATTTCTACTGGCTCACATCACTAACTGATATAGGAGACATTGACATAGACTAGAGAATAAATATAATATAATGATATTGTTCCTAAAAACAGTGTATCAGTGTTGCTAACAGAAGCTTTTTGACAGTTTTGCATCCAATTTGTTGTCAGATCTTGAGAGATTTATTGTGAGGAAAAGACTGACATGATGGAAAATGCATGCAGGTATTAATGATTCTGAGACAAGTTTTGGACAATACCAGACAATGGGTTTTTGTCTTTTATGGGCAAAATTATTGATGCTTTAAAGGTTGATAATGAAAAGATCTTAATGGAAAGTAAAGTGCTTGATGGAGTGTGAATGCCAATATAAAACTTCACAGACTGATACAAAGACTCTAACACTGTAACCAGTTGCAAGAAATGCAATGCAATGTGCGTGCGTGTGTGCGTGCGTGGGTGTGTGTATGGAGAACATGTTGTAACATGCAGGTTGTGAGATTTACCAAATGTTTTCAGAAGCACACATTCTATTATGTGGTTGTTCAGACAGTTTCACTGCCATCATGCGCACATTACTGGACTTTTACTGTATACCATTTTCTTTTAGACAGAACTGTACTAGTCTGGAATGTGAAGGAATTTAACAAGAAAGAACACAAGTATGTTTTTTTATTACTGGTCAGGAATTATTTACTATCAGCTTACTCTGGACAGACAATTTGCAAGGAGAACTTGCTAGAGAAGTCTGTTAAATTATCATTCATATTTTTATCAATTGTGGTGCTTTGCTGGCCTTTGCTTCACTTGCACATAGAAAGAAGCAAACTTGAACTTGACAGAGGTTTAGGGATACTGAAGTAAAGTGTGCAAAAATGTGCTTAGTGTCGTTGAGTCGACTGCCTGGTTGCATATTGTTTTGCGCTTGCTTTCACTGTTGTGTTTGCAGTTTGTTTCCAAGTGCACAATGTGAAATTAACAGTCATTGTCAAGCTATGTTACCTGTAAAGTGAGGTTGGTCAGTTGCAAACCTGCGAGTATGCTTGAGCCAAAAACTCCTTCAACCTCAATACCATGCCTATGATGATGAGTTCTCTGCCCGAAGGCAAGTCCATTGGCTTTATGCCACCTGGGATTGAAATGAGTGAGGTGGTTTCCCGTTACCTTTGTCACAGACAATTGTGGGTGAGCAACTTGTCCAGGTGTATTTCAGAAGCACACATTCTATTACCTGGCAGTTCTGACAGTTTCACTCCCATCATGCGCACGTTATTGGACTTTTACTGTATACTAAATTTTACTGTATACCCAAAGGGTCGCAGGTTCGAATCTACTTCAAGCCACTGCATAGCAACCGTCCAGTTACAAGGCACATAACATACCCCTACACCACTGTGTCGCATTCCGTGCCTATAAGGGGTGGTATTGGTAAAGGCATGTAGTTAATGATTGATTACCTTTCCTGACATCAGTTACTGAGCTGTGTTTCTGTTTAGGTCTGTGAGAGCCAACGTGGAGTTAGACCATGCTACCAAAGTTCGTTTCAGTCCAGATAGCAAGTGAGTTCTCTTCTGGGATACTTTGAATGTCTTGTAGACTGTACTGTGGAATATGAAAGGCAGTTTGTCTACTTTCTTTGTTGCATTGGCTGGAACTTCATGCAATCATAGGACTAAAGCTAAGATGTACAGCTGGAGAGATGTATTCAAAAATGAGTTTCAGACTGGGGTAATGCTTTGAGTTTTGGCATTTGCTGAAAACTAAAAAGGACAACATGCAATGTTGTCATTGTAAACTCCATCGGTTGCATTACAAACCAGAATGATAGAAGTTACTAATTAAAAATATTAATAGAGTAAAGGAGAGAATTTTGTTTTTTTGTTGTTACAGGGCTTTTATTGTGAGCTTGTTTAGTGGCGAGACTGTTCGAGTTTTCAAGATGGGCAAAAAGGATGACAGTCTGACTGGAAAGATTCAAGCAGCTTTTGATTTTCCACAGGTAAGAGTAATTTTCTGCTTAGGCAATTTCGTAACATGCTGTGTACAAGTATGCTTTGGTTCATGAAGTCTAGTGCCAGTTTCCTCTGCATCAGCATTTGAGGTTCTGTGATAGTTGCTGCTGTTAATAGGGGTCCACTGGAAATCGCCTCGGACATTTGCCTCAGCCGGAAATCCCGTTTCCAGAACTATTCGCCTCGGCAAATACTGTAGACACAAATAGTTGCAAAAATTTTTTCTTTAAAAAATTTTTTTGCAACTAAAAACTTATTCAATAAACTTACGTATATAAAATTATAAATGTTTAGCCTTAAAACAATTACACATCCATTGAATTCAATTCCATTTTCTTGAAATTATGTCAATTTATTGAATTTAATGCAATTTTAGAAAACTTCACAACTGCACAGAAATGACTAAAATTCAAAATATATCAGTCACTTATTACAAGTACACAAATTTATTTCGATAATTTTTATTACATGAAAATGTGAAGCTTCACGTATGGAACAAATGGTACCCGGTTCGTTTCGAGATCCGGCAAATAGTACATCCAAATACTCGGATTCGGTACTCGGTGGAAAATGTCTTTCCGGTGGATCCCTAGCTGTTAAGTTTATATAACTTGAGAAGGCACTACCTGGAATGCAACACTGGTTTCGATGACCTTGGAAAAAGACGTAGAGCAGACAGCAAGAGAAGCTAGTTGGACAAGACAGACAGTAGCTATTCAAACGAATTTTGCCTGATGAGGTGCTATAGCGAAGAGCTGATCCGAATATGTACAGATAATTTTATTTGCTGAATCAAATGCCCCTTTGTTATTTTAGAAACAATCAGTGGAGATAATCAACATTGGCATAGCAAGTAATGGCAAATTCATCATGACGTGTCACAGGGATACTACGCTTAAGGTCTGGGATATCAAAGGTACGAAACGACGTCATTTCTCATATCAAATTGGTTCTTGACGGGTTCTGTCCAAGCGTGATCTATTCTAATCTAGCTTAATTTAATGACTTGAGGCACTGATATTGTAATGCAAAAGGCATTGATCGAAAGTAGTCGTATTTTGTAATCAATTGGAGTTCTCCAGTTAAGCCCGATTGATTCTTAACGGTTAAGGTGTCCAAAGGTTATGGGTTTCTTATGGTAATGGCTATAATAATGATCAGCAATAATAATAATTAGCAATAATAATAATTATCATATTTATAATAATCAGCTACTATCATTGATGTGTCTTTAGGATTATGGAATACAGTTTTCTTGCAATAAAGGCTCTATATGTTTCCAGATTCAATTACATAAGTAGTTTTTGTTTCCAGAATTAAATGACATCTTTTATAGCCCTCAGGGATGTTGGCATCACCTTCCACCATTATCCATGCTTGGGACTGGCACTGTCAGAGTACGGGCAGTGGCGGAGTTTCATTTAAATAAGATTGTGTCAATTTGAAGTGATTGTGTGTTGCAGGTGAACTGCTGCATATAATTGACACACATCAGATGAACAACACGCACGGTTTGGTGTCGCCATGTGGCCGGTTTGTTGCAACTTCAGGTGATTTGAGTCCTGCTGTTCTGTTTGTTTAGCAGCAGTTTGGATTGCTATCTGTGGATTGTAGTTTACTGTTGTGTATGACTTTATTAGCTTGTGTAATTTATTGCTTTATGGTTTTGAATGGTTTTTGTATGGTGGATTTGGATGCTTGGAATGAGTGGATTATGGTAACCTTGGACTTAATGGTGGGTGACTTCGTGCAGTTAGATTATTTGATGTAATTGTGTGTAAGAATAAATTGCATTGGGTTAGGGTCAGGCCCTTAGCCAGAAATACAGAGTAGCCCATCCAAAAGTGTTCAGAGTCGTGACTGCCTGACGCGTGAATGTACGAAGTCACGACCGCCCGAAATCCTGCCGCTGTACAAGTCCGACTGTAGTACCCCTATGCTGTTTACAGAACCTAATATCAACCCGTGCTCCTTACAGAACTCATCTGAATGCTCGCAGTGGCTCTAGAGAAGAAGCTGGAGGGTGCTGGATGAGAATCCTGCAAAATTTATGCCTGTTTAAAATTTTTACCCGTCCAAAGGACGAGTTGAAGGGTGGCTGGCTAAGGGCCTGGTTAGGGAAGAGTGGAGCAGAATACATAACAGTTTAATTATATATATATATATATATATATGATAATATGGATTGTGGTGGATCGTGGCAGTAAGCATTACTTATGTACAGTGTATAATATACTGTGTGGAGAGGTGCTAACTTCCAGTGACCTGAACTCCAGCAAGATTTTAATCCCAAAGTCTTAGATGTAGAGTCAGTGCTATGCTTGTTAATGGAGACACTTGTTGGCAAACATCTTACTCGGATCATTATACAGCACTGCTCAGCAGGATCAAATCACTAGCCAATGCAATATCCTAACAAACTATGTTTTATTTATTTCACTACTGTTTAGCAAACTAAACTGTTGATTGATCTGCTGTGTCCTACATAATTTATATTAGCTGTGTGTTTTAAGATATGATAACTAAAACAAATTAGTTTGTGGTGACTTTTGTATTCAGTGTAACATAGACAAGATGTTTGAATATATCGGTCTGAAATACCGGTACCTTCATGTGCTGGTAATTTTATGTTTTCAAGGTTTCACTCCTGATGTCAAAGTGTGGGAGGTGTGTTTTGATAAATCGGGAAGCTTCAGAGAAGTCATTCGTGCGTTTGAACTTAAGGGCCACACGGCCGGTGTCCACTGTTTCTCATTCAGTAACGATTCCAGAAGGTAAGCATTTCTATGATAAATACTAGTCATTAATTATATCTGTGTAATTATAAAAGGATGTCAAATGATGCTTTGTTGTCCTGGAATTTGTATCATTGGTGTCGTAGTATTTCACTGCAGCATTAGAAGTTTGCAGAAATGGCAGCAACAGTGCAGCTTTATTAATATTTAGCATTTCAAACCAAATGAGTGTAGAATATTAACATTTGTGTAACATTTCAAATCAATTGAGGTTAGAATATTAACATTGATGATGCAACATTACAATCAAATTAACATTGCAGAAATGCATGCATCATAACTGCACATAGACCTACTGGTGTTTAAAAAAATAATATAACAGCTGTAATGGAAAAAGATGGATTTACCATAAACGGATGTAGATGCTAAGATGCATTCCTGGTTTGGTTTTGAAATATGTTGTTGAGTTTTGTTGCTTTTATTGAGCTAGTCTTTTGTTCTGCTAAACATATTTTTTATTGTATTATATCATATTATATCATATTATATATAAACATGGTTTTTCAATGTAGGATGGCTACTGTGTCGAAAGATGGAACATGGCGGTTTTGGGATACAAATGGTACGAAATTTTAAGTGTTCTTGGTTATGTGAGTTTGTACAGTAAAACAGTCTTTAAACCAGTGGTTTTCAACTTTTTAGTAGTGACAGAACCTTACACAAAGCACTCATCTGCTCACGTAACCCAGTGCGTTTCACGTGTCCAATTTTTCAAGAAATAAATGTAATTGTAACTTGTACTGTTGGGTTAATCACGTAATAATGTTAATTATTTAACATAGAGTCATGTCTATCAAGCATGACTGAATACTGTGAAGAATTCTGCTGATTGCTCATCCCATTGTGAATTCAAGTTGAACCTTAGGGTTCTGTGGAACACCGGTTGAAAACCACTGCTTTAGTCTACCATAAAAGTCTACAATGTTGCATCTTTCAATAAGAGACTCATTTGGTTTGTAATCCCTGAAAAGAAATGACTAGTCTGATGATAAATCATAAATAGTTATTTTTATTCAACATTGAAATATTTGAAAATAATGACAAACAGTAGTAGTAATCGTCTGGAAATATTAACAACAGAAATTAATTGTGACATGCTATTTATTTTAACTGTTGCTTGATGCTTGTTTGTGAATTTGTAAACATATTATTATTTTATTATTATTATTACTTGTATGACCAGATTATCCGAGCATTATTTTTTTTACAAGAATGGCATATTCGTGTATTCATTAAAGTAGAAAATCATTCATATCATAAAAATATAAATTTTGCCAGTATGATATGTTGACCTTTGGATTGTAGTGGAATACCAGAAAAAGCAGGATCCTTATTTACTGAGGACGTGGAAGTATGATTTTCCAGGGCCAAGTCTGATTGCATTGTCTCCGGATGCGCGGACAGTTGCACTGGCTTCAGGAACAACCATAAAAGTCTACAATGTTGCATCTTCTGATTGCCAAGAAATAATTGAAGATGTCCACATTGGTAGGCAATTGCAGAACAGCTTGTTAAATCACAGAGATCATTTTGAACGACTTAATCTCTATGTACATTACTCTTCACAAGTGCTTTATTTTTGGTTTAATGGAAGTCGGTACTCAAAGGTAACACTAAACAGGTTAAAATTGAGCCTTAGAGTAGAACTGAGCTTTAGCAGATGGTAGAGCTGAGGCTCTGACAGGATAGACTGATAGAGCGAAGCCTAAGGTCAGAACCGAGCCTTAGACAGGATTGCTTGAGACAGGTTGTAACAGCCTGAGATGGACTGGAACTGAACTGTAGCCCGGGTTTGAATGAGCCTTAGACAGTGTAGAACTGAGCCTTAGACAGTGTAGAACCCGAGCCTTATACAGGGTAGAAACTGAGCCTGACACAGGGCCTAACTGAGCTTTTGAGAGGGTAAAACGGCTTGGGACCTGGGGCAGGTGTCCTGGTTTGTGGGAGTGGCAGAAAATAATTACTGAAAATCAGATAAAATGAAATGAAGCAGAAAAGGTGGAGTTTTAAGACTTATCTGTTGTAACATTTTAATGCAATAAATATTTATTGTTACATTACAATACTGTGCAATTATATAAAAATCAAGAGATGATTCCTCTATGTGCTGCATATGTTATAATCCTTCCTTCCTTAAGTCCTCCATATGTTATAATGCTTCCTTCCTTAAGTCCACCATATGTTATAAACCTTCCTTCCTTAAGTCATCCATAAGTTATAAACCTTCCTTTCTTAAGTCCTCCATATGTTATAAACCTTCCTTCCTTAGTCATCTATATGTTATAATCCTTCCTTCCTTCCTTAAGTCATACATATGTATAAACCTTCCTTTCCTAAAAGTCCTCCAAGGGCTCACTGCCTATTGATGTCGGTTGCATTCCTATTTTTTTGACTGTTCATGTGTTACCCATCCTGCAAGTGTCATCCTCATCATCACTGTCCTTCCATTGCACACTCCATCCAACACAGGTTGTATAGTATGTTATGATACAGTTTTTAAGACTTGTTACTGCTGGATGCAGGGCTGTAGTGGTAAAATTTGAGGTGAGTATACGCTACCGGTGACCAGCGGCGTAAAAAAAATTTGACGACCTTTTTTTTAGGAATTCGTCTAAGAAAACTTTCAGACTTTTCACAAATTTCCTTAAAATTTTCTGACTTTTTACGATTTCGTCTCTGAAAAAGTTGATGACCTTTTTTTTTTAGTCATTCGCCCTAAAAACCTGTCAAAACCTCTCTTTTTCCTCCAAATTTCATTACTCGGGTCTCTACAGAGGTAAGTATACGCTGTATACCCGCGTATACCCTCGTCTAGAGCGCTGAGTATACGCTCTCAAATTTCGCTAGAGGTTAGTATACGCTGTATACCCGCGTATACCCTCGACTACAGCCCTGGCTGGATGTGACCAAATGCTATGTGGTTTTCCTGTTTTGAATATTTTAGATGGCATGACTGCTTTGGAGTTCAGTGTGGACAGCGGTTATCTGGTCTCAGCTGGAGACAAACATATCAACGTGTTCTACAATGTGGTTGGCTACAGGGGAACGATAGCAGAACTCGAGGAGAAGAAGAAGGCATCAACGACTCAGGCACTCAGGGAACGACTTCAGCAACAGATTGACGAGGCTGAGTATGTTAAATGCTCTTGGAGTTTGTCGTAATAACTTCAACTTGGGTTTGGATAGTATGTTTAAATACACTAGCATGTAAAGACATACAGTATAGCATTCCAAATCAACACTTGACACCTTAACGATGAGAATGTACTAAAAGTGACTGGGAAACCAATGCAGCATGACGTTAAAGTGTTACTCTGAGGCATTCAAATAATGGATTTGGTTAAGAGCTTTGCAGATTAATTAAAATTAACTCAAGGAAGTTATTTACACACTTTGTGTATACTGGCATATGCTGCACTTTTAGAAGTAAGTAAGTATATTCTTTATTACACCATTAGCAAATGCACAATGGGACTAGCTAGAAGCATTGATTGTAAAACATAGAAGTAATTAAAATTATAAAATAAGTAAGCAAGTGTTTTCTTTTTATCTATGCAGTAACCTGCTAATGTAATCCTTCCCTTTCAAGGGATCACTGAAAAGGTACTTAAAAGGTGTTGTTTGAGTGTCTAGATTATGAACTTACCTTGATCCCTTATATTAATTTATTTATATTACTTTATTTAAAAATTATGTCTAACATAATTATGTTAGTTGTGGTCCTGTTTAGCCTTAAATAGTCATGCTGTAGTTTTGTATGTTTTGTTGACTTTTGCAGGAGTCAATTGAAATCTGTCGCAGCCTAGAGTTAATGTCTTCAGTTCTTTGTTACGAATGTCAACCGAATTGGCAGCACAGTTGTTGGTTGGAAGTGGTTGGTTTGAAGAATAATAAATTCAGGACTTTTTTGGTCCAAAGCATTTGTATGTGGAAGAATCAGATTTGACTGTAAAGTATTGTGCTGCAGACTTACTTAACAGGATGTAATCAATTCTCTAGTGTTAAGGTTAAAGTTATGATGCCTAAACAGTTGCACTCATAAATTTAAAAATTAAATTGAGGTTTCGTATAACCTTTCAGCGTGGACTACAAAGCCTGCTTGCAAAAGCAAACTGATCTGGAATAAATGAATGAGTAATATGAGGTTTACGTGCTAGACATCAGTACTTGTATCAGCGGCTCAGTCAGTCACTACCTGGGCTAGAATTTAATCCTGATTGCCAGAAATTGTACCAAAGTGTCATTTTGGTAACAGAGAATAATTTCCATGGTTTTCGTGACTCTGTCATTTATGTTTCTTAGTGTGGTTGCAATTTGATTGCAATTTGTGGAGATTTTGCCATTGGTTGTGTCATTGTCAATTGATATGAAACCGTGAGTTGTTCTGTACGCAATATGTCTCGAATCTTGCTTTTCAAGCATTTCCAGTATTTCTCTGTGGCTTCTGTTTGACAACTCTTCTGGTTACTAACATTCATTTAACGACAAGAAATTGCTCCAAATTAAATGACATTCAAGCATTTGCTGATACGATTTTTGGCCATATGGTGATTTGTGCCATCAGTTTTAAAACTCTTGATGGTTCATTGTAACTGGCAGTGGAGCCTAGACTGTTTTAATGATAATGTAAGCTAATTTTATCTGAATACTTTTACAGTGCTTCAAGGGTAGTTTCCCATGAAACTGCAGTTCATTTACAGTAGTGAATTCGTGTACCATAATTATCATACAGGTGTTCTCGGCATCCAGCTCGGCATCGAGCACAAGTGTGCTCAGCATCCAGCCTAGGTGTGCTCGGCATCCAGGACAGGTGTGCTCAGTATCCAGCACATGTTTGGAAGAGTGTTTTGGATTTGTGGCAGTCTCGAGCCTAGTTGTTGTGTTTAGTAACTGTGTACAGTTGTACACTGTCTGTGGTAATTCCAATAGATGAAATGATCTCGGAGATACACTTACAGCAAATGAATGAGCTGATGTTTAACTTCTTGTCGGCTCAATAGGTTAACTTGATTTGGCTAGTCATAGCTAGCTAGGCCTAGCTTATGTTAAGCAGGGTCTTTCCACAGAGAAACGAGTTTTATTTTCTCCAGAAAATGTGTTTGTGATGTGGCTTTTCCCGTTTTGAAAAGCAGGATTGATGTTCGTTCAGTTTATGTATTTAAAGTCCTGTAACATCATTGTCAGATTTTAAAGTTTTGTCTTTGTGCAACAAACCAAGCTGTGAAGGCTTTTGATTTTGACCAAACACTATCTAAATTTTAAAAAGTTTTAAGTTTTGTGTAACATGTTAATATGTGGCTATATTTTGAACACCGTGTTAAAATTCGAGTCATATAAGAAGTCTTTTGTGTTTCTATGATGATTACAACAGAATTAATCATAATAATATGACCTAATCGTAGGCTATTTCTGCGATGATTACAACAGAATTAATCATAATAATATGACCTAATCGTAGGCTATTTCTGCGATGATTGCAACAGAATTAATCATAATATGACCTAATCGTAGGCTATTTCTGCGATGATTACAACAGAATTAATCATAATAATATGACCTAATCACAGGTAGTCTAACATTGAGAGATATTTTGGGTTGATAAAACAGATACTTAATGTAGCTATTCTGAAGAATTTAGCTTGAAGAGATGCTATGTAAGCAGCAATTATGATGAGAGATCCAGAAGATATCAACAGACAGTAGCTTTCTCAGAAAGCTACTGTCTAACTTTCTCAGGTATTTCTGTGGCAGATACAGTTATTCAGACGTGCTTGCTTGAAGTGGTTCCACTGACCTGATTATCCTCTTAACTAATTCTAAACAACATAAATCTTTCCAGAGTTTTCTAGATCGTGTTAGTCCTTCCACCTTTTACTTTCCATTGTGTTGTTCCTGGGCACGGTATTCTCTTAAGTTGCACCAATGTCTCGTCTTTTCTTAGTCCTGAAACCTGAACAATATCCAGCTTATTTTAATTATCGTTAATTTTAAGTATGAACCTCTCAATCAATATGTATGGACAGCAAGAGTCCTTTAGAGGTGCTTTTATCACGTATTGGATTGAAACAGATTCATTGTGCCGAATATGTTGTGATAGGTTCCCATCCAACCAATATTCAGTGTGCCGAATATGTTGTGATAGGTTCCCATCCAACCAGTGCCAAAATTAGAGATGCTATTTTACATGTAGTTGCAAACTAATATGTACCTAGCTAAGTTGGGACTTTTAAGAACTCCACAGAGGCGAACCTTGCATTAGAGGCATAAGCTTGCATTTATTGGGTAAGAATCATGATGATGATCAACGATTTGTAAGTAAATTAGTGGTTTTTATTTGTGTATGCATCTGACAGCTAATTACAGGACGGTATCAATCATCAGTACACTTGTGACGTATCAAGTAGAAGCATATGTATTAACATGTGCTGAAGATAAGCAGGGCAAAGGGTGGTCGAACCGTACGCACTTACTTGTCAAAAGCGGGCAGTGGTTTGTCGTATCCCTTTTTACCATGTAGCCAGTACGTCATCTGAAGTCCTTTGCCCTGAAATAAATTTAAATCCATTCTTAGACAGCTCTAAAGAATGTGCACAAGTTCATCTTCCAGTCTTACCGGTAATTTGTTGTGATATTAAGCGCAGGGGTTTAACTTTTTTCTAAAAAGTGGGGGTACCAATTTCTTACATGAACGAAGCAAGGCGGAGACTGTGATCTCTGGGAAGGTACAATAATAAAATATAGGTTGGCATTGTTTAAAAAGTGAGGGTACGGGTACCCCTCGTACCCACTACAAATTGCGCCTATGATTAAGCATATTTATAGTACTTGGCCGGAGTCGGTATTTTTCTGGGCACCTTAAAGATATATCGGCCTCTCTCAGTCCAGCCTAGGCAAAAGTAACAAGAGTAGCACTGACGAAAAGGTGTACATGTATTTAGGTTCGTTGTGAAAAATTGAGCAGACCCAGTTTGGAAAGAACCAATTAACGTTATTCCATGATCGGTGTGTGGAATAGTCTAGAGATTAGCGATCTGCATTGTCAGTTAGTTGAGACGTCTTGGTTCAAATCCCCGTCAGTAGCACGTTTCAAAATTTATGTTCCATTTGTGCTCCCTAGTTAACTCGAGTAGCCTACAATAGACCATGCTCTGTCGGTGGAAATATCATGCAGCGAGTGAGTGGACCTGCCATCGTGTGCTGAGGCTATAAGAGGCTATTGCTTTACGTTCAGCGTCAAAAGAAGACTAAATAGTCAAAAGATCGAATCTTCAATTTGGAAATAGGAAGTTTGAGGTGGCTGGTCAAGCTGAATGGAACACTCTGCCAGAATCATTACGAAAATCCACCTCGATAAATACTTTTAAAACTAAACTCAAAACTCATCTATTCTCTAAATACTATAATTAACGACTGCATTGTAATGCATCCTTTGAGTAAGACTGTTTTATTAAGGCGCATTGTAACTATAAGTTGTATTACATATATTATTGGTAGTGCTCTTCTTCCTCTCCTATATATTGCCCAAGCACTGAGAATCCAGACGTGCGCGTAGGGTGAACTTACCTTGACGTTCATTTCACCTCGAAGTGTTGTCTCGTAGCCTCCAATCTCCGTCAGACCAATGTAGCACTGCTTGCTCATATGGATACGCAATGCTAGACACAAAAAGATAACTCAATATGTATGCATGTATATATACACACACACACACACACACACACACACACACATATATATATATATATATATAGGCCTATGTATATCTTCCTACTTTCAAATCTGCTAAGTTGGTGTAGAATGAAATTTAATTTCCCGAGACTCTAGAACAGTTTACATGAGTAGGCCTATGCTGTCTATATTCTTGAGGTTTTTATTTTACATTGATTTACATTAATTCCACTCGCCTTGTGTATGCCTTGGGAAATAGAAAGTGAAAATACAAGCAAAGTTAGGCCTTTCACTTTTTAATCGCTGGTGGTTCTGCCTGAGTTTGGGGGAGAAGACGTGGCAGAAGTAGAAAGCCAGAAGACAAATCATTCACCCGCCAGCATGAGTAGGGAAATTCAGCAATAGAGAGGCATGGAAGGGAAGACTATAATAGTACAGAATAATCTTGCATCGCGAAACCGAGTCGAGCAAAAAGGTGGTAGGAATTTCAGAAGAGAATGGAGACCAAGTCTTCAGAGATGTGTCACATGCAGAACGAGTAGACCTTGTTAGTTGTGTGTGTGTATAATATATATATATATATATATATATATATATATATATATATATATATATATATATATATATATATATATATATATATATATATATATATATATATATATATATATATATATATATATATATATATATATGGAATGGCTAAGACAGGTGTAACTTGATCCCGGACCACTTAGTAGATCTTCTAGTATACGGGACGGTCGTGCGGTTGGTGCTCCATGTAGTAAAGTTAGTTGAAAGGTAGGAGGGCAGAAGGTCTGAGAAGGAGAAACGGTGACGAACGAAGGGACATTTGCCAAACTAGCGCGTAGATCTGCTCTGCACGTAATAGACCTGTAGTAATAATCATTCCATAGTTCTGCTTACGTTTGCCGCTGGATTCCATGCGAGCAGCCATGTTGACTGTGTCGCCGAAGAGACAATAGCGAGGCATTATCATCCCCACCACACCCGCCACAACTGGGCCCGAATGAAGACCTACCATAAAGCAACTACATTAATTATTTTTATTAATTATTATTATTATTATTATTATTATTATTATATTATTATTATTATTATTATTATTATTATTATTATTATTATTATTATTATTATTATTATTATTGTTTTTACTACTATTATTATTATTATTATTATTATTAGGCCTATTCATAATAATGATATTATTATTATAATTATTAATACTACTAGGCCCATAGGCGCCGACTTCTTGGGGCCTTGGGTGCCAATGCACCCAGAGAAAAAGTTCAGTGGGGGCCTGGCACCCAGAAGAATTTGGACCTTAAATTAAATTTTTAGGGGTATTCCTAAAAGAAGTCGTCACATTTTTGGGGATGAATTCCTAAAAAAAAGTCGTCAAATTTTAGGAGAGAATTATCTTAAAATATGCGCTGGCACCAGGCCATGGCCCCCATTTAAAATTTGTTTATGTTTACACACGTAGTAGACGATGAAAAATGACGATATAATGTATAATGAATTTTTCCGGATGACTAAAAAAGGTCATCAGTTTTTTTCAGAGATGATTCCATAAAAAAAAGCTTCGTTGGTCGTTTAAAACTTTGATAAACCTTCTGGATCCGCCCTGACTGGCACCCAGAGACAAGAGCAAAAGTCGGCGCCTATGACTAGGCCTATTATTATTATATGAAATTATTGTTTCTCAGTGATGTCACCATTGCAACCACTAGGCTACCTTAATAGTTCAAAGGCAACCAGGCTGTAATCTAGTCCCCCTCTTGTGGGGGGGGGGACAAGTTTCCTGGGGGGGATTTTCCACCCCAAAAGGTGTCTACATTACAATATTGCTGGCCTCTGGAGGGGGGGGAAACATCAATCCTGGGGGGGGAAATTCCCCCCCCCCCCCAAAGACGTCTAGATTACACACTGAAAGGCAACCACTTTTAGGCTAAATTTGAAATGGCTTAACTTTTAGTTCGTCACTAGTTTTTATACATAGTTAAGCCCAGACCAGTAACCAGTAAGAGCAGGGCCGTATTAACCTGGGTGGAGGCCCAAGTGCACCGCCGTGGTGGAGGCCCGTAGGACCATGAACGTCCGAAGGGGGTAAGTGGCATTTCCCCTGGATTTTGAAAATATTAAAAAATAAAATCTTGAATTTTATGATTATTCCAACAGTCCCAACACGATTTTCAATGCTAAAAAACACTTAATTATTGAAGTAGGGCCTAAGTCAGCTATGCAAAAAACATAATTTTATCCCCCTACAAAAATTTTGCCCTCCCCAGAAAATTTTGCCCCCCTAGAAATGTTTACCCCTCTGGAAAAATTCCTGCGGACGCCCAATACAAACGATGCTGCAGTGCATTATGAAGAAACGACGATATATATAGAATTCATTAGGCATAGATCAAATACACTGTATATCCTATAGTGGAGTGTTGTGTGTCCTTTATATTATTATATAATAATAATAATATAATTCTGACCTGGCACCGAAACGGACCAAGCATAGGCGTAATTTGTGGGAGTACAAGGAGTACTCGCTCCAAATCTAAACACCATCCACCTTTGCAGTCTACCTGCCTGACCCCTCTGGTTCTTCACCTGGAACCGATTGACCTCCCAATGGATTTTTTTACTGAGCGTATGTGCATATGCTGCTTCTCGCGGCTGACCCTTTGTTTGGACGCTGATCAGTACAAATAAAATTTTAAAAAGCCCCCAAGAAATTCAGAATCTGTATAGGCCCCCATGCAGCGGATTGTGAGGTTAGAAACGAAAAAAAGTTGAAACAAAAATCATGTCACTGCGCAGGCGGGTATCGAACCCGGTCCGTACACATCTGGTGAGTGACACGGTGGCAACCAGCCACGCAGCTCATCGCCAATAGGTATGGTTTTAAGCGGTATTTATGCAAGAGAAGTTGATAACGTCTTTGTGACGTTATAATGCTGTCGAGCTGGAGGATTCGGTAGGCGGGACTGTATAGTTTGAAAGATTTCAAACAACAAATTTGATCGTCTGCATGTTATAACTATTTAATTGCTTCTTAAATTTTGATTTTGAACAACGTATCGAGCTATATTGCGCTCTGTGCCAAGCGTAGCAAAATTAACCCTCCAATAGTCCAACATATGGCGCCCCTAAAAATCAACGTAATCAATAATATCAACCAAATTTGTGGTCTCGAATATAATATTTTTTACAAATATGTTCAAATAACAATTTCACAAAAGCCCCCAAACCCCTATCTATTAATATCATATATACACACTTATTAAAATTTTCGATAAAACTTTCATGTACACCAAAGTACGGTTAGCAGTTGGATTGCTTACTTACTTCATTATATACTAATCTAATGACTTCTATAGCGCCGTTATAATTACGCAAAAACACCAATCGATGGTCACTTATATAAGGAACTAAATCTCTACCATGGATGTGCGCAACTCTCCCACCGAGAGATCGTAATAGTAATTGTAATCTCCAAAATTCTAAAGCGCGATTCGAAGGCCAAGCGCAGGGCACTAGCCTAATCAGTTTGAAGGATTATTATTAAAATTATGTAGAAGGAAACATGGGATCTGAAATAACGTAATGAACAGTGGATAACATGTAATCTAATTATTTCTCTAGCGCCGTCATTTAATCGATGGTCGTTGGAGAAGTAGAGCCCTGCGCCGGCCGCGCCGCGCCGCCGCCGCCGACATTTTGTGGGCGCCGCCGCCGCCGATTTTTGTTTGTCGGCGCGCCGCCGCCGCCGCCGACAATCTGTCGGCGCGCCGCCGATGCCAGTTTGATATGCTTAATTGTTATTGTTGTATATTTCATGTTTTGCATGATATTGCGATAAATTGTTGCCTTGGTTCGAAATGGAAGTTGACATCTTGTACTTACTTCATTTTATTTTTCTGGGTTTCTTTGCGAAACTTAATCGGCAACACGAATTGGTGTCGTCAGTGCTATCACCAATTCGTGTTGACTTTTGCAACTATCAAAGCACATATAAGTTCACTTGCATGCTGGTGATTGTGAAATGGGATGTACTAGTTGACAAGAAAGAAAAAACAGACGAACTATAATAACAATAAACAAAATATAGAATAATTTTCTCTGTTGCCGGTCTTACAGCCACTGTGAAAACTCCTATTTTGTAACAGTATAAGCAGTCATTTTTTGATACTTCTGTTCCTGTTGCTATTTCCTTAATACCTTGACAACAAAAGGAATGTGCAATGCATGGCTTTGTATGTATACTACAGTGCTATAGAGTTCCCCATTCGTTACCTTCATGTTGAATAGCTTCCATAACTTATTAATTGTAGACTTTGATGTCTGTGGTCTTTTTACAATGGTGTTAATGTTTGGCTTAATGTTGTAAGATTAGAGGAGTTTATAAGTGCTATTAATATCAAGATATGCCATTTAACTAATTCCTGCAGAACGGAAGGTATAATTGATTAATACTTTTGGCTTGAATCAGTTCAGCTAAACAGTATCAGTTGAGACAGGTTTTGACTTAGTACGTATAGTATCAAGAATGGTCTTTTCAGTTTAGTCTGATGCAAACAATGGTCTATATATGGTCTATATACGGAGACCTTCATTGCATGGCACTAATTCAAACGGGCAGCAGACCACTTGGTGAATTCATTCAAAAATTAACAGGGGCGAGGCCACTCGGCTATTGTTTTACCATAAGAAAACGTAGATATTTACATTTCACTTCATGGCTTGACAGCAGCCTCTCTCACTGGGAGGATGCTGTTATCCCGCGTCTGCCATTGACTTGGTGTGTAGGCCTGTACTGTATCGATGCATATGCAAGTGTATTCGTGCAATATGATTACAATTTCCCAATACCTATGCAGATGCGCAGTGTAATTAAGAATGTTCATATTTGTAAGAGAAATGTCTGAAGGTGTCTTCTCTTCAGTCCCTGTGTATGTAGTTGAGCTTCAGTGTGATAGGTTGGCTTTTGAGAACTTGGCCCTCTTGAGTGGTCACAGAACCAACGGCTGTTCAACTCTCATAGTGACTCATGCTTCTGACTAGGGCACGCCGCGCCGCGCCGCCGCCGCCGATATTTCGTGGACGCCGCCGCCGCCGATTTTTGTTCGTCGGCGCACCGCCGCCGCCGACCCAAAATGACCGGCGCGCCGCCGCCGACACTTAGACGTCGGCGCAGGGCTCTATGGAGAAGCCCGATCGAAATCCTTTGGATAGCCTAACTTAAACTTTTGCATAGATGATTTTAGGCAGTGCCGGATTTAGACTTTGTGAGGCCCAAAGCCAGTGGTTTTCAACCTTTTTGTAGTGACGGAACCTTTCAGAAACTAGGGGCCTACTCGTTTGCTCACGGAACCCAGCACGTTTCACCATCCAATATTGCTATAGAAATAAATATTATTGTAGGTTGTAGGCCTAATGTTAACTTGTAAAATTTGCAAATCGCTCTGTAGCTAAGCTATAGCTATTCCGCCTCTCTGGAATAAACTCCAGCCAGAATTACGACAACTAGGTCTATGTGAACCACCCTACGAGATCAACAAAACCTCACTTCTTCCATCTCTCGACAGGTCTTTAACTGAAAAGTGAAAACTAAAATACCTCTCTTTCAGAAATCGTATCCCGATTCCTCTCCCCCGTACCTTCCTCGTCGCTCCAAATCTAAACACCATCCACCTTTCCAGTCTACCTGCCTGACCCCTCTGGAGATTGACCTGGAACCGATTGTCATCCTGCCTTCCTATCTTATTTTTGACCGAGCGTATGTGAATAAGCTGCTTCTCGCGACTCACCCTTTGTTTGGACGCTGATCAATAGGGTAGTCTAATTGTCTGGGCCTTAGTACTTCACTGGAGTGCGGGACGTCCGTACAATACAACTGTATTTGATAAAATACGACTGTATTTGATACAATACAATTGTATGGATATAACACAACTGTATTTGATAGGCCTATTGCTCTCATTCTGAAATGTCCTTCCAGCTGAGCAGAGGCTCAAACCCGTCCTGCCTGCCTTACAGGCTAAGCGTTCCATCCATCCGGCTACCACGTTCATAAAGAAGCTAATGTCAAATGCGGACAAGAGGAGTTTCTCCAAAGTAGGGGTTATTTTTGCAGACATCCTGCAAGGACGACACCTCAGTTGTCTGCAAGTCAGCAATGGTCAACAAAAGGTTCGACTGTCTTCACCTTGCTACCTGTTGCTAGTACCCGGAGTCAGTCGCTAAGGAGTTAGCGACTGACTTGATGAGTTAGCGACTGACTTAGCGACTCAGTCGACTAAGTCGCATGCTTAACGACTGACTAAGTCGCTTAGACTTATCGACTGACTTAGCGACTTGCAATCGACTTCTCATGTAATCTGATATGTCCATTGGACATACCTGATTATCTAACAATAAAATGCATTTTTGCCGCATCCTGTATTGAGCCTGCCATCTATTCCGTGGACATTGGATTATAGGCCTATATATCTTCGTTTATTAATAAATTCTCACTGACAGAACGCAATGAGGTACAATTCACTTGGGTACTGATTATATGCCAATTAACACGTCTTTTAAAACATCACGCAAGTCAAAGTGATTACTATGATACTATCAGTAACTGTTTTTATACGTCATCCGAGCCAGAAAGTTCCTATTGTCTTTGATAGGAAGGGACCCATATGAACTCTATACGGGTCCATTATGGGAATATGGGTCCTACATGGGCTCCGCTTCATGTGCGCATGCCCGATGACTGTGAAAATTAATGTGAATTTGTAACGCATTTGGGTGTCTATAAAAGGAATAAAGCATAGCACTAAGTCAAAGCCAGTGATATTTCAGTTTTGAAAATAATTACAGTTTCAGATTTTATTCAGTTTTTGGTTCGTAATTTTTATTTCAGTTTAAGTTTCAGTTCTGAAATAATTTCAGTTTTTATTACAGTTTCAATTCGGAAATAATTTCCATGTTCGTTTCAGTTACTGGAAAGTTTCAGTTTCTACATAGATATTATTTGCATTGAATTTGATAGACAACAACATGGACGTACAGTTGATTATATATTATCAGCTGTTAACTAGTAGAAGCACTGTTCTGTCATTGTTTACTTGATAACCGCAATTAAAACAACAAGCAAATTATTAAGTGAACGAAGTCGCTAGCAGTCGATAGCTTAGCGACTGGTTTCGACTTGAGGGCTTAACGGCGGCGGCGGCGGCGGATGGCGGCGGCGCCGGGGACTACCTGTTGCTACTTACCTGTCTAACGGTAGGTAGCAACAAAGGTTAGGCTTCCCAGATAAAATGTTTACTAAGTTCAGCTTTAGCTTTAATGTCGGGTGTTAGTGTACCTCGACTTTAAAAATGCACTATGGCACAGGATGTACCAACTCTTCTGCTCCCTCTGCACTTACCAAGAAACAAGACTTCGAACAGGGCTTCACTCAAAATTATATTTCTCAGCAATTTATAAATTGTATATTCTGATAAAAAATTTCTTTTCTGTCGCAAAAGAAATGTCTACAGCGGGTGAGCTGTATATAGGTTAGATGAATTCTGTTTCTTTGAACGTGTCAATTTTCTTATAGAAATAAAGGCAGTTCTAGGCCTATATATAGGCCACGTACTATATCAAGTTCGCTACAGTAGCATGGTTTTCTGTTTTCATGACCAATTGCATGACGCTATGCATTATGAAGAAACGATGCTGTGCATAATGAAGAAATAACGCCATGCATTATGAAGAAACCATACGCTGTGCATTCGTAATTGTAATCTCCAAAGTCCAAACTTCTAAAGCGCCACTCGAAGGCCAAGCGCAGGGCACCAGCCTATTAACGAACGCTGGATTATGAAGAAACGATATGCATTATGAAGAAACGACGCTATGTACAGGGCCGTATTAACCTGGGTGGAGGCCCCAGTGCACCGCCGTGGTGGAGGCCCATAGGACCATGGACGTCCGAAGGGGTAAGGGGCATTTCCTCTGGATTTTGAAAATATTAAAAAATAAAATCTTGAATTTTGTGATTATTCCAACAGTCCCAACACGATTTTCAATGCTAAAAACACTTAATTATTGAAGTAAGTCAGCTATTCTATGCAAAAAACACCATTTTATCCCCCTACAAAAATTTTGCCCTCTCCAGAAAATTTTGCCCCCTAGAAATGTTTGCCCCTCTGGAAAAATTCCTGCGGACGCCCAATACAAGTACGCATTAAGATTACATTGAAACACGACAGTAGTTATCAACATTAAACACGTTTTTGACGGCCATGCCATTGAATCTAGAACTAATTGATTGCAGGGCACTCTCTCAATTTGGTTGGTCAAGCAGCTACAGAATTCTCTCCTGCCGCGGTGGAGTTTTTTGCTCTGCTTCAGGAAATCTATGTTTTCTTCACTGTTTCTACACATCGCTATGAACTGCTAACAAAAAGAATCAACACAACTCGATGGTCATGCAGAGTTGATGCGACAAAAGCTCTGTCGCAAGGATATACCCAGTTCATACAAGCTCTCCATCAAATTGCTGACGACTTAGATCAGTGCACTGTCCAACCTTTTTGACACCGCGGGCCACCGAAACAATTATTCTTGACGCCGAGGCCGCACCAGTGAACGCAAAAGCAATGACTAAAATTTATTGAAAATTACTAACTTATTATGGCAATAATCATGTAATAATCAGTTAATATTAGCATAGGCCTAAATGTAGGCCTATGGTATGCGTTATAGTAGTTCAGCGCAAAAAGTATATCAATAAACGTTCAAGCACGTTTTTAGTGAGATATTTGGCTTCGAACTGTGCTTGCAATTTCTTATTTTCGGTTGGCATTCAGCTTTGGCGGGCCATTTAAAATCAGTCCGCGGGCCGCGGGTTGGACTGACTTAGATCGCACTGACTTAGATGAACTGGCAGAAGTGCGTTGCAAGGCCCGTAGACTTTCAGAGCGACTGTGTCAGCTTGAGACCGGCATTTACACCGTCTTCTGGAATGACATTTTACAAAGAGCCAATGCCACCAGCAAGACGTCCGCTGCACGAGCCCAGTTTGATTTGAACTCCGCTGTTGCCATAGCAAAATCACTGAAAGTGTTCGTCGAGTCCAAGCGAGATTGCTTCAAGGAGTACCAGAAAGAGGGCATAGAGCAATCTGGAACAACAGAATACATTCAGAAGAGAGAACGGCAACGCAACGTGCGACTTGATCCGCTCGATCAACCTCGTCACACTATTCCGCGGATGGAGTTGACACAGTCAGATAAATTTCGTATACAAAACTTTCTATACCAGTCATTGATCAGTTTGTTACTGCTTTGCAACATCGGCTTGGTGCATGCGTATGAGCTTATTTCATCTCGGTTCGGCTTCCTACGCAAAGTGGATGTGCTTTCAACACAAGAACTTCTGGCAGCGGCATCGAATCTCGTTGAGGTCTATAAAGACGACCTTGATGCATGCTTAGGGAATGAGCTTGTGCAATTTGTTGACTTCGTGGAGACATTCAAGGATGAACAAGCTCAAGATGTCTCTCGAGAGAATTTTATGAAATTAATAAAGAACAGACTTCGCACATCGATGGGGAATGAGCGGTTGTCCCGTGCATCTGGCTCTGATGAGCATAGAAGCTGACATTCTGCGTGAGGTCAACTTTGAGGATCTGGTGACCGAATTTGCGAAGAAGAAAACACGCAAAGTTTCGCTAATTTGACATTACTTCATGTCCGAGACAAACTATCTTCTGACCTTTAAAGTTTAAACTCATTCTTTGTTTTAGATTTTGTGTTAAATTGTGTCTGTGCACAATGCACATTACTGAAATATTTTATAATCAGTTATGAAACACAAGTCAAAAATTTCTTGCACCTTTGTGGTGGAGGCCCCTATGTGGTGGGGGCCCATGTGCACTGGCACATGGTGCACATGCCTAAATCCGGGCCTGAGTAAGAGGCAAGACGAGGCGAGTGCCTCGTCGTAATACTTCGACATGAGAATTAAGATACGTGTAAAGAGTAATAGAGTTTCCATTACCTTGCCTCAGTTGCCTGGCTTCTACTCCAAGAGTATTCCACGGTTGATCTACTCGACAGCGCGCTGGGTCTATAGCCTAACGAGTGGATGTTAGAACCTGCTGAATGACCTACCAATTCTGAGATGAAGCTGCTGGTGTGGACGGTGACGAATCTTGAAGTGTGTGACAGCGCTGAGTAGATCAAGCGAGACGTTGGCAATCTCAGCTGCGTGACGATTACCATTGCGCACGGGTACTCCGCTCACGACCATGTATGCATCACCAATCGTCTCCACCTATACGAGTGCATGTAATTGTCATCGTAATTGAAATTACAAATTTATTTAGCACCTCTTCCAGAAAACTCCTCAGAGATGCTTCCGACCTGACAGTACAGCCTACGATCGGACTTGGACCTCTTTTGGACCACTCTCTGGAAACCTCTCTGATCTGACGTAGCGCTCGTGAATAGGTTACTGCCCTGCGCTTGGCCTTCGAGTGGCGCTTTAGAAATTTGGAGATTACGATTACGATTCTTCAACCACTGGCGAAAAAGACAGAGAGAAAGATCGAGAAGCTCATGTTGCAAGTTGGATGGCAGCCTGTTCCAGGTTAAAAAATAATATATGTTTATAAGTAGGCCTATATGAGTGTGTGTCTGCGTGTATGGGTAGGTGTGTTTGTGTGGGCGTATGTGTCTGAGTTTGTGGGTTTGTGTGGGTGTGTGTGTGTGTGTGGGTGTGTGTGCGTGTGGGTAGGTGCGTGTAGGTGTGTGTGTAGGTGTGTGCCTGTGTGTGTTTAGGTGTGTGTGTGTACGTGTGTATATAATGTGTATATATAATGTTCAGTTACCTTGTATACATCATGCTGAGAGATGATGTCATCGAAGCATGAATACAAATCATTCAGAAAGTCGACGATCTGAGACAGTAACAAAAGCGATGGTGCCATGATAGCCACAGTAGTCAAACATTGTTATCGTTACAGCATCACTGAATACTACTTACTTAGGCAGACATTTGGAGATGTGCGACACTGTGGTCTACTCGGTAGAACGCTGGGCCTGCAATTTAACGAGTGCAGGTTCGCCCCTTATGAACGGACTCCTCGTAGCAGACAAATTGTTCGGGCACACTTGTCCCACCCTTCACATTCTACTTTTCTGGCCGTATGTTCACTGTACAGCGCAGTGCGGTTAGCAGGCGCTTAATTAAAGAAAAGATTAGTATATTTTGGGTGTCTTGCCATTTCCATTCAACCCAGCCCATAAAATGAAGCATTAGACAAATTACTAATTTCTTTTAGGCATATCCATTGGACATGACTAAATACATATACATACATACATACATACATACATACATACATACATACATACATACATACATACATACATACATACATACGTACGTAGGGCCTACATGCAAAGAATCTTAATCGTATCCAGATAATTTATACTGCGGGTATGAGAGACCCTTCCAGCAAGCTCAGCAAGGGGAGCCTATACAGGACCCATATCTCCATATGGGACACGTATGGAGCCCATTTGAGACCCGCCTTCTAATACCCATGTAAATGCTGACTGGAGCGAGAGCAGAGTCTGTGGTCATACTATCCGTCCGTCGGTCGTTATTTACCTGCATGGGTGAGCTGTCTGAAGCGATGGTTGTGAAGCCAACAATGTCCGAGAAGTAGATGGTAGATTGGTCGTAGTTCTCCGGCTTAACGATCTTTCCAGACTTCAGCTGTTCCGCCACACTCCTTTAAAACATACAGTCAAACAGCAGACGACGTTCAAATTTACGCTGAGGTAGAATAAGGCAAGATAACGCAAGCTACGGTAAATTAGGACAAGGTAAGCTAAATATGCATGGTAAGATATAAGTTAGGTACCGGTAATGTAAGATAAAGTGAGGTATAGTATGCAGTAAGATGCTGTAGGATTAAATGGTTAAAAGAAAAGTAAGGTAAGGTACGGCTACGCGAGGTGATGTAACCAACGGTAAGATAAAGTTAGGTAAAGTAATTTAAGTAATGTAAGATAGGTAAGCTAAGGTAAGTTACGATACAGCAAGGTAACGCATGTGGTAAGTTGATGTGAGGTAAAGTGTTAGAAAGTAAGGTAAGGTAACTAACAAAGGCAAGATGGGGGAAATCGTGTGAATGGATTGGATGAATGGATTGGATGCATGGATTGGATGAATGGATTGGATGAATGGAAGGCAGGACTTACGATGGAAGCATCCGGTAAAGTAACCGATCTGTCCTCTTCTTCTCTTCGACAAGCTGCTGAGTACGTTCCTCAACAATCTCCTCCAGGTTGTACGCATACTTCTCCATCATACTCAGTATGTTATCCATTATGTTTATCCTTGAAAGAGAGCAACATGTTTCGCCATCACACTCATTATGCGATCCCTTATGTCAATCCTTAGAGTAAAACATTATGCCATGATTTTGAATTGTAAGCTGTGAATCTGTGCGAGCTCGCACGTTTGTGTCCGTACGTAACCTGTAATTAATATAGAATCTGGGCTACTCTGCTACCGTAACTATGCTGTTCGATGTGAGTTCAACCTATGACATCTTTCCATCAATTTAACTGATTACATTATATGTGGTATTTGTTGATAAACAATAGATTATCCTATACTGAAACTGAAAATTGTTTGATGACTTGCAACTGTATTTCGGTATGGCTACGCATATATCGGCAGAGTGGAACAATCGAGAGGTTCCCACTTACTCGCCGTTGGTAAGCTTTCGGATGATGGTCCGAATCTGGAGGAACGTGGGTCTATGATCCGGGTTTTCCTGGAAGCAGTTCCGGATCAGATCGAGGATTGGCTTTCCAAGGTCAGTGGAATCTGGCAGCTGAGGTCGGAATGGAATGCTCTCTCCATTACGCACACGATTAACAACGTCTAAAGACACAAATAGAGTTTGCCATTCGAAAAGAAGTTAAGACCGGTTCCTTCGAACTCAAATGTACGTTAACAGCGTACCAGCATGCCCACATAAAACCCATATAGAACCCATGTCTCCATTTGGGACCCATATAAACCCATAAGCTTAGGGTCGCATCTATTGCCAAAGGACATGCTAGCAGGGAGCCGCTCCCGCAAAACAACATCTGCAGACTGGTTTGGCAAAATGTCCTTTCTGGGAAATGCTTTATTGTTTTCCGTTAGATACAACCCATGAAAGCAAGCCCAAAAAACTGTGACGCACTCGAGAACCCTACTTTCGTAAACCGTTTTTTCAAACAACCTTGCTGTTCTCATATTTCTCGTCAGAAAGCTACAGCGCTGATCACCACATACACACTGCCAGACGACATACACATCTAAGACTGTGATATAGACTTCAACCAAAAGAACCTCTATCTAACCTACATACCACATTGTAATATTACCCTAAACCGAACTGTAGGCTAATTTACAGTGATCGGGTTGTTAGTTAAACGTAAAATTAACCAGTGGCTTACTGGTCTCCCTGACGCGACTTTTGTGTGGCGCTGAGAAATTTCGGAGATATACATTTACTTCATTCGGTGAAGGTAGATCGTTTAAATTGTTCTGTGGTAAACGTAATCGCAACAGTTAACTCCAAATTTCTAAAGCGCCAGTAATTGACAGCTAAGCGAAGGGCACCAGCTTATTCAAGAGAGCTGGGTCGAGTCAGAGGGGTTGTCCCAAAGGGCTGTGAAATGGAGATTCAAATCCGGTTGCCGGGAGTCAAGAGAGAGGTTGTTATGTGGTTTTCAAGTATCCTGATAGATTAGGCAACTTTTATCGGCTAATACTGGTTGATTTTTGTCCTCTGCTACCTTATTTAGATTCTTTGACTAAGCATTAACTGACTGACTGACTGACTGACTGACTGACTGACTGACTGACTGACTGACTGACTGACTGACTGACTGATTGACTGACCGGCCGACTGACGGGCTTAGGCTAACTTGTTTCCTAACGCACTGACTAAATCTATTAGTCAATTGCAGGCACGTAACTAGGATTTTTCGTTTGGGGGGCTTAAGCCTTGAACATGGCAACATTTATACAGTGTTCATACGAATTTTAGCCGTAAGCATACAACGGCTTGACTTGTTTGGGGGGGCTTCAACTTCGTTTGGGGGGGGCTTAAGCCCCCCCAAGCCCAACGCTAGTTGCGTCCCTGGTCAATTGATCGATCAATCAATCACTAAAACTGTCAATCACTGATGTTATCAATCAATCAATTATTTAGTGACTGGTCAAATTAACTGACGTGTTGTTTGTAGAGACTGAGTATGAGTCCTACCTCTGGCTGTCATGTGATCGAAACTGTATGGTTCCGACCTCATCATGATCTCATAGGCAATTATTCCAAAGCTATAAACATCTCCCTTCTGTGTTCCGCGAGGCGGCGGAAAATTCTCGCGCAGCAACTCCGGCGCAGTCCACAGTTTTCCTATCCAACAAATTAAATCAGTGCTAATTGCACTGCATTAGCATTATTACTCATACTTGAGATAATCCCAGATTTTATTTACAATAAGTTGTCAATGGCAAACAAAAGAAATTCTGCTGCAGGTTAACCATGGCTATTAAAATGTAACTTAGGTTAATTAATATTTAAATTTATGGTTATGGTTATGGTTATAAAGTCGTTGAGAACGGCAATAAGCCTGAATTATATTCTCCATGATTGTATCAGTAATAAGCCTGTTGAGTGAATGAGATTTATAAGAGGGTTTAACCTGAATTGTGTTAGATAAAGGTTTGCAGTAAAAGCTAAAGATATTTCCTATTAGGCTGCCATAGGAAGGAATGAGGCTGGTCAGTATATACAGATAAGAGTTACGAATCAGGTCAATGAGATTGGTCAGCGTAAGTAACAGTTACGATGATTTAGGTTTCCTGTCGTGGTTACATTCAGTTTTATCGTTCTCGTTATCACCAAGACATCGATAACCGCAGAGTTCAACCCACGTCTGTATGTGTCCTGTTCGCTTTCGTCGAAGTTCTGACCAGACAGAAAACTCGGCAATCCATAGTCAGTTATCTGTAAGGAAAATAAAGGGGAGTCATTAGAAAGATATAAGAAATAAAAGAACATAGTTAATATGAAGTATAGGCAGTAACGCCCATACAAACGGGCAGCGATGGTGATCATGGTGAAGGATCTCTCACCAATTGATTAGGTTATAAAGGTTTCTATAGAATAAAATGTAGCCTACACACACACACACACACACACACACACACACACACACACACACACACACACACACACACACACACACACACACACACACACACACACACACACACACACACACACACACACACACACACACACACACACACACACACACACACACACACACACACACACACACACACACACACACACACACACACACACACACACACACACACACACACACACACACACACACACACACACACACACACACACACACACACACACACACACACACACACCAGTGATGGGGTCTCGAGACCGCGGTCTTGGTCTCGAGACCGTCTCGAGACCGAAAACGTGCGGTCTTGGTCTCGGTCTTGGTCTTGAATGTGCCGGTCTTGGTCTTGGTCTTGGTCTTAAAGGTGCGGTCTTGGTCTTGGTCTTGGTCTTTGGCGTCTGGTCTCGGTCATTTGCCTTTGGTCTCGGCCTTGGGTGCAGAAGCGGCCTCTGACAGTTTGTGCTATAGGCCGCGATAGGCAAGCAGCAAGGACAAAAATGCCGCCCCTTACTAAAACCATATATTTCCATTTAATTTCTTATTAACTAATTATATTATTTTTATTTTGCCGGAATTTGCCACCCCTTGAGAAATGCCACTCTTGGCAGCCGCCTCTATCGCCTTAACCTAAAGCCAGCATAGCTTGGGTGGGATCGAGAGTGGAGTGTGGAGTATTTGTTAAATGTTGTTGTCGATATTTCCTGGGCTTTGCGATCGTTAGTTTTTTGCATCCCAGCAAACACCTGCACCTGTTGAGAGGATGTTTAGCTGTAGTGGACTCTTCATGAGACCTCACAGGGCAAGACTTGGGGACAAAACCTTGTTTGATTTAGTTCTTATAAAATGTAATAAACATCTGATTTGAATGATGGGATTATGTTACACTTAAATCGAGAATGGCGTTTACGGTATTGGTTTTGAGGCTTAGGTCTTGGTCACAAGGTCTTCGTCTCGGTCTCGGTCTTGGACCATGTGGTCTCGGTCTCGGGTTTTGGACCATGCGGTCTTGGTCTCGGTCTCGGTCTTGGACCATGCGGTCTTGGTCTCGGTCTTGGTCTTGGACCATGCGGTCTTGGTCTCGGTCTTGGTCTTGGACCATGCGGTCTTGGTCTCGGTCTTGGTCTTAGGTTTTTGGTCTTGTGCACAACACTGACACACACACACACACACACACACACACACACACACACACACACACACACACACACACACACACACACACACACACACACACACACACACACACACACACACACACACACACACACACACACACACACACACACACACACACACACACACACACACACACACACACACACACACACACACACACACACACACACACACACCTACACACACACACACACACACACACACACACACACACACACACACACACACACACACACACACACACACACACACACAGCAAGGCAGTAATCAATAATCATAGCAATCATATATATATGCAACGACTGCGGTGTAGTCACGAAGACAACGATTAATCTCTGTCGCCAGACAATTTATGCATAACGTGAAGGCGATGAGGACACATTAATACTGAGGAGTTTCGTTTGACTTACGCGGACGGTCCATCGAGCATCGACGAGACAGTTGGAGCTCTTGAGGTTGCCATGGGAATGCAGGTGACTCTTGTGCAGGTAGTCCATTCCTTTGGCAACGTCCGTCATAAAGGACAGCTTGAAACTGTTGTCCAACTTCACTTCATCGTTCATCAGAATGTCCTTTATGACACAAATATACACACAAACAACACGCTATCGAACAGACAAATTGATTACCTTTTTTAAACTCATTAATCTATTAATGTCCAGAAAAGTTTCTTTCATGTTTCCATATTTCGCTTTGCTGCTCGTCTACGGGGGGGGGATGTCATGTCCTGTGGTGGTCAATATCAAATGGGGGGGATTATTCGTCATTTTCCTCGTCTACTTTGTGGTGACGGGGGGCCACGTTCTCTGTAAATATCAAATTGGGGGCCATGGCCGGATTGCCCCCCCCCGGATCCGCCCCTGTTCACAGCTAAGGAACGCATCCAGTTATGTAGCCTGATATAACACGTACTATAGCCTACATGGAGTTTTTATGTCCCATATGAATTTCTATTATAAAATAAGTTCCAACATCATACAAACTCCAGCTATTGGATCTATAAATCCATATCTCACCACAACATAACTGATCCCCTTCATTTCAGTCACGTTTGTCAACACTAAGTCTTCTTAATCCAGGTCTTGCCGTATATATTCGATTCTACTGTCTACCTTAATGCCGCTGCTGGAAAACTCGTTTCTTATCCCTTGCAATTTGATCGCGCAATTCTCCGAGAGAGAAAACTTCATCAACTCAGTCGATAGTAGAGAATAGGCCTATATCCGTCTCTGTGTACTTGGCGCCCAGCCAACATTCTGTAAAGATTGGCCTACATAGCACAATAGCATTAATGCTACCATCGTTGGGAGTTTCTGGTGAGGAAAATGCCAGTCCACTCTTTAAAATCAATTATCTTGCGAGACAGAAATTGGTTTGGAAGGAAACTGTTTCGATTTTCTTGACCGGTTATTGGATTCTACCTCTGCCTGTTATAACAAGCATGAAGGCCAAAATTTGCGTCTGGCATAATCAGAAATAGTGAACGGTTAGGAACTTAACGTTTGACTCACGTATGAAGATATCGACGTGACAGGCCATACAGGGCCTATGTGAGTCTTGCGCCCCTAAAAGCTGTGTTGAAGAGGCTCAATTTTATGCGAATACAATTACAAGTACAATTTATTTTGAAGTTCACAAAAGTAATAGCGTCCTTAAAAGATTCCTCAAGGTGTCGTATATATATATATATATATATATATATATATATTCCGAATATGCAGGCAAAAGTTGATATGTAATAGGATTACTGTTCAGGCTTTAAGAAAGTAAAATGTCTTGACGCCCATACAGACCTGAAGACTACCCTTGGGACAGTAGTGCCAGACGAGGCAGATATTCGGGGGGTCAACACATGCGCCAACAAACACGTTAAGGTTCTCATGAATGATATCCTTGAGCTGAAACATACAAAACAAAATGACTCAATTCATCTATTCAAATGCTAAGCTTCTGTGATGATACGGCTCTCTGCAAACGTAGGCCTAACTACAGAGATGACCTACAGGCGAAATGATTTCATGGTAGTGATGAAAACTAACAGAGCTGTGCGGTATAGAGCTTTACAGCCGATAAGTAAGTAAAAATAATGGACGGATCAATTCACGGCCTTGCTTGCACTTGGCTCGACCCCTCCCTCTGATTTTAGGAAGCCAGGGTAAAAATCGAGGGCTAGCAGATGTGCAACGTTTGGTCTAGGAGACCACTTAGGTTCTGCCCCTCCCGTAATTTCAAACTGATGGGACCAGGCTTCCTTAATCGGTCAGTGAGTAAGAGCTATAGTGTGATGCCGACCTCGCTAAATTCAAGAAGAACCGTTCTTGAGAGCTGAATGTGTTCTTTGCGTATGTGTTTCAACGCCACGAGAACGCCCCGGTAGTATCCGATGTCGGAGAAGATCTGCTGTTGCGTCGTTCCGAAGCTCGTCAGAGACTTGAACTGACTCGAACTGCCGCCGCTCTTACTCGGTAGACTCGCAACTGCGTTGATACCATCGTCACTGGATCCGGAACTGATCGTGCCACTCTTTAGACTGTCGCTTCCGCCCTACGCACAACAGATACCAAGCGCTCTCGATCAATTAAGTTAAGATAGCTACAGCGAATAGTAAGTAGCTCCGCACAAATTCTTTAGATATTACGTAAACACAAGTAGCACACATGACTTTTGTGTCAATCTCAAACAGCTCTACATCATTGGAGAGGACCATGATATCTAACTGCATCTTCTCCTGGCGGCTGACTATACGCGCCTCAGAATCACAGTTGGGTGTGACTGTGCGCGCGTTACAATTTAATTATTATCAATAATAATAATAATGTCGACTTATGACTACATAGACTAGAGTCGTAAAGGCGGATTTGACAGACGTGAACATCGGCCTTTATAGAGCGTGAAAGAAGGCCTCGGATATTACAGCTTGCAGCCACACCACTACGCCCAGCCGAATTCATCAGCAGAACGAGGCATACAAAAGTAGGTTAATACATAGCCTATAATATACGCGAGTCTTACGCATTGTGTGTTGCCTCGTCCTCCACCTTTTGTGTTGACCATTTCGATATCGTCGAAGTAGATTCTCCATGATTGTATCAGCAACGATGTCTCAAACTGATTACGCCTACAATCACCCGCGCATCAACACCAGTGTTAAAATCCATGTGGCTCAGGACACCTTCTAATTTGACAAAATAGAAAACATCTTATAATGTTCCTATTCTCTAAACTGGTTCAGAGAGTCGGTCTCAAAACGTGTGGACTTAGGCTGAACACTTAATGTTGAAATCTGGCTCAGCGGCAATGTACGGGTTTCTCCAACTTTTTGCAGATGGCTCGGAACAGTTTACTAATGTATGTCCACACTCCGTGAAGGATTATCCGCTTAATATAAAGATGCTTACAAGGTGGTTCACGCTTTCTTTAAATAGAGTATAGGTCCACGTAGTAGTCGTAGTTTGCTGAATCAGCAGGCAAGAAACAAGAGTGTAAGTTACTGAGAAGGCCAGATCATTGAAGTGAGTTGCAATGTACCTCTTTCCATTTCTTGAATAAAGCGTCTGTTGTTTCGACCTGTGGGTCCGAATATACAGTATACTTGGTCATAAACCAAAGCAATAAGGAAGTAGGCCTACTGAATTATCAGTGGATATTAAGTAGTTAATTATCAGTAATCATCAGTTTTTTAATTATATTTCATCAGTTTTCATTCTCGTAGCAATGATATTGAACCTGGATTCAGTGTAGGCCTACTGACCTGTACAGAAACACGGCTAATAGGATCGCTGTAGCAGAGATAATGCTGACCGATACAACTGCTAATGCAATCACCCAGGCGGCTACTGTAACAGAAACAACGGTATTAGCAATGATATCTATAGGTCGATAACACTGTCTCCTTTTTATGCATCTTCTTCAATGATAGGACATCCTCAGATTGGTTCTAGAACGATTGAAATTGTTGGTAGCAACTAGTTCTTCGTAATTTGATCAATTGTTCTATCATATCTCATACCGTCCTATCCCAGATCCTCGTGTATCTCTGCCCCATCTACAGTGTATACCTGGTTGCAGGTCTCTCGCATCGGCTGTACATGATATCCTTGTCGTCCCTCGAGCTAGGTCGTCCACTACCCAGCACAGCTAGTTTTACCATTGTTGCAAGGTTCTATATCTTGGAATAGTCATCCTTTTAAAATCAGAAGTGAGCTAATCAGTCTGCCATCTTCCTTGTTCCGCAAGTGCTTCAAGTCTGCTTTGTTTGATCGTGGGACTAATTCCATGATTGGTCGGGAGCACTGCTGAGAAAATATTACAAACTTATGCTATGCTATGTCATTAATGTCCGAAGCTTAAATTCGTTAAATTTAAGACTAATATGAAAATTCCTAATTGAAAGAAGGCAAGTAATACAGAAAAAGTAGTTTGAAAAGTATTAACTCTGAATCAATAAAGTGTACATGATATATTTATTCTGTAAACCAATTAAGTAACAAGGTTTATAGCTGCAAAGTGCATTTTATCTGTAGTCATTATCAGTAATCATTCAAAAAACATAGTTCTTGACACCGCTTTCCTGAATTGTAGAACTGAATTCCAACAGTAGCATGCTATACTTGCCTCCTTCCTCTCGACATAGTTCGTTCATGAAGCCACACAGCGGAACATCGGGTGGGGCAAACTGGTGACCCACTTTTCCGCCAGGCCAATATGGCGCTCGAATGTTCTTCCGAAACTCCTACAGAAGTTTACTTTTATAATAAACACTTTAACGCCTCACAGTCGACCACCCAGCACTGGAAAGCATAAGGCTTATCAGAGAGCAGACTGTTGCAGGAATATCAGACGTCGCATTTCGACCCGAAAAACATAGTTGTCTGAATTTAATATTAAATTTGTGATAAAAGAATGCATACAAATTTATGAGAATTTTTCGTATGTAGGCCTACGATGCACATAGTGGAAAAGGCAGACAAAGATATGTATTTATATATGAACAGTTTTTGAAATATAGGTTTATCAGAAGTTCTTGCAAATTCCGATAATTAGCAACCTGCAACCATGTTAGTTGTCGTTGTCGTTGTTTTATCGTTGTTGTCGTCACCCATTGTTGCCATGGTTGTTCCAATTGTTGCTACGGTTGTTTCACAGAACGAATTAGTATAATGTATCTTGAGATTTATGTAGCGCCGTGCAACTATTAATGCCTTCTCAGCAGCGCTCTACGTGGAGTTAAGCGAAGGAGGATACCGTTAAGATTATACAACAGCCACTAAGTGCTGGTCCTCCTACTGGATGATGATGGATATAAAAGGTGCAGGGCAACAGGTGCTCTACAGAAACCCAAGTATGCGTAAAAGATACTAGTACGTTGATGTAGGCCTACTGTGGGTGCTACAGAGGTACCCTGCCAGCACACATGAAGTCCATATAGGATCCATATTCCCATATATGTGACCCGTATAAAGCCCATTTGGATCCCGTCTAATGCCCAGGGAAATGCTGGCGGGGCAGTTAGGAAAATGATTCAGACACATCATCGTTATATTTACCCGGACCCCAGAGTCTGTGTTAGTAACTTCGGCAACCTTAACGAAAACGCCCGTGCTCGGATCCATGTCCGTGATCCAGTAGTCCGGTTCACGGTCTCCGTTACTGTCCAAAACATTGTTTCCAGATACGCCTGTAACGTCAGCATCCTTAGTTACTCACGTCACACTGTAACGTCATCATCTTTATCATCATCATCATTGTCGTTAACGGTTGGGTGGAATAGGGTAATGGCCAAGGCTGTCTATAGCGCTGTAGCTCAAAGTTAGCCTACAACCACCAATGCCTGTGCATGTCTTCGAAGGCATGGTTCACGAGCGGGTATTTGGTCAAGGTGCAAACATGTCAACCTGGCAGCAACTGAACAGCCCATTGTATCCCAATTGCAATCTGTCGCTTCCACGAGGATTCGAACACCGAAGAGAAAGGCGGCTGGATCAGCCACATACCACTTGATCACCCAGAGATCAAATAGTTGTATGAATAAGTATGACTATTTACCCTTCCCCCACTATCCGTGTTTAGGACTTCTGCTATTCTAGTGAATATGCCAGTGACCGGATCCATGTCCATGATCCAGTAGTCCGGTTCTCGATCTCCATACGAGTCCAACACGACGTTCCCAGTGACACCTGTAACGCCACCAGTAAAGCGTAACACCCTCGGCTATAAAAACTACAAATAGAATTCCAATTACACGGACGAAAGGTCGGATGACGTCATATTGGTAGCAAGTAAAAGCAACAATGTCCCTAGAGGGGCGTAGAAGAGGCACCTATTTGCTGCTCTTCGGGCCTTGAGTAGGCCGCGAACGAATCCCATGGTTCTGAACACGAGGCCAGAGCATCGAGGGACTGGTTGTTTACTTCCAGCTTACGCTGGTAACAAATTCGATGCGTAAGAAACTTGTCAAGTGTTCACAAAATTCGCTTAGCAGATTCGAACCCGCGACCACTATAGGTCACAGAACAAGCTCGTAACTGATAGACCGCCGTGTCGTATTTTGATTGGTTAAACGTCCTGGAAATAGCTTGTTCATTTGCGTTAGCATCTGGCGGAAAAGAAATGCGGATTTGACATTACGAATTGCAAAAATTATTTTAAAAGTGTGGCAGTAAGCAGCTTAAGACACCTTAGAACATTGTTGGAATCAGCGGCAGGTCTGAGTTTGGGAAAAGTAATCAAGGCGGTTGTTCCAGCTTTGGGCTTTTCTTTCAACGGTTTGATCTATAGGAACTCCAACATTTGGCTGGTTCTAATCTAATCTACAGTATGATCTAATCTGAAGACTTATCAAGCGCCGCTATCAGTCTATCACAAAGCACAAGGCGATCGATAGTCGCTTCAGATGAAACCGTGTGAAACATCGTTGGCAACAATAGCACGGCAGTTACGCTAAGACCAGTATATTATCTTTTGACGTTGCGTAGAGGCCTCGAAAGATACGCTTCAATATATCTTAGGATAGATATATGATATATCTAATCTATTGGACAATTAACAGAAGACGTTCGTTGTAGTGGATGATAGAAGACAATGTTCATTGTTCCAACCTTTGAATAACTTTGCTCTGCAGTTTCGCGACACGGCAGTACCACTCGTCACGTTCTGACCCTTGCGATAGGTTTCGTTGAGGGCGATGGCGTACAGAATAACGGCGTCGTGTAGGAAAGCCGCGTACTTGTCACCCTGCGTAAATTTGTGGCCCAACTAAAAGCAGAGAATAGTCTGCCGTGACCGCCAGAGATTCGGGCCGCTCTCAGAAGACATTCAGTCGGGGGCTCCATAAGATTCGAAGGCTATTCGCAAATTCGCCTTAAGGCTATAATTCCACACAGTATTTATGTTTGCATCATAAAATAATAGCCTGTGCATACTGAATGCTCAGTACTCATATATTCTTATTAAACGTTTACTGTGTTCCATTTTAGTCGACTTTTTAATCTCTATTTGCGCTAGTAATTATTTTATTACAACTCCGCTTCATAAATTTATTTTCACAGCATTAACTTTTGTCTTAGACTATTTTTGTGCCGAAAAGAAATGATACATTTTTAAATATTCAGTGCATACTTACTAAGTAGGCCTTTGGACCTAATTACCTACATTACCTATATGCATTGAATATTATGGTTGCTGCTATTTGTATGAAACTCTTTTATGAACCTCTCAACTGAGCTGCTAACAAAAACTATGAATTACACCGATGATCACGTATTGAAATACAGATAAAACTTGAGACAGACACCCTTAAAAGATTTGTGCTATCGTCCATAATCTGCTGTGAAAGCTTATAATCATACCATGTTCACTTTGTTGGCAATTGATGTGGAGTACGAAGAAGTTGACTCATTCCACTGCTCAGTGCGCATGCGTCGTGCGACATCGAGTCGAAATGCATTAACTTCTTCTCCAGACAAAGCAGCCAGTGTCACCTGTGGAGAAAGATGATTAAAAGACAATGGCTATACAATCCGATCACAAGACAATAGCCAAACATACGATCCGAATACAGGCAAATAATCAATCATAAAAAGGACAATCATACAATCAGATTACAATATACATGTAGTCTATTCAGATTAAAAACAATGAGATTACAATAGACATGTAGTCTATTCAGATTAAAAGACAATTATATACAGTCAGATTACAATAGACATGTAGTCTACTATACGACAATGATTTCGTACACCTTACTTCATAATCTTCATAATAATAATTCTGACATCAAATATTGGACCGTGTTATTGCCCTACTCTGCCATTCTACAACTAGAATTTCAGACATACTCAATATAATTTTAGACCCACTACACCTTACATAGTAAACGTATGCTACTATTGTATCCCTGTGCATATCCATACATTAAAAGGGATGATTACTAACTAGTCCCCGGCGCCGCCGCCATCCGCCGCCGCCGCCAAGCCCTCAAGTCGAAACCAGTCGCTAAGCTATCGACTGCTAGCGACTTCGTTTACTTAATATTTTGCTTGTTGTTTTAGTCACGGTTTCCAAGTAAACAATGACAGAACAGTGCTTCTACTAGTTAACAAATGATCACCTTGTCACCTTGTGCTGTCAACTCCTGGAGCTCTAGCGATCGTCATGATAAACATTCTCCATTGCTTCCTATTCGAAGTCAGGTCCCTTAGTTCTTCCAGATTCATGCCAGTTACATCGTGAATCTCATCCATCCATTTCTTCCTTGGTCGACCCTGTCTTTTTTTCCCCTCACCACAAGCCAACATCATTTCCTTTTCTAGCCCATCAGATCGCATAACATGACCAAAGAATCCTAGCTTCGATCTTGTCGCCTTTTGTTGACTCTTCATTCTCGACACCAATCTCCACTCGTATTGATTCGTTCGTCCTTTTCTCTGTCCATGATATTCTCAACATCTTTCTCCATATCCACATTTTACATGCGTTGACCTTTTTCTCCATGTTCTTTGTCATTGTCCACGACTCACAACCATACAGAACCGTTGGAAAGATTAGGGCTCTCACGAGCCTTTTTTGATAACATAACAAATGATGACATATTATAATCAATTCTACGTCCATGTTGTTGTCTATCAATGCAAATAATATCTATGTAGAAACTGAAACTGAAATTTTCCAATAACTGAAACGAAAACTGAAATTATTTCAGAACTGAAACTGTAATAAAAACTGAAATTATTTCAGAACTGAAACTTGAACTGAAATAGAAATTACGAACCCAAAACTGAATTAAACCTGAAACTGCAATTATTTTCAAAACTGAAGTATCACTGGCTTCGGACTTAGTGGTATTCTTTCTTCTTTTTTTAAACACTCAATGATGTCACAAATTCACATTGACATTAATTTTCACAGTCATCGGTCTGTCCCCTGTCAGCATGCCCACAAGGAGCGGAGCCCATGTAGGACCCATATTCCCATATTGGACCCGTATGGAGTTCATATGGGTCCCACTTAAAACCCGCGGAAATGATGTCACGGTCAGTACAGTAATCAGGTATGTCCAATAGACATAGGCCTACCTGATTACATCAGAAGTCGATAGCAAAGTCGCTAAGTCAGTCGATAAGTCTAAGCGACTTAGTCAGTCGATAAGCATACGACTTAGTCGACTGAGTCGCTAAGTCAGTCGCCAACTCATCAAGTCAGCTGGTAACTCCTTAGCGACTGACTCCGGGCACTATTACTAACATGGAAAACAGCTTCGAAGGCTTCCTTTGAGTCGTCGTCTCTTCCATCGTTGCCCTTCCAGATACTTTCAGGGTTGAGAACTTCCTCATCTGGAAGCATATCGATCGTGTAGAATACGTATTCGCCCTTTGTCATTCCAAGGTCAAGCGCCGTCAGGAGGAAACGCCGGCGATCCTCCTTCGGACAGGCGAGTATGACAACTGCGATTGCACGAAAACACACAGCACCAAGAGATCAGCAACTGTCTATAGGAAGAGATTGATACATAAATCAATTAAGTGTTCAATTAAGTGTTAAGAGTTCACTCTCAAACGTCACAGAGGGAAAACTAGATTCAGTAAACTGTCAAATTACAAGGCATGCATAAAATATTCTCCGATCCTGTCCTATCCCATCCTAACCTATATTATCTTATCCAATCCCACCCTATCTTATCGTGTCCAATCCGATGCTATCCTATCCTATCCTATTTCTATCCTATTCAATTCTATCCTATCCTATCCAATCCTATCCAATCCTATTCTATCCTATCTAATCCAATCCTATCCAACTCTATCCAATCCTATCCAACTCTATCCCATCCTATATAATCATATCCTATACTATCCAATTTTATTCTATCCTATGCTATACTATCCAACTCAATCCTATCCAATCCTATTCTATCCTATCCTATCCAATCCAATCCTATCCTATCCTATTCTATCCTATACTATCCTATACTATCCTATCCTATCCAATCCTATCCTATTAAATCCAAGCGCTCAGTTGGTATTTAAATGGTACTGACTCCTTCCCTCGAGCTTTGTCTTGACAAGAACCGATCGGATGTAGTAGTCGGTGGGGTAGCGGTCGTAGTCTGAGCTGTAGGCGATCGTTAGGTTGTTTTCGGAGAAGACCTTACGGACGGCCTTTCCGGCGTCCATGTAGAGCAGGTAGTTGGAGCTGATGACGACGACTCGACGCCACTTGTACTGGGCGAAGACCTCGAGGAGGAACTGGCCGAGTTTGCTGAAGGGTCCGAGGGTCCGGGACAGCGTCGAGTAGGTGACCTTGTCGTCGAAGTCCGGATCAGTTGCCACCCAGGAGATGATGGGAACGTCGAAGACAGACGCAATCTCAGCAACAGCACGACACGCTATGCACATGTACGTATAATACGAAATAGCACTTAACTAATTGCACTGCGTGTATGCACACGTGCAAGAAGTCGTTCAGCCGTTTTGGCTGGTTCGATGATTTTGCTACAGTCTGACAGTTAACACGAAATTCGGTTAGGACGACATTTTTCCTCTGGTATCATGTCCTTAGTCTTGACGACTTGCACTGTAGATGTAGTTTTCACGCTTAGCATTGTAGATATTCATACAGAATTACGCTGAACTACTTTCCTCTTTCCTTCCTTGTTGGCCGCATTGGTAGGCCTACCTTTTTAAGGAAATATTGCGCAAAACAGTGCACTCACAAATACTTAGGCCTAACTATATTAACTGTTCAATATTAAAAAATCTGATTAACTGTGTAAATCTGTTCTCAGAGATTAAGTGACCCTGTAAGCAGGACTTGTCCTTTTGTCTCTCATTACAATTTACTTGTAATGATTGTAATGCTGATTATTACTGGCGCGCAATGAACGACAAGCCAATTTTAGACATACTAGTAGGCCTATACAGTGAAACGGTGCGGTGTAGTGAAAAAGCTGACGCAATTGCAAGACACAAAGACAATAGCTTACCAATGGAACAGGGTGGACCAATAAAAACGTCGACTGATTCATTGTACCACATGTCGACGGCATGTCCCATGGCTTGTTTGCTGCTGCAGGCATCGTCTCTCGTTATAACACTAGCCAAGAAAGCATACAATCACCAGGGTGTTACCAATTCATTCATTCATTCATTCATTCATTCGTTCATGCAATCCAGAGACGTTGTACTTGGTACTTTTACTTGTAATCGAGTACAGTTGTTACAAACTTGTGCTAGAAACCAAAGTACTTGTACTCGTGCTTTTACTGGAGACTTATAATTGGTATTTGCGGCGACAAAAGCTCTTGAACAAACTGATAGGGTTTCCGTATATTCTGATTGGTTACCAGTCATTTATCATCTGCAATTTTGATTCTTTATTTGGCGAATGCTATCATGGCTTTTTATCCGCTCCAATCTTTCGGTGTTTCTTAGCAGTGACCAAAGGCTGATGCTTAGTGCATTATACAGTAGCCGCTGAGTAGCGGTATATAAACTAATAATTTACATTAGAAAGTTTCAAAGTGAAACTGGGCATCGGGTTAACATAGAGTTTTATTGTTCCAAAACAACAATTATACATATCGATTATTTAGTTTACATATGACCTCAGTCATGTTTTAAACCAAAGTAGAAGCAAAATAAGCAGAACAGAACCATACTGATCAAACAATCATCACTTTAGTTCGCATGTGACATAGTAAGCCTATTGGCCAAAGTCATGTCCCATACTAAAGCTTTTGGCTTTTCTTAGTTGTACATAGGAGATATACAGTGACTTATGGTCCAATGGTGGGATTCATTTAACGGAGGGATTCATTTGGACACAAAAGGGAACCCAGAAGGGATAAGATCCCGCTAGGAAGGGCCCCCATTTTGCTATTAGTACATTACATGGCGGCAGTAAAGGGTAGTAAAGGTAAATTCCACTGCAATCCCAATCAGGACAGGTGGCGATCAAGCAAAAGTAAAAGATATTAAGTAACATTAGCGTACATTAATCTATATTAATCTATGTTCTAGCTTATGTATTATTTACGGTTACGGTATTATGTCAACGTCAGTGTTCATATCTTAGCCTTAGGCTAATTTCGAAACACTATACCCTCAGAATCTGCTAACGAAAACAAGGAAAGTAATACAATACATAGGTATACGTGTCAGGCTAGAAAACTTACCTCAGCTCTACCACGTGAGTTCGATTACTTGAGTTCAAACAACTGAGTTCTAATACTTGAAGTTTACTACTTGAATTCAATCACCTCTTAAAGTCTAATGCCCAATTCTACCACCTGGGTTTTATTAGCAGAGTTCATTACCTGAGTTCTATTGCCTGAGTTTTATTTCCTCACTTCCATTACCTGAGTTCTATTACCTGAGTTCTATGCGTCCGTTGGCATTGAGAGATGGGTCAGCGTGCACCTTCTCCATCGCTATGGTGACGGCGCTGGCACTGGTATACCCGCTGAAGTCGTAGCTGAGGTTCCAAGGCGTTAGAAGACCCATCTTAAAGACGCGGCAATCGCAGACTCGTCCGAGCAACATCATCGTCAACAGCACCAGACCGAGCTGACAACGAGTAGACATGTTGTGCAGTCGGCGAAGTGCAGAGCAAAGTTGCAGAGGTGCGAACAACCGGGAACAGTCGTTCGCGTGTTAGACCTTTTCGGATCAAGTTCTTCTTCTTCTTCTTCGTAGACTTTTGTCTTACCGACAAATGTTTTTCTTTGCCTCCAGTGGACTTTTTGCCGTTCCGCTTTCTCTTCCTCTGGATAGTTTCCACAGCTTTTTCTTTCACTCCCTCCAAAGCCTTTCCACCGGAGCTCGAATTACTTCTTTTGGATTGATTCTTTGCAGATCTAGTCAACAATGGCCACCTTCGCAACGCAACCGATATTTAAACTCCTGGCTGCGCTGAGGGTCTAATTACGAGGACGTGTTTTACACTGGCACCCCAGCCACAGATCATAACAGCGACAAGATAATGCACTCAAAACGCCCACGGCTACACGTTGTCCCTCCAAGCAACACAGATGCATGCTCAAACACACACATACTTTTATATACATATAAACACGTATACATATATATGTATATATCAATGTATATATATATATACGTACACGACATGTACGTACATACGTACATGTAATGTGTAGATTAGGAAATTGTTTTGACGCATACCTGGGTAGTTTAACTGCTTTCGTCATCATGACGCAAACGTCACGCAGACCAAATCAAAACCTATCGATCATCGTTGGCGTTAGACCTGAGACTTTCATAACGATTGCTGCGTCATGCATATACACTGTGTCCCGATGAAAAGTGGACCCCAAGAAAAAGTGTCATAACTCGATCAAAACTTTTACCATTTGCCTGACATTTTTAAAACAACATCAGTAGCCATATTACCACCAAATCGTAACGCCGTTTGGAAATGTTGGTGAGTTTGTCGAGTTTATGAACGTATGAGATGCAGTCCTGAAAACGGGAACTTTCCAACATACAAGAGCCATAAGGAAGTGAGGTTCAGCTACAGCTGGTGTTCAAAATGTCCTCCTTGTTCACGGACACACGACCGTAGATGTGGACGCCACTGTTTGATGGCCCGGTCGATGATCACGGGGTCAAACAGCTGCCAATCTTCAATCAGACGCGAAATCCAAATCTGGAGTGTACTGGAAGAGCGAATGCGGGAATGATAAATGCTCAATATGGCTACTGTTGTTGTTTTAAAAATGTCAGGCAGATGCTAAAAGTTTTGATCGAGTTATGACACTTTTTCTTGGGGTCCACTTTTCATCGGGACACAGTGTATATACATGCCCACTCATATCATGCTACGTGTGCCATATTGTGTTACTTTATATCATCTTATATTATCTTATTTTACATAACACGTTTTTATGCTACAGTATACTAAGTAGTATTGGACATGTCATGTATGTCACGTCATGTCATATTTTTTTTGACACTGACTGAAACATGGTATGGTGTCGGAGATATTTTATTGCCATTTCAAAGCCACGTAAAGACCTTCGTAAAGTAGGGCTAGTTAGCTTTCCCCGACATCCTTGCTCTCCGTGAGTCTGAAGCTACTCGAACGGCTAATAGTGGCCTACCTCAACGGATCACCTCGGTCTGAGAAAGCTTTACCATGTTGAGCAGGCAGGCTTTCGGCCAGCACTTACCTTATACTATTTGCAACAACAACAACACTAACAACAACAGATAATAATAACAACAACAACAATAATAAAAATGGCATTCTGCGGTACTTTTTCCGCATTGGACTTCGACGAATAGGTGCTGTTCCAAACGTTATTTCACTATTTTTAATTACTAGGCCCCTGAGAGATTCTGTGTACCTCGGGCATACAAATTTAAAAATAGTCCATAAACAACGCATTCTCGGTGCGTCAATTCGTCTACCTATTTTCGACATAGGCTTCCCACTTTCAGTTGGTCCAAGCAGCGACAAAATTGAGTCAGGTTATTACTTGGGTGGGTGACCGCACATGGATTAGGCCTACCATACCACCTGGAGCGCACGCAGCCCTCCATCCTTTATTGGTCGGTCAGAGAATATTCCGATATCAAGTGGGAAGGTTGAGAAAGGTGAATTTTTGTGGTCATATCTGGCGGTGGTGAAGGATCTCACTCGGTAATTTTGCGAATTCATTAAAAAATAACGAAGTGAAGTCTAAATGACCGATAAAGGAAAATATCTACATATCGGATATATCAGTAGATATTGAATGCATTATAATAACCTACACCAAGAAGAAGAGTGGTCTCGAAGTCAAAGGATTATTCGGCAGCAGGAGAAACTCTTTCATCTATCAACTTGAGTAGGCACTTCAAATAGAAGACGACAGTTTAATTAATCTGGATTAGCCCGAAGACGGATTTTATATAGCGCTTTCGAGGTAGGGCACTGATGAAACGAAGCGTCTCAAGGCATCCATTCCAACCAAGTTAAATCATTGACTGCGAATTTTCTGAACCCATTGCCTCATTCCTGACGAATACGCTAAATTAAAGAGCTAAACATTATAGTATTTTAATAATATCTATTATAAGTTTCCTGTATATAATATGTCATGTAAAATATGTATATATATATATATATATTGTATATATGCATCAAATAATACTTATATATTTGTTGCATATCGGCCGTAGTAGTGGTAGTGGTGGTGGTGGTGGTGGTGGTGGTGGTGGTGGTGGTGGTGGTGGTGGTGGTGGTGGTGGTGGTGGTGGTGGTGGTGGTGGTGGTGGTGGTGGTGGTGGTGGTGGTGGTGGTGGTGGTGGTGGTGGTGGTGGTGGCAGTACTGTAGTAGTTGTTGCAGTAATAATCATCAGTGTTTAGCGATATCTAATGACTGACACTGACCTAACCTTTACTGGTAAGTTGGAGGGAGAGTCGAATGAAAGTCAGGGGAGAAGGGAGAAATTGTGCCCTTGGTAATCGCAACTAGTTTACCGGTGCAACAAGACTCGCGAGCAACTGACTGCCACAGGAACATCATTTCATCATTGACGTATCACAATAAATTGAATATTATTCAGACAACAAACAGCAATAAAACACCGAATTCATATTTTCATTTAAAATTTAGACATGGAAAGAAAATCAAGAAAGCTAAGAGTATGCATCTGTCCGCTATGACATCTAGGTCTAAGTTGATGACTGAAATAATATGTACAGCTGAGCAAGAGGAAGCATTTCTAAATCTCTCTCTCTCTCTCTCTTTAACCGTCCTCGATACGAGGGTTGGTCGCATTGTAGACGATTCTTCTCCATCCTTTCCTGTCTTCGGCTGCTCGCAGCAACCTCTCTGTTGATAATCCCAACCATTCGCCAATGTTGTCCATCCACTTCTTCCTTGGTCTTCCTCTTGCTCTTGTTCCCGGTACCGTTCCCTGCATAATTTCTTTCTCTTTCTAAATCCTATAAGTAATTAATTTATATGATTTCAGCCGTAAATTGTAATTTTAAATGTAAATATTCGGCCTATGTACAGTCGCTTAAATATTTGACAAAGCAAAACTGCTATCCTGACTAGACAGTGAACGCAAACGGAGGATGACTTCGTGTTATGGAGGATTCTCTGCAGCAGTTCACTAGAACCGATTGCAATAAGACTAGAGACACCGGCACAATTCGAAAGCAAACGTTGTTGCTTTGCTGCGATAGTAAGAATTATTGACAGAGGTCTTGCTATCGTTACTATAACCGCCTTTGTTACCCCACAGCTCATGTTCCATTTCCAGTTATCAAGCTGGTAGAATTGGTGCCTGCAAAATCAGACCATCATACTTTACATGTAACTATACTATTTGAGCGTGCTAGTAGTTCCCTTGAAGGGGCGCTATGTAAATCTTCGAATGAATGAAAAATGTTGCGTCACAAGCGTACATAAATTGACCAGTTTACCACCTTGAAACGCCGAAAAGTTCCTTAAGACAGTCATCTCAAGTTGGATTGAGAATATAGCAATCAGTTTAAAGTGGATGCGTTTCTCTTGGAATAGCACGATTTAACAAAAGGATGAGGTTGAATATTGCACAACTTCAAAGTCCACCTTCGTAGCTCTAGTCTACCGATAGCACTTCAATGTTATCGTTGTCGAAATCAGCTGCGTATTTCGTTTCCATTTTATCTTTATCGCCGTTTTTCTTCTTTTTCTTATTCTTCTTTTTCTCCTTCTTTCTGCCTCTCCTAGGGTCTACATCGTCAGAGCTACTGCTCTCGTTCTTCGACCTCTCCTCGTCTGAACTACTTCCGGCTTCCTTGATGCTCTCTTCCGACCGATTCGAATGGCTACTCTTAGAAGAACGCTTGTTGGAACCATCCGCATCACTGTCCTTCACTTCCAAAACTTCGTCATCATCATCGTCAGGTTGATTCTGAGTGGTCAATGTGTGATCGTCTTCATGGGTGGTCTTTGATTCCTGCTTCTGTTCCACCTCATTGTCGTGTACCTGTGTAGTCTCTGTTTCGTGTACAATGTGGTACACGCCGTTCAGTTCTGTCTCAGGTGAAGAGGCTCGACTGTTTTTGTCGTTTTCCACCTCAGTCTTTTCCTCTGTTGACGGTTTTGTCTCGGGTTTTCTCTTGTCATCTCTTTCCCTCTTTTTCTTTTCATTGGACAAGTTCCCCGGCATAACCTGCCTCTGTCTTCGAGGCAAACTGGAATAAAATGACACGGTTCGTAATCCGGCAGGAACAGCACTGATGATTCTCGATTTAGACTGGGTAGCTGAACCGTAGTGAAATCTAAGTGGATATCGAAACCTGGGGTAACTAAACCCCTTCATCTTTACATTCTCACTGTTTTCCTTACTACTATCGACGGAATCTTTATGCTCGACTTTCGTGGCTCTCCATTTCCTTTTCGGAGATTTGCTCCTTTTCTCTGCATCTGTAAAGGTAAGGTCATTGTCGGTTTCTTTGAAGCCACGGACTTTACGGTTGTTGTCGGTTTCTTTGAAGTGACCGCTCTTTATGTCATCATCGGAATCTTTGAAATTTTCTTTGTCGTTTGCGCGTTTCTCGCTGGATTTCCGCAGACAGCTTTTCAGTGAAGTATCGTTCGGCCGACTTGGATTCGACTCCCAGTGCTGCCTGGTGGATTTATGGTTGCTAATCTGGGTCGACTGTGACCTCGACGACCTTGGGGAACCTTCGTAAAACTGGACGTCTTTTGAGCTCCTGGATTTTAGACATCCTGGTTTGTAGTCCGGGTAGAACAAGGGAAGACTCAGTTGATGCCGATCGTCCACTTTCTGCATCGTCATCGACATCTAACAGAAACATCCGCAACAATTTAGGCAAATGAAAACGAAAACGTTGGTATTCGTAATTTAGAACATAAACGTAAAGCATCACTTATTCACTTGTGCTGCGTCAAGTCAAAGGGTTGTCCAGAGATACGGAATGAAGAATAAGATAGGTTGCCCTGTGAACAGTTCATATAATTTAAAATTATGGCTAATAGGCTAGATAAGCTACATAAGCTTTTAGTGCCTATATTCTTCCATCCAACTGTCCAGTTTCTGTTTGGAAATGCTCACGCTTGGTGCAGATACTATTTCATGTGGTAACCGGTTTCAGTGATCCACAATTCTTTAGCTAAAAATAGGGAGGGGATAGCTGAATGGTAACCCTCTTGCTCGAAGAACATAAGATCTTGAAAGACTCGGTTCGATACCCGTAAGCTCCCTATAGTTCGACTCAGTCTTCCACTCCCTAGGCGGCAGCTGAAAAATGAGCGGGCGCCTAACAGGCTGTCAAGACGTGTGTTCTATAAGATTTTGATAATTTTACCGTCATATGTTTCAATGTTACTTACTGCAATTTGTCAATAAACACGAATATATTATTATTATTTTTTCCAGAGATACACATGATCCTTCAGGAGTAAAAAAAACCTACCTTTTATTATTATTATTATTATTATTATTATTATTATTATTATTATTATTATTATTATTATTATTATTATTATTATTATTATTATTATTATTATTATTATTATTTTCTAATGTCTAATCGCACCCGCTTATGATACAGCATCAAATTGTGACTTCTCATACTTTCAGTTCTTGCTTTCTTGAAAAAGGTTTTTCATCTATATTTTCGAGTCCATGTAGAAATTTGTAGGTCTCAATAAGACCACCCCTCATTCTTCACAGGAAGGACATAGAGAAGCTGCCGAACAAATGCGCCGTTAGTCAGGACTTCAAACCGTGGTGCGTTATGTGAAACTGGTAATTCATTGACAACGAGAAGTGGAAGATTAAAGGACTGTTTGACTACAGAGTTGTCGTCTCAGCCGCAGGATTTCGAGGACACTAGTTTCCGGTGGACAAAAAACTCGACGATTAATTTCCCTGACGTGGCTGTATAACTGTATGACATCTCGTAGGGAAAAGGGGTAAACACGCTGGATAAATATTTGATTGAACGACCGAGCGATGAGGTGAAGTGAAGCGTCGAATATCAGGGAAACGAAATCTGATTATAAGAGGCTGTAAGCGTCAGATGAAGTAACTCTGGGTGCAAAGAGTGAAGTCAATTACTCGAAGACTCGATCATTTTCCAGTCTGCTTGCGATGCCCTTATAATGCATGGTACGCCGTTAGTGTCTACTTCTACTGAATTCTCAATAAATCTCTCAGTTTCGTGCAGTACTTTTGTTCGGTCAGTGAACTGCCATCTGGTGACCGAATATAGTCAGGCTCTCTTTAACAGAACCGTCAACTTCATTCATAAATATATATTATTTCTGAGACTTCGCAAAGGAATGAAAATAGGATTGAAGTTAACGCTGTGTAAGAATTTCATCTAAAGTTAATGGTGACAGATGTATAGTATGTGGGTCACACGTGCATGACGTTCAGGGAATGTGAACCCGAGTGCTTTTTCGAAACCCGAGTTTACGGGCTTGGTGGCAGTCAAAACCCGGATAAGCATACGGATTTGGAGAATATAAATATGACATGTATGTATGTATGCATGTATGCATTTATGTATGTAGCCTATGTATGTATGTATGTATGTATGTATGTATGTATGTATGTATGCATGTATGTGCATGTGAGTATGTATATAAGTCTGTCTATGTATAGGTAATAAATGTTGTTGTTTGTTTCTATAATGAATCTGGCTAACTGTATAGCGGCTCTATAGAAACTCACAAACAGTAATATATGATTAGTTAAACAGTCTGCAAGAGGCTGACCCCTCCCCAGTGAGGGACTAACCCCAGCCTCAAGACAAAGAAGAAGAAGAAGCTAAGCAGTCTACAAGATCCAAACAGTACAACTTAAGATTAGTTGAAAATATTTATGTGCCTGTCTATGGTCGAGCCGTAACAGTTTTAGTGGAAGTTTGTATGATAGAGTTGTTGAGACTAGATTGACAGGTGCAGCCTGTTCTACAAATTTTCCATAATAATTATATATCTACCTGTAGTTGTCGAGCTGTTCAAGTGTCACTGCTGTAAATCTACCACTGAAGCAGATCCCGCACTGGCGTAGTTGGACTACATAAACAATTAACGATTCATGTAAAGTCCACGAAGCGATTCACGGAGTCCTGCAGTCATGCGACTAAACGACGTATAGCTAATGTTAACAAGCTCGATAAATAATGTCACGCAAAGCCACGTTCACCTTGCTAGATTTGCAGAGGTATACCGCGCTTAATTATTGTCCAGTGTATGCATGAAGCGTCTCAGCCACAGACATGCGTTTAAGCAGCAGCTAAGATCGAAATGTAGGTCTCATATGAAACAGCCTAACGACGTTCTGTATATGAATTAACTTTGTACCCTAAGCATATTCTCATTCGTTATACAGATCGCAGCCGTATATATGATCAGGCGGACATGCGCCTCGTTGACATATTAATGTCGCCAAGGAGTCGTTGACAACCGGTATTAGACATACAAGCGCCGTTGGCGCTGGCTTAGTAGCTTGCTTAGCAACGGCTAACACCACCCACCTCTGTCACTTGACAACTGTGGCTTATCCGGAGATCGGCCTGTGACAAATGGACAGAGTCTTAATCCCGTGTGGATTAGTCGAGAGGTGAGAGCATATCGGAGGAGGGAGTGCATGACCTCTGATGACCCCGATGGCTTTAACAGAGTGATCTTTAACGGTCTCTATGAGTCTGTCTATTCGTCCTGTGGAGCATTAACAGATGAAGAAAGACATACAGATTGGTAGAGAGAAAGACACGCAGAGATAGACAGACAAATGAGCATTCTTAGACAAATACCTGTACCATCAGCATCTAATGGGATGGGTGGCTGTACATGTGGCTTACTGACTGGCTGATTGACTGGCTGGCTGCCTGACTTGCTGGTTGGCCTGCTGACTGACTGATTGACTGACTGACTGAATGAGTCTGCTTCACTCGTTGACTGACTGCCCTAATCACTGACTGGCTGACTGACTGACCGACCGACTTACTGGCCGACTTACTGACCTATTGACTGACCTGCGACTACCTACCTAGCCAGATAAAAGTTGATGAGATTACTTATTGCCATGGCGACGTATATTAGTCTAGTCGATGACGACGTGTAATTATCAGGGCAGCTAATATCATCGAAATCAAAGTTCAACAGGAAGAAGAAGACGATCAATCGTCCTGCGTCGTCAGGCAATAGACATCGATCGATAGCAGCTGAGGCCTGTGATGCGAGTGTACTCAGCAGATGCGGATGCTGCAGAGGCTGCAGAGGGCGAGCAGATCACGTGATCACGCGCACCTGCTTCTAAAGAAATTCATGCAGCGCCTTTTTGAAACGGAATATGACAGCATACAGTGTATGTATTCGTGCGTTTATATGGCGTACTTCAACGATCAATAATTTGAATATGATAAAGAAGAAGATTATCACTATCATCTATTTATTATTGCTCATTGATAATCCGTTGTGATAGACTTCTGCAAAGCAGCAAGGTCCTTGCGACAAGAGGACGGTCTCAGAGACTCAGAGACTCAGACTTATAGCTAATGGGCAGAAAGGTCATTAGGAACTGGTACATTCGAGTTTAGACACCAGTCGGCCTCCGCTGAAGGAAGCGTTTCATCCCCGCAATTGGCTAAAATGGAAGTCGGAGAGACGTGCTACCTGAGGTAAAAGTCAAAAGAAGCCGGAAGTGCCTGCGAGGATGCACGTCGGACGCCCAGACCACCATCCCTAATAGGAACAGAAGCTTAAACCCAGTGTACGTTTGATTGGGTCAAAGTCTGGGTGTCTGTAAAACCGTTACGCAGAATAAGATCAAAACTCTCTAGGCCTTTTTTTTTATCATCATTGCTATTATTATTATTTATTGTTCTCATTGTTGTTGTTGTTGGTGGTGTTGTTATTAATTATTATTATTATTATTATTTATTTTTTTACTACTACCACTACTACTAATAGTAGTAGTAGTAGCAGCAGTAGCAGTGGAAGTGGTTGTTTTGGTAGTAGTAGTGGTAATAGTGGTGGAAGTAGTAGTAGTAGAAGTGGTTGTTGCTGTTGTTGTTGTTGTTGTGCAGACGTAATTCAGAATCAGAACTAAGGAAGACCAGTCTGGGGATAAAAGATGTCTTGGAAGAGGAAAAGAATGATGCGCGTCAACAGCGCCGCCAAGTGGCACCGCGGTGCTATTATCAGTCTTGTGAGCATCGTTGAATTAAGTCGAGCAGTAAGTGATGACACTGACATACAGCTGCAGCATCCTGCCACTGTCATCCATTCAGACGCAGCTGCAGCAGCTTCCGATACACGACACAAACAACCAAAACCAATAATTAACCCCGCGCCACCAATACAAATACAGTCACCAAAACCAGAAGCTATACGGTCGTAGCAGAACTTCGAAGACCATCGTCAACAGCATAACAGTAATTCTATCCTCTCAGCGTAAACCCTTTATGTGATCATCGGTTGACTCAATGTGGCTGGTCAAACTTCGTACTGTCTGTTCAACTCTATGTATGTATGTATGTATGTATGCATGTTTGTATGGATGGATGTATGTACGTATGCATGTATGTATGTTTGTATGGATGGATGTATGTACGTATACATGTATGTATGTTTGTATGGATGGATGTATGTACGTATGCATGTATGTATGTTTGTATGGATGGATGTATGTACGTATGCATGTATGTATGTTTGTATGGATGGATGTATGTACGTATACATGTATGTATGTTTGTATGGATGGATGTATGTACGTATACATGTATGTATGTTTGTATGGATGGATGTATGTACGTATGCATGTATGTATGTTTGTATGGATGGATGTATGTACGTATGCATGTATGTATGTTTGTATGGATGGATGTATGTACGTATACATGTATGTATGTTTGTATGGATGGATGTATGTACGTATACATGTATGTATGTTTGTATGGATGGATGTATGTACGTATGCATGTATGTATGTTTGTATGGATGGATGTATGTACGTATACATGTATGTATGTTTGTATGGATGGATGTATGTACGTATACATGTATGTATGTTTGTATGGATGGATGTATGTACGTATGCATGTATGTATGTTTGTATGGATGGATGTATGTACGTATGCATGTATGTATGTTTGTATGGATGGATGGATGTACGTATGCATGTATGTATGTTTGTATGGATGGATGTATGTACGTATACATGTATGTATGTTTGTATGGATGGATGTATGTACGTATGCATGTATGTATGTTTGTATGGATGGATGTATGTACGTATGCATGTATGTATGTTTGTATGGATGGATGTATGTACGTATACATGTATGTATGTTTGTATGGATGGATGTATGTACGTATGCATGTATGTATGTTTGTATGGATGGATGTATGTACGTATGCATGTATGTATGTTTGTATGGATGGATGGATGTACGTATGCATGTATGTATGTTTGTATGGATGGATGTATGTACGTATGCATGTATGTATGTTTGTATGGATGTATGTATGTATGTATGTATGTATGTATGTATGTATGTATGTATATATGTATGTATGTATGTATGTATGCATGCATGTATGTATGTATGTATGTCTGTGTATGGATGGATGGATGGATGGATGGATGGATGGATGGATGGATGGATGGATGGATGGATGGATGGATGGATGGATGGATGGATGGATGGATGGATGGATGGATGGATGGATGGATGGATGGATGGATGGATGGATGGATGGATGGATGGATGGATGGATGGATGGATGGATGGATGGATGGATGGATGGATGGATGGATGGATGGATGGATGGATGGATGGATGGATGGATGGATGGATGGATGTCTTTGTTAAATCTATCTTCTATATATAATTTTAAAGCATTATTGCAATCAATTACGTACACGTTCTTGAAATCAAATAATCGTGGACACTGTTAGAACCACTGCTGATATCATTGTTAAAAGCACTGTTCCCAGGGCCGGCGTTAAGGCCCCCCGAACCCCCCGGTTGGGGGGGCCTCAAGTTTGTAAGGGGCCTCCAAATTTAGCTGGTCATTACGCCTATGTGTGATTGTTTCTGAAGCCCACGACCAGAAGCGCGTTTACAGAAAACGGGGACCTAGGCACAAACTGTTTTGGGGCCTTCTGAACTTAATGTTATTGTTCACAATTGCACAGAAAAATTATTAGCCCAAATGAACGAAACAATTATAAATTACAATAATATACGTTTAAGTGAATTCTAAAAATGTGAAAAAAAGGAAAATGGGTTATATTGAAAATAATTCAAAAATGTTATTTTATAACTGAACAAAAATATTTTCATTCGTTTGGGGCCCTCCAAGATTTGGGAGCCCTAGGCGGGCGCCTGGGGCCCCAAATCGCGCCTCTGTGTTACGGCCTTTCATACGCTTGACCCCGACAGTCTTCAATCATTAGGTTTAGTGCCTTTGCTTCCACTATAGGAATGATTCCGTCCGTCCTTGGCGTATTGGCCAGTCGTGTAACTCGTGTTAATCACAACTAAATATCCAAAAAAGCTTCTCTTTCCGTATGCCTGCTCTAGGTATTGGCCTACACAGGACAAATCTTAAGAAAACTGTCATTTACTCTTCATGTGAAATGTCAGGAATACAGTCCAGAATTGTGGAAAAGTATTTTGCGTATTGCAATGCTTCCATGTTGGTGTCTTGAATCTCCTCAGCAACCAAATCGATCAACTCATTCTGAATATCTTAAGCTGGACAAGTAGTGGGCAGAGGCGCGTTTTCGAATAGGCGCACTAGGTGTGCGCCTAGGGCCCCCAAATCTGCTACTACAAGTGCACGGGAAATTGTAGAAGATATACATGGAGGTGCACAACACTCCCTTGAACGAGAAATCAGCGTAGAAAAGCCCATTTTGACTACGATCGAATATGCAGATGAAATGGATAAATTTACACCCGAACAACGATTTAAAGCAGATTTTTTTCTGAAACTTCTGTATCAGGTGCTGGTGTCAGTTCAGTCACGGTTCAGCAGGTCAAGGATTGGAACAGCATTTTTGGGTTCTCTGTCATTCCAACACGCTCGTCAAATGCACGACACAGATCAACTGCAAAAACATTCTGTTTACTTCTACGAGAAGATGAGAGACGTAGAAACAAATGAACTTCTAGTGGAGCTTTCACGTTTTATTGCAGTTATTTGTAGCCTAGAGACAGTCAGCTGACAACAGCGCGAGACTTTCTACAGTAGGCCTATACGGTCTACCTTTAGGCCTATGTGAATGAACTTCCTGACTTTTCCCCAAATCTGAGATCCATTGCACTAAGGATTCTTCTAAGCACCCCAGTAGCAGTAGCTAGTGCTGAGCGCAGTTTCAACACGTTGAAACTAGTTAAAATTAACATTTAATCGTTCCACCATGCTCGGCTGCTTTCATCGCTAGCAATGATTTCAATAGCAATTAAGTAAAAAGAGACTTGACGTTCGGTCGTTCTCGTTTGCATGTGTATATTTCGTAGTTATTGGGGGCCTCAAGTAATTAAGGCTTGGGGGCCTCAAGTAAGGCTTGGGGGGCCTCAAGTACCCTAGCGCCGGCACTGACTGTTCCAATCATTGTTGAAGTCATGATCGAATCATCGTTTACAGACAGTATCTAGGGGCTTCGTGAAACGTGCATCCACCCAACACACCACGCCTTCATACACAATGAGGCGAATATGAATAAGTAATTCAGATCGCCGATGCAGGGAGTGCCAGAACGCAGACGGCAAAAGCTATCGCAGGACGTAGGAGTGGCGACGGATGTTGTTGAGCCAGTCAGCTCTCGGATTTCTCTGCCGGAAGTACCAGTCAATATTGTCAACCGCGGAATCGGACGACGTTCTTTACATGTGACTGCTGGGCGTAAACAGAAACCGAGAGCCGGACTATTTTTGCTTCGGCGTAGGAATACATATCAAAACGACGCCGTGTATTCGGGCTCTATTCATGAACGTCATATTTTGAAAGCGTAATCTGTCTTTATCAGCTGCGTTGCTTTGCCTAGCGTCGGCCGTTGGGGCGCCACCTATTGTCAGCTGATGGACTGATAGATATGGATGTCAAATACTGTATGTATTTGCTCTTCGAGAAGTGCAGATCTCGTATTCAGTGATCCAGCATTTACGCTGTCAAACACAACGTCTTTTTATGTAAGTACATATTAGTACTGCTGCCTGCACGCCATTAGATCAACGTAGACCGAACACAATAGGCCCGTGCTTTCTATGTCGCCACAAAGTCTATCTGACCAAGAGGTATACATACGAATCTGAGTCTAATGAGACAGAGAATAAACAACAACGCTATAAATCTCTTAGTTTTGCATTATCTGCATAATGGATATGCAATATACAGGGATGTAAGTGATTCCCTTGTAAGTAGCTTAGCGGACGTTATAAAAGCGCTCTGATGCATAAACAAATACATACATACATGCATATGGGTCCCATAAAGTGCTCCTTACTTGCCAATGAAATGCTAAGTCCAGCTCGTAAGCATGCGTGGGCTTAAATTAGTCGACTTACTCTGCTTGTCGTAATATCACTCAGTGTTGTTTACATTCTGCTCCGTTTCGACACTTATCTGCTATCATTATTCGGAAGCAAACAAGCCACTAATGTATATTTTATGGCCTCTGTGCCACCGGTGCGCATTAAAATGTTACCTGGCGTAGCGTTCGTGAATAAACTGGGTTGGCTTTCGAATGGCTCTTTAAAAGTTTGGAGTTTACAATTACGATTACGATAGTACGATAACATGTATATATAGTTTCATATAGATTTGATAAGTCAAGAGACTTCATGTGTGTAGGCTATGTATGTATTTATTATATATTTATTTTTTATATATTATTACTATATTATTTATGTTATTATATATTATTTATATATTTATGTGTGCATATAAGTATTTAGTATAAGACTTATAAATATACTGATCCTTTGGTAAGCAGACATAGACTGTGGTTTATGAGAAACGCTTATGTATAATATGTTGCACCATAGCATGCAATGAACGAAGACTTTAGTTATATTTTGATTTTTTTCAGAGTGAATATTGCGGTGCGAGTAAGGTCTCCGGTATAAATGGCTCTCGTTTGTATACATTGGATCCGGTTGATACAACATTTAATGACTTGTAGTGCAAGAATGGACATATCGATTACTGGAAATGTAATCTCCTTGTTGCATCTTAACTGATCAAATATAAATAATTAGGGCTGTACCGAATAGGTGATTATCACCATTAGCCGAAAAAAAAATAATTGGACCAACTATTCGGCAGAATACGAATACGAATAGCGTACAAAATAGGTCTACCGACGACATTCCAAAATACGTTAACGTTCACCCACTGTACACAAAGAATGAGACTACTGACACTGTGATACCGCGGTCCAGGCAGTAGGCAACGCCTGGCTGCAACCACAGCAAATATTATGTTAATGAGAGAGTTACTTCAGTCCACTGGCTATAGCAGCCGCCTGTGCGGAAACAGATGTCACGGGACCACTATTCGTATTCGGTCCGACCGCTACTATTCGGCCGAATACCGAATAGCTTCGGCCCCGAAGCGAATACAGAGCGAATGTTCGGTACAAGCCTATAAATAATATTATTTCTCATAATAGAGGTTTTGCAGACCTTAACTGAATCTGTAGCTTTGGGTTCTACGCGTTTTGCAGGGTCCTCAGTATGATCCATGGTTTCTCTTGGTTTCCATCTTAGGCTCCTACTCTATATTCTCTACACTGCTGATTGAAATTAGCTGCATTCTTCTTTGGGGTTACGGCTCATCAGTATGCAAGCACATGCAGGCTACATGGTCCAGCTGCTGAAGCTATCTCCTTAGTGGAGAAAATACCTCAGACGTCGGAGGAATTCTACGCCTGGATGCAATCGCTTTGTAATCCCAGTTCATCTGACTGGGTAGCTGTGTACAGATCTGGAAACTTTTTCAGTCATTCGTCCAACTTTTTACACTTTTTCTACAGGAATTACTCTCTCAAAAAGGTTCATGACCTTTTTTTTAGCAATTCGTGACCTCTCCGGGGTAAACCATGTATCCTGGGGGGGGGGAATTTCCCTCCCCAAAAGGTCTCTACATTATAATATTGCTGGCCTCTGGGGGGAAACATCAATCCTGGGGGGAACTTCCTCCCAAAGATCTCTAGATTAAACGCTGCTCATTTACAACATCACTTCCCTGGAATTTCTGTTTCTACCACTGTGCGTGACTTTGACCAGGAATTGACCTCAGAGCGTGTGGAAAGAGAGTGTTGAACATGCTTTTATCACCTCCGTCAGATTCACACAAACGCCGTTCACTTACAACTCAAGCTACAACGACCCTTATTCATATGAACAAGGGTTGACCATGACAGTGCAACGCCTACTAGCAAATCACAAACATCGATGACTAATCGATGTGATGTCATAGAAATTTCTGTTGCAAACGCATGCTTAAAGCTTGCTCACTCAAAAGTACTGTGGAAATGTCATGTTCATAATTGATGAATAGTGAAAACAGGCCTAGGTCACTGTCAACGTACAAGCCATTAGACGCATACGTCAGCGGCGTTGCACAGTTCTCATTCTACAACTTACGGCTAAGGAAAGCAACTGTTTACAGTGTTTATCCCAGCGCTAATACCTAGATTCCACGATAAACCTGTGTAAGCAAGGCGCCGTGAATCAGAGTTGCTGAAGCTGCATTCGAATGAGTCAAACGAGGTCGTGGAATTGATTGTATGTAACAATCTTCTTGGTCTTGTTGAGTGACAAGCTAATAATTTAATTAAATTGAGTAGAGCTACTTCGATTGAGTAGGTAAAAGGCAATGAGAAATTTAACTAAGACGTTCTGAAGTAATGCTAAATCACACTAGCACAACTGAGGGGGTTGGAAACGACCCCTGTGGTGTGCAATGAAGACTTAACTGTGGGGTCCTAAGAAAGACTAGGGGGTTGAACTTCTCCAACCCCCGACAACTCCCATCCTGCTTTGGACAAAATAAATGATGTGGATTATCACGAGACGGCTGTTGAATGGAATGATGAGTGTAGTTGCGCTGATAGTAGCAGTGACTCCAGTGACGCCGAGTCAGATACTGAACAGTGAACAGATGAGTGATGCACACGAGAGAATAATTTCAATGATGCTTGACTCAGTGCCGTCTTAAGGCATGGGCACGCTGGGCAGTCGCCAGGGGCCCCACGATTCTAGGGGCCTCCAAATTAAACACACCAAGAAAATAATGTTATATTGTTCAAAAGTTTGTGTTGATTAATCTTCGCCTTAAGTATGTTTCTTTATGTATATACATTCATTTTGTTAAAGAGTGAAAGTTGAAATTACCAATATATTGATCTATAGGTTTAATTTTATTGATCGTTTTCATTTTTATCCTAGTGGGTGGGCAGAGGCCCCAGTGCACTGCTTTGCCCAGGGCCTAAAATACTATTAAGACGGCACTGGCTTGACTATGTGACTGGCTGACAATGACAGGCTAGCTATAGAGGCTAGTTTTGCAGGATTTTGTTGACTTGTTGTGCATAATGTTTTATATTTTATTTTCGTCATGAACTGATGTCAACGTACACCAACGTACGGCATGACAACGTAACGTTACGTACGCGCACCGTACGTATGTTGTAGAAAGAAATAAGTACGTTCCTTACGTACCGTCGCACACTGATACCCAGGTTATGCCAGTCCCAAGCCTCGGCAAAGGAAGAGAACGACGATAAACATAATTTTTCTTATAAACAGAAATACGCATGCAGGCAATTATTGTCACCTGCGTGTAATTGATTTTGAAGCAACTTAACACTGGAGAATTAGAAGGAGTTGATAGAATGCAGCTACATTATTTGAATAAGTAGGTAATTATATGAATAAGTAAGCCGCATAGTGCGCTGTATAAGATGATAGGTGCTACAGAAGTTACTGCAGGGAGGTCTGACGGGAGGAGGATAAGGTTGGATGCTCTCGTGGGGAAAGAAGATATATTACCACATCCGATTTGAGACATGCCGTCACGAAAGAAATAGGACCGGTAGATCTCGGAGTAGATGATAAAATATTGAGTGATTGATTAGCCAAGGTTCCATGTCTCGCAGTCTGAGAGAACCACGCCCTTTCTGACGAAGTAGTTTATTGGTGGAATAGTAAAACAAAGTCTGTCTGGAGGATGTAGGCAGATTCAGTCTCCTAGTCAAGATGGACATCTCCACGAAATGCAACCAACGTTGCACATGCAGAAATATGGAACAATCAGAAACCAAATTGTATATTCTAAGATCCGGACAACTTAGCTTAAGAGTGGCACTAAGTAGTTGCAGAGGTCAGACAGGGATGTCATTTCAGCATTTTTCAGGGGGGCAGGGATGTCATTTGAGTATTTTACTGGGGGAACTTGGCCAGCTTGTTAAGTTTTGTATTTAGTCTACATGTGCTCAATGATGTGTGCTGCAGTGTGCAACTGGTGCTTATTGTCACTTAATATAATTAGATTTTTCTTTTTTTACCCCTTTCTTCTTCCTCTTTTTCTTGTTCCATCCTTTTCCCTTTTAAAAAAAATGTGACCCCCGTCCCCTCCAAATGACGTCCCTGAGGCCAGACAGGAAATGAAGTAATAACAGGTGTAGAGATGAAGACCGGGATTGGTGGTGGCTAGAGAGGAACAGATACTTTTGTCATCCTCTTGGGACGACTAGATTATTGCTTCATCGCAGCTGACGTTATCGTCTGCTGCTCCAATACATGATCAGATAGATTTCTATTTAAGATTGGCAACACACGTTTATAGCATAAAATCTCCGATAGAAAGGGGAGGGTTAGGCGATACAGATATCATTACATACCGATGGATGATAAATAGAACAACCGTAAGAACAATCCAATAGGTCCATTTATTGTTCATCCGTTGTTTGGGCACCGAATTTCCATTTTGTTCATGACCTGAAATTAGATTTTGTTAGAGAAGAACGGACCGAAATTTAGGTTTATCAATATAGGGTCAAACTTAACATTTTATAGTATTTGTAAGTCTTTCATGATGTTATACTGCAATGGATGTTTCAGAAAAGAAGGTTTGTGTTCTTTAAAATATCTTTTATCATTTGATTTGGTCTGCCTGCTTTTCCCTTTAAACGTGATGTCACGTGATGACATGACGTAATGTAATGTATATGTGCACTTCTATAGCGCCTTCGTTACACACTCTTTCTTTGATAGATCTCTGCGTTTGGTGTCTGTCCTTGTGTCTTTGGTTGTTTGCCTTTGTCGACGTCTCATTCCATGTATCCATAATTGATGACAGTTCATGCATCCCTCCTGGTCCGTCCCTCTCCGTGCGTGAAACCCCAAGCGGATGCTGGCCTCCGCCACCACCGCTGGTCAGTTCAGCAAACGCACCTCGGCATCTGGAGCAGCAGCCCATGCACCACCACCACCACCGTCATGATCATCCTCATCAGCAGCATTAACTGCAGCTGCGGCAGGAGGCATCGATCAAGCAAGCCGCCAACGTCTCAACCACATCACCACCATCTCGAGAGGAAACGGGCAAACTGTACTGAGTAAGATAAGAATCGACTAACCTTGTGACGCGGTGGCCACTTGGTTTGAGCGCTGACGTTGTAACGCGAAGAGTACGGGTTCGGATCTCCCATGAGAGGATGATGATATTCGTTTATTGTGCATAAAGTAAGCACATGCTGAAAAAACAGCAGCCATGGAACACAGTGAGATAGAGTTTTGAGAAGTAAAGAATGTTGAGTATAGTGTTCGGGAAATAAAGTCTCTATTGTCTTTAACTGGAAGACAGTACTGGTGATTCCGGGGACGCAATGAATATACAGTTTTGTGGACTGGTAGTAAAAGAGGCCAAAGAACGTGATCTTGATTGCTTTTGATAGATGGAAATAGCTGATCGATGTGCATGGAACATTGAGCAAACCAGTCACGCACAGCTGCACAACGCCACAGGCTGGCTTTTTTTCTTAAAAGGACTGATCTTCTGGATGTTGACCTGTTTGCGGATCGGCTTTGGTGGGCCATCGGTTGATGTCTTATGCATTATACATCGGTGCTATAGAAGTTATTAATTAATTAATATACTGATTGTATGTAATAGCCGAGCAGGATTAAAACCAGATTGAGCATTTTAAAACCAGCAGATGATGATGATGATGATGATGATGATGACGACGACGACGACGACGACGACGATGACGGTGATGATGATGGTGATGATGATGATGATGATGATGATGATGATGATGATGATGATGATGATGATGATGATGATGATGATGATGATGATGATGATGATGATGATGATGATGATGATGATGATGATGATGATGATGGCTAATTCTTCTCTTTAAAGAATAAATTCTTGGTCATTGTTCTGTAACAGGTATTAACCCGACTTTTATGCATTTTGATGAATTTGAGCTAATGGGAGATATGTATCGTATCGTATCGTATCTAGTAATTTATAAGGCGCCACTCGCAGTATAAGCTATTCAGAGGCGCTGTTGATCAGGAAGATTTCTTGACTTGACGTCGTAATTATTTAAAACTACGCACATGAAGGTCTCTAGCACGTCATAGGCACGCCAGATGGCTAACCCAATCTGTAGGGCCTAGTTCTTAACCAAGTTGTAAGGTTTAGTAAAGTAATGTAATGTAAGAAAGTCGAAGTTAAATCATTCAAAGTCCAGAAAACCATACGAAAAAAGGTTCGTTCATTTGGCAATTCAGGATATTAACGCCTTTTGACTCTTCTTCTATCAAGATGTCAATGATTTCAATGCCAAAACTCGATAGATGAAATTTGAAGCCTCACAGAAGTAGGCTTAGTTTATTATTATTAATATCATTGATATTACTACTTCTACTACTGTTATTATTATTGTTACCACTGCTTTACCACCACCACTACTACTATTACTACTATAACTACTAGGGCCTTCTACCATTACTACTACTCGACTTCTATTACTTCTACAACTACTACTCCTACCACCACCACAACAACTACTACTACTATTGGTGCTGCTTCCATTATCATTATTATAAGCAGTGGTGCTGGTAGTTGTTGGCAACTGGATAGTTTTTTACTTCAGAATTTGCCCACTTGGCCCCCTTGGCCCTCTCTGTGCATCTGAATGGGCCTGTGAAAGCTAGAAACTCGCTTGGAAATCTATTACGAAACAAAAATACTCTCACATAGGAGTGAACTCAACTAATGAATGTCAGAATCGCCCTAAATCCAAGTAAAGGACTCCTTTCTGAGTGGGGTTTATAAAGCTTAGACAGTAGAAGTCCCAATTCTTTGTCTATTCCATGTAATTGTCTCAAACTGTGTCAGCGGCCGGTGCGCTCCAGTGGGCGGTCGAAGGCATTAACGGCATCGGCATAGGGACCACCGCGGCAGCCTGTCCGTCCTCCACGCACAGCCAGGGTTCCTCCTGTCTTCATCGGTCCGTCTGTCGTCCGTCCACCGTCGCTCCGTGGGGCATTTGATCGGCCCAGACGACGCATTCGCACGGCATTCAGTCACAGCTTCGTCGCCTTCTCCCTGTCTTCTCCATCGAAACACCTGTCGCCAATACAGAGCAAACACTCTCGATGGGAATTAGTAGCTGTAACGACGATTACGCTCAATAGTGGGCAGACTATTATGACAGCCGTGCGCAGGACAGACTCTCTACTGGAGAAGGGTCTAATGAAGGAGGAAAGGAAAGAAGAAGAAGAAGTGGATGGCATGCGCCGCCTGCTGCCTCAGCTGCTTTAGAAAGGAAGTCAACCACTTAAGACGTAAGTAGGCGACGCGATTCATTCACATTACGGGCTAATTAACGACGTCTGGCAGTTTCCTGTAAACATCATTAATACTATTAGGCTTGTTTCAAGCACTCAAAGTGCAAATACAAATGTACGTTCCTAGGTAGCAAGTTAAAGCAAATTGCAACAAAACACGTTTTATGTAGAAGCGTTTTCTGTAGTATCTCGTTTTTCTCACGATCAAGTATACAGACGCACCGAAGCAAAAATCCTTGTTGTAGTCATAGAAAAACGCCATTTATTTAGCTCCATTATCCAACTTTCTGGGATTCCTGAAGACAGAAGTTGACCACTCGGTGCCATACTATCTCGAACATTTCATAAACACGGATGCGGGAATCTCAAGGGCGTAGCCAGACTTCAATTCAAGAGGAGGCAACTACTGCTTGTCTAAACTTTTATGCAGTGGCGGCGATTTTGTTTCAGAGGTCAGAGGGAAATTTTTCAGCGTCTTGAAGAATTTAGCTCTGAGAATTTCGTCACGAAAAAGTAAATTTCGTCACGAAAAAGTTGATGACCTTTTTTTTTTTTTTAGTCATTAACACATTCGAGGACTTTCTTCGACACAAATCAAGAGGAGAAAAAATCCACCTCTCCTGGGGTCTACTTCAGAAGATACATGGAGAATTTTAAAATTCCCAAAACCAAGAGGAGGCAAATGCCTCCTCTTGCCTCCATGTAGCTACGCCTATGTGCGGGATGCATATTATATAACCTAAATTTCTATGCATTCTGAATAATGTATCCATTGATTTATAGTACTGCACATATTTAAACTGATCGAAAGGAGAGACATAATACATTTATTTATAATTTAATGATTTTGTCAAATCTTTATAACGAGGCTATATATTTCAATGCTGTGCCGTAGTATGGCTGATAAGCGAAAAGAGACACAAAAGTTCACATAGAAACTGCGTAAAGAATTACAAATCTATGACAGAAAAAAGTGGCATTATATCAAGCTTTAATGTTGATTGTTTTTAAGCTTTTATTATATCAAGCTCTAATTCGCCTAGTAACAAAATAGCAGAATACAAAAGAGAGAATATAGACAGCATATTATTCTTCGATATTAGCCCTAGTATGGCTCGTAATTGAGCAGAGGTTCGGTACAACCATACATGTAAGAATTGTCGAAAGCATCACAATGTTATTAAATAATATAATTAATTATATTACTTTCTGTTTAATCACAGAGTGGCATAGCACATACAAAGAACAAAACAGGAAAACAAACGGAATATTCGCCAAGAGAGCAGATCTGTATACCGGCAAAATTATACCGCAAACTGGCACCATCAGAAAAATTTTATCAACAGTGGTGACTGAGAAAATCAAGCTAAACTGGAAACAGAACATTTTGCAGTCCTTAAAAAGATGTTTTGATTAATTAATTCATTCATTCATTCATTCATTCGAAAATTTATATAGCGCCCCTTCAAGGGAACTACTCAGAGGTGCTAGGCACCTGCGCGAAGTGCAGTAGATTCTACTGATAAACGTTATGATAGGTTGATTAAAAATGCAAAATACCTATGTTCCAAAATTTTATCAACAGTGGTGACTGAGAAAATCAAGCTAAACTGGAAACAAAACATTTTGCAGTCCTTAACATCTAGAGATTAATGCTAGGCAAGTGCGTGAAGTGCAGTAGATTCTACTGATAAACATTATAATAGTTTGATTAAAAATGCAAAATACCTATGTTCCAAAGTTTTAACTTTAACCAATGTCATTATAGTTATATATTTCTTTGCCCCGAGGTATATGTATGATCTCTTTGGTATTGAAAAATTATCTGTAGAAGCATCCGTCAGACATCTCAAGCCGAGATTTCTGAAGGTGTCCGACCATCGTTTTCTTGGCCTTCCTCTCTTCTCTACCTGACAATGGACTTCCTGACCATTTCAATGGATTCTGATTAGAGAGTGACGCGGTAATTTTCTCGCGGTAGATAACGGGGTAATGGGGACAGCAATGGCGGTTTAACCGCGGTAATGGGTTTACTGTCGAGGTAATGGAGAATGGGGACGAGGTAATGGAGAATGAGCGGGCGATAGCACCGCGGTAATGGTATCATGTTTTTACAGCGTAAACTAAGCATTATGTACTCATTGGATCGAGACACCATGCATGCTGTTGATAGCTGCTACGTAGTCACAACTTCTGACTAAGTATAGCAGCTGTATAGAGCTATAACAGTTGTTCTGAAATCTGAACTTCAAGTCCAGGGTGATGTTGAGATGGTTTTTTTTTATTTCCTGAAGCTCTTAACTAGTCAGAAATAGTCAGGATTTTTTTTATGTATGTGTTTTATTAATTCAATAATCAGCAATACAAATAGCTTTGTAAGCTAATTATTGTTTTTTTATAATTTTAATTGGTGAAAACTTTTTACAGGGAGTGAGAAGTAGTCCTGTGGGGTTGGAGAGTAAACCTGTGGGGATGGGGACAAAGCATGCGGGGATGTGGCAGGAATGAGGAAGACTTACTTGTTGAGAGGCTGGGATGGGGACGAGATTGACTCCACGTGTCATTATCTATTCTGATATTCATTGCGATTTCATTGGATGCGACTGTCGATTGATGTCGTGGACATCATGATAACGACGTCAAAGAATTCATTAGATTAGATTCTGCGATCTAATTAGTCACTTCTTTTGCCTTTTTTATCCATAGGCCTATACAGACTTCATGTGCCGTAGACTTCTGTCGTTTTGTTCTGACGATATTCTCCTTTTCCTCTCGTCCTGTATTTTCTCGATTTCGTGAAATTTTATCACGTGACGGAGACTTTTTCGCAACCTCATTAGTCCATGTCTCTGCCACTGTCACCAGTCATGCTTCTCCATTGCACAGCTTGTGCTTAATAGACCATAAAAACTTCATGAAATCGTACTTATATTCACATATTTATCAGGGGTGCTCGATAGTGTAGTGGTTAACGCGCTGGACTGACAATCGAGAGGTCGAGGGTTTAAATCCCCGTCAGGGTAGAAATTTGGTTTGAGATTTCTGCTCCACCTGCGCCACTAGCCAACTCAGCTATAATGAGTACACTGGTCGTACACTGTCAGTGGGAAGATGAGACGGTGAGGGAGAGGACTGGCCATCCGCCCTCATATGCCGAGGCTAAAAAATAAAGTCGATAACACTTCACACCCATGGGTGCCTCAGGGCTAGCTTAATTATCTGCTCTTCTTCTTCTCTTCGCGAATTTATATATGGACGCGTCATGGTGACGTTCAAAATAAACATTTTATTAGGCTACAAATCCATTCTTTATTCATCACATGCCCTCCTGAGTTTTTTTTTCTGATCTGTCTTCTCAATACACACATTTTCCTTCCATTTTTTGTAATTCGAAAGCAACCAGTTCAAATCTAAGTAAATAAAATCAGCGCCAGTGTTAAACTGGTCTCCGTAACACATCTCTTGATTGATGCTGAGAAATATCGGAGATTTACAGTTGTAATTTACATTTGTAATAATAGTGTTCATGTCAAGCACGACGTTATCTGTAGACATGAAAATATCCAGATGTTCTCAACAACACGATCAGCAATTTTTCAACTACCTACATTTGGCATTTGGCTTGCCTTGAAGAGGAGTCGATGCTTCCAGTTAGAAAGATCCAACAACCTTCTACGGTGTGATGGCACACGACCGGAGAGCATAACCCTTGGCATATGATGCCACAGTCCACGTGTCATCATGAACAGGGAATGCGGCTAGTTGCCATACAAAGTTAAAGGACCCTTGGTTGCACTCGACGACGGTCAGAGGAGTTCATGCCTCGGTCCACATTGCGTCTGGAAGTATTGGCCAAATTAATTCTACCCGATGAGATTTAATCCTCAATATGATACCGTGCCACCGCCTCCAGGCCGAGGTCAGATGTATGCCAACATACATACATTATACATGTATGCATGTCATACATACACGTATGCATATACATGTATATGCAGACATGCAGACAGATTATACATGCACATTTCATGCACGAGCTGCCAGTAAGATTCGTATCATACGTACATATTGGCAGTTCTTATCTCACCGGCCGCATCGATCGTTATTCGACTTGTTTGTCATTTCAGAGCATTATTTTGTCTAAAATTTGCAGAAGTTGTTCAGTGATTTTTAACATTATCCGAGTTTCACTAAGTTCACATATTTGACTTGATGATGATGATGAGTTCTCTGCCCGAAGGCAGGTTCATTGGCTTTACGCCACCTGGGGATGAGATGAGTGAGGTGGTTTCCCGTTGCCTTCCTCACAGGCAATTGTGGGTGAGCAACTTGTCCAAGGTCGCTACGCAGTGGCTTTAGGTAGATTCGAACCTGCGACCCTCCGGTTACAAGGCACAGAACATACCACTACACCACCGCGTCCCACTTAGGCCTATTATTTGTTTCTGCTCTGGATTTTTACGTCATGGCGTTGTTTTGCTCTAATGTCGTTTTGGCCTAAGTGAGTATACATGAGGAAGGATGGGCTTCCTGTATGAGGAAGAATGGCTTCCTGATGTGGGGTCGAATCTGGTACGGACCGCATAAACCGTCTGCAGCGGAGTAGCTTTCATTTTGTCGACGTGTTTGTCATTCCAGAGAATTATTTTGTCTAATATTGTAGAATTTTCCGAGTGATTCCTAACATTTCGGTGTTTCACTGATGCTAAGTTAACGTATTGGACTTATTCTTTGTTTTTGTTGTTGATTTTAACGTCTTGACGGTTTTATTATTCGAATGTCGTCTTGGCCTAAGTGACTGCATGAGAAAGGCTGGGCTTCCTGCATGAGGAAAAATGAGCTTCCTGATGTGGGGTCGAATCTGGAATCCAAGAACCACATAAATCGTCTGCAGGGTTAATCTGGGAACGGCCAGTGTCTGGGCCTAAAGTTGCTTGCAGGGTTGTCGCTCTTATTTTACAGTTACGGATCAGGGTCGTCTGTAAACTGTCCTCGTGACTGCGGGTGCCTCTAAGCGCAAACCTTTTCCAGACTGCAAAACATAATTTTCTTAAAATATAACTATGATATTAATTCGTAAATTGCCTTGATACACGCATACAAACCTGGATATATGTGTACACACATATATCATCGTAGCCGACATCGAGATCCCTATAATCGATAGCAAATGCCATTTGCATAATTAAAACATAAAATCTCGTTTAACATCGCTTCGGAATCCACCCTTCTTCCTCCTACTGCATAACCCCAATTCATCCATCACTCAACCAACTCCAACCCCATATGCCCTCGTTAATTCGCCCTCGATCTGCAGATAAGACCGGGTTCTGCGTGGATTTCGCTTGAACGCAAATGAAGAATGATTTGAGTGGAGAGCTCTCTGCTCCGATGCCTCAGGATTAGCTAACAAGCGATGTCCAATCTCGAACGAACACAGCAGCTCAGCACACAAGTGACACGACCACACAAGTAGGCCTATAGCCACACACAAGCACACTCTCCTCCTCCTCCTCCTCTTCCTCTTCCTCTCTATCATCATCATCATCATCATCATCATCATCATCATCATCATCATCTTCATCATCATCATCGTCGTCGTCGTCGTCATCATCATCATCATCATCTTCATCCTCATCATCATCATCATCATCATCATCATCATCATCATCATCATCATCATCATCATCATCATCATCATCATCATCATCATCATCATCATCATCATCATCATCATCGTCATCATCATCATAGTCAGCTCTTGATGGCTGTCATTTGGCGACGATGTGTGCGAATATATAACCTCCATTCTTTTCAGTCATTTGTCAAATCTAATGTTCTGCTCGTCTTTAGCCCAAGTCTTGTAATAACATTGTGTCTTCGTTCAATACCAGCGTTTTTCCACTGCTTTTTCTGTTCCCATCTTGCTTTCTTGTTGTCCGGCATTCTGTTCAATATGTGAGTTGCGTATAATTATTAACGGTTGTTTTATATTTATCTGCGTTTATCAGTAATCTCAATCTTCTACTATCTTTTGTTTCTCCTTACTCTAAATATCTTTTTATTTTACAGCGCTCTCACCGCATTCCGTCATGCCACAGGCTGTCGATTTCTTGCTGTAAATCTATGAAGGCGATAAAGACTTCCGCTTGTCTTCAATTGTCTAACTATATTATCAAATATATCTGCCTCATATGGAACAGCTGGTCAATTGTGATTCTTCCTGGTCTAAGTCTGGCTTGTTCTTTTCCAAGTGCCCACTCCACTTGGTTTTCGGTTCTCTTTTATGTCTTTTATAGGGGGGATAGAGTAGTGGTAACACTCATGGCCAGGAGAGCATAAGGTACGCGGATCGACTCCCGTAACCCCCCTCTAGGGCGGCGCCTTGCATGGCTGCCAAACCGTGTGTTTAATTATTGATTGTACTTTCATGTTTCAATGTAATCTTACTGCGTCTGTCGGTTTGAAATAATAAAGAATATAATTAAATTTAAAAAATTAATTTGATGAAAACGTTTCCTTTTGATATGTTTCTTGTAACAATGGTTTCATAACTTGAACGATTGTCTCTCCTCCTCCCTAGGGTTGTTCCGATTCCACGTTGATTTCATCCATGCCTAGTGCTGTGCTTTGTCTGTTCATCATTTGATTTATAACATGCCTTGTCTCTTCTTGTATAAAATTTAGCATCTGTTCTTCTACGTTGTTTATGAACATCTATGCTAAGGGTCTTTGTGGCATGCATCGAACTTTACGCATATTGATGATGAAAGGAATAGGCCTAATACTTCGAACAGCTAGTAAAACTTCACCATTCTTTTATTTATATGACTTTTATAAGTTCAAACTGTCTATTAATTGACTCATTAATTAAGTTAATTAACTTCGTCTCATTGTGTATTTCCCCTATTCCGCTTCCCTACATTTTCATACTATCGTATTTCTTTTGTCTGTGTATTTTCTTCTTGTTACTCTAACGAGCGAGTTGAACGCTATTCGATCTGCAACGTTAGTCTACTGCTCGGCTATGTTTTAAGTTCCTCTATTAGTTTTAGAATTTCGTCCTAGATGATAAATCCACCGGTCTCAGACCTCTTCCAATCCTGTCAGATAATATTTATATCTGCCGCTTGCATTCCAGATTGTCTTCCGACATGCGTCTATTATGCTCTCTTGGTAAATAGTCTTCACACTGCTTTGTACCTATTCTTCTTATTATTGTCGGATGTCTTCATCTTGCAGTTTCTTGCTGTCATGTCAGATGTTTTCTGTTGGTCGGATTCCTCTTCTTAGCCTCATCATGAATTTTGCGATTAATAATAGCTTGTGATGGAACCAATTCGAGGGTCGAATGACGTGCAGTTTGTCACGCTTGAGCTCAATCCTTCGTTTATTCTGGTATGGTCGATCAAGTTATAATTATGTTTTCCATTTACTGTGATTTTCTTCGAAATGCGCGTTCATTATTTTCAGGCCTTATTTTTAGCTTGGAACTAAGGCAATTAGGCCTTCTTGTTCTGTCGTTATTTCTCCCAATCCGTATTTTTCAGCGATGACCTTTCAGATCTCTGCGGACTTGTGCTGAACCTCTGTCATAACGACACTGTCATGTCTTGGAATTTCGTGTATCATTGTTTAACTTTTTGTCATTATATGCATAGATATCTGCAATATGTATGCGTGTTTTGCATGGCATGTTAATATGCAAGACAGAAGCATCGACTGCGATGTCGAGATGGATATCTTATTATGGTGAGGACTATCGGAAGAAGAAGCAGGAAATGGTGAGTGCTAGGAGACGCAGGGTGCGTGTGGATAAGTGATTCCTGCTATAGTGCCATATATAGGATCGACATCAGTAAGTTAATTCTTCGCCCACTCCATGGCAGCGCCGTCATCCAGAGTAGACCAGCGTCAGCAGCCGAAATGGCGTGATGTCTGGATAGATGCGGAGAAACGGTCTGATTGGGATGAAGAGGGGCAACAGCAGTCTTTCCTATTGACCATGACTGTGGTCGTGTCTGCAAGGCCACACTATGCACATCACGCATCCATACACAAGGACCGACGGTAGGAATCGCCAACGGACATCCATGCATAGGTAAAGGGAGTGGGACGAACGTTTAAAGAGTTGGCTGGACGGACAGATGGACGGACGGACGGATATATACACATATGTATACGGAAGGCTGTACGGCCGTTCATTTATTTAGAGCATTTATAGAACGTCTCTTGAAGACACCTACTGATACTGAGACATACTTCCAGCTATGCAGGCGGAAAAGAACGGACATATACGAAGGAGAGACCCGACTGATGAGGGACAAACGGACGATAGATGGACGGACGGACAAATACAGTTGGACTGACTCACGGGTAGACGTACAGATATATACGGACGTATAATTTATACCGAGAGACATGCGTGTGATCAGACTGGCGAAAGGGCTTAAGTTGGGCAAGAGAGAGACAGACAGACACAGACAAAAGATAGACAGACAAAGAGAGATAGAGACAGAGACATAATGTGTGTGTTTGTGTGAGAGAGAGACAGAGAGAGAGACAGAGACAGTCAAAGACACAGAGACAGAGAGACAGAGACAGAGAGAAAGATGAACCGATGTCCGGACATGAGGACGGACATGTATAAGCTTACTGTGTATGGATGGGCGACAGGACGTACGACGGACAGAGGCTGAGGTGAAGGACGGTCGAAGGATAGGATGAACTGAGGGTCTAGACGAAGAACAGACTAACGAATAGACATAGACTCTCGGAGTGGACCAACTAGATCAGATTCTTTAAAGGACTCGTCGACAGAGCAGATAACAGAAACAAACGATACGTATAATTATGTTTTAAAATAAGCTTTAATTAAGTGTTAATTGTGGGTTTATGTGTAACTAAATACATCCACTGTTTTTGTTTGATCTGCTTAATATGCGAATTGCGTTCATGTTTTTCTCCGTTCGAGAGAAACATCCGTAAATGTCGCTATTGTTAGACGTTAATTAGGTCTCGGTGAGGCTACAGTTGGGAACAAATGCTCTCTGCAGTCTGCATCCATTCCCTAAATTTGTCTTGTTATCGATTCGTATGATTCGAATAATGAGCTTACGCCCTCCTCCGACTCAATCCACCCCACAGTGTGGCATTATCACTAAATCACTTCATTCTAACTCGACATATGAATTACAAGCACGTATTTCTCATCAGATGCTGTCTGTTTTGCCTCTTTCGTCTGTCTACTGTCTGCCCCTCCGACCTGTCGTTGATACTCTCTGGTCGATCCTCAGAATATTGCGCCTATATTGCATCACCATATGATCTTCGGCCTAGACCTCATAACTTTTCAATTCCTGCTAAAGATATTAGAAATTTTATTTCTCGTATCTTGTTTAATTGTTAACTTCATTTATTGTTCTTTGACTTTGACTGTTATATGTACCCTAATGCGGTTTGTCATTTGGTTTTTTAATAAACGAATATATATATATATATATATATATATATATATATATATATAGGATGGTTGTCGTCTAGGTGCTAGCGGCACGTCGCCACTCGGAAATAAATTCGTTAAATACTCAGGGCAGGATCTATTTTTTTCATGGAAAATTATCTGATTCATTGATGTTCAATCGAGGGATCAAACGGTTTATTACATTTTGAAAAAAATCGACGAACTGGAGAAATATTAGTGGAAAGTTGGTTCATGCGAATTTGAAGGGATGGTCTCACCTGTCTCGTCAATCCTGGGGAAGCTGTACTAAACTGTACGTAGTTAAATCAGGATCTTGCGCATGCGCATACCTTGTATGTACGCGAGAATAGCTTGTTGATATCAGTCTGTTTACGGATCTCTATCGAAACTTGAAGGATTAATTGTTTCCATCAACTTCAATATTTCTGTCGATTCTGAGCTCATCTCGGAACATGTCCAAGAAATCGAGCAAAGCCGAAGACGTGGTCGCACTTCTAAAAGATGAAAAAGTTGCGGAGTTTCTGGTCGAGAAGATCGAGGAGATGATTGAGAAAAAGTTGGACATGATAATTGAAAAGGTTCTCCTTAAACTCAACCCAATCGTGGAGCAAACAGTCAAAGCTTCTGTCGAGGCACACCATAAGAAACTCCATAATCAAATTTCAGAACTGGTGACCGTCAATAATAAGTTGAGATCACGACTTGACTCTGCAGAAGCTGAATCAAGAGCAGCAAACCTAATGATCCACGGTCTCAAAGAGCCTGACTCTCCACCTGCTACCAAGGGTGCGGCAGAATCCGAAGCCACGGAAGCCGTTCTCAATCTCTGTTCCTCTACGCTTGGACTGACCATCTCTGAAGCAGATATTTCTACGGCGTTCCGTTTACCGCGAAAGGGAAAAGAGAATTTCAGACCTATCCTTGTGAAGTTCGTTTCCCTTAGAACTCGCAAAATGGTCTATGGTGCCCGCTCCTTGCTGAAAAAGTCACACATATTCATAAATGAACATTTGACCATGACCAACGCCATGATCTACGCAAAAACCCGTCAACTCGTCAAAGAGAGCAAGGCCACATCCACCTGGACGGCTGGAGGAGCAATCTTTCTACGCCTGACTGAAGAAAAGACCAGCAAACCCCAGCGCATCTTCTGTCTAACCGATTTAGACAACCTGCTCCCCACTCCGAGCTCTCCTCCCACAATCCCCTCAGCTGTGGGCCTCCACTAGACTCCACGCTTCACTGGACTCCGCGACCCACGTCGGCCGGCTGACTTCGCTTTCGGCCGCTCAGCGGATGTCGTCCATCTCTCGAGCCATCCTTTACCGCTCTCCTTCGTAATCCTCGGACAAACTCAGGAATAACTCTGTGAGTTCCTCCTCGAGTCTTTGACTCTTGACTGCTGTACCGAAAAGTTTAACCAAGTCACTTAATGACTTTAAGCATTTTCTTTCTTTTGTTTATTCTTCGGTAGACGATTTAATGATCTGTGGCTGGTTTCTTTTCTCTGCTTCAATATGTATCACTTACCTGTAAATGATCATTTGGGCTGATCCGAAACGAATTAATTTTAAATCACCCTTAGGTCGTTACTAGTCATTACCAAATGGAGTGACTTTGACTGGTTCTTTAACGACGGCTTAGCCCATTCAGAGAACCTTATTGGCGCTTCGTAGCTCTAACGATCTGAAAGCGTGTAGGTTTGTTTGTTGTTTTCTTCTCAAATTGCTTTAATTTTCAATGCAAAGTTCTGAAGTTTTCCCATCTGGATCGAACTTACTATTTTTAATTAGCTCTCGTTCAAGACTTGTGAGTATTATATCTAACTCCCATGATATTCAGAATGGGCGACGTAAGCGATGACATATTATACTTATACTATGCCAACAGTGGTTTTTTTGGCTAGCGATCATCATACCATGTTATAATTTATGTACAGCATTTTATTTAAGTTGTGGTTTACCCACCCATGAGCATACGATTGAATTTATCGTTTCACGATCTACCACGGACGATTTCTGTCTGTGTAGCCTGAGGGATTTGAACCACGATCACTTTCCAGTTGATGAAGTAACCACCCCTTACCAGGCCAAATCCCTAGAACATTATTTTGCCTGCTACATAGAGAAGACCTGTTCTATTGAGAATAATGACTTACCTTACCTTGATTCTCTACGCTCATTTAGTCTTTTCTCTTCTCTGTACTCACTTACTAGATTTAGGCTGAAAAAGTTTTACAATTGAATCATCACACCTTGATATTGTGAATAGTGACTTACCTTACCTTGGTTCTCTACGCTCATTTAGTCTGTTCTTTCCTTGTACTCACTTACTAGATTTAGGCTGAATAAGTTTTACAATTGAATCATCACATTTTGATTTTATTATTCGTGGCGTCAGGTGATGCTTCTTCTTTTGATTTGTTTTGATTTGTAAGGTTGGAGTTGTTTTATGGGTCTTGTGTGGTTATTTCATTGCCTGTTAGGATTGTAGCCATTGTTCTATTGCGGATTTTCTTATTTTTGTTTCTTTTCTCCTCTGTCTTCCTCCTCTTTATCAAAGCCTTGTACTCTAGACCCTTGCCCTGTATTGATCTTCTACTGCTACCAAAGGAGTGGCCGAGTGCCAATCTCTGGTTAGAGAACCATTGATGTTTTCACCCAGAGCCCACGTGGCGGCATGTGTACCCCACCTGCAACCTCACCTCGCCCACTAACTAGCTTGGACTCAATTGACGGGGAGCGATTACAAACGAATTGCCCCACTTGCGATAGTGAACTAACGTTTAATTCTATTGAGGAGGCAGCCTTTGCCGCCTTAGCAGATAATTCTGACTACACAGGTGCTATTCGCGCAGCTAATAATGCAATCGAGCTTGAGGTATTTCCGGATGATAGTGAAACTAACTCATTAATTGAAGATTTAAACGCCGACCCTGACAGAAATTTTTTTAGAAACCCAAACTGGTCTAGTAATTATATTAGTACAGAGACCCTCGCTGAACACTTACAATCGGGATTTCACCAGAGGGATAGGACATTCACCGTAATGCACATTAACTGCCGCAGTATGGCGCATAAACTCGCTGATATAAGTGAGCTGGCTAATATGTCTCAGGCCTCAGTTATTGGACTGACTGAAACTTGGTTAGACCCGGGCTTGGAAGGTACCATTCATGTTAATGGATTCAACTATTTAGGTAAATCAAGGGCTTCAGTAAGGGGTGGTGGAGTGGGTCTGTTAATAAATAAAAATTTAAAATTTCATCAGTTCGCTCCAAAGGGTAATCTTGAGAATCATAAGACATATGAGAGTCTTTTCGTTCGTTTATCCCTAAAAACGAGCTCACCAGTAGTAGGAATAATTTATAGACCACACGGACAGAAACTAAAGGAATTCAACGAAGAATTCGACGAATTACTACCGGGAATAAAAAAGAGTGCAAAAGAGGTGATTTTACTGGGGGATTTTAACATAGATCTCTTAAAAATAAATGAGCATAATGAAACTAATATTTTTCACAACTGTCTTGCGTCCCACCACTACCTACCAACTATAACCAAGCCCACTAGGATCACCTTGACCACCAGAACTTTGATAGATAATATATTCAGTAACGCTTGGTCTAGGTTAGTCGAGGCCTTTATTGTCATCTCGGATATTTCAGACCACCTTCCTATCTATGCCCGATTTTCCTTTGAAACCATGCCGGTTATTAACCCCCACCACAAGGAAAGCAGATTAGTTAATGAAGCCAACTTAAATAAATTTAAATTGACACTAGAAGAAGAGAACTGGGATTCCATAACAAAGGCGTGTGAACTGGATGATGCTAATGAGGCATATGATCTATTTTTTGATAAATTCTACCAGGCCTACAATGCAGCCTTTCCAATCGTAACGGTATTAAAGACTCGAAAGAGCAATTTCAAGAAACCCTGGATGGCAGTAGGAATCCTAAAATCCTGTAAAAAGAAAAATTCATTATATGTAAAATATCTCAAAACCCCCACCCCAGAAAATAAGATCACTTTTACCGAATATAGGAATAAATTTAAAACAATTAGAATCCAAGCTGAACGCAATTATTATACGACTGAATTCTATAAACATCATAACGACCTAAAAGCTACTTGGAAACTACTTCGTTCCGCCATGCAAATAGAAGACAACAATATTACCCAAATTAAACTCAAAATAAATGGAGTCCTGGTGGACGACCCAGGAATAATTGCCAATAATTTTAACAACTATTTTGTCAATATAGCCAGTGATTTGTCAAAGAAAATCCCGGATTCTCCACGCACCTTTGAACAATATCTTCCTCCATCCCGATTAAACTCTATGGGCCTGACATTGACCTCCCCTGAGGAGATACTGAAAATAGGCGGGTTACTAAAAAAAACCACTCCAAAGGTCTGGATGACATTGACCCTTATATCGCCACCCAATACCTATATTTAATTACAAAACCATTAGCAGCAATCATTAACTGTTCTCTTATCAACGGACTGGTCCCACATAAGATAAAAATGGCAAAAGTAGTACCAATCTTCAAAAAAGGTGATACTGATAACCCGGCTAACTATAGACCCATCTCGATACTTCCATATTTCGCTAAATATTTCGAGAAAATAGTTTACGACAGACTCAGTAACTATATCAACAGCTTTAATCTAATTCACCACTCTCAGCATGGATTCCAATCGGGCCATTCCACTTATATGGCCCTAATCGACATGGAGGACAAAATCACCAAAGCTATTGATTCTAACGAATACTCAGTGGGTATTTTCATCGACCTAGCCAAGGCCTTCGACACGGTCGACCATTCCATATTATTAAAAAAATTAGAAAATTTCGGAATCAGAGGCCCAATTCTAAGATGGTTCTACAGTTATTTCCTGAACCGCACTCAAAAAGTTCTATGCAATGGTGTACTTTGAGAAAGTCGCTCAATCTTATATGGGGTACCACAGGGCTCCAATCTCGGGCCCTTACTATTTCTTTTATACATTAATGATCTAGCTACGATCTCAAAAACTCTTCACTTTATCCTATTTGCCGACGATACCAATATTTTTTATGCTCACCAGTCTTGGCAAACCCTAATGGATACCATAAATTCAGAATTAAAACTTGTAAACTATTGGTTCACGGCAAATAGGCTCACCCTCAACGTTGACAAAACCAACTTTATAATTTTTAAATCCCATAGGAAAATTACACCTATTGATATCACCCTGGAAATAGCGGGAACCCACTTAGCCCAAGTTGAGTCTGCCAAATTCCTGGGTGTGATTGTTGATAGGCACCTTTCTTGGAAAGAACACATTGATTTCATTGCACAAAAAATTGCGAAAAACATAGGCATCATAAAAAGGATCTCCTACCTACTTCCTGAGACTATCAGATTGAACCTTTACCTTTCCTTAGTCCTACCGTACTTAAGTTATTGTAATTTAATCTGGGCATCCACCTACGACTCCAGACTTAGTAAATTAATAATTCTTCAAAAAAGAGCAGTTAGAATGGTTGCCGGTGTCCCCACTGGCACCCATACTAGTCCAATTTTTACTAGACTTAACCTTCTGGACATAAAGCAACTTAGATCTTCACAGATAGGAAAGTTCCTCTACCTATCTGAACATAACAGTCTACCAGCTTCATTTCACAATTACTTTATAGCCGGCTCGCAGATTCACATCCACAATACTAGGAACGCTACCTCCCTCAGACCTACTAAAGCCCGCACAAACATACGAGCATTTAGCATAAAAGTTTTCGGACCTAAATTATGGGCGAAGATTCCTCCAGACATTCGCCTCTCTCCAAATATTCATTTATTTAAGACCCGTTTGAAATCGTTCCTAATGAGTTCTGTCGCAATTGAACTTTAACATTGAACGCACGGGGTGTCGTTGCGCTGTGGGGTTCACGTGTGCGCACGTGGGCCACTTCTACTCCCATTTTTTTTAACTCGCCAATGATTCTTATTCCTTTCTACTTTTCTTCACCGCTTTAGTTAGTTAGTTAAGCTTAGTAAGATAGTTAAGATTAGTTAAGCAGTTTTGATTTGCCTTACTTTCTTTCTCCTCCTTGGTTTCTCTCAAGACAGCCATACTGACCGTGCTACTTAATCCAGTAGGTGTCCCTGCCCAGCGGGAATTCTTCCCTTTGGGGCCACCTTTTGCCTCAACAGGCGTGACCTGCGAATAATTCTTGTTTTAATTGTTTTTGAAATTTTGGTTGTCATTACGTCTATTGAGATGCAATAAAATGTTTTGATTTGATTTGATTTGATATATATATATATATATATATATATATATATATATATATATATATATATATATATATATATATATATATATATATATATATAGGAATACATTTCAAGGAATACATTTCAAAATCTGCATTACCGTTCACAAGGTACCATATCTTAACCAACCGATCCATCTCTGTTCCATGCATACCACTCATACGAATAGACACTGTGCTCGATTAATGGATGATCTGATTCCCGCACACGAACAGTGTTGGAGCTCTCGAGCTCTCTCGGTCGCTGGTTCGAAGCGGTGAAATTCGTTGAATCCAATGGATTGTGATCACGGAGAAACCAGTTCTGCTCTGATTGGTGTCTCTTCTTTTTAGAGCAACGGCGCTATATAAGTTACATGATTCAATGATCGATCTAATTCCTGGAAAGGAGATCAGTCAAATAGAAACCTAATAAGTCCTTCTTGCAGCAAAAGACAATGGAATGCGGTTTATGTTGCTTTAGGTATAACTGCAAGAGCGATTGGATCGCAAATACTAATTCACACACACGCACACACACAAACACACACACACACGCACGCACGCACACAAATATGCATATATATACATACATATATATATGTATAATATATATATAATTTAATATAAAAGCCTACTTTATTTCGCCCAGAGCAGAAGAAAACACGTTGTTTGTTCACCGTATATTGCATTTGGGGCACGGATTGATATAATATTATCGTAAAGTTTAAATGTAGCCGTTAGGTAGTTTAAAGACATGTGCCAAATTAAGAAACTATTAGGATGCAGCTCAGCCAGAAGATCGGGCAGTTTTCAGATTCCTCTCAAAAGGCAACTGAATGCACTCATGACCAACAGGGTAAAAGGAGGTGCACGAGAAATGCAGCTTAACGTGTTATTGCCTCTTGCCAGTTGCACTTTAATGGGCGCTATGCAACTTTGCGAGAACAATTACAATCAATGTGCGCTTGCAATATTTCTCATTCGTTGTTTAGTTTCATGGTCGGTCTTCTGCAACTGTGTCGTGTCGTCGTAAGGATATAATTTGCTACATGATATTGAAGGTCTTGTGTGATATTGTGCTATATGACAGGGTACACTACACTATTTTATTTGTTTGTATTGTATCTAGACATTTAGAGTAACTATTCAGAGGCGCTCTCATCACAGAAGCCCTGGGGAAAAGAAATGTATGACAAGGTATACTACATATGATGTATTGTCATGCTGTGCTGTGATATTGTGCTCTATGGCAAGGTACACTACATATGTTGTGCTGTGATATTGTGCTGTATGACAGGGTGCACTACATATGATGTGTTGTCATGCTGTGGTTTTCGTTGCTAACTGTAACAATGATGAATCTTTTCACACTATGTTGAACATGTTTCGCTTAAATGAGTCTGTCATTTCAGACTGCTTTGTGGCGCGTTATGCGCTTTGTGATCAATTCTATAGGTCTGTTACTTGACACTGCCTTGTTGTTAGAGAGGCTGAATTGTGCTATCAATTACGTGTCGTTTCATATTGCGTTTTCGCACATGTACTGTATATATGACGGATGCAATTCTTCAGACTGCTTCGTACTGCTTCATAGTGCTTTAGACTGCTTAACAATGCCTCACACTGCTTCATGGCGCTCCAGATTGCTTCATGATGCTCAAGGCTGGCCTGTGGTGCTTCAGAATGATTCGTAATGCTTCTGATTGTTTCCTTTTGCTCCAAACTGCTTCAATGTGTTTAAGACTGCTTCAGACTGCTCCATACTTCTTGTAGGTGCATCAGACTGCTTTATGATTCTTGAGGTTGGTTTGTAGTGTTTCAGACTGCTTTAAAGTGTTTAAGACTGCTTCGGATTGCTTCTACTTCATAGTGCTTCAGACTGTTTCATGATGCTAGAGGTTGGTATGTAGTACTTCAGAATGCTTCATGCTGCTTCAGGCTGGCTTATAAAGCTTCAGAATGCTTCACATTGCTTCATTGTGCTTCAAACTGCTTCAGTGTGTTTAAGACTGCTTCAGGCTGCTTCATACTTCTTCTTGGTGTTTCAAACTGCTTTATTGATCCTTCTGGCTGGTCTGTGGTGCTTTAGAATGCTTCGTATTGCTTCCGACTTCCTCATATTGCTTCAGACTGCTGCAATCTGTTTTCAGACTACTTCTCATATTGCTTCAGACTACTTCACAGCCCTTAAGACTGCGTCATGATGCCTCAGGTTGGTTTGTAGGGCTTCATTTTGTTTCAGACTGCTTCAATTTGTTTGACTGCTTCCGACTGCTTCATACTGCTTCAAAGTGCTTCAGACTGCTTCACGATGCTACAAGCTGGTTTGTAGTGCAGCATAGTGCTTGCTTCAGACTGCTTCATATTGCTTCAGACTGTTTCATATTGCTTCAGACTGTTTCAGACTGCTTCTTAATGCGTGGATGCGCCTGTTGCATGGCATTGTCATCTGTTGCTCTAAATGTCACCCCAGTTACCCTTTGATAGCAGTCGCTCAGAAGGTCATCCGTCACTTTCAACATTTTTCTGTCGCCAGAGATGGCTGAGAAATAATTCCGAAGATGTTCCTTCGAATACTCTTCGAAGGCGTCAACGCTATCGATCGCTCGGTTTCAGCAACAGGCGAATTCTGCTCTCCTGAAATTGCTGCGTATCCGAATCGATAGGGTTGATGTGTTAATATAGATAGGGTTGATGTGTTAATATAGGCACGGGATGCTGGTTCGTTGGTTATAGCGGGGTCAAAGAAAATGCACCAGAAGCGGTTCACTGTTTTGTTAGTACCTCCGAAGGCGTTATGTAAATGCCATAAATGCTTAGTTACGATGGCTGTCATGAACAAGCCAAATGCATCAAGTGACAAAGCAACACAAAAACTCACACCCACGCACCAGCAACGTATGAAAGCGTATCAAAGCATATGAAAGCATATGAAAGCGTATGAAAGCATATGAGAACGCGTATGGAAGTGTATGAAAGCGTATGAAAGCGTACGAAAATGTACGAGAGCGTATGGAAGCGTACGAAAGCGTATGAAAGTGTATGGAAGCGTATGAACGCACATGAAACGTTAACATAATTATAGTTTTGTGTTGTTACTTAAAGATGAACAAAAATGATGATGATATGCAAAACAATGAAATAATGAAACAATGAAACAATATAGGCATGCATGCATCTAAGAATTTCAATAGCACATTCGCTTCTGTGAACTATTCGAACGCGTTTATATAAAACAGATGCCGACGTCAATGCCATTTTCTCAGAACCTTTAATGGTCCAACTACAGACGTTTAAAAATAAACATTATATAGGCCTATCTTTATAATCATTTTAACTTAAAATGATTATAAAGATATATAATGTTTATAAAGAGATAGTGATTATAAAGAGATAATTATAATGATTATAAAGAGATATAATGATTTAAAGAGATAATGATTACATAAAGGGATTATAGACATATAATGATTATAAATCTCTCGTTGTTCGAACATTTATCTGGTGTAGGCTATATCTGGGTTTGTGATGTGCCAACCGTGGATTTGTTGCTAGCAGCTAGGCCCTGTGTGCAGGGCATATTTTAACTGTATAACTAGTGGGACAAATGTCCCAGTAGTGTTAGGATTTGCCCCAGTAGTTAGGCTGATTTGTCCCAGGCAATGTATGGTTAAAGTATAAGTAGTGGGACAAAATGTTGGAAGAGTTTTAAGATTTGCCCCAGTAGTAAATTCCCAAAAAGGTGTCATGAACTTTTTCGGGAGATGAATTCCTAAGAAAAGGTCATGAACTGTTTTCGGGAGATGACTTTTTCAGGAGATGACTTCCTGAAAAAGGTCATCAACTTCTTCCGGGAGTTGAATTCCCAGAAAAGGTCATCAAAGTTTTTCAGAGACGAGTTCCAAAATTTTGTCCCAGTAGTCTAGGCTATATTCCTTAAAATATTCACTACCTATGTGCCTGCAAATGTCGTTGGCGGAGACAATTTCCAGTTTTACGATCGCCACTGAAGTCGAATGAAATGGTTCATCTTCAAAACTATCCGATGCTATGCAATTCTTTGATATACTAATAAGTTTGTCCACAAAAGACTACAGAACTGCGTTGCGTGATATAGGTTTGAATAGAATTTGTAATTTAATTTCTCGTAATTCATTTTCAAAGCATAGAATGCTTCAGGCTAATTTGTGATTAATTTCTTTTTCAGGTAGTAGGTAGAACGTCCTGAGTTTTCCATGTAATATCGACGACTCCTGTGGTTGCTATGCCAACGGATCGTAGACTGCATCTTGGGGCACTGGGTCTGATGTTTCTTCTGTCGTTGCTATGCCAACCGACGCAAACATTGGGAGCCAAAGTCGAGAAGAACAAAAAGCAGTAAGTACAATTTCACTGGATGTTTCTCGCTTGCTTTTTCTAGCGTCTTTTTTCTGGTTCGAATGAATTGAAGTCAATCCATTGATCACCAACATTTTATGAAATAAAACAATCATGCATCAGCAAATGTCAAAGGGAAAATTCAGAAGGTACCATTTTGGGTTCCGATATTCACAGTCACCCGATTTTGGGCATGGAGGCCAATTGGTTAGAACGCTCAACCTGTAACGCGGGTAGTACGGGTTTGAGCCTCGCCCGAGGCAGTTACTGTGTAGGGACCTTGAGCAAGTCCTTCACTCACAATTGCTCAGCGTCATCGATGCTCTGTCGTATGGTCATCTGCACACTCATGAACTTTGAAAGAAGAGCAATCATTCATACAGATTCATACAAAAGTCACACAGCTGTATTGTATTGCATTCAGCCTACGCTCGTATACGTGCGCATGTCAGCAACCACTTCAGTTGTTGATTCGTGTCTTTTGTGTCATTTTGGCTGATTATTTTGTATAAATTCAGAATTTTCTCGATGATTTACAACATAATGGAGTTCGTGGTCGGTGGATTTGCGTTTCGGAATTGCTGTTAATTTCTGCTGCGGGCTGTAAACGCTTCGGACGATGTTTCTTCGCATATCCTCTTGGCCTATGCGACTGAACGAGTAGGAATGCATATTCATTGTGTCACTACATGCAAGTGAAACATTGATGCTACACAAGAAAGACACGTACATATAGATTGCTGGCATTTGAGATGAGATGCTACAGAAGGATCTTGAGCATCAAATAACAACAAAGCATAAAAGGACGAGTGGGTTGCACACGAAACACCGAGCAACAAGAACGAAAAGGAAACTCATTTTCTCAGGACACATTTATAGGATGGTTAGCCAGGGGCGTCTATCCTCCCAAAGTCATTGGAGCAACTTTCCCTCCCTCCCCTCCTCTCCCCCCTCCCCTTCCATCCCCGTTAATGATGGCACATACACTTACAGATCTCCCCCACCCCCCATTTCTTGGAGGGAGAATTTGCTCCAAGGTTCCATGATGTAGACGCCCCTGTGGATAACAATAGGATGGTCAAACAAACCGCATTTGGAATAGTGGATGGCGCAGAGATAAGAGGCAGACCAAACAAAGAATGGCTGGGTGATTCAGGGATTAGCGCGAGGCGGATGTGCATAGGCAGAAGCCAATGGAGAAATATAGTGAGACTTTCGATCGACACCAACGGGCGATGAAATCGTGGGCCGAAAAAGGAAGAAATTTGATCAACTTATGACACTAATTTCATTGGTCAATTCTGTACCTAGAACCGCACAAAATCGGTTGAACAAAACATAATCGGTAGGGTAAGTATGGTCAGCCGATTTTCTTTTTAACCGAAAATCATCTGGTTCTCACGAGGTTCTCTAGAAAAATGTCGAGAATACGATTACGATTATTGTCATTGTCTTCCGTTTCCAATGACCACTTAGCTTGGAAAACCTTCCGCTGCCATATGATTGTAATTGTAATTGTAATGAAACATTTATAGCGCTGATCAAAGAGCAAAACACAGATCAGAGCTCTCTGACGTTGAATGATGATCGAAGAACCCATGCAGAGAGTCGTGTAACTATAATGGCAAAAACAGAAACACAAACTTCTTGAGTAACTGAAATGACTTCATTTTTATTATTAGTGTGCATTTATTAAGCGCCGCTATCTAGTGACCAAGCATAAATCGATGGCGCTGAGCATATGTGAGTGAAGGACTTGCACAAAGTGTGTACACATTAACCGTCTCAGAGGAGGATCGAACTAGTACTCTCCGCGTTACAAAACGAGCACTGCTCTAACCAATAGGCTACTTTTCTCCCACTTTATGCGAGAACCAACACATAAACAGACGTGGCATCTGGGTACTTTAATGTTGTTCATGGCCGCAAATAAACAATTGGCCTTGAAATCTGGATGTCCGAATCAACATCTCGCATCATTTTAAACTTTGTTTTCGCAGAAAAACGATGAATCGGAGAATTTGCTTTTTGCTTCATCGATCCATTGTTTATGTTTTACGTGAAGATAAGATTCGCCTGATTATTGTTGGTCACAGATCGAACTGTGAGCAATTTATCTTCGGTCTAATAATTAGTCAGCAACGTCACATGTAGGACATGAAGACCACGCGGGAATATTGTCTTATAACGGGCTTCATTTATATATCGTTGCTGCTGGACTGGAGTGTTATAACTGTCTGTCTAACAACAACGATATATTTCACACAGCCCATATATTATATAACTCTTTTAACTTGATAACTCTCTCTTTCTGTCTATCTATCTCCATCTGTCTGTCGATCTCTCTTTCTCTACCGAGAGAGATAGAGAAAGAAAGTTATCCAGTTAAAAGAGTTGTTATATATATAATATATATATGTAGTTATCCAGTTGAAAGAGTTATATATAATATATATATATGTATATAGTTATCCAGTTAAGAGTTATATATATATGAATAGACAATAATAACACCTTTCATTTATATATATTATTTTGGTCTATTCGTGTGGAAAGCTAACACTTTCTAAACTTAGAACTGTGTGCATATCTATATATTTATTTAACACATCGATATAGCTCTTTTGTATATAATTGTGTGTGAGAACTGAGACAGTAAAAGCGAGCGATGTTCGTCTGTTGGTTAATTTGTGGCTATTTTCCCAAATGGATCAACGAAACTACAGCGATGACGTCGTTTCTTTCAGCTCAAAGCAATTTCAGATCATCGACTCCTCCTCCTCTTCTTCCTACTCCTCTTCCTACTCCTCATTCCATTCTCCTCCTTCTCCTCTTTTTCCTCCTTCCTCGGAGCCTGGGGTCACGTGCCAGAGCATCTGTCGTTCCCCGCATCCCTCGTCACTCTCCTCAGTCTCATCAACCGATCGTTGAGTCGATGCCATCCGTGGGTCCAAGATGCGGCCACTAATCTCGCTGTCGATGCCGTTGACCGCGTCCATCTCTATATCAACCACGTCCGAATCATCACTAAAGCACGCAACCTCCGCAACCGCCCTCTTTCTCAGCATCTGCAACCAAACTTGAGATTAAACGATGCTATGGCAACAAGGCGCCTGTTTATTGAGAAACATCTGGGCGATGAGTGGCTCAGAAACGAGACGTGAAAGCTGAAAGGAGTTATATGAAGCAGCTGTCAATCAAATTGATGACAGTTAATTGTCAGCGGTGCATACAAATAGAACTGAGCATAGAATTACTTCGCTACAACTTCTATAGTTGGGGTCGTCATATACGGCGCACTTGACGACCTGGGAACGTGGAAATACGAGTCACATATTACACCCAGACTTTGACTGTGGAAATGCTAGTCCTATATTGACCTAGAATGTGGAAATACTAGTCCTATATTGCACTTTGACTGTGGAAATGCTAGTCCGATATTACACTTAGACTGTGAAATAGGCCTACTAGTCCTATGGTACACTAAGACTGTGGAAATGCTAGTCCTATATTGCACCCAGACTGTGGAAATGCTACTCCTATATTACACTCAGACTGTGGAAATGCTAGTCCTATATTACACTCAGGCTGTGAAAATGCTAGTCCTATATTACACTCAGATTGTGGAAATACTAGTCCCATATTACACTCTGACTGTGGAAATGCTAGTCCTTTATTAACCCAGACTGTGGAAATACTAGTCCTATATTGCACTTTGACTTTGGAAATGCTAGTCCGATATTACACTTATACTGTGAATTTACTCAGTCTTGTTGTCAAGACCTTAAACCTCAAGACCAAGACCAAGACCAAGACCTTGAACCTCAAGACCAAGACCAAGACCCAAAAAATCGAAATCAGGTCAAGACTTTCTAAAAATTGTCAAGTCGGAATATTCGCTATTTTAATGAAAACATGAGTCTTTTATTTTATTCAAGCAAATTAACTTTAAATGCAAACTGCAGAGAAATCCGAATTTGTATTCAAAAGTCCTAATTCGCTCAGAATTTTCTGACCAAGACGTGCCTGGTGGCCCTCATAAAAATTCCGCCATGTGAAAAAATACGTTCTATAGGTGCTGAAGTCGCTGACACACACAGAGTAGCCTTTCAAGCACTGGATGTAAATGTACAGATAGTGAGTCCTTTCAAAATCTTCCCATGGTTTATCATACCGTCTGATACAGAATAACTGTTGCTGCTGCCAATGGGTTTTCCTGACCAACATGACTTGTATCCATCCATAGATATTGGTCGTATGATGCAAGCAGGCTTGATACAGAATTCTTGAGTTTTGTTAAATGACTGTTCATATTAACAGCCGGTCTTGGTCTTGGTCTTGCGAGACCAAGACCAAGACCTTGAACCTCAAGACCAAGACCAAGACCAAGACCTTGAACCTCAAGACCGAGACCAAGACCAAGACCTTGAACCTCAAGACCAAGACCAAGACCAAGACTTTTAAAAACGAACTCGAGTGCACTCGAGACCAAGACCTTGGTCTCGAGGACAACAAGACTGCTGTGAAATACTAGTCCTATGGTACACTCAGACTGTGGAAATGCTAGTCATATATATTACACTCTTTGAAAATGCTAGTCCACATTACACTTTAACTGCGGAAATGCTAGTCCGATATTACACTTAGACTGTGGAAATGCTAGTCATGTATATTACACTCTGTGGAAATGCTAGTCCTATATTGCACTCAGACTGTGGATATAATACTAACCAACCTAACTAACACTAGCAGACAACATAAATTTGTATATCGAAAAACAACTGTTACATGAAGGAATGGTCCGCCTAAATACTGAGAGTTAGGCCTAAATATAGGCAGCTATTTAATCCAACTAAAGCCCAGTGGGAACGCAGAAATGTTTTTACATATTTTCAGCAATTTCAGCTCGGACATTAATTTTCGTTTCTATTTCTATTTCGTTTCCACATTTTAATTTTCCTTTCTATTTCGTTTCCGTTTTTGTAATTAATATTTGTTTTAGTTTCAGTTCCCGTTAAACGGAAATTCATAATTTTCGTTTCAGTTTCTATTAAGTTAACTGATATAGCCTACCACTGGTTGTGGCGCGGTTCCAATTTGAGTGGAAGATTGTCCAGATAGATTACCATCATCAATTAATTACTGAGTCTAAAATCAATCCAGTTTCAGTGGTTCCACGCGATGGTGTTGTTTGGGTTAAGCACTTGACATGAAGGTCATACGATCCCTGTAGGAAAACGTCTCCAATTACAATTAGGGGCCTACTGTACGATGGCCAGCAATGATCTTGGTGCAATTGGAATTCGTGATGAAGGCTTAATGACGAGTATCGTATCACTAAGTCATCACTGTTTCTCACAGCCGTACGCGATGTTATTGGATGTATATGTGATTAGATGCGCTGAAATGCAATGGAACGTGTAATGCGAAGCGGTAGGATGTAATGTGACGACGTCCACTGGTTCCACTGCGGTTGTGAACTGTCACTTCCAATTCTCTGAGCGATCTGGTTCGGATCTGAGCGCAGCGCCACTGTAAATATTGGCGCAACCAAAGCGTCTGGGTGAGGCTAAATTAGATCAGGAAAGACCCCCACCAGTTGCATGTAACCCCAGACAATTGCCAATCCTTTCCAACATCGCCTTACCCTTAACTGGACCGAATTCAGACCAGATACTTAAATATTTGCAGCTCAAATATTTTTCTCTCACATCGTCTCTCTGGTCATTCAACCATGTGCACTATGTCTGCTTCTGACTCCTTCTGTGGTTATACGTGTCTCTGTCTGTCTATCTGCCTGTCTGCCTGTCTGTCGGTCTGCCCCTATCATGTTTGTAGTTCATGTGTCTCAGCGTTAAAAGGTGGGACACGATAGGAGCCGGTAGGTATCTTGAGAAAGTCTGTCACTGATAATTACTCATTGCCATCGATTGGTCATTAGATAGTGGCGTTTAATAAATGTGTAATAATAATAATTTGATGCCATTTTGTTTATCAGTGTACCTGCCACCCTTTGCCTGTCTCTGTCTTTGTGTTCTGTGTCTAAGTCTGTCCGTTTGTGCTGCTGGTTGTTTTGTTTCATTATAAAGGTTTCTGTCATTCTGTATTCTCTTTCTCTCTCTCATATCTCTCTCTCTTTCTCTCTCTCATATATATATATATATATATATATATATATATATATATATATATATATATATATATATATATATATATATATATATATATATATATATATCTCTCTCTCTCTCTCTCTCTCTCTCTCTCTCTCTCTCTCTCTCTATGTCTCTCTGTCTCTCTCTGTATCTGTCTCTCCCTCCTCTTGTACATATGTGAAAAGAACGTATAGAGAGCCCCTGAAGACCTGATCCATTATAGAGGACCACGCATCCTATTAAGACCTGCTAAGTGCATCTGCTTACATAAGTCTTCAGATACGATCAATGAGATTAAAGGCTTGGCTTAAATTTACATCGCTTCAGGCGATCAAGACCAAGCATACCATAATTTCTATCAACTGGTTAAAGGACTTCAATATCTCTGCATCAGTAATAATTCAAAAATCATTTTTCCAGAAAATAATTCCTTAGGGCTTATCATCTGCTAAGACGCTGTGACGTGGACTTAGGCAGCACATTACCATTAGCAGTTTGGTTTGTAAAGCAGCTCAGATCGAGAAGTGGTATAATTTCGATCCAATTGTTAAAAGACTTCGTACAGCTAACACGTATTTCATACGCACAACTCTAGTCATTGCTGAGACATCAGACAAGAGATGCTGGACTGTCATCTGGAGTCTGGGATGTGGCTGATGCTGAAATGATTGTCATTAGGAAACAAAGGAAGGCAATGCACGTACGGCTCATTAGGTCTCTAAGTCTAACTGTCGCATTGCTATCTGTATCCGCGCTTGTCTGCTTGTCTGTGGGAACATCGCAATTGGCCTTGGAGTCATGATCCTAATGTTGAAAGATCTATCTGTCTGTCTGTCTGTCTGTCTGTATGTCTGTCTGTCAAGATGTTCATCTGCTAAATGGGTCTATTTATACAAGAGATCCATCTATTCCAAAGACACATCTACCCAGGAGATCAATCTTGTCCATCTGT